>JAQQTP010000082.1:23710000-24941250 GCA_029884605.1 Ormosia emarginata
TGCTGAGGGCCATTGGTAGCTATTAGCGGCCAATTCCTCTAACAGTTGGAAGGCTTCATCAAAGGTTTTACTTAGCAAAGAGCCTCCAGCGGCCGCATCCACAATTGGATGATGTTGCGGTAACAAGCCCTTGTGAAATGAATACACTTGATGCCATGGTGGAATTGCATGGTGTGGACACCTCCTTAGCAGATCCTTGTACCTCTCCCAGGCTTTGTGCAAGGAGTCTGATTCGATTTGGGTGAATGATGTGATATCATTCACCATCTTCGCAGTCTTGGCACGGGAAAAGTATTTGTTTAAAAATTTGGTACATACCTCTGACCAAGTCGCTATGGATCCCGTTGGTAGAGACTGCAACCAACTCTTGGCTCTGTCTCGTAGAGAGAACGGAAAGAGCCTCAAGTGAATGGCATGTTCAGAAACACCATTGTGCCTAAATGTGTCGCATATCTCCAAGAAGTTTGAAAGATGTGCGTTGGGATCCTCGTTAGATAAGCCGCCAAATTGAACAAAGGTTTGGATCATTTGGATTATGACAAGCTTAATCTCGAAGTTGTTAGCTCTGATAGCTGGCCTCCTAATGTTCGATTGCAAGTTGTCCATTTGAACGGTTGCGAATTCCCTCAAGGGTTGTGTTTGATTGTGCTCATCTGCCATCTTACAAATTCCTGAAATAATAAAAGAATTAAGATTTAAATTAACATGCACAAAAAGAAACTTAGAGTAAAACTAATTAAACTCGTTGTTAATATTAACTCTACTAAAATTAAGCAAATATTCCCCAGCAACGGCACCAAAAACTTTTTTGCTCTTTTGCTTACCGCAATTGCACGGGTCGCACTTGTAATATAGCTAGGAGTTAGATATCATTCCTGTAACACCCCAAAAAGTGTTTGTTTAATCATAAATGATCATTTTATAATATTCTTGATTTTTAAGAATTTTTCTGGCATTTTCCAGATACGTCGAATATTTTAATATATTTCTCGTTTTACGTGCACACAGAGCAGAGACCTGCAAATGTCAGTGTAATGCTCCGGAAATCATTTATTTTATCATGGATAGTCATTTTCTAATATTTGTGACTTATGTGAATTCTTTCGGAATTTTTCGAAAATAATGAATATTTTAATGTATTTCTCGTTTTGTGTGCGCGCTGAGCGGAGCCAAGAAGATGCAATACTTTCCCTGTGGCTGGTAAACTCTAAATTGTGGACATGTCAACGAGGAATCTTACTAAACCCAAGGCCGGGCATAATTTACGAGGTTTACATTTTTGGAGGTTTTACCCGATAAATTAAATCGCAGTACCGTAAAATCATCCGATGAATAATAAAATATTATTTTCATCATCTGTAACTCTTATACACTGGGAAAAAAATAATACTGATAGCGTAAATATTCATCTGTGTTAGTATGTCCAATTAGGAGACAATTTTACTTTCACTTTATTGTGAAACGTGCGAAACTTCCCTCGCAAGCTTAGAGGAAGCTTCTAGGAAATTTCCTTCCCTCTTTCCCAATGCAAGAGACTCTCTCTCCCTCTTCTCTCTCTTCATGCACGGCTGGTGCACCAAATTTGGGGGGGGGGGAATTGTTTTGTTTCACTTAATTAACCATAATACATAATTTCAAAATTTCACCTAAAAACATTTTTCATTTTTCCTATGCACCTTATCTCTCTTTCTTCTTCTTCTTCTTCATTGAAACTTTCTCTCCTCCTTCTCTCTAGAAGCCATTTGGCCAGCAGCCCTCTTCCCCCTCATCCATCACAAAATTTCCATCCAACCCCATTTTCTTCATCCTCTCCATCTCCTAAACATTTTTCTTGCTTGTGGCTCTTTGAAAATCCACCATTTTCACCATCTTCTTCAAGCTTCAAGCTTAGGATTTTTGGGTAACTTTATTCATTCTCCACTTTCTTTTCTCATTTTCGTTTTTATGGTTCTCTTGGTGACCATCCATGCTTTATTTTTCAAGCATTGGTGCTATTTTGATGAAGTTAAATTTCTAGGGTTTTTGGTGGTGCCCAATCCGAAAATTGCAAGGAGTTCTTGGGGTTCCTCTTGTTTTCTTCACTTTGGTAAGAGGAAGACACTCCTCCTTAACCTCTATTAGCATCAAGGAACCTTGGTTGTGGTTGATTGTGAGAAAACCTTAATGAGGGTTATTCTTTGGTTGCATGATTAGTATGCTTGCATGTTGTTTGTACTTGGATTATGCTATTGGATTGATTGTTGATGTGTATTGGTATATTGGAATGGATTGGTAGACATGAAATGGGAGAAATTGATGTGGGATTTCCTCTAGGGAGGCTATGGTTTTGGGGCCCAAAATGTGGGTTCCTTGTGAATAATTATAACAAGTGAAATACTTGAATTGATCAAATGTGTGACATAAAATTAATGGAATGGAAAAAAAATTGGGAATTAAATTCCCTAGGGAGGCCACGGCCTCTAGGGCCTTTTTGGGGCTTAATTAGGCAATTTTTGTAACCTTGGAACTTAGATAATTAAATGATTAAATCATAGATAATAGGTTGGAAAATTAGCAAATTGGAAGAATTAGATATACTTTGAGATTCATAAATTTTAAAGAACCAAGAATGAAACTTGTCATAAAACTTAAGGTAAATTTAATTAGGGTAAGAACAAGAGAGTGTGAGACTTGAAGACCTTAGAATAACCTTATAAGTGTATGAGAATAAATTACATTGGAAAACTTAGCTAATTATGAGAATTCAAGTAGAGACAAACTTTGTAAGGAAGACTAATTTTAAGTAAGAATTCATAATAGACCCTAAAAATGTATTACTCTATTTAATGTCAATATTATGATATTGTGGGTCCATGTGAGTGACCAACGATGTATTGATGCTCTCTTTGGCCAATCGTGGCATATTGCGAAATAATGCGTAATGATGATCATACATGTTCATGCATAGAGTCTTTATGCATTGTGAATGTCCTTCGGACTGTTGTTAAGGCCAAGTTGCCTAGGAGATTGAACACACCTTAGTGTGGGTGCGAGTCGACTAGTGTAGGTCATGTTACGACCTTGGGAGCGTCGAGGTGCGGGTACCTTGCAATGGACAGTTGGTAGCTCTCCTATCCGTGGGGCAAACCGATGCAAACGCACCGACGATCCGGACCGAGACACTGTCCTATATCGTGATCTAGCGTAGACTGTCTGTACAATGCCTGGATGTGCACGTGAAAACTGTTGAGTTATAGCACTTTGGCCTCGGCAGCCGAGTTACAGACGTGTCTCCTGATCTTTCTCTCCGACTGTTTGTGTCTAGCTCCATGGAGTAGGAAATTGAGTACTGTGTGCATATGCATCATGAGATGTCATACTATCTGATAATTACTGCCTTACATGGATTTGAACTGTGTATTTATTATTATGATGAATGTCTGCCTGGAACTGTTTACCTGTTTACTGATGTATTTACTGTCTATCATTATTATTATTGTCTTTGAGATGCTATCTGGGTGCGTTGCGTCGTATTGGTTTCTGGCTGCTATAATTGGTAATGATGGTAGGATGTCTTACCTTTTTTCTGTATTTCTGTTATTCTCTACCCATATATTGTGTTCCATCGAAGACGATGGCAAGGAGGTTGAAGCTCCTGATTTCGCCGGCTTCTGGCCTGATCGCGATTAGTACCTATTGAGGAGCATGGAGGCACGTATGTGCGGATTTCTGGGTGATGTGCATCTGACTTTCCTTGGAGGGCCGGAGTGCTGGCACATTAACCTGAGTTTCGACCGCTGTGTCTACCTTGGAGACATATCGATCTCTTTGGCCTGGAGACGTCATGAGACGCCGATCTTTACCTGTTGCATTAGCCTACATTTGGAGTTTTATCTGCCCATCCGGGAGATGTGGAGGACCCCGCAGAGGATCCTGACACGGTCCCTCCTCATCTGAGGGACTGACATTGCTGGTAGCTACTGATGGCTGCCAGTGTTTTATTTTGGGGGCCTGATGTTTCATTTTTGGTGGGCTGTATATTCTGATATCTTGGGGATGTATATGTATAATCCCTTGGGCATGTATAGTTTTGCTTGTTGGGAATTCCAGGCTTGTATCTAAAACACATTTGATATATATATATATATATATATATATATATATATATATATATATATATATATATATATATGCATGTTGTTCAGATGTAAGTTTTACCCTCTGTCTTACTCTGTATTATTATTTACATTTCGTTGCAACGTTTAATCGATCAACAAAAAAAAAATTATATACTGCCATTTTACTCACGTACTAATGAATCAAACAAATTAATCTTAATTAGAATGAATTGGGTCTTAATTTCATAAATTTTATTTTTCGTATTTTCTTTTATTTGACAATGTGATGTTCCCTCCCAAAAAGGGGCGTTACAGTTCCCACGATGACTATTGTTAATTCAAAACTAACTATTAACCAACAGCTTAATAAGTTCTATCTAAGAACCTTCAATTTAAAAGAGGTGTGTGTAAACTAATGAAAAGATTTAAATGCTAACTAATTGGAATTAAAATGATTAGAGAATAGGGAATCCTTCTTCACCTCCGACTTCAATTGATGTTATGTAAATCTCTTAATCAACATACATAATATGAAATTTGTTAGCTTGAGAATCTTATTCAGTTAAAAGTCTATGTCTAGGTCATTTAACCATATTTCATTTATCTAGTCACTATGTGTCCATGAGATCTAGAGTAAATTCCACTCATTAAGAACATTTCTTAATAATAGTCATGCATGACTAATAAGTATATGTCTATCCTATTAGCTAATCAACTTATTCAATCCAATTGAATGAAATCAAGCATGCATCAACCATACATATGATCTTAAACCCAAATTCCTATGTCTCGGTTCATTAGATTTAATCAAAACATATTAAATGTCGGCCAAACATTCAAAAGTATTAGGAACAATATGATTGAACAATCCTAAATCATATATATTAACTTAAAGGTTTACAAAATCATCAATATTCATAGAAGGATCCAAAGAAATCCCTAAACACAGCCTAGCAACTCATGACAAACGAAAATATATCACAAAGACTCATTGTTATGATAAGAAAAGAGAGGAAAATGAAGGAGAGAAGGTTGAAAGCTCAATAATGGTGGTTTTTGATGCTTGGATCCTCCTTATAGAAGAATATGGCCTCCAACTTTGGTCATTTTGGCTTCCTTTCATTGTCCCAAATAAACCCTAGCAGCTGTGTTTCAAAACTAAAAACATTCTCTTTGTGGAATATGATAGAACAATATTTATAGGCTCCAAATTTCTGTTACACGCCACAACGCTCAACTTATCACGTCGTGGCATGTATTGAATTTAGGTCAAGCATGTCGTGAGGCTCATTCTTCACGTCTCGGTGTTCATATTTCATAGCTCTCTACCAGAAATAGGGGATGCAACATGCCGCGACGCTAATCTTGTCCACGCCACGAGTTTGAATGCTAAACTTCACCTGGTGCTTTCTCTTCTAATGCAGCTTTAAGTCTTTGACATTTCTACTCATTTTGAGCCCTTCCTGTAATTGAGAGGTCACCAAATGAATAACAATAGCAAGTTCACATGATCATAGGAAGAATTATACTAATTTGCTCATAAAGCATATAAGAAGATGTCATAGTTGAATTCAGTGAACATAACTTAAAATCTTCCAAATATGTCTGATAACAAAGACTAAGCAATCAACAAAGTACAGATATAGGGCCACAATAACACTATTTCTTGGAGTTATCAATCAACTTCCACCTTTTGGAGTTTCTTCATAAAGCCTCCCTCCTCGGGTGAGAACACCTAAGCATAATTAACCACCAAAATGATGGTTACACGCAACATGGCTAGTCTTCGTACCTAGATCTAACAACACCACTTAGGGTTGAAAACATAAATTCTCAATAGTATAAATCCAAGTTAAAACATATAAAATCATAGGTGGTGTCCCCAGTTGTAACCTTGTACAGATTTAAAACAAGGAAGATAGTAATATCACAATGCCAAACTTAGTCAATATAACATGCAAATTTTTACACTACTTCCTTGATTCGTTTCAAAGAGGCAACGACTTATGCTTATCTCCTTTCCATCCGTGAGGGCCTTATTCTGTAATTGTCTATTGGCCATTTAAGATTGTTTTGATGATAACAAACATGAAGATAATGGCAAGATCAAGTCCAAGACCTTTCAAGAATAGCTTTAGGACTTAGATATTTTTGTAAAGGTAAAAAAGTTCACTTAAGCTTTAAACTTGTTTTTCAAAGAACCCAAATTAGCACACAAGGTTTCAAGGTTTTAAAATAGTTTTTGGTTTTTTAAGAAATAACCTTTAAGTGTATAAAAGCTTGTTGGATCTTTTGGAAACATTTGGCAAGGTTTAAAAGTCGTTTCAAATGGTTTTCAAATAGGTCTATTCGAATATAGGGTTTCCCTATTCGAATAGCAAAAGTCAGTATGCCAAGATTTTCATTCCATCGAGCTCTATTCGAATAGAGGCTTAAAATGGCTATGTGCCCTTTTGTTTTTAAAGGTTTTATTCAAATAACCAAAGGTCTTATTCGAATAACGTGTTCTAGAAACCAATCCAGCTTGTGCTAAAAACATATTTTATTCGAATAAAGGATTGTGTTATTTGAATAAATGGGTTTCTAGAATTAGAAATTAACTATTAGTTTACTTGCATTTAATGCTCCAACTATTCCCAACGGATCTTAAATGCTTTATATTAGTCTTTGGGCATTAAAGACTAAGAGGAAATCAATATGAGAAATCTTGTTGAGCATTAATATGAGTTCCTTACAGCCTATTTCCTTATTTCTCTATTTATTAGCTAAAAGTGTGAATATCCTTCTATTCATTAAGCTTCAACTTGTATAATCAACTCTTTTGAGAGTTTATATTTCTATCTTTCTTTGATTTCCTGTAAAGAGAGTGAGGTATTCCTCTAGAGAAAAGGGTGAGATATCCCTTGATAAAGAAAATGGTGAGGTATCCCTCAAGAGTTATAAAGGGTGATGTATCCTTGTTTTGAGGCTCAAGCACAAAAGGTGAGGTATCCCAGAGGTGTGTTGAGTGCTCTTGATTGTAAATGTTTCAAGTACCTGTTCAAGCTTGAAGTGATAGTGAAAAATCTTGGGTGGTTTACTTAAATACTGGACGTAGGTCACAAAGGGTGGTCGAACTAGGATAAATCTTGTGTTTGTTATTCTCAACTCTATCTCATTTATATTTATGCTTTAATTATATATGCTTGATTGAATACTCTTCATCTTGGCTTATTTATTTGTGAGTGAAGTGATCAATCTCATCTATCTATTAACTTCAATCAATCAACAACTTCAACAAAATTTGATATTCAAGTGTTTTGTGAAAACTTTGTAAAAGTTTTTATAAACTCAGTTCACCCTCTCTTGAGTCTTGAAGTCACTTGGTAACACATTCATACCCATCATATGCTTACCAAAGGTCCTTGCATCCCTCATGTATCTAATAATTGAGCTCTGCCTTTGGCCCTCTTGTTGGCCATACATGGCATTTTCCTTTCATGCACATGGTATGAGGATACCTTATTACCTTTCTCTTAGTGTTTTTCTATTTCTTAAGCCTCTTGCATCTCTTAATTAGTTGGAGCTAATTGTATGAGTCCTTTAAACATAAAATGGAAATTAGAAAATCCCCATCAAACACATGGTTGAAGGGCCATTATAAGAACAAGTATCACTTCGTTCATTCTTGAACCATAAAGGCATCACATAAACTTGAATTCAAGATCATTATACTTAATTTGAAAATCATAATCTCAACTAGTAGCTTGCTGGTTGAATGGCCTAGGCTATCACACATGCATAAAGTAAACAATCAAGTCAAATAATCATAGAGAAATGCATGTTGCCATACAAATCAAACAAGTACTACTACTCATTTCTCCACTTTGTTAAGCCAGTATTGTGAATGCTTATGTCTTGAAGCATATCAAATAAGTTTTTGATGATAACAAAGTCAAGATGAAGATCAAGATCAAAGGAAAAGAACAAGACCAAAAGAAGAAGACCAAGATCACAGAGGTATATTAGATATAGGTCTTAGAACATCAATGTGAAATGCTCTCAAGGTATCTCAATTATATTCAAATGGTTTTTCAAAGATCTCATAAATCAACTTTTTTTCAAAGTTCATATTTTAAAGAAATGTTGATTTCAATCTTGGATTATGGTAAACATTTGTAAATCTTGTTTTGTCCAAGTACCCAAATGATAAAAATGGCCTAGAGACTTAATTGGGATTGAAAAATGGGTCCAAAGTGGAAAGTAATCGATTACACAATCTTGGTAATCGATTACCAACAAGTCAGAGGACTTGTAATCGATTACAGCATCCATGTAATCGATTACCATGTTCCCAGAAATCCAAGAACACGTTCAAAGGGCCGTGTAATCGATTACATCAATATTGTAATCGATTACCAGAAAGTCAGAGGGCGTGTAATCGATTACACAAGTCTTGTAATCGATTACCACAAACCCAGAAAGCCAAGAACACGTTCTAACTGTCATGTAATCGATTACCAAAACCCTGTAATTGATTACCAGCATTCTGACAAGCCCAACGGCTATATTATTTGGCTTTTAATGTTGCCCATTAAAGCCCCCAACAGCTCTATTATTCCACAAACTTATAAATACTCATCTTGGGGCATCATTTGTGACTGAACAACACTTGAGAAACATCTATCAATTACTTTAATCCGAGAATCATCTTTAAATCTTCTTTGCTCTGTTTTTGTATATATTGTGAGATATTCTTGAAAAGCATCATAGGGCTTCAATTTGTGTAATCTACTCTTGTGAGAGTTTCATATTGTAAACACTTGATTCTTTGTAAAGGGGGTGAGGTATCCCTCTAGAGAAAAAGAGAGTGAGGTATCTCTCAAAGATTGTAAAGGGTAAGGTATCCCTTGTTGAAGGTGAGGCATCCTTCAAAGGTTGTAAAGGAGGTGAGGTATCCCTCTAGTGGAAAGGGTGAGGTATCCCTCTAGTGGAAAGGGTGAGGTATCCCTGCTTTGAGGCTCAAGCTCAAGGGTGAGGCATCCCAAGGAGTTGAGTGCTCTTTTGTGTAAAGGTTTTCAAGCACCCGTTCAAGCTTGAAGTTTAGTGAAAAATCTCGAGTGGTTTGCTTGAGGACTGGACGTAGGTCATAAGGGGTGGCTGAACCAGGATAAATCCTTGTGTTTGTTCTTCTCAACTCTATCTCTTTACTTTGTGCTTTAATTATATTTGCTTGAGTTGAGTTCGTTATTTTGCTTTGCTTGAATTCTTTCTATCTTGAGTTGTTTATATGTGAGTGAAGTATTCAATCTCGTTTATCTATTCACTTTAATCATCCAATAGCTTCAACGAAAATTGTTAATCAAACGTTTTGCGAAAGATTTACGAAAATATTTTACATACTCAATTCACCCCCCCTCTTGAGTATTGAGGCCACTTGGTAACAAGTGGTATCAGAGCTAGGCTCTTGTGTAAAGAGCTTAGCAGCTTCAAGAGAAAGTGATGGCCTCTTCAAATGATTTTTATGAAAGTTCTTCTCTTTATAGACCTCCCTTTTTCAATGGGGATGGGTATGCTTATTGGAAAGAAAGAATGAAAATTTTTATTGAAGCTATTGACTTGGATGTGTGGGATGCTGTTGAAAATGGTCCCTTTGTACCCACATAAGTTGTAAATGGTGTAAGAATTAATACACCAAGAAATGAATGGACAGATGATGATAAAAAGAAGGTCCAATATAATTTGAGAGCCAAAAACATCATTACCACTGCTTTGGGGTATGATGAGTTTTTTAGAGTCTCAAATTGTAAATCTGCCCAAGAAATGTGGGACACCTTACAAGTAACTCATGAAGGTACTAGTGAAGTGAAAAGATCAAGGATAAATTCTCTCACTCATGAGCATGAACTTTTTAGAATGAACCAAGGTGAAAGCATTCAAGAAATGCAAAAACGTTTCACACATATCATAAATCATCTTGCTTTATTGGGAAAGACTTTTCCTAATGAAGATCTTATTAACAAAGTGTTGAGATGTTTGAGCAGGGATTGACAACCTAAAGTGACGGCTATTTCAGAATCAAGAAAACTAGCAACTATGACCTTAGCCACACTTTTTGGAAAGCTTCAAGAGCATGAATTGGAGCTGAATAGACTCAATCAAAATGAGAAGCATGACAAGAAGGAAAAGAAGGGAATTGCTCTCAAGTCCACCTCCTCTTTGATCAATAATGATGATGATGATGATTAAGATGGCTTGGAAATTAGTGAAGAGAATCTTAACCTTCTAGCAAAGAAGTTTGGAAGATTCTTCAAAAAGAATGGAGCTCAAAGAAGACCTGTCTTTCCCTCAAAGAATGCCTATCACAAAGGGGAAGGAACCTCAACCACTCCTAAATGCTATGAATGTGGAGAATTGGGACACATGAAGATGGAGTGCCCAATCTATCAAAGGAAAGTGGAGAAGTATGAAAAGAAGTACTCAAAGGAAAAGAAAGAAAGAAGAGCCTACATAGCTTGGGATGATAATGACATGGATTCAACCGATAGTTCGGACAATGAGGAAGCCAATCTATGTTTCATGGCTAGAGGAGAAGAGGAAGATGAAGACGACGTAGAGGTAACATCCTCAAATTTTGAATCAAATTCTTCTCCTTCCTATGATGAATTGCAAGATGCATTTGAAGAATTGCATAATGAATCCATGAGACTTGCAAAACTTGTTTCATCATCTAAGAAAACAATTTCCTCTTTTGAAAACAAAATTTCTATTTTAAACAAGGAAATTGAGGAACTTAAAATTGAAAATAAAACTCTTGGACTCATTGATGCAAATTCCTCATGCATGACATGTTCTTTACTTAATAATGCATCTACATCCTTTTCTTGCTCATCATGCAAAACTTTTGAAAAGGAAATTGAAGATTTGAAAAATACTCTTTCAAAATTTACCCTTGGAAGAGATAATTTGAACATATTACTTGGGAATCAAAAATGTGTGTTTCAAAAGGCTAGTTTAGGGTATAATCCCAAAAATCAACAAAAACTTTACAAGAATTTCTTTGTTCCCTCAAGTTCATCAACAAGTCCTTTTATAAAATATTTTCATTGTGACAAGAAAGGACATAATGCATCAACTTGTAATGTAAGGAAGAATATCAATAACAAGATTGGAACTAAAATGGTTTGGATCCCTAAGGGCACCTTGCCTAACACTAACATACAAGGACCCAAGAGAATCTGGGTACCAAAGGTCAAAAATTGAAGTGTGTTGTAGGTATGCTTGAAGGCCAAAGAATGGACTTTGGAATCTCAATAGTGGCTGAAGCAAGCACAAGATCAGAAATTACTCCAAGTTCTCTTCCTTGTCTCCAAGAAACTTGGACTTGCAATCTTTGGATAAGTGGAGATCTATTCTATGCCTTAACTTTTTTTAAAATTGTATTTCTCTAAGCTTTATATCTTGAAAATATATTTATATGTAATAATATGCTTGATAAGTTCATTTCTTGTTTGAAATAGCATATTTGATATAAAACATCTTTGAACTTGGCATATTGGATCAATCATGCATCTAAACTCTTGTAACACAATTTTGATGCATAATTTTCTGCATAATGTGTCATATGTTGTATAATCTGTGATTTTCTGCAAAATGATGCATAACTTGTCACTTGTATGGCACAAAGTCACAATCTTCCACATAATCTCATTTCTGCTGCATAATGAACTCAATTGCTGCATAAAATGCACCTTTTCTGCACAATGCATGATTTTAAATGTATAATCTGTTTCTTTTGCTACATAATGTGCTATTGTGATGCATAACATGCTACCTTGCTGTATAATCATGACATTTTTGCTGCATATCATGATGGTTCTTGATCATATTTGAATCCAATACTGACTTGAGCGTTGGAGATTCCCCCTAAGTTATTTTGCAGGTACTACATCATGACAAAAACCCTCAAAAAGCTCAAAAACTTCACCAATCCATCAAAAGGGTGTAATTCTTGGTAAAAGTAGCATTTTCGCATGATCATATGTTTTAGATCACAATCTATCTGGATTATATGCCTACATGATGTTTGAAATTATTTTGGAATGCTTTGGAACAAATTTGAAAGGTTGAAAATTGATCATTCTCTGTTTAAAATACAAAATCTGAGTTTTAGCAATCTGGTAATCGATTACACAAGCTTTGTAATCGATTACAAAGGCTCTGCCAAGCATTCCAAGCCAAGTCAGAAAGCAGGTAATCGATTACACCTCCAATGTAATCGATTACGTCAATTCCAGAAGGCATGTAATCGATTACGCCACATATATAATCGATTACCAGGAATCCAGAACATGAGTAATCGATTACACAGACATTGTAATTGATTACACAGGGTTTTAAAAGGCAAAAATTCATGGGACATACATTTTATCTACCATCAAGCTTTGTCATGATGCTTTCCTTATGATTAATCTTTATCTAACCCCATTTGCTCTTGAATATGACTCTGAATTCTATTGGCATAAGTGATAAATACTACCCAAGATCTTATTTTCATATGCTTTTGTCATTAGTATCACACATTGTTGTGCTAAACCGTTTATACTCTGATATTGATCATGTTGGGCTAAAATGATTATATAATATGAATGCTTATGTTGTTTTTGATAATGCCAATAGGGGAGAGATTAGTGAAATATGTTGCATGTGTACGGGGGAGCTTTGCACTTTTACATAAAAATCATTTATCCTATCTCATGCATACATTACGGGGGAGAATTGCGCTTAAATCTCTGATGAATAATATGCAAATATTTCTCTCTTTTCAATGCTTATTTTGTCATCATCAAAAAGGGGGAGAATGTGAATGCTTATGTCTTGAAGCATATCAAATAAGTTTTTTATGATAACAAAGTCAAGATGAAGATCAAGATCAAAGGAAAAGAACAAGACCAAAAGAAGAAGACCAAGATCAAAGAGGTATATTAGATATAGGTCTTAGAACATCAATGTGAAATGCTCTCAAGGTATCTCAATTATATTCAAATGGTTTTTCAAAGATCTCATAAATCAACTTGTTTTCAAAGTTCATATTTTAAAGAAATGTTGATTTCAATCTTGGATTATGCTAAACATTTGTAAATCTTGTTTTGTTCAAGTACCCAAATGATAAAAATGGCCTAGAGACTTAATTGGGATTGAAAAATGTGTTCAAAGTGGAAAGTAATCGATTACACACTCTTGGTAATCGATTACCAGCAAGTCAGAGGACTTGTAATCGATTCTGACATCCATGTAATCGATTACCATGTTCCCAATCCAAGAACACGTTCAAAGGGCCATGTAATCGATTACATCAATATTGTAATCGATTACCAGAAAGTCAGAGGGCGTGTAATTGATTACACAAGTCTTGTAATCGATTACCACAAACCCAGAAAGCCAAGAACACGTTCTAACTGTCATGTAATCGATTACCAAAACCCTGTAATCGATTATCAGCATTCTGACAAGCCCAACGGCTATATTATTTGGCTTTTAATGTTGCCCATTAAAGCCCCCAATGGCTCTATTGTTCCACAAACTTATAAATACTCATCTTGGGGCATCATTTATGATTGAACAACACTTGAGAAATATCTATCAATTACTTTAATCTGAGAATCATCTTTAAATCTTCTTTGCTCTGTTTTTGTATATATTGTGAGATATTCTTGAAGAGCATCATAGGGCTTCAATTTGTGTAATCTACTCTTATGAGAGTTTCATATTGTAAACACTTGATTCTTTGTAAAGGGGGTGAGGTATCCCTCTAGAGAAAAAGAGAGTGAGGTATCTCTCAAAGATTGTAAAGGGTAAGGTATCCCTTGTTGAAGGTGAGGCATCCTTCAAAGGTTGTAAAGGGGGTGAGGTATCCCTCTAGTGGAAAGGGTGAGGTATCCCTGCTTTGAGGCTCAAGCTCAAGGGTGAGGCATCCCAAGGAGTTGAGTGCTCTTTTGTGTAAAGGTTTTCAAGCACCCGTCCAAGCTTGAAGTTTAGTGGAAAATCTCGAGTGGTTTGCTTGAGGACTGGACGTAGGTCACAAGGGGTGGTTGAACCAAGATAAATCCTTGTGTTTGTTCTTCTCAACTATATCTCTTTACTTTGTGCTTTAATTATATTTGCTTGAGTTGAGTTTGTTATTTTGCTTTGCTTGAATTCTTTCTATCTTGAGTTGTTTATATGTGAGTGAAGTATTCAATCTCGTTTATCTATTCACTTCAATCATCCAATAGCTTCAACAAAAATTGTTAATCAAACGTTTTGCGAAAGATTTACGAAAATATTTTACATACTCAATTCACCCCCCTCTTGAGTATTGAGGCCACTTGGTAACAAGTATAATTTAAAATGCCTCATCAAAATTTTGTTTTGACAATTCCAATTTGATTTAAGGTTGTAACCTCCCAATTCAAGGAGTTAGTAAGCATTTTATTTATATTCAAAGAGAAAACCATGGATCCCCAAAGGAGTCCTTGCTCTACCGAGATTTAAGAGAGTAGTTTCAAGAATTTTAGTCACAAAAATGAGCTTAAAAATAGTAAAAACAACCTCTGTTTGGCATTCAATCACTCATCATGCATTATCATTTCCATGCAACAATTCACTAGAGATGATCCAAACTAAATATACCAATTTCTTTATCAAATCTTCTATTGTTCCAAATCTTCACTAGTTCAAGAAAACATGAATTTTCAGCATATACACAAGTATCACTCTTTTTATTTTAAATTCAGCTTCAAGGGGATGAATTATAAAACACATACATGATTATATATGCTTGTCGTCCACATGAAGTTGAATTGGTCAAAAACAAAGGAGAGACTTTGCTCTCGTCATTTTAAAGAGTCGAGGCTGTAAAGTTTTTGTACTTCTTAAGAGAATTAAGGATTTAAGTTGAAAACTCTTTCATGAAAGAATACCCTAATCATAATGGTCAAGGTAACCTTCCTTATGTAACTTGTTAATTCTTTTCTCTCCCATATAACTAAGTCTATAATGCCAAAGGTATGCACGATTTACTTGATTGTCTCTCTCTCTTTTAAGACCAGAAACATGCATAATCAGTTTTACATTCACATCAGGTAAGACATAAATACCATGTTAGAGATAGTCATTCATATATAAATCATCATTATGATAAATTGAGAAAATGCTATTATTGAAAACAATATGAAAACTATACTTGTCCAACATAGAAATTGAAATAATATTTAAAACAAATTTTGAAACATAATAACAATTCTCTAACACTAATGTTTTGCCAGTATGCATTACTAAAGAAATTGATCCTATAGCTAGGGCCACAACATTTGCACTATTTCTAACCTAAAGATTAATTTCTCCTTTCTTCTACCTTTTACTTATCTGTAGCCCCTCCAACATATTCCAGATATTAAAACTACTACCAATATCTAATACTCACATTGAAGAATTAGTAACAGTTAAAGAAATCATGAAAACATTTTTCATTGAAGTATAACCTTGTTTTTTTTTTCTTTCAGAGAAGCAAGATACTTCTTGCAATTTCTCTTCCAATGACTTTTCTCCTTAAAGAAGCAACATTCAGTATCAGATTTGTCTAGTTTATCCTCTTTAACCTTGGGTTTGGTCACACCACCTTTAGGTACAAGGGGTTTCCTTTTCAACTTATACTTGCACATACCTTTCCTTTCAGAGGATTTACCAACCAGCATGACAGTTCCTTTCTTCTTCTCAAATGCAACTTGATTCTCATAATCAATAAAAAAATTAAGCATCTCATGAAATTCACAACTCATTTAATTCATGTTGAAGTTAATAATGAATTGTGAAAATGATTTAAGAAGTGACTGCAAGATCAAATCTTGAGAAAGCTCGTTTCCAAGTTTGCACCCTAACTTTTCAAGTTGTTCAATAAGATCAATCATCTTTAGAACATAGGGTCCAACTAGAGAGCCTGCAACCAATGCAGACCTAAAAAAAATTTTGGACAACTGATACCTGGTTGTCCTGCACTGTCCACCATACATCTTTTTAGATTTCAATGATTGTAGGTGGGTCTATATCCTTATGTTACCTTTGAAGCTCGAAACTCATTGATGCCAGAATGATGCATTTGGCATTAAGACATTCTTCTAAGTACTTCTCATAAGCCTTGGTTGCTTCAACATCTTCTTTTTCAATAAGGGCAGTTTTGGAAGGGTTATCGATCACATCGACAAGTTTTTCATGCATAAGAACAATTCTTAAATTGCGGTATCAATCATCATAATTGGCTCCAACCAGTTTGCCGGTATCAAGAATGTAGTGCAGTAATAAGGAAGACATGTTGAGAAATCTAAAACAAGAAAAGAAAACATAAGAACACATTTTCATTTATCATAAGATATGAGCTTTTATCTAGATGATATTTCCACTAACTACATTACTATTAAGGTAGTTTTAGAAATCTCTATTTCTCTTAGTGGAGTTAAGAAATCCCTTAAATATATATATATATATATATATATGAATGAGCCCCTTCGTAGTCAAGTCATTTCTCATGCATGTATATTCTAAAGTAGATAATTTTGTGTCACATATAACTTTAAAAATAATTTCACACTATATGGTTCCCTGGTAGTCAGGTTGTAACACCCCAAACTTCCTAAATATATGACAGTAATTTTGACAGTTAACAGAATTCTACTGTTTAGTGATTTCTGTATACTGTAAAATTATTTTGATTGTTCCATGACTACTTTTGATCGTTTTAAGTGAATTACTCTGTGTCAAGAAAATAATAATTTTCAGGCCGGGAAAAATTTTATGTAATTTAATTATTACTATCAAGTCTTAATTATTTTACATAATCTGATTTGATATTTGTGCATTTTCTAATTTTTGTGATTTTGTATGTGATTATGAATTTTTTAAATTACTCTGTTTATTTTAGCGTTATTCGTGGGCCATTTGTGGGCCCATGGAGGTCGTATGTGGGCCCCGCATGGGTCCAGAAAGGTAAAAAAATTTCTGTAGCTAGGAAAATTCGTACTGTTGAGATGGAGATGGGGGATCTTACTAAACCTGAATCCGAAAATAGTTTTAAAAATTTTCTTTTACTATGTTTTGCACTGTATTTAATTATCGGGTGATAAAAATACAGTAAAAATATTATTCGAATGGCAATGGCAGATACAAAAATAAATATTGTACTGCAAAGTCAACATTAGTGGCTTGGATATCTACCATTGATGTAATCAACGGTGGAGACTTGATCTTGATTTAATCAACGGTTGAGATTTAGTCTTATAAAGTAGCTAGGACCATTTATAGCCCTTGGATGTAAAGTTTGAAGGAGTAATCTTGACCCTTCATTTTGGAGACACATCTAATGGCTAGGATTTGAAGGAGGAAAGATCTAATGGCCTAAATTAAGTCTTCTATCTAAAGCCTAAACCTAAAACCTATATTAATCCTAACCATTGATCTAATCAATGGCTAAGATGACCTAAAATGATGGCTAGGAGATTTGTTGCATTTTGAAGAGTGCATGGAGGAGGGGGGACAGTTTGGTGCTGCATTTAGGAGCTAAAGCAACAAGTTGAAGACCATAATTGATCACTTTAGTCATTATTGATCACCTTGGTCTTCATTGAACATTTTCAAGAAATAAAGTTATCAAAATTTCTCTCCATCTCTCTTCTTCTCTAACCTCACGGCCAAGCACTCCAAAATAGCCTTTCATCACTCAATAATTCTATACAATCATATTTCTTGAATGTATACCTAATTCTAAGACACTTTGTAGTTTACACCAAGTCCTAAATCTTTCATCTTCAAGGAGTTTTTCCAAGAGCAAGTTCTAGGGTTCTTAAGGTGAAGTTATGGAAAACTTCATTTCTTCTCTTCTTTTTCATGTTCTAAACCATGTTTCATCCATGGTTCCTCTTATTCAAGCTTAATATACTAATTTCTTTGTGTTTGTTTTGTATTCAAGAGACTTTTGTTGGTGGAGATCTTGTTCAAAATACAAAGTAAGAAACTTTTTGTGGTTCTTCAAGAGGTAAGAGGGAGATCTATCTCACCAACCAAGTATGGTGGTGAGAGATGGTTTATTTATTTGATGGATGTTGAATCTATGTGAGGATTCATATCCATGGTCATGTAATAATTTGTGTGTGTTTATGTGCTTTGATTATTTTCTTATGTTTGATATGATTTGCATGATTTTGCATGATTTTATTGCTTATATGGTATGCTTATAATATGCATGATGAAAGCATGTTGAATATATTATGGTGGATGTATGTTGAAACAAACAATTTTGGCTCCAAAGGCCATGGAGGAGGCTACAGTTTTGAGCTTTAAAAATTAGGGTTCATGTTGAAATTTTTCAAGAACAAGGGAATTAATTTTTGGTCCCTAAACTAAGGTGAATTTCGGCCAAGACACCTCAAATTAGGTGTTCACAAATTTATATTTACATGAATGATAAAATTGAATGATTTGGGAAGCAAGGAAAATAAACAAAGGGTTTGATATTCAAGAAACAATGTGCACGGTTTTGGAGAAGTATTTTTATTAATTTATTTTGTGTAAAAACAAGAATGGAACTTAGTTGATTTAGAAGGAAAAATACAAAAATGATTTCAATGGTCATGCCCACGATTTTGAAGGCTTGTAATGCCTTGATCTTTATAAACAAAGTGATTTTCAAAGTGAAAATATAACTTGAATTAATACAAGAAATTTGGAAAGGGAATCAGAGTGTTTTAACACTTGAAAAACAGAATTTTCATTTGTGAATGGAAAAGAGAGGTTGAAAGTGTTTGAACCTTAATTTATTTTAAAAAGGATTGAGTTTTAGAATTGATTTGGAATTATAAAGAATACGTTGGTAACTTGGGATTTTCTAACGTGCAACTCATTCTTTGGGTTTTGGAGAGCGTTAGTAAATTTTAAAGTTAAAAACATTGATTTAATTCAATGAAATGATGACTTTATGGAATAAATTACGAAAAGTATTTTCTTGAGTAAGAAATGTGTAAAATAATGTGAGAAGTCATATTATTTTGAAAAATGTTGAAAAGGAAATTTTAAACGGTTGAGAAATATTTTATGAAGTTGAAAAACAGTGAAAAATGATTTACATAGCTTAAAAACGTGATTTTTAAGCTACGTGATTGGAAAAACGTTTAAATATTTTCATGCGATTTGAAAAATGTTGAAATATTTCTACGCAAATTTGGAAAGCGTTTAAATATTTTTACGTGATTGAAATATTGTTGAAAAATCACTACGTGATTTAAAAATGGTAGAATATTTTTACGTAATTGATGAAAACGTTAAAAAATCAATATGTAATTTGAAAACATAACAAAAAATGTTGCAGAATTGTGAAAACGTGACAAAAATGGTGCGCGACTATAAAAACGCGATAATATGATTTTCACGATTAAATATACAGTAAGATTACTGTTGAACCAGTGAATGAACACTGTGTGGGAAAATAATAAATTTTGCCTGTGATTAGCATTGTTGCATTTTATATGCATGAAATGGTGTATAGACACTGTATATGAAATTTGCCTATGTTTGGCATTGGTGCATTGAACATACATTGAAAAGGTCCGAGGGACTGTATGAGGCTATTTTCCTAGGAGAGACGTACACCTCTTGAGTGGGTGTGATATGCGTAGTGTAAGTCACTTGTTGACCTTGGGGGCATCGAGGTACGGGTTGCTTACATGGGTGGTTGGTAGTTCTTCTTCTCGTAAGTTAGACCGATGCAACGTACCGATGACCTTGATCGAGACACTATTCTTAATCGAGATCTCGTAAAGACTGTCGTGTATATGCTAGATGTGCAAATACAAATGAGAATTGTAGCACTTGGTCTGAGGCATTTTGATACAGATAGATCTTTCGGATCAACTTCTCCGAACTGAGTATTAGCTCCATGGAGTAGGACATTGAGTCTATGTGCGCATGCATGAAACTGAGCATTTATATCTATGTGATATATTAATTGAGGAATATTGGCTATGACAATTGTTCTGTTGAGAAAATACTTGGATGATAATACTGTTAATGGCATGATGGTAAATGTTATTTATTGTATCTATTATTTAATACATTATGATGATGTCATAATTATTATTATAGTATGATATATCTGTATGGTATGTTGTATGTATTATCTCTACGCTACCATATTGGTATTCGCGTAGGTGATCTCACCTCTTTGTATGTTTATTTGGTACTGTAAATATATTTGTAAAGACAGTGAGCAAAGGGTTGAACAAGTGGGTGAAGAAGAGCAGGCTCCAGAGGAAGCTGAGTTTTGATCGGATGGCATCCTGGTCAAGTTTCTTTGGTTACGTGAGATTGCAGTTCCACGGTGGAGCTGGAGCGTGGAGGACTAGTCCCAATGAGAGGGGACTAATTTATGAGGGACACCTGACAGTAAACTTTAGCAGGATATTTCATGGGGATCCGTTTTTCTCTGTAACTATTTTTGTGCATGTGGAATTTTCGCTGTCTATTAGGCGGCATTGGGATACTAGAAACTATGTCCCAATGGAAATTAGTATTGTGTCGTCAGCCCGGACACCTGTCCATAGGGCTACGCGTCAAATCGGATTCCTACCTACTGAGGAGTCTGAGAAGGACCCAACTGAGGGTTCTGCTGCTTAGTTAGACTTGGGTGAGTCTAAACTCTGTTACAAACTATATCTGTATGTATTTAAGTGTGTTATTTAGTGCTAGAGAAATGGTCTGTATATAAATAATCCTGATAGTATGTTTGTAATGTATGATGATGTAAATTATGTGTGATGATGTATAATATTTTATTTTCCGCTAAGGTTATTTTATAGTTATCAAAGAAGAAAGAAAAAAAAATTTACAACTCATATTTTATCACAACATCACATTGTATAACTTGGGGGTAATTTGGGAATTAAGTAACATAAATGCAGCACCCTATGGTGGTTGTTACATTAGTTAGTATCAGAACCCAAGTTAGAGTCTTTTGGGTTTGTGGTTAGGTTTGTCTTGTTTGTGTTATGTGATTCTCTATTATTGTTCTCTGAAAAGAAAAATATTGTTTGAAGATTGACCTCGCTTTCTTGTGTTATTCAATTTGAGTAGAGAAAGAAATGGCTGGAAGAGGACGAGGACGTGTTAATACTAGTGCTGGAATAGGAAATGCTGGTAATGACAACCAAAACATGGTATTGTATGCTTGTGATGATGCAACGGATGGCTGATGTCATTGCACAACAAAATCAAAGAGCAACTGAGGATGCTCACAGTTTGTCTGAATTCTGTAAGAATAATCCACCGAAGTTTCGGGGAGAATTTGACCCGGAGAAAGCTGAATTGTGGATCCAGGAGTTAGAGAAAATATTTGAAGGTATGGGTTGTACTGATGAACACAAGCTGACTTTTGCGACTTTTATGTTAGTCGGAGATGGTGAGAACTGGTGGGCAGGAGCCCGAAGATTGTTAGAAGCTGAAGGAAGAGTTGTGACATGGCAGTTCTTTAGGCAGAAGTTTTTGGCAAAGTATTTTACAGCGAGTGTGCGTCATGCTAAGGAGATAGAATTTCTTAGTCTGAGGCAAGGAGTAATGTCTGTTAGTGAGTATGCGGCAAAGTTTGAGAGCTTATCTAAGTTTTCGAGGTATTTCCAAATGCATCCAGATGAGGACTGGAAGTGAAGGAAATTTGAGGAAGGATTGAAGCTTGACATTAAGCGAGCTGTAGCAACCCTGGGAATTGAGCAGTTTCTAGAATTGTTGGACAAGTGCCGTAAGGTTGAGGAGATTGATCAACAACGTGCGGCGAGAAACAAGAACTTTGGACCTACAAGATTCCAGAGAGGAAAGAGTAGTGGAGGAAACCGTTTTCAACAAAAACCATATACTAAACTGGCAGGAAATCAGAACCAGGAGCAATTTGTTGGAGGAAGTTCTGGTGGCAATAAGGCAAGTCAAGTTGGGACTCCTACGTATAACTGTTACAAGTGTGGGAAGAACCATCTGACCAAGGATTGTCAGCATAAAGGAATTGTTTGTTTTAGATGTGGGAAACCTGGACATTTATCCAGGGATTGTGATCAGATAAAGAGGGAACCTTCTGTGGGAAATGTTCGTACAGCAAGGCCACAGGCGGGTGGTCAAGTGTATACTATGAGCGGAGAGGAAGCCGCGAAATCTAAGGATTTAATCATGGAGGAGTGTGCTATTGAAGGTAATCCTTTAACCATACTCTATGATTTGAGAGCAACATATTCTTTTATTGCATGTGATTGTGTGGAAAGTTTGGGATTGACTGTGACTACATTGCCATATGATTTGAGTGTTGCTACTCCTACTGATAAGCCTGTGATAACAACAAAAGTATGTTTGAATTGCCCTGTATGTGTTAGGGATAAAATCTTTCATGTGGATTTGATTTGTTTGCCTCTTTCCAAGATTAATGTAATCTTAGGAATGGATTGGTTATCTTCTAACCATATCCTAATTGATTATTCGAATAAGTCTTCTAACCATATCCTAATTGATTGTTTGAATAAGACGTTAGTATTTCCTGAGGCTAAAGATCCTAGATTCCTAACAGCAACTCAAGTAGAAGCTTGTTTGAAGGAAGGAGATCATAGGTATCTGTTGTTGTCTTCTTTGGAGGTTCAGTGTGAAGATGTCTTAAAGGATATTTTCGTAGTTAATGAATTTCCTGAGGTATTTCCTGAAGATATACCTGGACTACCGCAAGAAAGAGAAATTGAGTTTGCTATTGATTCAGTACCTGGAGCTGGACCTATATCTATTGCGCCATATCGGATGTCGCCGATAGAGTTGGCAGAGCTTAAGAAACAACTGGAGGATTTGTTGGAAAAGCAATTCGTGAGACCTAGTTTGTCACCATGAGGAGCTCCAATATTGTTGGTTAAGAAGAAGGACAGAACTTCTCGTCTATGTATAGACTACCGATAATTGAACAAGGTTACAATTAAGAATAAATATCCACTACCAAGAATTGATGATCTGATGGATCAATTGCGAGGAGCCGCAATATTTTCCAAGATTGATTTACGATCTGGGTATCATCAAATTCGTGTGAAGGTGGAGGATATTCCCAAAACTGCATTCGGACTCGTTATGGGCATTATGAATATCTTGTGATGCCATGTGCTGTGACGAATGCACCTGCTATATTCATAGACTTTATGAACAGAATTTTTCGTTCGTACTTGGATAAGTTTGTTGTTATCTTTATAGATGACATTTTGATTTATTCTCGAAGTCAGGAGGAACATACTGAACATCTCAGAGTGGTTCTCCAGATTTTGAAGGAGAATAAGTTGTATGCCAAGTTGTCCAAATGTGAATTTTGGTTAAGTGAAGTTCAATTTTTGGGACATGTGATATCGGAGGAAGGAATTGAAGTTGATGCTTCAAAGGTGGAGACAGTTTTGGAATGGGAAAGACCAATGACTATAACAGAAATCTGTAGTTTTGTCAGATTAGCTAGCTACTATAGACGGTTCATTGAAGGGTTTTCAAAGATAGCAGGACCTCTTACCCAACTTACATGGAAGAATCAACCGTTCGTATGGACTGATGCATGTGAAGAAAGTTTTCAAGAGTTGAAAAGACGATTGACTACTTCACCGGTATTGATTTTACCTTATCCGAATGAACCTTTTGATGTATATTGTGATACTTCATACCAAGGATTAAGTTGTGTACTTATGCAGAATCGTAAGGTGGTGGCTTATGCTTCAAGGCAGTTGAAAAATCATGAGAGGAATTATCTAACTCATGACTTAGAGTTGGCAGCTGTGGTGTTTGCATTGAAAGTGTGGAGACATTTTCTCTATGGAGCAACGTTCATTGTTTTTAGTGATCATAAAAATTTAAAGTATCTGTTTGACCAGAAAGAGTTGAACATGAGACAAAGGCGTTGGCTAGAGTTTCTGAAGAACTATGACTTTCAGTTACAATATTATCCCAGAAAGGCGAATGTCGTAGCAAATGCGTTGAGTAGGAAAATGCTTAGTGCTTCGGTTATAATGATCAAGGAGAAGGAATTGATAGAAGAATTTCGGGATATGCATTTGTCCGTGAAACTGACGCTGGGCAGAATGCGTGTAAACATGATTACCATTTCAAATGATTTGATGGTTAGAATAAGATATGGACAAAATAGTTACCAGTACTTGCAAGAAGCAAAGAGCCAAGGTGCAGAGGTGGAATTTAGCGAAGGTGCTAATGGAGTTTTGAAGTTTCAAGGCAGAGTTTGTGTGCCTAATGATGCAGAAATTAGAAGATTGATTTTGGATGAAGCTCACAGGTGTAAGTTGAGTATGCATCCAGGAGCCACAAAGATGTACCAGGATTTAAAACAATTATATTGGTGGCAAGGAATGAAGAAAGATGTTGCTGAGTATGTATCATCCTGTTTAGTCTGTCAAAAGGTTAAGGTGGAACATCAAAGACCTTCGGGAATGTTGCAACCTTTGCCTATACCTGAGTGGAAATGGGATGACATAGCAATGGATTTTGTGTCAGGACTACCAAAAACTCGGAAAGGTCATGATTCTATTTGGGTAATTGTTGATCGGCTTATAAAGTCGGCGCACTTTTTGCTGATTAATATTAAGTACTCGATGGAAAAATTAGCCCAAGTGTACATCAGTGAAATTGTTAGACTTCATGGTGTACCATCCAGTATTATTTCGGATCGAGATCCGAGGTTTACGTTGAGATTTTGGAATAGTTTGCAAGAAGCGATGGGAACAAAGCTATGACTGAGTTCTGCTTACCATCCATAGACTGATGGTCAATCAGAAAGAACGATTCAGTCGTTAGAAGACTTGTTGAGAACTTGTGTTCTGGAAGAAACTGGTTGTTGGGATGAATTTTTGCCATTGATAGAGTTCACATACAACAACAGTTTTCATTCGAGCATAGGGATGACACCCTATGAGGCATTGTATGGAAGACGATGCAGAACACCGTTGTGTTGGTATCAGGATGGTGAAAGTGTTGTATTAGGACCGGAGATTGTTCAACAGACAACTGAGAAAGTGAAGATGATACAAGACAAGATGAGAATAACTCAAACTCGACAAAAGAGCTATGCTGATAAAAGGAGAAAATCGCTTGAGTTTGAAGAAGATGACCATGTATTTTTGCGAGTGACACCTATGACTGGTGTTGGACGAGTGCTTAAGTTCAAGAAGCTCACTCCAAAGTTTATCGAACTGTATCAGATTTTACGTCGAGTAAGTCCGGTAGCTTATCAGATTGCAATACCACCTTTTCTGTCAAATCTTCACAATGTATTTCACGTATCACAATTACGGAAATATATTCCTGATCCTACCCATGTTATTGAGCTAGACACAGTACAATTGAAGGAAAACTTAACCTATGAAACGTTTTCAGTCAAGATTGAGGATCGAAGAACAAAACAACTTCGAGGTAAGGAAATTTCATTGGTTAAAATCGTTTGGAACGATGTAAGTGGTGAAGCTACATGGGAACTAGAAGAAAAGATAAAGGAATAATATTCATATTTATTCTGAGGATGTGAAATCAAGTCTATCAAGTTTCGAGGACGAAACTTCTTTTTAGAAGGGGAGTATTGTAACACCCTAAACTTCTTAAATATAAGACAGTAATTTTGATAGTTAATAGAATTCTACTGTTTAGTGATTCTGTGTACTGTAAAATTATTTTGATTGTTCCATGACTGTTTTTGATCATTTTGAGTGAATTACTCCATGTTAGAAAAATAATAATTTTCGAGCCGGGGAAAATTTTACGTAATTTAATTATTACTGTCAAGTCTTAATTATTTTACATAATCTGATTTGATATTTGCGCATTTTCTAATTTTTGTGATTTTGTGTGTGATTCTGAAATTTTTATATTACTCTGTTTATTTTAGTGTTATCCGTGGGCCATGTGTGGGCTCAGGGAGGTCGTATGTGGGCCCCGCATGGGTCCAGAAAGGTAAAAAAAATTTCTGTAGTTAGGAAAATTTATACTGTTAAGACGGAGACGAAGGATCTTACTAAACCTGAATCCGGAAACAGTTTTTAAAATTTTCTTTTACTATGTTTTGCACTGTATTTAATTATCGGGTGATAAAAATACAGCAAAAATATTATTCGAATGGAAATAGCAGATACAAAAATAAATATTGTACTGCGAAGTCAACATTAGTGGCTTGGATATCTACCATTGATGTAATCAACGGTGGAGACTTGATCTTGATTTAATCAACGGTTGAGATTTAGTCTTATAAAGTAGCTAGGACCATTTATAGCCCTTGGATGTAAAGTTTGAAGGAGTAATCTTGACCCTTCATTTTGGAGACACATCTAATGGCTAGGATTTGAAGGAGGAAAGATCCAATGGCCTAAATTAAGTCTTCTATCTACAGTCTAAACCTAAAACCTATATTAATCCTAACCATTGATCTAATCAATGGCTAAGATGACCTAAAATGATGGCTAGGAGATTTGTTGCATTTTGAAGAGTGCATGGAGGAGGGGGCGGTTTGGTGCTGCATTTAGGAGCTAAAGCAACAAGTTGAAGACCATAATTGATCACTTTAGTCATTATTGATCACCTTGGTCTTCATTGAACATTTTCAAGAAATAAAGTTATCAAAATTTCTCTCCATCTCTCTTCTTCTCTAAGCTCACGGCCGAGCACTCCAAAACAGCCTTCCATCACTCAATAATTCTATACAATCATATTTCTTGAATGTATACCTAATTCTAAGACACTTTGTAGTTTACACCAAGTCCTAAATCTTTCATCTTCAAGGAGTTTTTCCAAGAGCAAGTTCTAGGGTTCTTAAGGTGAAGTTATGGAAAACTTCATTTCTTCTCTTCTTTTTCATGTTCTAAACCATGTTTCATCCATGGTTCCTCTTATTCAAGCTTAATATACTAATTTCTTTGTGTTTGTTTTGTATTCAAGAGACTTTTGTTGGTGGAGATCTTGTTCAAAATACAAAGTAAGAAACTTTTTATGGTTCTTCAAGAGGTAAGAGGGAGATCTATCTCACCAACCAAGTATGGTGGTGAGAGATGGTTTATTTATTTGATGGATGTTGAATCTATGTGAGGATTCATATCCATGGTCATGTAATAATTTGTGTGTGTTTATGTGCTTTGATTATTTTCTTATGTTTGATATGATTTGCATGATTTTGCATGATTTTATTGCTTATATGGTATGCTTATAATATGCATGATGAAAGCATGTTGAATATATTATGGTGGATGTATGTTGAAACAAACAATTTTGGCTCCAAAGGCCATGGAGGAGGCTACAGTTTTGAGCTTTAAAAATTAGGGTTCATGTTGAAATTTTTCAAGAACAAAGGAATTAATTTTTGGTCCCTAAACTAAGGTGAATTTCGGCCAAGACACCTCAAATTAGGTGTTCACAAATTTATATTTACATGAATGATAAAATTGAATGATTTGGGAAGCAAGGAAAATAAACAAAGGGTTTGATATTCAAGAAACAATGTGCACGGTTTTGGAGAAGTATTTTTATTAATTTATTTTGTGTAAAAACAAGAATGGAACTTAGTTGATTTAGAAGGAAAAATACAAAAATGATTTCAATGGTCATGCCCACGATTTTGAAGGCTTGTAATGCCTTGATCTTTATAAACAAAGTGATTTTCAAAGTGAAAATATAACTTGAATTAATACAAGAAATTTGGAAAGGGAATCAGAGTGTTTTAACACTTGAAAAACAGAATTTTCATTTGTGAATGGAAAAGAGAGGTTGAAAGTGTTTGAACCTTAATTTATTTTAAAAAGGATTGAGTTTTAGAATTGATTTGGAATTATAAAGAATACGTTGGTAACTTGGGATTTTCTAACGTCCAACTCATTCTTTGGGTTTTGGAGAGCGTTAGTAAATTTTAAAGTTAAAAACATTGATTTAATTCAATGAAATGATGACTTTATGGAATAAATTACGAAAAGTATTTTCTTGAGTAAGAAATGTGTAAAATAATGTGAGAAGTCATATTATTTTGAAAAATGTTGAAAAGGAAATTTTAAACGGTTGAGAAATATTTTATGAAGTTGAAAAACAGTGAAAAATGATTTACATAACTTAAAAACGTGATTTTTAAGCTACGTGATTGAAAAAACGTTTAAATATTTTCATGCGATTTGAAAAATGTTGAAATATTTTTACGCAAATTTGGAAAGCGTTTAAATATTTTTACGTGATTGAAATATTGTTGAAAAATCACTACGTGATTTAAAAATGGTAGAATATTTTTACGTAATTGATGAAAACGTTAAAAAATCAATATGTAATTTGAAAACATAACAAAAAATGTTGCAGAATTGTGAAAACGTGACAAAAATGGTGCGCGACTATAAAAACGCAATAATATGATTTTCACGATTAAATATACAGTAAGATTACTGTTGAACCAGTGAATGAACACTGTGTGGGAAAATAATAAATTTTGCCTGTGATTAGCATTGTTGCATTTTATATGCATGAAATGGTGTATAGACACTGTATATGAAATTTGCCTATGTTTGGCATTGGTGCATTGAACATACATTGAAAAGGTCCGAGGGATTGTATGAGGCTATTTTCCTAGGAGAGACGTACACCTCTTGAGTGGGTGTGATATGCGTAGTGTAAGTCACTTGTTGACCTTGGGGGCGTCGGGGTACAGGTTGCTTACATGGGTGGTTGGTAGTTCTTCTTCTCGTAAGTTAGACCGATGCAACGTACCAATGACCTTGATCGAGACACTATTCTTAATCGAGATCTCGTAAAGACTGTCGTGTATATGCTAGATGTGCAAATACAAATGAGAATTGTAGCACTTGGTCTGAGGCATTTTGATACAGATAGATCTTTCGGATCAACTTCTCCGAACTGAGTATTAGCTCCATGGAGTAGGACATTGAGTCTATGTGCGTATGCATGAAACTGAGCATTTATATCTATGTGATATATTAATTGAGGAATATTGGCTATGACAATTGTTCTGTTGAGAAAATACTTGGATGATAATACTGTTAATGGCATGATGGTAAATGTTATTTATTGTATCTATTATTTAATACATTATGATGATGTCATAATTATTATTATAGTATGATATATCTGTATGGTATGTTGTATGTATTATCTCTACGCTACCATTATTGGTATTCGCGTAGGTGATCTCACCTCTTTGTATGTTTATTTGGTCTTGTAAATATATTTGTAAAGACACTGAGCAAAGGGTTGAACAAGTGGGTGAAGAAGAAGCGAGGCTCCAGAGGAAGGCGAGTTTTGATCGGATGGCATCCTGGTCAAGTTTCTTTGGTTACGTGAGATTGCAGTTCCACGGTGGAGCTGGAGCGTGGAGGACTAGTCCCAATGAGAGGGGACTAATTTATGAGGGACACCTGATAGTAAACTTTAGCAGGATATTTCATGGGGATCCGTTTTTCTCTGTAACTATTTTTGTGCATGTGGAATTTTCGCTGTCTATTAGGCGGCATTGGGATACTAGAAACTATGTCATAACGGAAATTAGTATTGTGTCGTCAGCCCGGACACCTGTCCATAGGGTTACCTGTCAAATCGGATTCCTACTTGCTGAGGAGTCTGAGGAGGACCCAACTGAGGGTTCTGCTGCTTAGTTAGACTTGGGCGAGTCTAAACTCTGTTACAAACTATGTCTGTATATATTTAAGTGTGTTATTTAGTGCTAGAGAAATGGTCTGTATATAAATAATCCTGACAGTACGTTTGTAATGTATGATGATGTATAATATTTTATTTTCTGCTAAGGTTATTTTATAGTTATCAAAGAAGAAAGAAAAAAAAATTTACAACTCATATTTTATCACAACATCACATTGTATAACTTGGGGGTAATTTGGGAATTAAGTAACATAAATGTAGTACCCTACGGTGGGTGTTACACAAGTCATTCCTATTGGTATTAATGAATTAAACTTTATACAATTTTGTATCACATACAAAAATAATTCCACACTATATAGTTCCCTGGTTGTCAAGTCATTCATATTGGTATTAATAAATTAAACTTTATACAATTTTGTATCACATACAAAAATAATTTCACACCATATAGCTCCCTAGTTGTTAGGTCATTTCTATTGGTATTAATGAAATAAACTTTATACTCTCCAGGTAGTCCAGGCGTTTTGTATAAATTAATTCCTTCTATGTATATCTATCACATGCAAAAAATAATAATTTATTTCATAAACCACAAATCTCCTGGTTGTTAGGCCGCTCCTTGTGAACAAGGAATATATAAAAAATATGTCATATTTTATCATATAAAATTTTCAAAAGCCATCAAGAAGCATATTACAAGTATACTAACTCACAATTGGAATTAACAAACTAATGTCACGCATAAAGTATGCTTCAAGTATACTAACGCACAAACTCATAAATATAATCTGTCACCTTATGCATAAAACGAGCCATGAATAAATCATGATATCACTTGTAAATTAAATTCATGAAAGTAGTGTATAATTTCAAATTATACTTAATTACACGAGTGAGCAATGCACACAACAATTATGTACAAATTGCATTACAGGAAAAATAATTCATTATTTAAATCATGCATCTACTTCATAAATTCATGAATTATAATTTTAGTAATACAATTTAAACACAAATAACCTAGGCTTTGATACCATTGAAGGATTGCATAGTGATCAAAACATGCAGCGGAACAACATAATAGCAATCCAAAAATAATCGTTTTGTATTCAAATTTATTTTAGCATTATGAAGATAAATTTGAAATACCTAGTATAAGGTACTTGATACTTTTAAAAAAAAATCGATTGTACGAAGACTCTATGCATATCTACACTGAGACCAAGTCTTGCTATTAACTTCTTTGAAACATAAAACTTATACAAAAATCTGAGAATAAAAAACCAGAGCAGAAAAACATACATTTTCTATTTATGATATATTAGTATATATTGAAATTTCCTTGCTGCACATATTAAATAGTCATAAAAGCTATTTTATTTATTTATTCCAAAAATAAATAATATGCAATATTACCAAATCTTATGTAATAGACAACTTGTCAAATCTTACTTAACGTGCAACATATTAAGTCCAACGTGCAACATATCAGATTCGTATCAAATAGGATTTAACCAACCATTGGTTGTTACTTGTATCACGTTCTGACTTTTGGTGCATATCTAATAGGATTTCACAATAATGTGTAGCAATAAATTTTATCTATTAAGATAACGTGCAATAATAAGTATTATCTATCAAGATAACATGCAACAATAAATCTTATCTATCAAGATAACGTGCAATAATAAACTTTTATGTTTTATAACCAACTAGTGAATGACTTAATAAACTCATTTCTTCATTCATTCAATTGTCCTGACCATGGTTTTAATTTTATTGTTATATTCATAGAGCTCAAATTCATTACTAAGAGTTGATGAATTCCTTCTTGATATATCATTAATTCTATAAGTATTTAGTCATACACAATATCCATTCAATTAGCGCCCTAAGGTATTAGGTATTCGGAATCAAAGTATAACAGATAACTTGTTAATTATTATGATAATCTTATGTCAAAGGAAAAATTTACAACATATTCTTCATGAGAATATCGTATTGACAGTTTAACGGTAATATAAACCTTTAGAAATTCTCAGTTGAGTCTGTTTAATAATCATATCTCCATATGCATCATCTATATATATGAATTAATAAATGAGATCTATCAGTCTCTATTCACACATATATTGATCTATCCGGATTACTAATGTCCTATTCTCAATAATCTTACGACTAAGAACACTTCAAATTAAATTATAAATAAAAATTCGCTTCTCATTATCATGATCTCTATCATGATGACAAATATCTAAATTTAATTAAGGTCCGTGTCATATTAATTAAACAACTAAATAATAAATATGACAAAATAAATTGAATGTCATGTTATTTATCAAAAATAAAATGATTACAATGTGTTCTGAAAAATTACACAATAGATTAGATCTACTGTGTCTTCCCTTCTGAAGATATGGAAGACATCATACTTAGTAATAAGAGGAGGATAAGGAGGAGCATGAGCAGAAGTAGAAGCACTTGATTCAACAATGGAAAGCACTTCCTTGATATCACAACCAAAACAGTGTGTAAGTAAAAAAAGAAATAGCAGTAGAAATCACAATCAAAATAAAAAGGTTGATAACTTGTTAACAGCCCCATGATCAAGATGGGAATTAGGCTATATGATTATGACTTTCGTACCCCAAGTTATGAAGAGAATCATACAAGCTGCCATGACGGTGACAACATGCAAAATCTGCAGAAATAGACTAGTTCTTGCAGGCAAAATTAGCAATATATGACAAAGAGAAAAATTCCAAAATTTCTACATATGAAAGTCTTATGTATTGGTTTCGAAATCAAACAAACAATGTGCGCATTAGATGCATGTAACAAGTTATGCAACAAAGAGTGAATACTGCCAACAACAGAAGTTACGCAAAAACAAACTTGAAGTACAAGAAAATCATGGTTTTATTGGTCCAGAGGTATAAGCAGAGATTTTTACGTGTTATAGCTTTACACATCAGCTTTCAAATGAAATAAACAGTGCATGAACTAGAGATGTGTAACCTAAGCTATGTGCAAAACACTTGGTGCAACAGAAAACAGGAATAATGCATAATAGGCCTGACTTTAAACCAAATCTGGTTTTAATTGGTTAGGAAAAAACATTGAAAAATTTCCAGTTTTACGCCTCATGTCTTAAGCTTTACCATGCAGCTGAAATATGTGTTTGTAAGTATGGTAACTTAAGTTATAGACTTACAGCCCAATGCGACAGCTGCTAAAATGAAAATAAGATATGGAAACGGAATAGACCAAACACATTTAAGCTCATGATGACACCTAAACATGATGCCATGGTGTCTTACTCAAACCAAAAACAATGAGTCCCAAAAGCATGTTATCATAATCTTTATCATCTGGGATTTTCAGATCGAAGATCCAAATACAGTCCAACAATCCATTCAAAACAGTCACAAGCATTATATTTGATCAAACTCCCTAGGAGTTATTTCAGTAAGAGAATTTGATTGATGAAACTCAAAACAAAAAAAAAGAAGAAAAAATTAATAACTTAGATTGCAAAGTATATCATTCACCATTCTTTAGACCGTGTATATTAGAAATGATTTATAAAAGTAATTTATTTCAGTTCTATTGTCTAATTTAAAACTTTCAGTTTAAGAATCAAATCACTTAAATTTTATCCAATTTAAATTTTATATGAATGGGTCGAATTATCCGAATGAATTTTCACAGTTAGCGCCTAAGATTTTGTCCATTTAGGGATTGTTTCGTATTTTCAAGCTTTCAGTGGGGTCAATTCGGTTGAAAATTATTAGAAAAATGGTAGATAGAGATACAGTACGTGCAGTGCAGGGATATCTACTTCTCCTTCACACTCTTCCACAAAGACCTTCTTAACACAGTGACTGACACAGGATCAGCCAAACACAGAACAAGAGAAGAAAAAGCATAGATAGAGAAACTCCTTTCTCGGTCAGCACAGATCAGCAACTTTTTCCCTGAAATTCAGCCGTGAAATTTTAAAGCCAAGTTTCAAGGCAAGGTTTTTTGTTTTCTATTTTTTGTTTTCTTTTTCATTTTTAACTATTTCCCTCCGACATCAAAATTCTTCGGAGGACTTGTTTTCTTGGCACTGCTAGGGTTGGCCAATTCTCTAGGCGACGAAATGCAGGAAATACATTGCATTGAAGGTGGCAGATTTGTCGGCGGAGGAGACAGGAGGCTGAGGCCCCACCAACACCAGGCCTTGAAATGCCCCCGCTGTGACTCCCTCAACACCAAGTTCTGTTACTACAACAACTACAACCTCTCTCAGCCGCGCCATTTCTGCAAGAACTGCCGCAGATACTGGACAAAAGGCGGCGTCCTCCGCAACGTCCCCGTCGGCGGCGGTTGCCGGAAATCAAAGCGCTCCAACAAGCCCAAGAACATCAACACCAACTCATCCTCCTCCTCAGAAACCGCTTCGGCAACGACACCAAAACCGCAACCACCAGAGCCAGAGCGCAAGTCCAACTCTCACTCCAGCAACGAAAGCTTCAGCCTCACCGCCTCCGCCGCCACGGAGGGGTTGTCAGCGCCGACATCAAACGCTGCGTCGAGCAACAAGTTATTGTTGGACAACATTTACGAGTCCAAGTCGTTCACAAACCCTGGTTTCGAGCTGGAACAAGGTGTTGGTGATCACTCTGGCCTTTTCTCTGAGATAGGGAGCTTCACGAGCCTCATCACTTCAACAAACGAAGCGTTGGCGTTTGGAGTTGGTAATAATATCCTTGATGCGTCGTCGTTTCGGTTCAGCACTGCTCATCAGCATGTGAATGATCAGCTAGCAGTAGCACTAGCAGGTGGTCAGTGGCAACAGCAGAAGGTGTTGGGAATCAACAGTGATCATCATCAGGAGTTTGCGGCTGGGTCGCTGCTCGATCACACGGTGTCACTTGAGTTGTCTTCGCTGCAAAATAATAAAACTGGGCATGGAGGTTTTGGATCGTTGGATTGGCATGCTGGTGCAGATCAAGGTTTGTTTGAACTTCCTAACACCGTTGATCAGGCTTACTGGACCGACACTCACCGGTCTGATCAAGACTATCCTACTCTCTTTCATCTTCCCTGAAAAGCCTCAAGAAATTTCCCTTCTTTTTTAAATCTCTTTTCTTTTTATAACTTAAGAAAGGAGCAAAGAATATTTGAAATCAAAATCAAAGTAAAAAAATTGAAAGAGAAGTTGAAAGGATTTCATATATAATTACGGGATGTAAAATCTTTTTTGGGGAGGTGATTGGGCTTTATCTTAATTAGTGTGACGTACATGTGCAATTAACTTCCATGTTAGTTATCTCTTTTTTGTTTTTCATTTTTGGTTTATTAGAAAAAAATAAGGAAAATATTACAGCAGTGTTTGAATATATATATATATATATATAAAAAAAATTTATTATGAAAAGTTGAGACAATTGAATTTTAATTATATAATTATATATAAATAATTAAAATTAAAAATAATATAATTATTTAAAAAAATTATATTTATTTATATTTTAATGTTGATTTTTTATATTTTTATATTTTTTATAATAAATATTTTTTTATCATATATATTCTTTTTTATATATATATATATATATATATATATATATAGTTTATTTGATTGACTGTTCAGGATTGTAAAGCAATGAATGGAATAATCAAAGAATTGAATGATAAATATAAATCTAATTATAAAAAATGTTTATTATCATTTTTTCATTGTTACTTTTGTTTTATTAATTTTTTATTAAATAATTTTTTATTTTATTTTAATCTATAATTTAAAATAGTTTATTTAATAAAAAATTAATAAAATAAAATTGATAATAAATACAGCGAAATAACAATAAATGTTTTCATAATTATAAATAAAAGTAATTTTATTAAATGAGTTATATGTAATAAACTTATTTAAAATAAAAAATATTTAAACTTCCATACTTGATAAGTCCACTAATTATTTCTACATTTTTATGTTTCTTGATCAAACTAGTTTTTATTATTGGATACACATAGTGAATAAAAATTGACTTAATATTGAAGTCGCTCATGAAATATATTAGTGGGATTTCTTTTACTTAATTTACATTTTGTTAAATACATGTAAGAGAAGCCTTATATTTTTAACGAAGTTGAGAACCTTAGTTGCTATCATTATACCATGTTAACTTTCTCGGGGAATAATTGAAAATATTTGTCTAAAATTACTGTATGAAACTAGAACATGTACTCTAACAACTTGTAAGACAATATAATTAATTTAGTTAGTTTCTTATTGATAAGTTATATATATATATAGAAAAATTATCATTCTATCACGTACAGATATCATATTCATTTCAACATCAGGTATTGTTCATGGGGTCTACCTGTGAACAGTATCAAATCATACTTCTGTCTTTTTTTTTTTAGTATATGTTTATTAACAAACTTCTCTACGTAGTTAATTACTTTTTTATTCTTCGTTAATTAATTTATTTCACGAGTATAAAAATTATGTAGTAAAATTTTGTGTCATTAACCAATTTCTATATGTAATTAACTATTTTTTTGTTTTTCATTAACTTTGTTTCTATACTCGTGAAAAAAATTAGTTAATGAAGAATAAAAAAGTAGTTAATTACATATAGAAGTTGGTTAATGATACAAGATTTTATCACATAATTTTTATGCTCGTAAAATAAGTTGATTAACGAAGAACAAAAAAGTTATTAACGATGTAAAGAAGTTGGTTAATGGATATATACTAAAAAAAACAAAAATATGATTTAGTACTGTTCATAGGTGGATCTCATGAACAGTATCCGATATTGAAATAGATGTAAATACTATATGCAGTAAGATTATTAGAATTGATATATATATATAATGCAACTAATTAATTTAGTCTAATAATAATTGATTGCATTTTAATTAAATTATCAAGTATTCTTGAAAAAGTTTCACTCATAAATATAATGTAATATGATATCATATAAAGATTTCATTTAAAATCTTTTCATGTGAAATATTTTTGCAGTTGCATTATAAATATAAAAATATTTAAAAACAAAATACACTTTTTATTAACTTTTTTATATTTATATTAAGTTTTCACTAAGTGCAATATAAATATTAAATATTATATTGGAGTGATGAAGATACTATTCTATCAATCAATTATGAAGGTTTAAATATGTTTTTTATTTTTAAAAATATGCCATTTTTTTAGTCTTTCTATTTTTTTTTATTTTTTTTATTTTAGCTCCTATTATTAGGAGAATTTCTGTTAGGTATATGCATAATACATGGAGATTCTTTTCATTGATGTCAAGTGTAATTGATTTTATTTGTCACATAAAAGCTTAATAAAATTTTATTAACAATGAAGAATAAAATATAAAAGAATTACATGTACCAAAATTTAAAAATAAAATAAAAGAATCAAAACCAAAAAAATATTATATTTTTAAGAATAAAAGATATGTTTAAATCAATTGAAAATGACGCAAAACACTTAGTTTATAATGTGACACGTCATGATGCGTGTTGTAGATAATGACTAAACCTCTAGTTAGGCTTGCTTAGGCTTATGGTTGTGTTTTGTTATGATATATATAAATCAAGATATATCTTGTTTGTTTGGTAATACATAATAAAGAGGGATATCATATGATGGATTTAGGAGTTTATGTCAGTTTGGTCGAGGAAAGAAATGACGTAGTGGTTAAGATATTTTCAAATTTTTTAAGTGATTAATTATAAAAAATACAAAATTATAAAAAAAAATTTACAAATATAATTAGGTTTTATTAATATTTTTTTTATATTTTTTCTCTCTTACAATCAAGAAAAAAAACGATCTTGATCCGTGGGGCTGCAAAGTACTGAGCAGTCACATTCGCGATCATGACTCCACGTGGCGGTAGTGAGGGAGGGAGGAAGGGTCTAAATACGAAGTGGGACACGTGGGCTTGGGTGACAAGACATGACTGTGATGTGAGGGGTCGGCTATGAGTCTAGCCTGTGGCTGCTGATTGTGGTGCTGTTGCTGAAAGAGTATAGTGTTAGTTAAAACAATTATTTACACATTATTATATATTTTTATAATTTTTATATTTGATTATAATTAAAGTTAATTTATTGTTTATATATTTATATTTTAATTTTATTATATAAATAAAAATTTTATTTTTTAATATATAAAAATAAAAAATATATAAATAACATTTTTAATATGATATTATGAAAAAAAAGAACATGTTAAAAAAGAAAAAGAATGAGAAAATTATTATTTCTCTTATTTAGTATTACTTAATAAAAAAGAATTTTTTTCTTTTATTTAATTTCATAAAAAAGTATTAAATATATATAAATAAATATCAAATTACTTTATTATTTTTTGTCTAATAAAATTAATTTAAGTAAAAGACTAATAAAAAAGATAAAGTAAAAAAAATGTGGGATCCAAAAAATAAGAAAAATATGATTTTATACTTTTTTAGAAGTGTAATTATTGTACATATTTTTTTAGGGTGTATAATTAAGAAAAAGAAAGTTATAAAAAAAAATAAATATGATGAATGATGTTAGATAATATGTGAAAAGAGATGTATGTATTATTTGTGATAAAGAATTGAAAAAAATATATCTCTTATTTTTTTTTTCTCATTTTCTTTTCATAAAAAATTGATGTAAAACAATAATTTTAATCACATATTCTTGTTTACATTATTTTATATTTATATTATTTTATTTTATTTTTTATATATTTTTATTTTAATTCTATCATATATGTAAATATAAAATAAAATATACTTAGATGTATATTTAATTTTTTTATGAAAAAGATAAGATTCATGAAAATTTCTTTTGTTATTATATTTTTAAATTAATATCAAACAAAAAATAAACTTTTTTCTTTCCTTTTCGTGTAAATTTTACGAAAACTCATTTATCAAATATTTACTTACTTTAAAATTACTTTAAAACATCATCCTCCATGTGGGGGAAGCAAAATAATCAGGTTGGAGCGGTGGACAAGAGAACACAGCAGATAGATATTGGAGATGGGGGTAATGATGATGAAGCCTCGGCCTGGGGGTAGTTGTTATTCATGAATCATGATGCAGGTGGGTGGGGCCTTGAGGCTATGAAGCAAGTGCGTCGATTAATGGTACGTGTTTTTTTTTAAATAAAATTTTGTTATTTGTTTAACTTTTATATATTTAATTTTTTTATAAATTTATTTTATATTTTTCAAAAATATTATAGTCATAGATAATATAATTTGATATTCTTTTTATCTAAATATACGATAAATATATATTTATTATATTTTGAATATACAAAAAATATTATCCATTCAAATAAGGGTAAGCAAGAAGCACCCCATCGACATCCTTAACAACAATCCTCCAAAACAAAATATATTTTAAAACTTTAAAATACTTAGATTTTTTAAATTAAATTACAATAAAATTAATTAACCGTTAATGTTTGTTTCATACAGAAATCTGACATGAGCCAATATGTGAAGGAAAAAATGGGAGAAAAAAAAATGAGTATGATGAAAAGCCTGTAAGTTTATGAGCAACTTTTTTTCTTGTATGAATAATGATACTGCTAAAAGTAATAGATTCATATACTATATTCTAATGTTATGTAGTAGTGGCCTTCTCTATATTTTGTTGGAGGAGTCAACAAATACTCATGCAAAACTTTTGACAATAATAACAAATGTAGTTAATTAGTGCCATCTGAGCATCAATTACTGGGATAAGGATAAATGATTTTAACATTACTGATTTTAGATTTAATCCGTATTTTTTTTTTAACATTACAGATTTTAGATTTAATCCATATTTTACAATAATAACCAAGTGACCGACCAATTTGCCTGTATATTCAACGTCATTACGTCAACGGAGTGCTATAGCTGTTATCCCTGTGATATTAGGAGGGTAAAAAGTAAAAACGAAAACATAAAGAAAGTAGTGCAAGCGAAACGGTCCAAAAGAATAGGCATATATCATAATATGGCAGGCAAGCTGACTTAGGAGTTAGAGACGGTGAACTTTGTGTCTTAAGGGTCCTGTAGGCGGAAGAAGGAAGGACTAGGACTTCAGAAAACAGGACCATGGCGTGGCCTTATAATGTGACAGGGCGGCATGGAGGACTTTTACGACCGCATGCATGCATGTTAAGGCCTCAGAGCTAGACACTTGGTTCTTGTGGTCCTCTTCTTTGCATGGAGTTTACCACTGTCGTTATTAAGCCTTGATGTCTAAACTCTGAACTTGGCGCACCAGCACCAGCACCAGCAGCATCATTGCTTGGCTCCCATATAACCACTTATTATCATATTTTCAACTACTATACCAAGTACTATACCAGGAAAGAGTCTCATCTCATGAGTAAAGAGTTTGTTGAATCTGATGATGCGGTGGGAATGCTTGAAATTCTGCCTACAGATTTGCCACGATCTTTGCCCTCTATGTCAATGACGTACCAAAGCTGGATGTATTTATTTTCTTTACATGTAGCTGTGCTCTCCGTAATAATCAAATGCTTATTACCAATGCGGGTGACATCATTTGGACCAGGTTTTTCAGTGGCTAAACTAAAATTAAAAATTTGGCAGCAACAAAATTGAAGTCAAATATCAGGGAAACAACTCTTGTAGAGAGTTCGTATAATCTTGGTACTCTTACAATCAAACGAAGATTAATTTTATAGGTGATTTAAATAGATCGAATATGTAGAGATACCTTATGATTTTACCAAAAAAATTGAAGTCAAATATCGTTAATGGCTATGTTTGACCCTGTTGGGCATGCAATGCATATGGATTGTTCATCAGCAGCAGTACCCATGTCACATGAGCTTGCAATATGAATTTTCTTTAGTGAAGGGGAAGAAATTCTCTCCGCAATTTAAATTCACTTTGCTTCGTCTGCCTTTTATTTTGCGCCTAAAATTGAAGGAACTAGAGTTGCTCAAGTACTAGCTGAGTAGCATCATACTGCCATGAAGAAAGATACAAGTGAAGTGAAGAGATTGATAGAAATGTGTGCATATTTTACTTCTTGCAGGCTGCATTTAGATATAATCAAAATAATATGCTTTGTCACCCTAAATCGTCTCGTACAAATTTAAATTTAATGAACTGATTAGATATTTTAGATGCATCTGTGATCCACCCATTGGTCCCGGACTAAGCATAAACAACTCAAGAGTCTCAGACAGAGATGGCAAACGACTACTTAAAATTCAGTAGATGTGGGGATAGCATTTGCTCTGTTTCAAAGTACAAAATATCTTCCTAACCAAAATCACATATTGGAGAGAAATTATCTTATCAATTGGTTCTTGTGCGAGAAAAGAGAGCGGAAAAAAAAAATAGCATGATGTATGTAAACCAACATATATAGAATTGTTAATTGTTAACTAATGAGTCATTAATATGTTAATGCCAAAAGAATTGATATGGCCACATGTATCGTACAACACCCTGAAAGTTAAACATGTATGGTACAGTAAAAATTCTGCATGTCGGCAAAGAATTTGATAAACCTCCTCACTCCCTGCGTCAGAAGAATAATATATTATTTCTGGCGCCAAAGGAAAAATTACTTGTAACCACAGCTAGACGTTTAACGCTCAACATTTGCAGCAGGGAAACCATATCTTCCGCCATTGCTGCTTTCTTGATTGGCTTTTATCAGCTTCCATCATTCTCACCGGGCTTCCATTCCATTCTGCTGGTAATCTGTAACTCGTGCACAAGCCAAACTATTTTATAACCATGGCTTTTGTAATGTCTAAGAAAGAGAACTTAATGAATAAATAAAGAGGAATTTACATGGGAAAAGCAAATGAGTGTGTACTGCTTATGCTGTCATTAGATTGATGAGAAGCGCAGCTAGATGTTGTTACAGGGCCAGTATATGATGTTGGACCAGATTGGGGACCTATGGCACAGGAAGAAGTCTCTTCAGGATAATCTACTTTGCCTAAACCTGTTAGACTGTGTGAGTTCCCCATCTCAGGTGTAGACATGCTTGTAGTATCAGTAAATTGTAGACAGTCTGCACAACGTGGAAACTCCATTCTGCTGCCAATTCTTCCTAAAAATGAATTTATTTGCCAATTCTCGACAGATCTCGATAAGTCTGCTTCCTTTCTGAAAACCTAAGAATTGTAACAGCAAAACGGTTCAACAAATCCAGAGCTAGCATTTTCATTCAAATATGACAAAGAACTTCCTAAACACATTTACTGAATTTGCAGGTAAAGTCAACGAGATTATTGGTTTGAGTTGAGTGAAGTAATTTATCCATGAACGTAATCTGCTTGGAATTTTACTCGCAAGCAAGAAAATGTAAATATGATGACAAAGATACCAACAATTTGTTCTTCACAATCAACCAAAAGGTAATACCAAGCAATTGCTTACTTTATTCTTCATTTCAATGTATTCACTTGAGCTAACTATATTTTCAAGCTTTATCACTTGCTGTAACTTCCAACATTTGAATATTATATAAGAAGGAAAAAAACAGAAACAGTCATCCCAAAATCCAAACAGTAATATGTAACATCAATATAATTTTTGGAAAGAGCTTCTAAAATGGTCATGTCATTCTTAAATTTAAAACAGAAAAACAGTTGCTCTAGGTTCACACTTGTGATTCTACATTCAAGATTACTTTCATCATAGCGTGGTTGTCGTAAAAGCATATATAAATTTGTTCATGGAGTTGGCACCATACTACCCTGAGACAGAAGAAAAACAAACCTAGTTTATGCATTAAGTCTTACAATAGTGGCTAGAACACCCACAAATCATTTCAGTAAAGAAATTCCCTCTCAAGAGAGTATCATATTTGTGGCCCAAAGATTGAATTTTTTGAGTTCAAGAGAAAATGAATTGAATTTTAGTTTGATCATTGGAACAAATAGTTATTTTGGTTAATCTTAAGTCTTAACAAATAATTGGCTGTCATGGTATGGTCCTGGAAGAAATTATTGGCCCTAGCCACAATGATTTTCAAATGCTTTTCTATGGTCCTTGTCTATTATTCTCCCAAATTTAAAACTAACTTTGCTTTGTTTAGAACAAAATACAGACCTGAGTACCGAGTAAACCACCGCATGTTTCTAAACAAGTAAATGACAAAATCAAAACCAAACAGGAGAAGTTTTTTTTTTTTTTTGTGACAACCAAACAGAACAAGATGACATAAGAACAGAGACAAAAGACAAAACAAAAAGACTATCTTATTTTGCTTCTTTTTCTTTTTCATAAAAGGAAATCAGAGTTTCCTTTCTCTTGGTTATGCTTGCTCTCATAACCGACAAGGGTGCACATAAATCTAACCTATCCGTTTTCTAAAGCCGCCTTATATTGTTGAAGCTGGACTTAAAGCCTGGCTATATATATTTCCTTCATTTCAGGTGCGATGTGGCAACAATCAGGTGCAAATTACTTCCCTACTAATCTCCACATTCTTTAAGAAAATCACATGCTGTAGGGTAAGAATATACAAGTTGGAAACACCATAACTCGACAGAACTTATTGTTAGCCTAATACAGGAATTTAATATTTTATATGGTCCTATGTTGAAAATATCAAAGTTGATTTTTTGGAAAATTAAGAGTTCATAATTAATTTAGATTTTCAAGAGTCCTTTGTTTATTTCTAGGTTCATGATCAATGTATATCTCATGAGTTAAATACATCTTAGTATAATTAAGTCATCTAGAAGTTGTCAATCACAAGGTTCAAGGTTCACTTAACTAGAGTCAAGCCTAGAACTATCTAAAGAAGCCTATAAATATGTGTCTTCTTGTTCTTCATGATCAAGTGTAGAAAATTCAGATTATCACTTAATTCAAATTGTTTATCTTGATCACTCTTATGGTTGGCAATCTTAGCCTAATGTGGCTTAGATTATGATTTTCCTTCTTTAGTTTATTAGTGGAACTTACAAATAAATGGAAGCCTTAAAGTCTAAGTGCAATTCCTACACCTAGTTTTTTATGTCCTTCAGTGACAGTGTAGATGGCCGGAGCTAACTCCCTTGCCAAGTCTATACGGGTATTAAGTCCAGTTTCAATCTTTTATAAATGATACAGCCAAGCATATGAAATAAAAGAGAAGACATACCTTGACACACATGGTTCACCTAGCCAGGCTAAAAGAGAAGACAATACTTCAAAATACGTGCATAAAGAAAATAGATAATTTATATTGCTTTGAATATAAGTATTCTGATTCTAAAAATTTATTAATCTATGTCCAAAGAGATAAAATGTACAAGCATGAGATCAAAATGTCTCACCTCTCTACGTGTCTCTGATGTCATCTTCTTTGTGGGCTGATCAGTTGGAATCTTGTCTCCTGAATCAAGCTCCACTTGGACCACTTCACCTTCCATCATCAAGTTTCTGCAATCATACTTTTTCATTGCATCCTTAATGGAAGAGTGTTGAGAGGCACATTCTGACCCATTTGAATTGGTAGACATTATCTCCATAGTTCGTAGATTTGAATCACTGCTGCTTTTCATGTTGGGATCAAAGGAACATGATATTATATTAAGATCTAACTCACAATTTTCTGACAGACATTTGCCTTCTGGCGACACTCCCCTATCAATGCAAATGTCCTTGAGAAACTGCTGATGATCCTCTTGAATAAAAACAACCAGCTCAGGCATATCATAGTCCATGACATTCATTCCAGCAGAAAAATTATTTCCTCTGCTAAACCCTGACAAGTCACCGGAAGCATTACCACATTGCCCTACATTGAACAACCGATGTATTGGAACCTCCCTTGTCACAAAACTATTACCCTCCAGTCTGTCCTGGACAATTTTCTTATGGTCTTGACTTCTTTGATCTTCACAACGGAATAAATGTGTATGTTTCATGCTGCCTACTTTTGAATTTCGCATCTTGCCAGAGTTATCACTTATCACTGAATTAGAAAAACTGATAGTAAGGGTAACAGGTCAGAATTGGATCGGAAATAATGGTTAACTAAGCAAGTATAAACATGCAACTCCAACGCTAAGCCTGAGCAGAATACATGTCGGCCATCTATTGATCATGAAATTTTAATATACCTAGAACATACAAAATGTGACAGTACACTTGAATATAAATTGTTAGATTAACTATTTTTTTGGAATAATGGTCAGAACAATGGTGGAAATGGTGGAAATTTTGTTTTGGTACAATGGTGGAAATTGTTAGATTAACCTTAAAAAGTAATTTAAATTGTTTGGTGTTATGCACCTAGAATATGTAACAAATTATCTCTATTGATACCACTTACATATGAAGAATTAATGTATATAATTTCAAAGGAGAGGAAAGAAGAAAATTACTTAACTCCAGGTGGACATTTGACCCTGGGTTAGTTTGGTGTTCCCTTAAAAATGCAGATGGAAAATTCAGGAATAAATTAATATGAAAAATAGTTTTAAAAACTAATTTTGAAATAATTTTATTAATAATTTTAAGGGGATACCAACTCTGGGGCCTGGGGGGAGAATGACTGTGTACCCTTGTCCAAGTCAAGGGGCCAAAGGATTGGCAATCACTTTCAGTTCATAGGGCTATCACCTTTTTTCGGTACAAACAGGGCAATTGCTTTGATTTCCTATGTTTATCTTTTAGGCCAGCAACTTAATTAGATTAAACCCAAGTAGAACATATAAGAAAATGATGAAATGAGTATGATAGAGAAAAGGAAGAATTTCAGATTGAAGAAATTTTGGCTTACTTGATTCTCCATGTATACAACTTGGGCAAATGAAGGAGAATACTATCTGTGCAAACCAACATTTGAATACAAAAAAAAAAGGATAACAGGAGAATATGAAGTGAGTTTTCAAACAGAATGATCAAGAGAATCTTCTAGATAATGGATGTCTCTAACATAAAGCAAGATAAGACTGCCCAAAATTACTGGGTGAAAAAATAAAAAATTTCTCAGAAATCATATCACTGATAAAAGAGGAAGGAGACTTTAGCTAAGGCCCAATTCAGAATTCCAATTTACTCCTTTTGCGATGTTGTCTTCCCCCGAGAGTGAATAAAATTCATCCCAATAGATTTATAAGTTAGAATCGTTAATGAGATTGTGTTCCTTGATATTTCGAAATAAATCATTTATAAACAAGCCCAAAGAACCATGTATTCAAATATATATAAACACCAAAATAACAATGCACAAGATGCTCAGAAGCAAATAAAACAGTCGTGAACAGAGAGTGATATCCAGCTCAGTTACCTATGTGTGATGCCCCAGAACGACTAAAAAGTCAAAAGTAGCTCTGCAGTATCACTGCTTGGTTTATTATGGATCACTGGCAACTCCAATTACTACCACGAAAGAAAGAAACTTAAGGAGTCAAGGCCACTCTAGTTTCAAAGATACAGGATGCAGGAGAGGAACGGTTAGTAAAAAAAAAAAAAAGGTGAGCAACAATAAATGGACGGTTCAATCTAATTAATATCCTTAAAACAAATACCAAACAGCCAGTTTGCCAACACAAATGTTGCTTGTATCTCCTCTGTCACGTCTGATACATGCCCTCCACTGTCTTTTATGGTTCTGTATGCATTCCTCTGGAACACACTTACTGTTCGGTGACCACCAAATTTGCATGAGAACAACAGAAAATAAATGAGACTTCTGAGTTTCGAATATGTGATTAATACATACTGGATGTATGTATTTCTTGAACTTGGGCCTGACACCTAAAATTGAAAGATTATTATTCATTTCGTTGAGGGTAAATATGAAGATAGATCATAGATGTATTAGAAAATTATGTAATTTGGAATTGGTTTAAAGCAGTAATTGACCTTCCATAAGAGGATATCTGCCCAAGATGGAAGGTTTCATTCAATGGGTTGATCCCTCCCTTCTGGTCCATATCACATCATCCTAGCCTATAGTTATCAAGGTTTCTTATTTAGGAAAAAAATTGAAAGCCTTTCATTTTAAACCAACAATGATATTCCTGCAGCGTCATGCATCACACCAATTTTCACATCTTGATCGTGGACCTACCCATGAACAGTATCAAATCAAGCTTCTTTTTTTTTTTTAAGTGTATATCCATTAACCAATTTCTCTACGTCGTTAATCACTTTTTTGTTATTCGTTAACCAACTTTTTTCACGAACATAGAAATCATGTGATAAAATTTTGTGTCATTAATCAACTTCTGTACGTAATTAATCACTTTTTTTATTCTTCATTAACCAACTTTTTTCACGAGCATAGAAAAAAAGTTGGTTAATGAAAACTAAAAAAAATAGTTAATTACGCATGAGTTTTTAATTAACGACACAAGATTTTGCTACATGGTTTTATGTTGTGAAAAAAAAGTTGGTTAACAAAGAAACAAAAAGTGGTTAACAACGTGAAGAGAAATTGGTTAATGGACATATACCAAAAAAAAAAAACAAAACAAAACAGAAATTTGATTTAGATGCGTTTCACGGTGGGTCATGATGAACGACGGGTGTTAGAAATGGTGTAGTCGCATTTTGATAGGATGAATATTTTTCATTTTAAACTGGGAAAAGTTTCATCCTATCACAAGATAAGTATCACACTCATTTCAACACTAAATCTTGTTTATGGGTACTCATTTCATCAGCGATCTCAAATCATGTTTCTGTCTTTTTCTTTTTTTTTTAAGTATATGTCAATTAACCAACTTCTCTACGTCGTTAACCACTTTTTTGTTCTTCGTTAACTAACTTATTTCACGAGCATAGAAATCATGTGGTAAAATCTTGTGTCATTAACCAACTTTTGTAGGTCATTAACCATGTTTTTGTTCTTCATTAACTAACTTTGTTTCTATGCTCATGAAAAAAGTTGGTTAATGAAGAACAAAAAAGTGATTAATTACATATAGAAGTTGGTTAATGACACAAGATTTTACCACATTTTCTATGCTCGTGAAATAAGTTGGTTAACGAAGAACAAAAAAGTAGTTAACGATATAGAGAAGTTGGTTAATGGACATATACTAAAAAAAAGAAAAGAAAACAGAAATATGATTTAGATCGTTTCATTGAAGTGGGTCCCATGAACAAGATGCCGTGTTGAAATGGGTGAAGATCTTACAGACCTGTAGGATTATCGGGGTTGTTTAAACTGGGACCAATGCAATCTCCCCCCTTTCCAATCTCAGAATTTAATTGCATCACATTATTCGTCTAATTTTTATACTTTAATTTTTTTTAATTCACTTATAAACTCATTTTATATTTTGTAAAAAAACTATAATTATATACAACTTAATTTGATATTTCTCTCATATAAATATATAATATAAATACGATATGAGTATTTTTAGTGTACGAAAACGTTTTCCTATTCAATTAGAGGAGCTGAACCTGGATTCTCCAATATGATAGGAATTAATCTAAAATGCTCATTTTTAAATGAGATCTTTGGATAAAAGGTAATTTTTAATTAAAAATTATTATTAGACCAAAAAAATTAAAAATTAATATTTTGGCCTGAAATTCAGAATAAATGTGGTTAGATAATTTAAATATTTTTAAAAATCACTAACCAGTATCCTAATGCACAAGTTAATTAATTAAATTAGAAACTGTTAAATATTAAATAAAAACATTTAATATCCAGCAAGTACTAAAAGTATTTAATATTATATTTTAAAATAATTATAATAATTTAATAAATCATATTAAATACTTCTTAACCGATATCCTTAAAGCACTGACTAGTGAAAAAAAACTCACGTACAATATGAACATTATTATCGGGTTCAACAGTTATGAATAGGTGTGTGATGGGTGGGTTGAGTGTGTTTTATGGTAATTTTAAATTCGATTTGCTCATCAAATTAGGGGGTTACGTCAAAATAATTTTTTTCTTCAATTCGATTCAATTCAACTAACTTTTGGTCAAATTTATGGTCTGACACACATTAAAAAAAAATTGCTAAAATAAATTTCAAAATACAAAATAAAAAATTTACTACACATAACACATCTTAATTAAAAATTACCAATATCTCAAATAAACAAAAAAATCATGTAACTAGTTTTACATAAATATAATAAATTTAAAAATAAATAAATAAATATAACAAGTCTTACTAAGTTAACATAAGTTTGAAATAAAATAAAAAAGTTGACAAATCTCAATAGTCATAAACAACAAACCATGTTATTCAACTGAAATCAATATTATCACATATATTATATGGATTAACAAAATCAATTACTTCAGTATCAATTTTTTCATTGTCATTTAAGCAATCCATTATATTTTTATGGTAATTGTTCGTTAAATGTTTCATGAATTTATCATCTCTATTTTTTGGTTAGGCATATCCTCAATGTGACCATGTAACCAAAATACCTGCACCAAACTTAATTATCAATATAGAAAAGTTAAAGAAAAGTAACTTGAAATGCCACAATAACTAAACAACTTTTTTAAAAAATAAAAGGTTACTTGGGTGGGTTGGATTTGTGTAGGTTAGTACTTTCCAAACTCGGTACTAGATTCGTATATTGTGGGTTGAAGTGTTTTTTAACCCGACCCAACCTCCTAACCCAATCTAACCCCCATTTTGTGAGTTGAGTTGAGTCAAAACCCGTGAGTTTGCGGGTTAACCTTACCCTCTAGATACCCCTAATTATGAAATGTTTAAATAAAATCTTAATCCTTATAGTTTCTACCAATTTGAGTTTAGTTATTATAGTTTTATTTTTTTCATATGTGTCCTTATATTTTAACTCATTTAGATTTTGATCTCTATTGTTAAGGTATAGATCCTTATCTTTTTTACTCATATGAGTTTTAGTCTTTATAATTTCTACTCATTTAATATTCTTATTTTCTCTCTAAAAAAAAATGATCCTTATAATTTTTACTTATTAAAGTATTACTTTTCAAGAGACCAAAATTTAAATAAGTAAAAATATAAGAAGAGATACCAAAAACAAAACACTATAGGAATCAAAATGTAAATAAGTGAAAACTATAAGAGTCTAATTCTTATTTAGATATTTATAGGGATCCAAATTAAAATACATTATTTTTAAAAAAAGACAAACCTTTTCCAATTATGCAAATTTTTTAAAGTTACTATCATTTATTTATTTATTATTTATAAACTTTATTCATTATATTTTTCTAAATTATCTAGTGCAAGGTGTTAAACACTTATTCATAAAAACTAGTCTATGTATCCGTGTGAATGCACAGTGTTCTAAATGGCTTTTAGATGAATACCTGAATAAGACTAATGAAGGTGGTTTCCTTTGTAGCACGATGACTATAACGGTGGTGCGGAAGATGGGTACTTACAAAATGTGAATGCATATATCATGAAGATCATGAAAGTTTTGATTATAACAAATCCAAGCCAAAGACCAAGTCCAAATAAAGCTTAAATGGTATAGTTTATAAGACTTAGGGTCTTTATGTGAGAAACTTTATAAATATCTCAATGTTTTATGATGTTTTTGAAAGAGTTCTGTTGAAAATTATTTTAGTTGGTGGGTAGTTTTTCAAACAAATGATGTTTTAACCTTGAATCATGAAAATCTATTTGAATTTTTAAAAATCCAAGTGTTCTAAGTTAGAAATGTTTACCAAGCTTAAATTGAGCTCAAAAATAAGTTCTAGGATGATTGTAATCACATCCAATGACTTAGTAATCAATTAACAACTTTTTTGAAACCTGGTAATCAATTAACAATACCTGGCAATCGATTACAGACATGCGGGAACTTGTTTTTCAAAAGTTAGAAGCTTGGTAATCGATTACCAAGTTATGGTTATTGATTACCACTGCTCACAGAAGCTTGGTAATCAATTATCATATGCTAGTAATCGATTACCACTTGCCTAGAAAAGACATGAACACGTTTTAAAAGCTTGGTAATTGATTACCATATATTGGCAATCAATTATCACAAGTCTGAAACCAGAAACGACTAGTTTCAGAGCATTTAACGCTTGAGTAAATGACCCACCCAATGGATTTTTTTCATTAAGGACTATAAATTCAAGTCTTGGGACACTTATTGTAGCTAGCTAACACTTTGAAAAACATCTTCCAAGCATTTAATCAGTGAATCATTAATTGTGCTCTCTTTTGAGAAATTACTTGAGATATCTTGAGAGCTTCATTAGAACTTCAATTTGTATATATGCTCATTGAGTGAGCTAATTTCATTTCAATTCATTTGTAAACTCTTGAGAGGGTGGAGGATCCCTTGAGAAACTAAGAGGCTTATACACAAGAGGTAGATGATCCTTGAAATGTAGGAAGAGCTCAAATATTGTAAAGGGTTATCAAGCACCTTGTGAAACTTGATTATAGTGGAAACTCCTGAGTTGATGATCATAGGGACTAGACGTAGATCACAAGGGTGATTGAACCAGTATAAATATCAATTTGTAATATTCTCAACTCTTATCTCTTTAATTCAAGCTTATTTATTACTTTTGCATTCTTGTTGCTTGTTCTTCCATCTTTTTTTCTATTTAAGCTTGTGTAGTGTCATAAATCCATTCAACTCAAAGAAAATAATTTAAAAGAAAATTAAAAGGGGCTTGTTTGTGAAAAGTTTTAAAATACTCAATTTACACCCCTTCTTGAGTCTTGAAGCCACTTGGTAACAAGTGGTATCAGAGATAGACTCTTGTTTAAAGAGCTTAACAGCTTCAAGAGGAGTGATGACTTCCTTTCATAATGTTTTATCTGAAGGTGTCTCAATAAATAGGCCCCCATCTTTTAATGGCACCAGTTATACTTACTAGAAAAAGAGAATGAAAATTTTCATTGAAGCTATTGATCTTGATATTTGGGATGCCATTGAAAATGGTCCTTTTGTTCCTACCAAGTTTGTTGATGGTGGACAAGTTGAAACGCTAAGAGCTGAATGGACTAATGATGATAAAAAGAGAGTGCAATATAATGCTAGAGCTAAGAACATCATCACTAGTGCTCTAGGATATGATGAATACTGTCACATTTCTAATTGTAAAACAACACAAGAAATGTGGGATGCTCTTTAAGTCACCCATGAGGGAACTAGTGAGGTGAAGAGGGCTCGAATAAATACTCTCACACATGAGTATGAATTATTTAGAATGAATCAAGGTGAAAGCATACAAGATATGCAGAAGAGGTTTACTCACATAGTTAATCATCTTGCCTCATTGGGAAAAACTTTTCCAAATGAAGATTTGATTAACAAAGTTTTGAGATGTTTAAGTAGAGAGTGATAGCCCAAGGTGACCGCAATTGCTGAATTAAGGAACCTTACCACAATGACTCTTCCAACAATCTTTAGGAAGCTATAAAAGCATAAAATAGAATTATCAAAGCTTCACAAAAATGAAGATGTTGATAAAAAGAAGAAGGGTCTAGCACTCAAGGTCTCCTCATCCCACATTGATGAAGACGATGATGAAGATGAGATAGATGACTTGGAGATGAATGAAGAGACCTTCAACCTCTTGGTTAGAATATTTAGAAGGTTTCTAAAGAAGAAAGGAAATTGAAAAAGACCGCCCTTCCCTCTAAAGAAGAACTATGTAAAGGGTGAAAGATTTACTCTAACTTATCCTACTTGCTTTGGATATGAGAAACTTGACCATATAAAGATGGATTGCTCTCTAGGCCAAAAGAAGGGAGAAAAGTTTGAAAGAAGGCCTAACAAAGAGAGCGAAGGGAGAAGAGCATATGTTGCTTGGGAGGACAATGACATGGACTCCTTGATGAATCGGAAGATGAAGTAGCCAACCTTTGTCTCATGGCCAAGGATGATCTTGATGTAGATTCTCAAACCCTTGAATCCCAACACTCTTATAATGAATTGCAAGAAGCCTTTTAGGAATTGCATGAAGAATCCTTGAGGCTTGCAGAAATGGTTTCATTGTCAAAGAAAACAATTTCTTATCTTGAGAGTCAAATCTCTGTTTTAACCAAAGAAGTAGAGCATTTGAAATTAGAAAATGAAACTCTTTGGCTAATTAATGCAAATTCCTCATGCACTACTTGCTTTTCACATAAGGATACTCCTTCTTCATCTTCATCATGTCATTCTTGTTTATTATTAGAAAAAGAAGTTGAAGATTTGAAAAACACTCTTGCTAAATTTACTTTTGGTAGAGAAAACTTAAATATCTTACTTACAAAATAAAGATATGTGTTTGATAAAGCAGGATTGAGTTACGATTCTAAGAAACAACAAAATTTTGTAAATGACAATGGTTTTGATGATAACAAACAAGAAAGGATTGGTTGCGCAAAGATCAAGTGCCATGTTTCTTCAAGTTTAGCTTATAGAACTTAAATCTTGTGGTAAAGGTAAATAGCACACTAAGCTAAAAAATGTTTTAAAATCTTTATAAGTGTTTCTTACTTGTTAACAATGCCTAACAAATTGTCTTTGAAAAGCTAGTCTTGGTGGTAGTTCAAAATCTATGAAAACTTGTCAAGCTTGTATCTTGCAAAACTGGCCCTTGGCTACTCTTTTGATCATATCTTTCAAAATATTTTGAGTCTTGTTTTGAAACTTATTTCATATGAAAGTAGACTCAATGATCTTTCCAATGAGTGGTCATTTGTTTAAAATGGTTGAAAAATAAAAAAAGTTATGTCCATTCAAAAGTCAATTTTTCAAAACTAAGTGTGTAATAACCGATTATGGAATATCCATAACCGGTTATTCGCCAAGACAGAATGTACCCCTTTTATTTCTAAAAAGTCCTAACTGGTTATGAGATTTCAATAACCAGTTATTAGCTCTTTAAAATCCTTTCTGGTGAAAGGAATAACTAGTTATTCAAAACCAAATAACCAGTTATTGGAAATTAATAACCAGTTATTTGGGCAACTAGAAATGGTTTTCCAATGGCTATAATTTGGCATTTAATGTCCCCAACCACCACCAATGACTCTTAAATGCTTTAGGCTATAAATGAAAGTGTTTGGACATTAAAGAAGGTTGGAGAAACAATATGAAAATCATTCTTGAGCATTAAATACGAGTTTTACAATCATTTGATCTAATACTCTGTTTTGAGCTTCAAAGTATGAATCCTTGATACCCATTGAACTTCAATTTTTGTTATACACTCTTGAGAGAGTTTCTATTCATATATACTTTGTGTAATCTGAAAAGAGTGTGAGGTATCCCTCAAAGGTTTGTAAGGGTGATGTATCCCTTGTCGTTAAAGCTCAAGCACAAAGGGTGAGATATCCCAAGGTGTGTTAAGTGCTCTAGTTTGTAAAGGTTGCAAGTACCTGTTTAAGCTTGAAGCTATAATGGAAAATCTTGGGTGATTACTTAAGGACTGGACGTAGGCCACAAGTAGATTAGTGGTTGAACCAGGATAAACCTTATGTTTGATATTCTAAACTCAACTCCTTACAGTTGTGTATTTATTTTATGTGCTTACTTGAATACTATCTATCTTAGCTTATTCATTTGTAAGTAAAAATATTCAATCTTATCTATCTATTCACTTCAATCAATTAATAACTTCAACAAAAATTGTTATTCAAGTGTTTTGTGAAAGATTTGCAAAAAAACTTTTATAAACTCAATTAACCTCCCTTCTCGAGTATTGAAGCCACTTGGAAACAAGTGGTATAAGAGCTAGACTCTTGTGTAAAGAGCTTAGCAGTTTCAAGAGAAGTTATGACTTCAAATGATTTTTCTTCCGAAAGTTTGTCTATAAATAGACCTCTTTTTTTTAGTGGCGATAGTTATGTCTATTGGAAAGAAATGATGACAATTTTTATTGAAGCTATTGATTTTGATATGTGGGATGCCATTGAAAATGGTCTCTTTATTCCCACACATATTGTTAATGGTGTAAGAACTAATACACCAAGAAGTGAATGGACCGATGAGGACAAAAAGAAGGTTCAATACAATTTGAGACTTAAGAACATCATTACCACATCCATGGGGTATGATGTATTCTTTAGGGTTTCAAATTGTAAAACCGCTTAAGAAATGTAGGATACCTTACAAGTAACCTATGAGGGCACAAGTGAGGTAAAAAGATCAAGAATAAATACTCTCACTCATGAATATGAACTATTTAGAATGAACCAAGGAGAAAACATTCAAGAAATGCAAAAGAGGTTTACTCATATTATAAATTATCTTGCTTCATTGGGAAAAACTTTTCCTAATGAAGACCTTATTAACAAAGTTTTGAGGTGTTTGAATAGGAATTGACAACCCAAAGTAACGAATATTACAGAGTGATAATTGCCGAGTTTACCAAATTTAAATCAATTTATAACCGAATTACCAAAACTGCTTACAACATAAGGTAACACTAGGTCGAGCTCGTAGATCACTCTAATTATAAAGTCAGATTAAGAGGTTAATAAACAGGGGAGAAGGAGTTTATGAAATTAAACAACAAAAACATAAAACAATTAAAGAAGAGAAAACAAAAATAAGAAGCAACCAATCCAAGAGAATTAATCAATTTTGATTTTAATCCATCCTTGATAACTATAGATCCATTAATTATCTACCGAATCCTTGGTCTTAGATCACATCAAGATGCCTCAAAATGTTCCATGGATCTTCTACTAGATATGCATCCAGAATTCAATTAATTAAGGTTAGACAAATTAAGCATTCATCCAAAACCCAAATCAACTTAAAAACCAAGACCAAACCAAGCTAAACATTTCATCAAACACATTCAATGCCTAGTTTAGTCTATGCAATTCATGCTTCAGACATGGTAATTGCACAATTATTATATGAATAATCCAATCAAATTAAGCAACTCAATCAGAATTAAGCAAAGATGAAGGAGAGAAACTTGATTAATAATTGAATGTAGAATAATTAAAACAGAATCTCAAGATTAAGCATCAAGAATGTCAATCCCTTGGATTGAGTAAAGGCTCTACCCTTCCATGAATAGGATGTGAGAACTAAAAAAAAAGGAAATAATCTAGAGAGAAGGGAGAGAGATCTAGATTTAGAGAGATAATGAAAAGTATAGAATGAGAAGATAAGTCTCAGATTTCTGTTTCTACCTCCTATATCTCACCCCTTATTTGGCCTTACATGATTAAAAACCTATTAGTTACAAAGCTGGGTCCACTAGGGATCATTGGGCCCAAGTCCCATGTCATGTAGAGGCCTACAACTCAAGTTATGCTCAATTAAGTAGCCTAACTCGTCAGCAATTCATCTTTATTTTCCAGCTTCAATTACGCAACCAAAACGACGTAGTTTAGCTTAGGAGTCTTCATAAGAATTGTAGATTTGTGTCTGATAACTCCATAGAATGTAGTTACTTATGCCCTATCTCTGTGTATTATTAATGGCTTTGTCCTTGTTGTTATGCATTGTTAGAAGACTTTAGCCTCATTTTCATGTGAAATCCATGTTGAGGTCTTCCTCTCTAATCTTGCTAAAATTCTTCCTAATCTTTGATTTGATTGAGCTTGATTACATTTGTATTTGACTGGGTGATTTCTCAACTACAGGTAAAACCCAAAAGGACTAACTTGATGCAACCAAAGGCCCTGCAATGGAAGAGAAATCACAAGACAAGCTCTAGTGCATCACGCCGTGGCGCTGGCATGCTTATGTCACAGCATTCTGTTCTCTGCCAGTGCACCCTGATAACCAGAGACTTTAACGTCGCGGCGCAAGGAAGTGAATGCCACGACGCTGGTGCCCTAATTTTTGCACACTACGGAGTGTGTTATGTCACGCCGCTGCGTGAAGAGCAAAATCTGTGGGCCTATAAATACCTTTTACATAGATTTCAGCTTCTCTCTCTTCTTTCTCTTCTCTCTCTCAGACTTTTCCATTTTTCTTTCAAAACTTTTAGGGCTTTTTGTCTCTCTGAGAATCCAGCAGCTAGATCTTCGTTTATGGGCTGAAGGAGAGTTGAAGGAGCCTAGATTGGAGGTTCTCTTCATCTTAGAGGGAGATTCAAGCTTCAAGGCTCACCCCATTGGGCTTCATCTTCCGTTCTTTCTTCTTTGTCTCTTCTCTTTATCTTGAATATGAATTTTTGTAATACATTTTCATATTCAATGAGTAGTTAAACTGTGTATAGGGTATTGTTTGGATCCCTCTATGAATATTGATTGATTTGTACTCTTTTGAGCTTATATGAATGATTTAGATTTTATTTTATCATAATGTGCTTAATGGTCTTACTTGTTTGATTAACATTTAGGTGATTTGATGAAATCTAATGAGCTTAGACATAGGACTTTGGGTTTTAGATCATACATATGGTAAATGCATGTTCAATTTTATTCCAATGGCGGGGTAGATTGATTCACTAATAGGATAGACATATACTTCTTAGCCATGTATAATCATAATTGAGAATCAATCTTATTGCTTGTTGTTTGCTCTAGTTCTCATGGATGCATAGTGAACTATGTAACACCCTGAACTTTCTATCTTAGGAACAGTAATTTTAACAGTTAATAGAATTTTATTGTTTAGTATATTCTAGATAATGTAAAATTATTTTGATTATTCCGTCAGCATATTTGATCGTTTTGAGTAAATTGCTCCGTGTCATGAAAATAAAAATTTTCGGGCCGGAGAAAAATTTATGTAATTTCATTTTTACTATTTAGTCTTAATTAATTAACGTAATCTAATTTGATATTTATGAGTTTTCTAATTTTTGTAATTTTATGTGTGATTATGAAATTTTTATATTTTAATGATTTTTGGACTGTATGTGGGCCCCAAGGGTCCTACGTAGGCCCGAGGTGGGTCCCAAAAAGTGAAAATTTTTCTACCTTTAGAAAAATTTGTACTGTTTAGACGGAGACAGGAGATCTTACTAAACCTGAATCCAGAAACAGTTTTAGAAAATTTCTTTTACAGTATTTTGTACTGTATTTAATTATCGGGCGATAAAAATACAGTAAAAATATTATTTGTAGTGTCATAGCAGATAAAAAAAATAATTATACTGCTTGGTCAACAATAGTGGTTATGACCACTTTAGGACTTTGAATATCAACTATTGATTAAATCAACAGATGCGATCGATCTTATAAAATGGCTAGGACCATTTATAACCATTGGATCAAAATTAAATCAAGGGTGGAGATTTAGTCTTATAAATGGCTATGACCATTATCAACCCTTGGATGTAGATTTAATCAATGGTGGAGATGGATCATTAATGACCATTGGATTTGGATTTAGATCAATGGTGGAGAATTGGTCATCAAAAATGACTACAACCATTTTGGATCCTTGGATGTAAAGTTTGAAGGTGTAATCTTGACCCTTCATTTTGGAGACACATTCAATGGTTAGGATTGCAAGCAAAAAAATGATCCAATGGCTCAAGTTAAGTCTTCTATCTATAACCTAAACCTACTAGCTATTTTAATCCAAACCATTCTTTTAGTAAGGGCTAAGATGGCTTAAAAAGGGTGGATATGAAATTTGTCACACTTTGATGAAGCATGGAAGGGGGGACGGTTTTGGTGATGCAAAGGAGGGGGGGACAGTTTTGAGTAGGCTTTTTAGGCCAAAGAAAAAGATGAAGACAATAATCTATCACCTTGTCCATTATTGCAAGTTTGCATGCAAAATCACTTAGCAAAAATTCTCTCCTTTTCTCTCCAAAATGCAAGCTACGACCATCACCCCAAACCACACCTTCCATCACTCAACAATTCTAAACAACCATATTTCTTGAATCCTTTCATCATTCTAAGAACCTTTGTAGTTCACACCAAGTTCTAATTCTTCCATCTTGAAGGACTTTTTCCAAAATCAAGCTTTAGGATTTTGAAGTGAAGTGTAAGGAAAACTTCATTTCTCCTTTTCTTTTTCATGATTCTAAACCATGTTTGATCTATGGTTCTTCTTATTCAATTTTGATATACTAATTTTCTTGTGTTTGTTTCATGTTTAAGAAACTTGTGTTGGTGGAGATCTTGTTCAAAATACAAAGCAAGGAGCTTTTGAAGATCTTCAAGTGGTAAGAGGGAGATCCATCTCACCAACCAAGTATGGTGGTGAGGGATGTGTTTTCTATTTGGTGGTTGATGAATCCATGTGAGGATTCATATCCATGTTCATGTAATAATTTGTATGTGTTTATGTGCTTTGGTTATTTGCTTATGTTTGATATGATTTGCATGGTTTTGCATGGTTTTATTGCTTGTGTGATATGCTTATAATATGCATGATGATGTATGTTAAATATATTATGATGGATGCATGTTGAAATAAGAAATTTTGGCTCCAAAAGCCATGGAGGAGGTCATGGTTTTGGGCTTCCAAAACTAGGGTTTCTATTGAAAATTTTCAAGAACAATGGAGTTAATTTTTAGTCCTTGAACTAAAGTAAATTTCAGCTAAGACACCAACAAATTTGGTGTTCACAAATTTATATTTTCATGAATGATAAAATTGAATGATTTGGGAAGCAAGGAAAATGAACAAAAAGGGTTTGTTTTTCAAAAACAATGCACACGGTTTTGGAGTGGTATTTTTATTAATTTATTTTGTATAGAAACAAGAATGGGACTTAGATGATTTAAAAGAAAAATATTTGATGGTTTCAAAGGCCATATATAAGGTTTTGATAATTTAGAAAAATGTTTTGATGTTATGAAATACAAGAATTTTCATATAAATATTTTGAAAAGGGAATCAGATTGTTATCAATTAAGTGAAGTGGAATTTTCATAAATAAAAGAAAAAGGAGGTTGAAAGTGTTTGAGCCTCAAAGTTTATTTTAAAGATAATTAATTTTTAGAAGTGATTTAGAAATATAAAAGGAAACGTCTGTAACTTAAAATTTACTAACGTAGAACTTATTTCTTAAATTTTGGAAAACGTTAGAAAATCTAATGTTAGAAACAGTAATTAATTTAACTAAATGTGATTTTGTAAGATTAAATCAATAAAATGTGATTTTGAGAAAACATATTTTGGAAAAGATTTTTGAGTAAGAATAGGAAGGGAATAAAGTAAGAAATTATATTAAGAAAAGCCCAAAATAATATTTTTAAAGTTAAGAAATATTTTATGAAGTGTAAAAATGGTGAAAAACGAATTACGTAACTAAAAACGTAATTTTTAAAGTTATGCGATTTGAAAAACGTTAAAATATTTCTATGCGATTGGTAAAGCGTTTAAATATTTTACACGATCGAAATGTTGTAGAAAAATAGCTATACGATTTAAAAACGAAAGAATATTTTTACGTAATTTAGAATACAGTAAAAAATTGTTACATGATTTTAAAATGTAACAGAAAATGTTACAAATTATTGTTAACGTAACAAAATATTACGTGACTGTGAAAACGTAAAAAAATATTTTGCGAATGAGAAAAACGCGATAATGTGTTTTCGCTGTTAATTATACAGTAAACTTCACAGTTAAAATTAGTATATGAATACTGTACAAGAAATTGAGAAGTTTACCTGTAATTGGCACTAATACATTTTATGAACATAAAACAGTATTTTCACTTGGTATGAGAAATTATGTGATTTACCTTTGGTTGGTAATTGGTGCATTACACATGCATTGAAAATGGTCTGATGGACTGTATATGGCTAATTGCCTAGGAGAAACATACACCTCTTGAGTGGGTGCGATACGCGTAGTGTAGGTCACTTGTTGACCTTGGGGGCATCGGGGTGCGGGTTGCTCGCAATGGGCAGTTAGTAGCTCTTCTGTACTATGGATTAGACCGATGCAACACACCGATGATCCGGACAGAGACACTATTCTTAATCGAGATCTGACAAAGACTGTCGTGTATGTGCTAGATGTGCAAGATATAATTATAGCACTTGGTCTGAGGCACGTGGTACCGGCAGATCTTTTCGATCAATTTCTCTGACCTGAGTTTAGCTCCATAGAGTAGGAAATCGAGTCTATGTGTTCATGCATTAACAAAAATGCTTACATCTGTGTGGTATAATAGTTGTGAAATATTGATTATGTCAATTGTATTTTTTTTTAAATATCTGCTTAGTATAGATGGCATTTCCTGTAATTATTAAATGTTAGTTTTGATCGATAATATGTTGATGCCATAATTGTAATATGATGTGTTTATATGGTATGTTGTTATGTTATCTCTGTGCTACCATACTGGTGTTGGCGTAGGTGATTTCACCTCTTTGTATGTATATGTGTATATTGTATTTATAATTGGGTGAAGATGTTGAGAAAGAAACAGTACAAGAAGGAGAAGAAGAACTACTTCTCACGTCTGGGAAAGCAGAATTTTGACAGTATGGCATCAAGAGCTAGTTTCTTCGGATATGTACGTCTACAATTTCACGGAGGAGCTGGAGAATGGAGAACAAGTCCCGATGAGCGAGGACTTATTTACGAGGGGTATCTGACTGTTAGCATTAGTAGGTTGTTTCGCGGGGATTCATTTTTTTGTGTAACTATTTTTGTTCATGTTGAATTTCCTTTGCATATCAGGCGACATTGGGATACTAGAAATTATGTTCCAACGGAAATCAGCACAATATCGTCAGCCCAGACACCTGTCCATAGGGCTACTCGTCATAACAGATTCTTATCTGCTGAGGAACCCGAGGAGGACCCATCTAAGGGGTCTGCTACTTAGTTAAACTTGGGCAAGTTTGAACTCTGATATAAACTATGTGTGTAATTATTTAAGTGTGTTTGTAGTTTTGAGACATAGTCTGTATATAAATAATCCTGACAACACTTTTGTAATATATACATGCTATAAAATTATGTGTGAGGTTGCTGTAATATTTTATTTTTTGCTAAATTTATTTTACGGAAATAAAAAAAATTACAACTCGTTTTTTTATCACAAAAAAAACGAGTAGGAAATTAAGTAATTAAGTAACATAAATGTGGCACCCTACGGTGGGTGTTACATTAGTTGATATCAAAGCCCAAGTTAGAGTCTTTTGGGGTTTCTGGTTAGGTTTGTCTTGTTTGTGTTGTGTGATTCTCTGTTAGTGGTTTCTTGGTCTGAAGATTGATTTTAACTTTCTTTTGTTGTTTGGTTTGAGTAGGAAAAAGTAATGGCTGGACGAGGACGTGGACGTGGGAATAATAGAACAGATATGGAACTTAAACGGGATGATAATTTGAATATGGCTGCAGCTATAGCAGCAATGCAAAGAATGGCTGAAGTGATTGTACAGCAAAATCAAAGGGCTAATGAAGATGTTCACAGTTTATCGGAGTTTCGAAGGAATAATCCATCGAAGTTCCGTGGAGAGTTTGACCTAGAGAAGGCTAAACTTTGGATCCAAGAACTTGAAAAGATATTTGATGGCATGGGTTGTGCTGATGAATGGAAATTTACGTTAGCAATGTTTGTGCTAGTAGGAAATGGTGAACGTTGGTGGGTAGGAGCCCGAAGACTGTTAGAAGCTGAAGGAAGGATTGTGACATGGTAACTTTTTAGACAAAAGTTTCTGGAGAAATATTTTCCAGCAAGTGTGAGGCATATGAAGGAAATGGAATTTCTGAGTTTACGACAAGGGTTGATGTCCGTAAGTGAGTATGCGGCAAAATTTGAAAGTCTGTCTCAATTTTTGAGATATTTGCAGATGAACCCAGATGAGGGCTGGAAATGCAGGAAATTTGAGGAAGGATTAAAGCTGGATATTAAGAGAGCAGTATCAATGTTGGAGATTAATCAATTTCCAACTTTGATTGAAAAATGTTGTAAAGTTGAAGAGATTGATCATCAACGAGTGGCAAGGAATAAGAATTTTGGACCCATGTGGTTCCAACAAGGAAAGGGTAGTGGAGGAAATCGTTATCAACAGAAACCATATGCAAGACCGGCTAGAGGTCAGAACAAGTAACAGTCTGTTGGAGGAAGCTCTAGTGGGAATAAGGCAAGTCAAGCTGGGACTTCCCCAATTAGATGTTTCAAGTGTGGGAAGGATCATCACACCAAGGACTGTCAACATAAAAGTGTAGTCTGTTTAAGATGTGGAAAACCTGGGCATTTCTCAAAAGAATGTGATCAGATAAAGAAAGAACCATCTGTGGGAAATGTCCGAACTACAAGGCCGTAGGCGGGTGGTTACGTATATACAATGAGCGGAGAAGAGGCCGCGAAATCGGAGGACTTGATAATGGAGGAGTGTGCTATTAAAGGTAATCCTTTAACTGTACTTTATGATTCAGGAGCAACGCATTGAATTCATTGCATGTGATTGTGTGGAGCATTTGGGTTTGATTGTGACTGCATTTCCATATGATTTAAGTGTTGTTACTCCTACTGATAATCCTGTGATTACTTCAAAAGTATGCCTAAATTGTCCTGTTTGTGTTAGGGATAAAACATTTTATGTGGATTTGATCTGTTTGCCTCTTTCTAAGATTAATGTAATCTTAGGGATGGATTGGTTGTCTTCTAACCATGTCCTAATTGATTGTTCGAATAAGACATTAGTATTTCCTGAGGCTAAGGATCTTAGATTTCTAACGGCTACTCAAGTGGAAGCTTGTCTGAAGGAAGGAGATCATGGGTATCTATTGTTATCTTCTTTGGAGGTGCAATGTGAAGATGTTTTGAAGGATATTTTCGTGGTCAACAAATTTCCTGAGGTATTTCCTGAAGATATACTTGGACTACCACCAGTAAGGGAAATCGAGTTTGCCATTGATCTTGTACCTGGAGCTGGACCAATATCTATAGCATCCTATCGGATGTCGCCGATAGAATTAGCCGAACTGAAGAAACAGCTGGAGGATTTGTTAGAGAAACAATTTGTGAGACCTAGTGTGCCACCATGGCGAGCACCAGTTTTGTTGTTTAAGAAGAAGGATGGGACTTCACGTCTATGTGTAGACTATCGACAATTGAACAAAATCACGATTAAGAATAAATATCCACTTCCAAGGATAGATGATTTGATGGATCAGTTACGAGGAGCCGCAATATTTTCTAAGATTGATCTACGTTCTGGGTATCACCAGATACGTGTGAAAGTGGAGGATATTCTCAAGACTGCATTCCGAACACGTTATGGGCATTACGAGTATCTTATGATGCCATTCGGTGTGACAAATGCACCAGCTATATTCATGGACTTTATGAATAGAATTTTCCATTCGTACTTGGATAAGTTTGTTGTTGTCTTTATTGATGACATCTTGATCTATTCTCAAAATCAGGAGGAGCACGCTGAACATCTCAGAGTGGTTCTTCAGATTTTAAAGGAGAATAAGCTTTATGCTAAGTTGTCCAAATGTGAATTTTGGTTGAGCGAAGTTCAATTTTTGGGACACATTATATCGAAGGATGGAATTGAGGTTGATGCTTCAAAGGTGGAGACAATTATTAAATGGGAAAGACTAAAAACTGTAACGGAAATCTGTAGTTTTATCGGATTAGCAGGTTACTATCGGAGGTTTATTGAGGGTTTTTCCAAAATAGCAGGACCTCTTACCCAGCTTACCCGAAAGAATCAATTGTTCGTGTGGACTGACGCTTGTGAAGAAAGTTTTCAAGAGTTGAAACAACGATTGATTACTTCACTGGTATTGATTCTACCTGATCCAAATGAACCATTCGAAGTATATTGTGATGCTTCGTATCAAGGATTAGGTTGTGTACTTATGCAAAATCAGAAGGCTGTAGCTTATGCTTCAAGGCAGTTGAAGGTGCATGAAAGAAATTATCTGACCCATGATTTAGAGTTGGTGGCAGTAGTGTTTGCATTGAAAATTTAGAGGCATTTTCTCTATGGAGCTACGTTCACTATTTTTAGTGATCATAAAAGTTTAAAGTATCTGTTTGACCAAAGAGAGTTGGACATGAGGCAAAGGCGTTGGTTAGAATTTTTGAAAGGATTATGATTTTCAATTGCAGTATCATCCTGGAAAAGTGAATGTGGTAGCAGATGCATTAAGTAGAAAAGCACTTTGTGTTTCTTCTATGATGATCAAAGAAAAAGAGTTGATAGAAGAATTCCGGGATATAGATTGTCGGTAAAATTAACGCCAGGAAAGCTATGTGTAAACATGATCACCATTTCAAATGATTTGATGGATAGGATCCGTGAAGGACAAAACAGTGACCAGTATTTGCAAGAAGCAAAAGAAGCAAAGAGCCAAGGAGCAGTGTTGGAATTTAGCGAAGGTGCTAATGGAATTTTGAAGTTTCAAGGAAGAGTTTGCGTGCCTAATGATCCAGATCTTAGGAGATTGATTTTGGATGAAGCTCACAGGAGTAAGCTGAGTATGCATCCAGGAACCACAAAGATGTATCAAGATTTGAAGAAGTTATATTAGTGGCAAGGAATGAAGAAAGATGTTGCAGAGTATGTATCATCTTGTTTAGTGTGTCAGAAGGCTAAGATTGAACATCAAAGACCTTCGGGAATGTTGCAACTGTTGCCTATTCCTGAGTGGAAATGGGATGACATCGTAATGGATTTTGTGACCGGTTTACCAAAAACTCAAAAGGGTTATGATGCTATTTGGGTAATTGTTGATTAGCTTACTAAGTCTGCGCACTTTTTGCCAATTAATCTTAAGTACTCAATGGAGAAGTTGACCCAATTGTACATCGGTGAAATTGTTAGGCTTCATGGTGTACCAATTAGTATTATTTCGGATCGAGATCCGAGATTTACTTCAAGATTTTGGAATAGTTTGCAATAATCGATGGGAACTAAGCTACGTCGAAGTTCTGCTTACCATCTACAAACAGATGGTCAGTCAGAAAGAACAATTCAGTCTCTAGAAGATTTATTGAGAGCTTGTGTACTGGAGCAAACTGGAGGTTGGGATGAATTCTTGCTATTGATAGAATTTACATATAACAACAGTTTCCATTCAAGTATAGGGATGACACCCTATGAAGCATTGTATGGGAGATGATGCAGAACACAATTATGTTGGAATCAAGACAGTGAGAGTGCTGTGTTAGGACCAGAGATTGTCCAATAGACAACTGAGAAAGTGAAGATGATTCAAGATAAAATGAGAGTGACCCAAACTTGGCAAAAGAGTTATGCTGATAAAAGGAGAAAATCTCTTGAGTTTGAAGAAGGTAACCATGTATTTTTGCGAGTGACGCCTATGACGGGTGTCGGGCGAGTGCTTAAATCTAAGAAGCTCACTCCAAAGTTTATCGGGCCATATCAGATTTTACGTCGGGTAGGTCCGGTGGCATATCAGATTGCATTACCACCTTTTCTGTCAAATCTTGATAATGTATTTCACGTATCACAACTACGAAAATATATTTCTGATCCTACTCATGTTATTGAGCCAGACACAGTATAGCTAAAGGAAAATTTAACCTATGAAACTTTTCCAGTAAAGATTGAAGATCGAAGGACAAAGCACTTCATGGTAAGGAAATTTCATTGGTTAAAATCGTTTGGAATGATGTAAGTGGAGAAGCCACATGGGAACTAGAAGAAAAGATAAAAGAACAATATCTATATTTATTCTGAAAGTGTGAAATCGAGTTTATCAAGTTTCAAGGACGAAACTTTTGTTAGAGGGGGAGAGTTGTAACACCTCGAACTTTCTATCTTAGGAATAGTAATTTTGACAGTTAACAGAATTTTACTGTTTAGTAATTTCTAGATACTGTAAAATTATTTTGATTATTCCGTCAGCATATTTGATCGTTTTGAGTAAATTGCTTCGTGTCATGAAAATAAAAATTTTCGGGTTAAGGAAAAATTTACGCAATTTAATTTTTACTGTTTAATCTTAATTAATTTACGTAATCTGATTTGATATTTGTGAGTTTTCTAATTTTTGTGATTTTATGTGTGATTATGAAATTTTTATATTTTAATGATTTTTGGACTGTATGTGGGCCCTAAGGGTCCTACATGGGCCCGGGGTAGGTGTAACACCCCTTGATGTAGCAACCGGAGCGCAATCATCATTACACCACAGTTACTAAATCCAAGTGTGTCACAGTCATAATAACAGTCATTCAAATTGTCAGGAGTCTATATATATATATATATTTGACAATATGCATAAGTAGAAAATACGAGCCTCGAATGAAATATAAATATATTCGACCCATAATACAACCACAACATAGAATCATTTTCCTTTTATATTTTATAGTCAATTTACAGAAAGCACTGATAATATAGAATGTAATAATTACAGAGTCATATAAAATACAGCGAGAATAAAACACGTAAAAGGGGAGAAGTGATAACCCAGGGATGGGTACTACCAGCAGACAAAGCCGCAACCCCATATGCATATGACACTCGGCGTCCCAGTTGACACAACAGGCATCAATGCCTCCCCGCAGCTGCACTCCTACGAAATCGAAGAAATCTTGCCAGGTTCCCAACCCCATCGGCAAGGTGTGATTCCTCATCATCTTCTTCACGATCTTTTATCAAATATGAATATAAAACAGCAATACAGAGATATAGGAAAGAGGTGAGACACCCATCTTTCATTACCACTATTGGCAGCAAGAAAATAGCACAGCGCAAAGCGCCCACCGAGCAATACAGTTCATATATTTATCAATAACAACAACAGAAATTATAACAAAAGCAATCCAATTCTAAGCAATAATCAGAGTCAATAACAACAGTGATATTTATAGTAAAGGTAGAACAAAAGTAAGCAATAGTCAGGCAGATTACAATAGTATTTCCAGAAATCAGCACAACAATCAGATAATCATTCACAGGTATTCATGCTCAACAGTTTATAAGACCAGTAATGAACGATGCACAATGCATGCTTTCCCAATTCCTACTCCATAGAGCTAGACTCAAACAAGCGGAGAGAAAGATCAGGAGACATGTCTGTAACTCGGCTGCCGAGACCAGTGCTATCAATAAATTTTCTCGTGCGCAATCATGGCATTGTACAGACATTCTACACTAGATCATGATATAGGACAGTGTCAAGTCCGGATCGTCGGTGTGTTTGCATCGGTTTGCCCCACGGCACAGAGGAGCTCTAAACTGTCCATGTGAGGGACCCGTACCCTGACGCCCCCAAGGTCATCACACAACCCACACTTGTCTACTCGCACCCGCACTAAGGTGTGTTCAATCTCCTAGGCAACTTGGCCTTACAACAGTCCACAAGGACATTCACAATGCATATGATACTATGCATGGACATGTATGATTCACAATCTCATACCATTACATAACATGCCACAATAGGCCAATATAAGCATCAATATATGTTCCTTATCACACACATACCACAATTTCCATGTCATGGATCCAGAAATTCCATTTTTCAAAATCATTTCTTCTCTATCGATACGAATACCTATTCTTATCACATTTAAGTAAAGTAAAATCCTTGAATCCAGAGTTTTTAGGTTACGTTTGAGTTACAGAGGACAAAGAACCATAGTCTCAATCATTTCCAGCTCAAAAATCTCATTTTTGGGTCTTGGTAATCGATTACATCACCCTGTGTCGATCGACACAAAAACAGAATCCCTGTAATCGATTACAATCTCATTGTAATCGATTACATGATCCCCAGAATCACGTTCCGTAACTTCAAGGCCCTGGTAATCGATTACACAGCCGTGGTAATCGATTACCAGTTGGACAGAACCCTCGTAATCGATTACCCACGAGTTGTAATCGATTACGTGATTCCCAGAAGCACCATTTCATAAGATCATAGGCTTGGTAATCGATTACACCCTTCTTGTAATCGATTACAAGCTAGATAGAATCTCTGTAATCGATTACACACAAGATGTAATCGATTACCAGATTTCCAGAATCACGGTTTCGTACACTTAAGAGCTTGGTAATCGATTACAAGCCTCGTGTAATCGATTACCATGCGTAATCTTGCAGAAAACAGAGTTCTTCAGGTCCTCTAACTCAAACCAAACCATTCCTCATCACATTTAATCAACAAGATACCCAAATATACCTTCAAATCATGCAAGAGGCATTAATAAATCATACAAACCCAACAAAATACACTATCATCAAGAACAACATAAAAATGAGAGAACTTTATACATGGATTCAGAAATCAACAACAACACACATACAAGACATTCCCTTACTACCAAGATTGGTTGAAGAGGATCATCTCCCTCTTACCTATTTGGAAGACAACACAATGTGCTACTCTTTCTTGTCCTAGATTTTCGTTTTCCCCCCTTCAAGAAAAACTCCAATGTGAGTGATCACCACAATGTTCACTCAAACCATGAAAAATAGGTTCTTGGTCACCAAGGTGGCCAAGAGAAAACGAAAATAGCAAGGAAATGGAAGAAAGTTGAAGACTTTACCTTAAAGCTCCAAGCTTTAGCTTTAATGGTGGAAGAGAAATGGAAGAAGAAGAAGAAGAGGAACCAAAAGATAACCAACAAGGAGGGTAGTCTTGGAATGGTGGAAGGAACAAGAAAATGTGATTTGTTTGGCAAATGAGGAAGTTGGTCTCCAATGTGATGGTGCGTGTGTGTGTGTACGGTGGAGAGGAGGAAGAAGAAAGGAAGAGAGGAGAAATGTGTTAAATGTTTGGTGTTTAGAAAAATGAAGATGGGTTAATAAAAGGAAGAAAACAACTTTGACTCCCCTAAAAGGAGTGTCTGCCATGGAGTGAGAGGAGAGGGAAGAGAAAGAAAATGTGTTACAAGGGAAATTGCTAGGAAGCTTCCCCTAACAAGCTTGGATTAAATTTAATCTTTCTTTTGAAATTGAAACTAATAGATGTGATACAAAAATTAGATTTTGAATAATGTGATAATATCTTTAATACATGTTATTATTTATTGGACAATAATTATAGTTGACAGAAGTCAGCATTAACAAATCTGACAGATAAATTTTTGCAGTGTTTTATTATTTCATCTGTTAAGATTTCTCAAAGGACGTGAAACCTTGTAAACTGTGTCCGGCCTCGGGTTTAGTAAGATCCCCCGTCGACGTTTCCATAGTCCAAGGTTCTCGGGAAAATATTTCATTTCCCCGGTTCGGTTCAGTGTGCACGTAAAACGATGAATATATTAAAATATTCATTGTCTCTGAAAAATTCTAAAAGAATTCACATAAATCACAAATATTAGAAAATAACTATTCGTAATAAAATTTTCCAACTTTGGAAGCACTACAGTCGTTTTGCCATTTCTGCCCAATGTGCACGTAAAACGAGAAATAATCTTAAAATATTTCGCGTTCTCCAAAAAATCCAGAAAAATTCTTAAAAATTCTAAATATTGTAAAACGATCATTTATCCTAAAATTATAAATTTTCGGGATGTTACAGTGGGTCCCAAAAAGTGAAATTTTTTCTACCTTTAGAAAAATTTGTACTGTTTAGACGGAGACAGGGGATCTTACTAAACATGAAAACTAAACTTCTACTTTCTAGAAAATTTTTTACCCTTTTGTAGTGTGTTAACTCGTATTTAATTAAAGGGGTGAGATAAAAATACAGTAAAAAACATTATTTGCAATGTTACAAAATAAAAATAATAATTATGAATTTACTAATGCTTGGTCAACAATAGTGGTTATGACCACTTTAGGACTTTGAATATCAACCATTGATTAAATCAACGGATGAGATCGATCTTATAAAATGGCTAGGACCATTTATAACCGTTGGATCAAAATTAAATCAAGGGTGGAGATTTAGTCTTATAAATGGCTATGATCATTATCAACCCTTAGATGTAGATTTAATCAATGGTGGAGATGGATCATTAATGATCATTGGATTTGGATTTAGATCAATGGTGGAGAATTGGTCATCAAAAATGACTACAACCATTTTGGACCCTTGGATGTAAAGTTTGAAGGTGCAATCTTGACCCTTCATTTTGAAGACAAATTCAATGGTTAGGATTACAAGCAAAAAAATGATCCAATGGCTCAAATTAAGTCTTCTATCTATAACCTAAATCTAGTAGCTATTTTAATCCAAACCATTCTTTTAATTAAGGACTAAGATGGCTTAAAAAGGGTGGATATGAAATTTGTCACAATTTGATGAAGCATGGAAGGGGGGGATGATTTTGGTGATACAAAGGAGGGGGGGACAGTTTTGAGTAGGCTTTTTAGGCCAAAGAAAAAGATGAAGACAATAATCTATCACCTTGTCCATTATTGCAAGTTTGCATGCAAAATCACTTAGCAAAAATTCTCTCATTTTCTCTCCAAAATGCAAGCTACGGCCATCACCCCAAACCACACCTTCCATCACTCAACAATTCTAAATAACCATATTTCTTGAATCCTTTCATCATTCTAAGAACCTTTGTAGTTCACACCAAGTTCTAATTCTTCCGTCTTGAAGGACTTTTTCCAAAATCAAGCTTTAGGATTTTGAAGTGAAGTGTAAGGAAAACTTCATTTCTCCTTTTCTTTTTCATGATTCTAAACCATGTTTGATCCATGGTTCTTCTTATTCAAGCTTGATATACTAATTTTCTTGTGTTTGTTTCATGTTTAAGAAACTTGTGTTGGTGGAGATCTTGTTCAAAATACAAAGCAAGGAGCTTTTGAAGATCTTCAAGAGGTAAGAGGGAGATCCATCTCACCAACCAAGTATGATGGTGAGGGATGTGTTTTCTATTTGGTGGTTGATGAATCCATGTGAGGATTCGTATCTATGTTCATGTAATAATTTGTATGTGTTTATGTGCTTTGGTTATTTGCTTATGTTTGATATGATTTGCATGGTTTTGCATGGTTTTTTTGCTTGTGTGATATGCTTATAATATGCATGATGATGTATGCTAAATATATTATGATGGATGCATGTTGAAATAAGAAATTTTGGCTCCGAAAGCCATGGAGGAGGTCACGGTTTTGGGCTTCCAAAACTAGGGTTTCTATTGAACTTTTTCAAGAATAATTAAGTTAATTTTTAGTCCTTGAACTAAAGTAAATTTCGGCTAAGACACCAACAAATTTGGTGTTCACAAATTTATATTTTCATGAATGATAAAATTGAATGATTTGGGAAGCAAGGAAAATGAACAAAAGGGTTTGTTTTTCAAAAACAATGCACACGGTTTTGGAGTGGTATTTTTATTAATTTATTTTGTATAGAAACAAGAATGGGACTTAGATGATTTAAAAGAAAAATATTTGATGGTTTCAAAGGCCATATATAAGGTTTTGATAATTTAGAAAAATGTTTTGATGTTATGAAATACAAGAATTTTCATATAAATATTTTGAAAATGGAATTATATTGTTATCAATTAAGTGAAGTGGAATTTTCATAAATAAAAGAAAAAGGAGGTTGAAAGTGTTTGAGCCTCAAAGTTTATTTTAAAGATAATTAATTTTTAGAAGTGATTTAGAAATATAAAAGGAAACGCCTGTAACTTAAAATTTACTAACGTAGAACTTATTGCTTAAATTTTGGAAAATGTTAGAAAATCTAATGTTAGAAACAGTAATTAATTTAACTAAATGTGATTTTGTAAGATTAAATCAATAAAATGTGATTTTGAGAAAACATATTACGGAAAAGATTTTCGAGTAAGAATAGGAAGGGAAAAAAGTAAGAAATTATATTAAGAAAAGCCCAAAATAAAATTTTTAAAGTTAAGAAATGTTTTACGAAGTGTAAAAATGGTAAAAAATGAATTACGTAACTAAAAACGTAATTTTTAAAGTTACGCGATTTGAAAAACGTTAAAATATTTCTACGCGATTGGTAAAGCGTTTAAATATTTTACATGATCGAAATGTTGTAGAAAAATCGCTATGCGATTTAAAAACAAAAGAATATTTTTGTGCAATTTAGAATACAGTAGAAAATTGTTACGCGATTTTAAAATGTAACAGAAAATGTTACAAATTGTTGTTAACGTAACAAAATATTACGTGACTGTGAAAACGTGACAAAAATATTTTACGAATGAGAAAAACGCGATAATGTGTTTTCGCTGTTAATTATACAGTAAACTTCACAGTTAAAATCAGTATATGAATATTGTATAAGAAATTGAGAAGTTTGCCTGTAATTGACATTAATACATTTTACGAACATAAAACAGTATTTTCACCTGGTATGAGAAATTATGTGATTTACCTTTGGTTGGTAATTGGTGCATTACACATGCATTGAAAATGGTCTGATAGACTGTATATGGCTAATTGCCTAAGAGAAACGTACACCTCTTGAGTGGGTGCGATACGCATAGTGTAGGTCACTTGTTGACCTTAGGAGCATCGGGGTGCGGGTTGCTCGCAATGGGCAGTTGGTAGCTCTTCTGTACCGTGGGTTAGACCGATGCAACATACCGATGATCTGGACTGAGACACTATTCTTAATCGAGATTTGACAAAGACCGTCATGTATGTGTTAGATGTGCAAGATATAATTATAGCACTTGGTCTGAGGCACGTGCTACTGGCAGATCTTTTGGATCAATTTTGCCGACTTGAGTTTAGCTCCATAGAGTAGGAAATCGAGTCTATGTGTTCATGCATTAACAAAAATGCTTACATCTGTGTGATATAATAGTTGTGAAATATTGATTATGTCAATTATATTTTTTTTTTAAATATCTGCTTAGTATAGATGGCATTTCCTGTAATTATTAAATGTTAGTTTTGATCGATAATATGTTGATGCCATAATTGTAATATGATGTGTTTATATAGTATGCTGTTATGTTATCTCTATGCTACCATGCTGGTATTGGCATAGGTGATCTCACATCTTTGTATGTATATGTGTATATTGTATTTATAATTGGGTGAAGACGTTGTGAAAGAAACAGTACAAGAAGGAGAAGAAGAACTACTTCTCACGTCTGGGAACGTAGAATTTTGATAGTATGACGTCAAGAGCTAGTTTCTTCGAATATGTACGTCTACAATTCCACGGAGAAGCTGGAGAATGGAGAACAAGTCCCGATGAGCGAGGACTTATTTACGAGGGGTATCTTGCTGTTAGCATTAGTAGGTTGTTTCACGGGGATCCATTTTTCTGTGTAATTATTTTTGTTCATGTTGAATTTCCTTTGCATATTAGGTGACATTGGGATACTAGAAATTATGTTCCAACGGAAATCAGCATAGTATCGTCAGCCCAGACACCTGTCCGTAGGGCTACTCATCATAACGGATTCCTATCTGCTGAGGAACCCGAGGAGGACCCGTCTGAGGGGTCTGCTACTTAGTTAAACTTGGGCAAGTTTGAACTCTGATATAAACTATGTGTGTAATTATTTAAGTGTGTTTGTAGTTTTGAGACATGGTCTGTATATAAATAATCCTGACAACACTTTTGTAATATGTATATGCTATAAAATTATGTGTGAGGTTGCTGTAATATTTTATTTTCTGCTAAATTTATTTTATGGAAATAAAAAAATTACAACTCGTATTTTTATCACAACATCACCTTTTATGACTTTGAGGGTATTTGGGTTATTAAGTAACATACATGTGGCACCCTACAGTGGGTGTTACAAACTAGGTAAATGACATACGGTTAATTGACCTAGACATAGGCTTTTAACTAGTTTAATTTCTTAGGCTAACCTAATTGAATCGTTTGTATTGCTTAATAGGATTTCATGTTATCAATTGAAGTATGTGGTGAAAAAGGATTCCTTATGTCCACAATCATATCTTTATATTTTCTTTATGCTTTGTAGTTTAATTAATCAACCCTTTTCCTAATTTACATTTGCTTGAATAGAATTAGTTAAGTTGTAGGTCAATATTTAGCATTAGTAAGTAACTATATTCCCCATAGGAATGATGCTTACTCATCATTCTTATTACTTGAACGACCAATGCACTTGCGGTTAGCAAAAGGAGTTACCCACCAATTCAAGGTTGGGTAAACCATCAACAAGTTTTTGGTGCTTTTTTTGGGGGAATACTACTAATTTCTGTATTGTTAATATTGATATCGAGCTTTGTTAGTTCTAATTTAAGTCTTTTATTTTATTACATTTTGATTTAATATTTCATTATTTTGTGAATAAGGTACCATCAATGGTGGAAAACAATGATCATATGAGGCCTCTGAGGGAGTTTGCTAATCCTCAAATGGAAAACCTCCAATCTAGTATCAGACGGCCTCCCATCAACGCAAATAATTTTGAGATCAAACCGGCCATTATCCAAATGATTCAGACATTTGTACAATTTGACGGTTTGCTGAATGAAGATCCCAATGCATATTTGTCATTTTTTTTTTTTGGAGAAAACGATACCGTGTGCACATTGGAGTTTCAAAAGATGTCATTCGCCTCAGGTTCTTACCCTTTTCTCTCAGAGATCGACCTAAGAATTGGTTACAGTCTCTACCTGTAGGATCTATAACTACTTGGGCGGATATGTGCAGAAAATTTCTCAACAAATACTTTCCTCTGGCCAAGACTGCTGGGTTGGTGAATGACATCACTTCATTCACCCAGTCAGAATCGGAATCCTTGTATGAAGCCTAAGAGAGGTACAAGGATCTTCTTAGAAGGTTCCCACACCATGAAATCCCTCAGTGGCACAAGATTTACTCCTTTCACAAAGGACTATTACCTCACCATCATCCAATTGTGGATGCGATTGCAGGTGGTTCATTATTGAGTAAATCTTTCGATGAAGTATACCAACTGTTGGAAGAACTGGTCGCCAATAATTACTAATGGCCTTCAGCAAGAAACACTCAAAGGAAGGTAGCTAGAGTTCATGACATTGATGCACTTACATCTTTGTCAGCTCAAGTGGCTCCATTAGCAAACAAATTTGACAGTTTGGGTACAGGCCCTAATCAAAGCCCCTTCGTGCTATATGACCGGTGTGAGAATAATCATGCCAATGATAGTTGTCCATCCATTTTGGAGAGTGTTTAATATGCGAGAAACTATCAGCCATCTCAGAATAACCCCTACTCACAGCAATATAATCCTAGGTGGAGAAACCGCCCCAATTTTTCATAGAGGGATAACCAAGGGTCTGCATCTTCATCCACTGGTAATGAGAGACCACTGTATCCTCCTGGTTTCTCATTGCAAGCAAAGCCACCTATGCAAGAAAGAAAGTCAACATTGGAAGACATGTTCATGCAATTCATAGTGAAAATTGATTCGTACATGACTAAAATCGATGCTCATCTGACAAAAAATGATTCTTTTCTTCAGAGTCAAACATCTTCAATCAGGGCTCTTGAAACTCAAGTGGGGCAACTGGCCAATGCAATGAACAATAGGCCCCCTGGGACGTCTTCAAGTGATGATAGGGAGAAAAAGTCCTGCCTAGACTATAAAAAAGGCACCTTTTTGGATGTATCCACTTAAGTGCTTAATTCCTATGTTTTGAGTCTAGTATGTAGTATATTGAATTTGGTACATGCATATTATGTTGTTGTTGTATGCATGTGATTACCCTGCTAGGTAGTTTTTATTTGTGGTGGAGGCCTCACCGAGGCCAATTTGGATGTTGTGTAGTGTTTGCTGCATAATTTTGCAGATAGACCTCTCACGCTGTGGCAGTGGCTTTGTTACGCCGTGGCGTCCTAGTCTCTACCCTATCAGGGTACAGAGACAGAGAGCGCAATGTCGCGGTGTGGGTTAGTAAATGCCATGGTGGTGAGGTTCTATAAAAAAAAATTGAAATGTCTGTTCGCAGACGCGCGCCGCGGCGTTGGTTAGCTCACGTCGCAGCGTTCTAGGCGTATTTTGCTTAAATAAGTAAGAGGGTTTACGCTGCAATGCAAACCCTTCACCTTCCTCCACTCTACATTTTCTTTCTGCATTTTCTTCCTCTCCCTTTGTCCCACAATCCTTCATCTCTGTTTTCGTGCATTCCTGTGCATCACATTTCATTATCTATCTCAAGGTATGCAATTTTTCTCCATTTTTTTCTTATTTTTGCATTTTATGTTTCTGTTTTGGTTCGTTTTTAGTTTAATGTTCTTTTTGGTTAGTTTCCATCATAGTTAAGTAGTGTTTTCTTTAGTATGTAACTTGCTTTTGATTGATAAGAAATAGCATTGGGGGTGAGGGGCTGTTTGGGCTAATTCTGCATTCTGTCCGTTGGTGCGCACCGCGACGCTGTATGGCTTACGCCGTGGCATTCACATGAACTTCTTTGAATGTCGCGGCGAGGCAACTTCAGCAGCGATATTAGTTTGAATAAGTTTAAATGCTGCGGCACTGGCATCAATGCCACAACATAGGTTGAATTTCTTTGAATGCCGTGGCACTGGCATTAACACCGCGACGTTGAACCCATATTTTTCTAGAATTTGAGTGTTTTAAATGTCTTATTAATTTCATTAATCAATTATGACCTTATCTCTTTTTCAGGTCTTTATACTTGTTAAATGGGTCCTAAACGAGTTAGGCGTGAGAGCAGAGAGCAGCCTAGAGAGCCATCTCCTCCCTGTGTGTTTGACCATTTGAGATTTATGTCTATTGAGCCGTAGGACCGTTACGGGGCTCTGGTCTCAAAGACTGTGATTGCAGAGAGAGGTTTTAGTTTCAAGGACTCCTTACAACTTGACATTGAGGCCACCATTCGTCACTTCCAGTGGGGGGAGTTTGCTAAATACCCCAACAGGGCCCTAGTACCTTTGGTTTGTGAATTTTATGCGAACTTTGCGTTCATCCACCAAGAGTCCTCCACTGTCAGTGTGCAGAGGCACCTAGTCCCATTTTCTTCCGAGTCCATCAGAACAACACTGTCCTTGCCCCCTCCTCTCGAGATTTGTGATTATCAGGAGTTCACCATATGGGAGCTTGTGGAAAGGATCAACCTATAGGACGTTACCATTCGCATATGCACTACCGAGTCACAACCCGTCATCTGGACCATGTCTCAGTAAGGCTGTGCGCGATTTTTCCCCCGTTCTTGCCTAACCCAGGAGGCAAAGGTCTGGTACCATTTCATCAGTACCAGTATATTGCCCTCCGGCAACCTTTCGGAGGTCACGCGCGACAGAGCCATCATGATATATGTAACATCCCAGAAAACATGTTAGATTTTTATATGTGTGAAAAGGTAGCATATGGCTTGTTTAACATGTCAGTCAAGTTTTGTGACAAACCGAGTTAGTTTAGACACTTTGTTGCAACACCGAGTGTGAAAAGTAGCCTAAAATGACTCAGTGAATATCATAAACTGCTATTTGAACATGTGTGGATACTTTGTTTCTAGGTCACAAATAAGCTAAGTAAGGTGTAGTTAAATTTTCAGGGCAATCAGAGTTGATTTAGTATTTTAGGCATACTGGTTATGCTTTTAATGCCAGACTGGCCCCCAGCAGATATGGAAAAGTAGAGAAAATGTACAACATGATTTTTAATGAATCCTAGGATTTATTTTGAGTCTGTTGGAGGTTAGAAACTTAGATTTGGAGAAATCTAAGTGTTCATAGCAAATAGGGAATATCAGTACCACATTAGTGGTTAGCTTATAAGAAGCCAAAATAGAGTTTTCTTCTTCTTCATTCCACGACTGAAGCAGAAAACAGAGGAGAAAAAGGAAAAAAAAAGGGAGAAACCAAGGGAAGAGGGGAAAGGAAGAAAAGCTAGGGAACCAAGAATCAAAGCAAAGAGAAAGATCCAAGAGTAAGTTCAAGGCTTTAAGATCATCTTGTCTTCAAGAGGTAAGGGTTCTTGAGTTCTAACTTCATCTTCTTTCTCATTTTCCATGTTAAGCCCATGTGAGGTTTACTATGTCATTTTGAGTTCTAGAGATGTCGTAAGTGATTTTCTTGCTTGGATGAGTTATAAGAGAGGTTTGTGACTTGTTCATGCAAAGAGTTTGGATTAGAAACTAAAACTATCCATTTTAGACCTTTGATGCCCAAAAGAGGGGTTTAGGTTAAGGTATGTGATTTTGATCTATAATCCAAATTAAGAGGTTTTAGTTGGTGATTGATGTTTCCTATGTGTTAAAGGATTGATTAGGGACTTAGAATCATTTAGAAATTGGATTGAAATGACCAAAATCCAAGAAAAAAATCAATGGAACAGTACCACGGCTTTTGTAGAATTCTGCAGAATCTGAGTTCTGCATGTCATGCCGCGACGTGGACCGAGGCGTGAGCATGCGGATGCTAGAGAGTTGTTTAACCGTGGTGTGGGGCACAAAGTTTTCGCCCAATTACCCCGAGAGTATGGGTGTTTTGCTAACTTTATCTGTTATTTTTGCCGCGGCGTGAAATTTATGAAGCTTCAAAAATGTTGTTTTTGAATGCTTTAAGTCCTTTAGTTGATGGAACCCTTTGGTTATGCCTAGTAGAATGCGTTGAGGCACTAGAAAGCATATTTCTTTGATAGAAAAACCTAGAGGCATACAAGGAAATATAAGAGTAAAGTTGTGCATCCATTAGACATGGATTGACATAGATCAATAGTTTAGTTTCTTAAGTAACTTAAAGTTACACAGATGTCACAAGAGAAGTGATAAGAGATTTAAGAAGCGAGTTAGCAGTAGTAGAGTGCCATAGTGCCTAATTGGCAAGAGTTAAGGGCCAAGGTGCCGAGTTGGTAAAAGTTAAGTGCCATAGACCCTAGTTGGCAAGGGTGAATGCCATAGTGCGTGAAGAGCTCTCAAAGAGTGAAAGAGAGTTAGTAATGCAAAGATAGTAGTGTACTAAGTCTAGTTGACATTGATTAAATGTCGTAGTGCATGAAGTACTCTCATAGAGAAAAGGTAGAGTTAGTAATGCAATGATGGACATAGTATGAGGTCATGTGGTGGTTATGTTAGAGTTTGGACATAACTCCGCATTTACACACACATCACACTTCACATATGCTTACTATCCCTAGAGAACAGGAAGTGGATGCATTCACTCAGTTATGATGGCGATATCCACCTAGTTAAGGTAGATTACTTGGTGATCTACAGGTGTAGGAGGTCATGTGTTGTGATAACAGACTTCGTTCCTAAAAAGTAGGCTATAAGGGGTCACACATTATCATGACAGAATTCCTCTATGCCTAGGGGGAATAGTTAAGTATTCACAACACTACACCTGCACTGCATACACTTTTTCTTTAAGCATACATCATCTCATCACTACATTGTTTAAATTTTGTTTGGTTTGGACATATTTATGTGATTGTTGTTTATGTGTTGTTTGGTGCATTCGGTGACAGCTGTATAAGCAGTTGTCTGGTCGATGATTTCAAATGATTGTATGGGCAGTTGTTTGATATCATTGTGGTTTACAGTTATCAGCACAGAATTATAGTTTACTTAAGAACGTTATATAAAAAAAGAGTTGTAATTATTTCTTATGCAGGAAGTATTAGTTGTTTACAATTCTAGTTAGGTTTATTCATTGCGAATGTTTAAACTGCTGGTTTTAGTATACTTATACTGAGAAATATGATTTCTCACCCCGTTGTTGCCATGTAAATCTAGGTGGAAGTTCATTCAAAGGCAAGAAGAAGAAGTGTGAAGACAAAGTTAGTTTTTATGCTTTCTAGTTTAAAGCTTGTATTTATTCACAGGTTTTTAGTTTGTTTAGGAAGTTTATGTATACAGTGAGCCCTTTAGTGGCAATGTTATATGTATAACTTTTAGTTTTTCACAAGGCTCTCCATTATTATTTGTTTAACTGATATGGATTAGTATTATGTTAAGTTAGAAGTAGCATAACTAATACTGCTTATCCAGGTATATTTGATATACTAGGTTACCAGTATTAGGGTGTTACAATATACGCCATACTATAGAGATGCTTGATAGATGTCGCCTATATTTTATATATGCAGCTGCGGAGGGCGGCCATGGAGCCGCGCAACCTTTTCTTTCCCTCCCTCATCCACAGACTCTGCTAGAGGAGGGGTGTGCCCACTGGCACCCAAGAGGAGCTCACAGACACTAGATAACCTCTCAATGAGTACTTCATTGGGAGGGTTGGTGCAGCCCCACCAACAGCAGGAGTGCCTCGCAGAGCCCCGAGGCGGGCTCAGAGAGCAGCCCTTGAGGGCCAAATCCCTCAGGAGGTGGATGACGCGCGAGCAGAGCTTCACCAGATTATCGCCATGCGACCTACATTGTGGAGACCATCAGGTGGCAGGCAGAGTGCCTTTAGATCTCCACCCACGACTTCCCCATCCTTCCATACCCACCCTTTGATGGTGCGGGCCCTTCTGTTCAGCAACAACCACCTTACCCTCCTTTTGATGGAGCCAGACCCTTGTATTAGTATTAGGATCTAGCGGTTCTTGATGATGACAGTGGAGGCGACACTAAGGTCCTTCCAGATGTGGATGATGATGAGTTGATTGACATATTCAAAGGGGGTAGTTTTCATTATTTTTATTATTTTTATTTATTTTATTTTTCTTATGTATGATATACAGTGAGGACATTGTTTCCCTCAGGTTTGGGGGAGGTGTCTTGGTATTTTGATATATACATTGACTTTTTGTTAGTGTTAAAATATTATTAGTTTAATTATTATTAATTTTGGTATTATTTTTTGTTTATTATATCGTTTGGTGCACGTAATGACTGATTTGTATGTTTGATATGGTGAATTTATTTGAATGCTTAACATGATGCTATTAGCTAGTGTAATGATTGCCCAATGATAATTAGGGATGCAAATTAGCCTCAAAATTTTATGTGAATCCTTATGCTATCTTTGGATCATGCCGATTAATCTAGATTCTTTTTATGCATGATGAATTTTTCATTCCTATGCTTGTTTGGCTTCAGATTGAATTTGAGTGTTTTTACAGAGAATGCTTATGGTTAGTACATGTGGAGATGTCTAGTATCTCTGAAATTGTACTGCAACTCTCTTTAAGCGAAATCCTAAATTGTGCATGATTGAGGAAATGATTAGGGCATTCTTTGGACTGATTGAGCCTTTCAAGCTTACCCTTTAATGATGACATCCATAGGTCCCTTTTGAAGCTTGTTAATTGTTGGCCATATTTTTTTTTCATTACCATTGTGTTCGTTACCATGTTAACCATTCTAATGCATGTGAAAGCATTACATTTTCTTCCTACCGTCAATATTTGTTGAGTGCATGGTATGTTATTTCTTGAAGTGAGTTCAGTGATTAGGGGTATTAATTTCCATTATGAAGTTTATAATGGTTGTAGTAAACCTGTGGAGCTTTTTATGATTATTTTTCGGGGTATTAATATTTTCAAATACAAAAATGAGCCTAAAGGAATCAAATGCAATAAAAGAAAGAGAAAAAGATTGCTTTGTATAAGTATAAAAAAGGAAAAAAGGGAAAAGAGACAAGCAAAGCAAATAAAGAAAGAAGAAAAGTTAAAAATGAAAAGCATTGCATGGTTCTGGTGATGCATTGAACAGAGGTCAAGTTGTCAGGATCAGCATTCTAGCTCTTGCTTTAACTTCAATTTAAATTATCTAAACGTTTGATTCAACTCCCGAGGTCTTATGAAACTTGTAGAGGTTTGTTTTAACTTTCTTACAAGATCAGAATCACACTAATCAGATATTTGGAACTCAGATCATAGCCAAAATACTAAATATTGCCAAATAGACAAATAAAAGCCAATTCATGCAATAATTCCTTCAATGATCCAATTAAGCCCAATATCATACAATATAATACAACCAATCTAATTAAGCCAAATTGAACCTCAAGACACCTAGTGTAACACCCCAAACTTCCTAAATATAAGACAATAATTTTGATAGTTAACAGAATTCTACTGTTTAGTGATTTCTGCGTGCTATAAAATTATTTTGAATATTCTGTCAGTACATTTGATTGTTTTGTGTGATTTACTCTGTGTCAAGAAAATAATAATTTTCAGGCCGGGGAAAATCTTACATAATTTAATTATTACTGAAAAGACTTAATTATTTTACATAATCTAATTTGATATTTGTGAATTTTCTAATTTTTGTGATTTTGTGTGTGATTATAAAATTTTTATCTTACTTACTCAGTTTATTTTAGTGTTATCCGTGGGCCGTCTGTGGGCCCAGGGAGGTCGTATATGGGCCTCACGTGGGTCCAGAAAGGTAAAATTTTTTGTAGCCAGGAAAATTCATACAGTTGAGACGGAGACGGGGGATCTTGCTAAACCTGAATCTGGAAACAGTTTTAAAAACTTTGTTTACTGTATTTTGTACTATATTTAATTATCGAGTGATAAAAATACAGTAAAAATATTATTCGAAGGGTAATAGCAGATACAAAAATAAATATTGTATTGCGTAGTCAACATCAGTGGCTTGGATATCCACCATTGATGTAATCAACGGTGGAGACTTGATCTTGATTTAATCAACAATTGATATTTATTCTTATAAAGTGGCTAGGACCATTTATAGCCTTTGGATGTAAAGTTTGAAGGAGTAATCTTGACCCTTCATTTTGGAGACACATCTAATGGCTAGGATTTCAAGGAGGAAAGATCCAATGGCCTAAAGTAAGTCTTCTATCTAAAGCCTAAACCTAAAACCTATATTAATCCTAACCACTGATCTAATCAACGGTTAAGATTGCCTAAAATGGTGGCTAGTAGATTTGTTGCATTTTAATGATGCATGGAAGGGGGGACGATTTTTGGAGAAGCAAGAAGAGGGGGGGCAGTTTTGATGAGCTCTTAGAAGCTAAAGCAAAGTCTTTAGTCATTATTGATCACTTTGGTCATTATTGAACCCTTTCAAGAAAGAAAGTTATCAAGATTTCTCTCTATTTCTCTCCTTCTCTAAGCTCACGGCCAAGCACTCCTGCACCACCTTCCATCACTCAAAAATTTTATACAACCATACTTCTTGAATCCTTACTTCAATTCAAGAACCTTTGTAGTTTACACCAAGCTCTAAATCTTCCATCTTCAAGGAGTTTTTCCAAGAGCAAGTTCTAGGGTTCTTAAGGTGAAGTTATGGAAAACTTCATTTCTTCTCTTCTTTTTCATATTCTATACCATGTTTGATCCATGGTTTCTCTTATTCAAGCTTGATATACTAATTTCTTTGTGTTTGTTTTATGTTCAAGAGACTTTTGTTGGTGGAGATCTGTTCAAAATATAAAGCAAGGAGCTTTTTGTGGTTCTTCAAGAGGTAAGAGGGAGATCCATCTCACCAACCAACCATGGTGGTGAGAGATGACTTTATATTTGATGGATGGTGAATCCATGCGAGGATTCATATCCATGGTCATGTAATAATTTGTTTGTGTTTATGTGCTTTGATTATTTGCCTATGCTTGATATGCTTTACATGATTTTATTGCTTATATGGTATGCTTATAATATGCATGATGAGAATATGGTATGCTTATGATATGCATGATGAAGATATGTTGAATATATTATGATGGATGTATGATAAAACAAAAATTGTGGCTCCAATGGCCAAGGGGAGGCTACAGTTTTGACACCCAAAAATTAGGGTTTTATGTTAAAATTTTTCAAGAACAAAGAAATTGATTTGTTTAAAGAAATTATGAAGTGGAGAAATTATTTTTTTGGTTTCAAAGACCATGGTGAATTTCGGCTTTATCACCTCAAAATAGGTGTTCGCAAATTAATATTTTCATGAATGGTAAAATTGGATGTTTAGAAAAACTAGGAAAATAAACAAATGGTTTGTTTTCAAAGAACTTGAGCTCACGGTTTTGGTGAGGAGTTTTAATGGTTTTGTTTGTGTAAAAACCAAGAATGGAACTTAGTTGATTTAGAAGGAAAAATACAAGAATGGTTTCAATGGCCATGTCCACGATTTTGAAGACTTGAAATGCCTTGGTTTTGTGAGAACAAAGTGATTTTCAAAGTGAAAATATAACTTGATTTAATACAAGGAATTTGGAAAGGGAATCAGAGTGTTTTATCACTTGAGAAATGGAATTTTCATATGTAAATGGAAAAGAGAGGTTGAAAGTGTTTGAACCTCAATTTATTTTAAAGAGGATTGATTTTTAGAATTGATTTGGAATTATAAAGAATACGTTGGTGACTTGGGATTTTCTAACGTAAAACTCATCCATTGGGTTTTGGAGAGCGTTAGGAAATTTTAAAGTTAGAAACATTGATTTAATGGAATGGTGAATTTATGGAATAAATTGCGAAAAGGATTTTCTTGAGTAAGAAAATGTGGAAAATAATGTGAGAAATCATATTACTTTGAAAAAGGTTTGAAAAGGAATTTTTGAATGTTGAGAAATATTTTACGAAGTTAAAAAATGGTGAAAAATGATTTACGTAACTTAAAAACATGATTTTTAAGCTACGCGATTGGAAAAACGTTTAAATATTTCCACGCGATTTGAAAAATGTTAAAATATTTCTACGCAATTTGGAAAGCGTTTAAATTTTTTTACGTGATTGAGATATTATTGAAAAATTACTACGTGATTTAAAAATGGTGGAATATTTTTACGTGATTGATGAAAACGTTGAAAAATCTATATGTGATTTGAAAACGTAACAGAAAATGTTACAAAATTGTAAAAACGTGACAAAAGTGGAGCGCGACTATGAAAACGCGATAATATGATTTTTACGATTAAATATACAGTAAGATTACTGTTGAACTAGTGGATTGACATTGTATGAGAAAATGATAAATTTTGCCTGTGATTGGCATTGGTGCATTTTATATTCATGAACTAGTGTATGGACACTGTATATGAATTTTGCCTATGATTGGCATTGGTGCATTGAACATGCATTGGAAAGGTCCGATGGACTGTATGAGGCTATTTGCCTAGCAGAGACGTACACCTCTTGAGTGGGTGCGATATGCGTAGTATAAGTCACTTGTTGACCTTGGGGGCATCGTGGTGTGGGTTGCTTACATGGGTGCTTGGTAGCTCTTCTTCTCGTAAGTTTGACCGATGCAACACACCGATGATCCTGACCGAGACACTATTCTTAATCAAGATCTAGTAAAGACTGTCGTGTATATGCTAGATGTGCAAACACATATGAGAAATGTGGCACTTGGTCTGAGGTATGTTGGTATAGACAGATCTTTCTGATCAACTTCTTCGAACTGAGTATTAGCTCTATGGAGTAGGAAATTGAGTCAAAGTGCGCATGCATAAATCTGAGTATTTATATCTGTATGACATATTAATTGAGGAATATTGGCTATGATTGTTTTGTTACGTTAAGAAATACTTGGATGATGATGATGATAATAATGTTAATGGCATGATTGTAATTATGGTATGATATAGTTGTGTGGTATGTTGTTTGTATTATCTCTGTGCTACCATGTTGGTATTGGCGTAGGTGATCTCACCTCTTTGTATATTATTTTGTACTGTATTTATTTTTGGTAAAGACGTTGAGCAAGGCACTGAACCAGAGGGTGAAGAAGAGCAGGCTCTTGTGGAGGAAACAGAGTTTTGAGAATATGAAAATGCCTAGCTTTCTAGGATACATGACGTTACAATTTCACGGAGGTCCGGAGGCGTGGCATGTTCATTTGGATCGTCAGTGTATATTTTTTATAGAGGACCTGAACATTACCTACGGTAAGCTTTATCAAGGGAACCCCTATTTTAGTGTCAATATTTATGTACAGTTAGAGTTTTCACTATCCATTAGGCAGCACTGGGGAGCCTACTACTATACGCCTAATATTGGGGAGCCTACTACTGTACGCCTAATGAGATAAGTATCATGTTGTCCGCTCAGACACTTGTCCGTAGGGCTTCGCATCGTACTGGATTCCTTCCTGTTGAGGAATCTGAGGAGGACCCGTCTGAGGGTTCTGCTGTTTAGTAAGACTTGGGTAGTGTGTGAGTTTTAAATTATGTTCAAATACTTTTGAGACTTGGTTTGTATATAAATAATCCTGACAGTACATTTGTAATGTATGATGATGTAAATTATATGTGATGATGTATTATATTTTTATTTTCCGCTAAGTTTATTTTATCGTTATCAAAGAAGAAAGAAAAAAATTTACAACTCGTATTTTTGTCACAACATCACAATATGTGAACTTGGGGGTAATTTAGTAATTAAGTAACATAAATGTGGCACCCTACGGTGGGTGTTACATTAGTTGGAATCAGATCCCAAGTTAGAGTCTTATGGGTTTGTGGTTAGGTCTGTCTTGTTTGTGTTGTGTGATTCTCTGAAATTGTTTTCTGAAAAGAAACAATATTGTTTGAAGGTTGACCTTGCTTTCTTTATGCTGTCCAGTTTGAGTAGAGTAAAGTAATGGCTGGAAGAGGACGAGGACGTGTCAATACTAGAACTGGAATAGAAAATGCTGGTAATGACAATCAGAACATAGCTGCAGCTGTAGCAGCGATGCAACAGATGGCTGATGTCTTTGCACAACAAAATCAAAAGGCAACTGAGGATGCTCACTGTTTGTTTGAATACCATAAGAACAATCCACCGAAGTTTCATGGAGAATTTGACCCAGATAAAGCTGATCTGTGGATCAAGGAGTTAGAGAAAATATTTGAAGGTATGGGATGTACTGATGAACGCAAGCTGACTTTTGCGACTTTTATGTTAGTCGGAGATGGTGAAAACTGGTGGGCAGGAGCCCGAAGATTGTTAGAAGCTGAAGGAAGAGTTATGACATGGCAGCTCTTTAGATAGAAGTTTTTGCCAAAGTATTTTCCAGCAAGTGTGCATCATGCTAAGGAGATGGAATTTCTTAGACTGAGGCAAGGGGTGATGTCTGTAAGTGAGTATGCGACAAAGTTCGAGAGCTTATCTAAGTTTTCGAGGTATTTCCAGATGCACCCAGATGAGGACTGGAAGTGTAGGAAAGTTGAGGAAGGATTGAAGCTTGACATTAAGCGAGCTATAGCAACCTTGGGAATTGAACAGTTTCCAGAATTGTTGGATAAGTGTCGTAAGGTTGAGGAGATTGATCAACAGCGTGCGGCCAGAAATAAAAACTTTGGACCTGCAAGATTTCAAAGAGGAAAGAGTAGTGGAGGAAACTGTTTTTAGCAGAAGCTGTATGCAAAACTGACAGGAAATCAGAACCGGCAGCAATTTGTTGGGGGAAGTTCTGGTGGCAGTAAGGCAAGTCAAGCTGGAACTCCTACGTATAGCTATTTCAAGTGTGGGAAGAACCATCTGACCAAGGATTGTCAGCATAAAGGAATTGTTTGTTTTAGATGTGGGAAACCTAGACATTTATCCAGGGATTGTGATCAGATTAAGAAGGAACCTTCTGTGGGAAATGTTCGTACTGCAAGGCCACAAGCGAGTGGTCAAGTGTATACTATGAGCGGGGAAGAAACCACGAAATCTGAGGACTTAATCATGGAGGAGTGTGCTATTGAAGGTAATCCTTTAACTGCACTCTATGATTCAGGAGCAACACATTCTTTTATTGCATATGATTGTGTAGAGCGTTTGGGATTGACTGTGACTACATTGCCATATGATTTGAGTGTTGCTACTCCTACTAATAAGCCTGTGATAACTACAAAAGTATGTTTGAATTGCCTTGTATGTGTTAGGGATAGAATCTTTCATGTGGATTTGATTTGTTTGCCTCTTTCCAAGATTAATGTAATCTTAGGAATGGATTAATTATCTTCTAACCATATCCTAATTGATTGTTCGAATAAGACATTAGTATTTCCTGAGGCTAAAGATCCAAGATTCCTAACGGCAACTCAAGTAGAAGCTTGTCTGAAGGAAGGAGATCATGGGTATCTATTATTGTCTTCTTTGGAGGTTCAGTGTGAAGATGTCTTAAAGGATATTTTTGTGGCCAATGAATTTCCTAAGGTATTTTCTGAAGATATACATGGACTACCGCCAGAAAGAGAAATTGAGTTTGCTATTGATTTAGTACCTGGAGCTAGACCTATATCTATTGCACCCTATCGGATGTCGCTGGTAGAATTGGCAAAGCTTAAGAAACAGCTGGAGGATTTATTGGAGAAGCAATTCGTGAGACCTAGTGTGTCACCATGGGGAGCTCCAGTATTATTGGTTAAAAAGAAAGACGGAACATCTCGTCTATGTGTAGATTATCGGCAGTTGAACAAGATTACGATTAAGAATAAATATCCACTTCCAAGGATAGATGATCTGATGGATCAATTGCGAGGAGCCGCAATATTTTCCAAGGTTGATTTACGATCTGGGTATCATCAGATTCATGTGAAAGTGGAGGATATTCCCAAGACTGCATTTCGGACTCGTTATGGGCATTATGAATATCTAGTGATGCCATTTGGTGTGACGAATGCACCTGCCATATTCATGGACTTTATGAACAGAATTTTCTGTTCGTACTTGGATAAGTTTGTTATTGTCTTTATAGATGACATTTTGATTTATTCTCAAAGTCAGGAGGAACATGCTAAACATCTCAGAGTGGTTCTCCAGATTTTGAAGGAGAATAAGTTGTATGTCATGTTGTCCAAATATGAATTTTGGTTAAGCGAAGTTCAATTTTTAGGATATGTTATATCGAAGGAAGGAATTGAAGTTGATGCTTCAATAGTGGAGACAGTTTTGGAATGGGAAAGAGCGAAGACTATAATAGAAATCCGTAGTTTTGTTGGATTAGCTGGTTACTATAGACGGTTCATTGAGGGGTATTCGAAGATAGCAGGACCTCTTACCCAACTTACACGGAAGAATCAACCGTTCGTGTGGACTGATGCATGCGAAGAAAGTTTTCAAGAGTTGAAAAGACGATTGACTACTTCACCGGTATTGATTTTACCTGATCTGAAAGAACCTTTCAATGTATATTGCGATGCTTCGTATCAAGGATTGGGTTGTGTACTTATGCAAAATCGTAAAGTGGTGGCTTATGCTTCAAGACAGTTGAAAAATCATGAGAAGAATTATCCGACTCATGACTTGGAGTTGGCAGCTGTGGTGTTTGCATTGAAAGTATGGAGACATTTTCTCTATGGAGCAACGTTCACTATTTTTAGTGATCATAAAAGTTTGAAGTATCTGTTTGACCAGAAAGAGTTGAACATGAGACAAAGGCGTTGGTTAGAGTTTCTGAAGGATTATGACTTTTAGTTACAATATCATCCCGAAAAGGCGAATATCATAGCGGATGCGTTGAGTAGGAAAATGCTTAGTGCTTCTATTATGATGATCAAGGAGAAGGAACTGATAGAAGAATTTCGGGATATGCATTTATCTGTGAAACTTACGCCAGGAAAGATGCATTTACACATGATCACCATTTCAAATGATTTGATGGATAGAATACGAGATGGACAGAACAGTGACCAGTACTTGCAAGAAGCAAAAGAAGCAAAAAGCCAAGAAGCGATGTTGGAATTTAGCGAAGGTGCTAATGGAATTTTGAAGTTTAAAGGAAGAGTTTGTGTGCCTAATGATTCAAATCTTAGGAAATTGATTTTGGATGAAGCTCACTGGAGTAAGTTGAGTATGCATCCAGGAGCCACAAAGATATACCAGGATTTAAAAAAATTATATTGGTGGTAAGGAATGAAGAAAGATGTTGCTGAGTATGTATCATCCTGTTTGATTTGTTAGAAGGCTAAGGCGGAACATCAAAGACCTTCGGGAATGTTGCAACCTTTGCCTATTCCTGAATGGAAATGAGATGACATAGCAATGGATTTTGTGACAAGACTACCAAAAACTCGGAAAGGTTATGATTCTATTTGGGTAATTGTTGATCGGCTTACTAAGTCAGTGCACTTTTTATCGATTAATATTAAGTACTTAAAGGAAAAGTTAGCCCAAGTGTACATCAGTGAAATTGTTAGACCTCATGGTGTACCATCCAGTATTATTTTGGATCGAGATCCGAGGTTTATGTCAAAATTGGAGAACAAAGCTACGTTTGAGTTATGCTTACCATCCACAGACTGATGGTTAGTTAGAAAGAACAATTCAGTCGTTAGAGGACTTGTTGAGAGCTTGTGTTCTGGAAGAAAGTGGAGGTTGGAATAAGTTCTTACCATTGATAGAGTTCACATATAACAACAATTTTCATTCGAGTATAGGGATGGCACCATATGAAGCATTGTATGGAAGACGATGCAGAACACCGTTGTGTTGGTATCAGGACGATGAAAGTGTTGTGTTAGGACCAGAGATTGTCCAATAGACAATTGAGAAAGTGAAGATGATACAAGACAAAATGAGAATGACTCAAACTCGGCGAAAGAGTTATGCTAATAAAAGGAGAAAATCACTTGAGTTTGAAGAAGGTGACCATGTATTTCTGCGAGTGACACCTATGACTGGAATTGGATGAGTGCTTGAGTCCAAGAAGCTCACTCCAAAGTTTATCGGGCCGTATCAGATACTCTGTCGGGTAGGTCCGGTAGCTTATCAGATTGCATTACCACCATTGTTATCAAATCTTCACAATGTATTTCACGTATCACAATTACGAAAATATATTCCTGATCTTACCCATCTTATCGAGACAGACACAGTACAACTGAAGGAGAACTTAACCTATGAAACATTTCCAGTCAAGATTAAGGATCGAAGAACAAAGCAACTTCAAGGTAAGGAAATTTCATTGGTTAAAATCGTTTGGAATGATGTAAGTGGTGAAGCTACATGGGAACTAGAAGAAAAGATAAAGGAACAATATCCATATTTATTCATAGGCTGTGAAATCAAGATTATCAAGTTTCGAGGACGAAACTTCTTTTTAGAGGGGGAGTATTGTAACACCCCAAACTTCCTAAATATAAGACAGTAATTTTAACAGAATTCTACTGTTTAGTGATTTCTGTGTGCTGTAAAATTATTTTGAATATTCTGTCAGTACATTTGATTGTTTTGTGTAATTTACTTTGTGTCAAGAAAATAATAATTTTTGGGCCGAGGAAAATCTTACGTAATTTAATTATTACTGAAAAGTTTTAATTATTTTACGTAATCTAATTTGATATTTGTGAATTTTCTAATTTTTGTGATTTTGTGTGTGATTATAAAATTTTTATCTTACTCTGTTTATTTTAGTGTTATCTGTGGGCCGTCTGTGGGCCCAGGGAGGTCGTATGTGGGCTCCACGTGGATCTAGAAAGGTAAAAATTTTTCTGTAGCTAGGAAAATTCATACTGTTGAGACGGAGATGGGGGATCTTACTAAACCTGAATCCGGAAACAATTTTAAAAATTTTCTTTTACTGTATTTTGTACTATATTTAATTATCGAGTGATAAAAATACAGTAAAAATATTATTCGAAGGGTAATAGTAGATACAAAAATAAATATTGTATTCGTAGTTAACATCAGTGGCTTGGATATCCACCATTGATGTAATCAATGGTAGAGACATGATCTTGATTTAATCAACGGTTGAGATTTAGTCTTATAAAGTGGCTAGGACCATTTATAGCCCTTGGATGTAAAGTTTGAAGGAGTAATCTTGACCCTTCATTTTGGAGACACATCTAATGGCTAGGATTTCAAGGAGGAAAGATCCAATAACTTAAAGTAAGTCTTCTATCTAAAGCCTAAACCTAAAACCTATATTAATCCTAACCATTGATCTAATCAATAGTTAAGATTGCCTAAAATGGTGGCTAGGAGATTTGTTGCATTTTGATGATGCATGGAAGGGGGGACGGTTTTTGGAGAAGCAAGAAGAGGGGGGCAGTTTTGATGAGCTCTTAGAAGCTAAAGCAAAGTCTTTAGTCATTATTGATCACCTTGGTCATTATTGAACATTTTCAAGAAACAAAGTTATCAAAATTTCTCTCCATTTCTCTCCTTCTCTAAGCTCACGGCCAAGCACTCCTACACCATCTTCCATCACTCAAAATTTTATACAACCATACTTCTTGAATCCTTACTTCAATTCAAGAACCTTTGTAGTTTACACCAAGCTCTAAATCTTCCATCTTCAAGGAGTTTTTCCAAGAGCAAGTTCTAGGGTTCTTAAGGTGAAGTTATGGAAAACTTCATTTCTTCTCTTCTTTTTCATGTTCTAAACCATGTTTGATCCATGGTTTCTCTTATTCAAGCTTGATATACTAATTTCTTTGTGTTTGTTTTATGTTCAAGAGACTTTTGTTGGTGGAGATCTTGTTCAAAATATAAAGCAAGGAACTTTTTGTGATTCTTCAAGAGGTAAGAGGGAGATCCATCTCACCAACCAACCATGGTGGTGAGAGATGGTTTTATATTTGATAGATGGTGAATCCAAGTGAAGATTCATATCCATGGTCATATAATAATTTGTGTGTGTTTATGTGCTTTGATTATTTGCCTACGCTTGATATGCTTTACATGATTTTATTGCTTATATGGTATGCTTATAATATGTATGATGAGAATATAGTATGCTTATGATATGCATGATGAAGATATGTTGAATATATTATGATGGATGTATGATAAAACAAGAAATTTTGGCTCTAATTGCCAAGGGGAGGCTACAGTTTTGACACCCAAAAATTAGGGTTTTATGTTGAAATTTTTCAAGAACAAGGAAATTGATTTGTTTAAAGAAATTATGAAGTAGAGAAATTATTTTTTTGGTTTCAAAGACCATGGTGAATTTCGGCTTTATCACCTCAAAATAGGTGTTCACAAATTAATATTTTCATGAATGGTAAAATTGGATGTTTAGAAAAACTAGGAAAATAAACAAATGGTTTGTTTTCAAAGAACTTGAGCTCACGGTTTTAGTGAGGAGTTTTAATGGTTTTGTTTGTGTAAAAACCAAGAATGGAACTTAGTTGATTTAGAAGGAAAAATACAAGAATGGTTTCAATGGCCATGTCCATGATTTTGAAGACTTGAAATGCCTTGGTTTTGTGAGAATAAAGTGATTTGCAAAGTGGAAACATAACTTGATTTAATAGAAGGAATTTGGAAAGAGAATCAGAGTGTTTTATCACTTGAGAAATGGAATTTTCATATGTAAATGGAAAAGAGAGGTTGAAAGTGTTTGAACCTCAATTTATTTTAAAGAGGATTGATTTTTAGAATTGATTTGGAATTATAAAGAATACGTTGGTGACTTGGGATTTTCTAACGTAAAACTCATCCATTGGGTTTTGGAGAGCGTTAGGAAATTTTAAAGTTAGAAACATTGATTTAATGGAATGGTGAATTTATGGAATAAATTGTGAAAAGGATTTTCTTGAGTAAGAAAATGTGGAAAATAATGTGAGAAATCATATTACTTTGAAAAAGGTTTGAAAAGGAATTTTTGAACGTTGAGAAATATTTTACGAAGTTGAAAAATGGTGAAAAATGATTTACGTAACTTAAAAACGTGATTTTTAAGCTACGAAATAGGAAAAACATTTAAATATTTCCACGCGATTTGAAAAATGTTGAAATATTTCTACGCAATTTGGAAAGTGTTTAAATATTTTTACGTGATTGAGTTATTGTTGAAAAATCACTACGTGATTTAAAAATGGTGGAATATTTTTACGTGATTGATGAAAACGTTGAAAAATCTATATGTGATTTGAAAACGTAACAGAAAATGTTACAAAATTGTAAAAACGCGACAAAAGTGGAGCGCGACTATGAAAACGCGATAATATGATTTTTACGAATAGAAGATTCTTGTTGAACTAGTGGATTGACATTGTATGAGAAAATGATAAATTTTGCCTGTGATTGGCATTGGTGCATTTTATATACATGAACTAGTGTATGGACACTGTATAAGAATTTTGCCTATGATTGGCATTAGTGCATTGAACATGCATTGGAAAGGTCTGATGGACTGTATGAGGCTATTTGCCTAGGAGAGACGTACACCTCTTGAGTGGGTGCGATATGCATAGTATAAGTCACTTGTTGACCTTGGGGGCATCGTGGTGTGGGTTGCTTACATGGGTGCTTGGTAGCTCTTCTTCTCGTAAGTTTGACCGATGCAACACACCGATGATCCTGATCGAGTCACTATTCTTAATCAAGATCTAGTAAAGACTGTCGTGTATATGCTAGATGTGCAAACACATATGAGAAATGTGGCACTTGGTCTGAGGCATGTTGGTACAGACAGATCTTTCTGATCAACTTCTTCGAACTGAGTATTAGCTCTATGAAGTAGGAAATTGAGTCAAAGTGCGCATGCATAAATCTGAGTATTTATATCTGTATGACATATTAATTGAGGAATATTGGCTATGACAATTGTTCTGTTAAGAAATACTTGGATGATGATGATGATAATAATGTTAATGGCATGATTGTAATTATGGTATGATATAGTTGTGTGGTATGTTGTTTGTATTATCTCTGTGCTACCATGTTGGTATTGGCGTAGGTAATCTCACCTCTTTGTATATTATTTTGTACTGTATTTATTTTTGGTAAAGATGTTGAGCAAGGCACTGAACCAGAGGGTGAAGAAGAGCAGGCTCCTGTGGAGGAAACAGAGTTTCGAGAAGATGGAAATGCTCAGCTTTCTAGGATATGTGACGTTACAGTTTCCCAAAGGTCCGGAGGCGTGGCATGTTCATTTGGATCGTCAGTGTATATTTTATATAGGGGACCTGAACATTACCTACAGTAGGCTTTATCAAGGGAACCCCTATTTTAGTGTCAATATTTATGTACAGTTAGAGCTTCCACTATCCATTAGGCAGTAGTAGGGAGCCTACTACCGTACGCCTAGTGAGATAAGTATCGTGTCGTCCGCTCTCCGTAGGGCTTCGCGTCGTACTGGATTCCTTCCTGCTGAGGAATCTGAGGAGGACCCGTCTGAGGGTTCTGCTGTTTAGTAAGACTTGGGCAGTGTGTGAGTTTTAAATTATGTTCAAATACTTTTGAGCCTTGGTCTGTATATAAATAATCCTAACAGTACATTTGTAATGTATGATGGTGTAAATTATGTGTAATGATGTATTATATTTTTATTTTTCGCTAAGTTTATTTTATCGTTATCAAAGAAGAAAGAAAAAAATTTACAACTCGTATTTTTGTCACAACATCACAATATGTGAACTTGGGGGTAATTTGGTAATTAAGTAACTTAAATGCGGCACCCTACGGTGGGTGTTACACCTAGTGAGAGAATTATTAAATGAATAAATATATTGCCATCAAATTCTCCCACATTTAGCTTTTTGCACTCCTGAGCAAAATACATAAGACTAAAACTAGGGAACAAGAAAAATCATCACAAACTCAAGCTAAAAAAAAAACTCTAGAAGACTTAATTTTCAAAATTTACAATGATATTCAAGAATGGCCCAAAAGTTTGTAAGCAAGAAGAGCAACCAAAGATTCAAGGGATGAAAACATTCATGAGATAACATTTCTTCACGTCTCAAACCAATAAGCAATGTATCTTCAATTTGAAAAGTATGAATCAAGAATGATAGATCCTCACAAGATACACTCTCAATCCCTCAAGTGTTTAAAATGTAAGTATTTCACTCAATTCAGCCTATGAAAATTGCACTACCATAAGCTTGCTTATCTTCTAATTCTTCACTACTCAAACACAAGCGCACAAAAATCAAGAGAACTTTATTCAAAGTTGTAATGGGGTCAAGGTAAGGGAAAAAAATAATATGGATATGACAAGTTAAGTATCCAAGAGAATAAAAGAGCATTGGGAAGGAACTCAATTGATAAGCATGAAATTTTACCTCCCCCAATTCCATATAATGCATATTCTCTTTAAATATTCCTTCTCTTATTTTTTCTCTTTCACAACCTTCTTGTATTTATTCTTTTCTTTTCTTTTTTTTAATTCATTTTTTTAATTAGCTTAGCTCTTTTTTTTTTCTTTTTCTTCCACCAAACACTTTTCATATTGCACATCAAATTACACAACCCCCTACATTGCCTACAAGCAAATGAGCTCCTCCAATGAAATTGAACCAATACTTTCTCATTCCTTAAGTTAAGACAAAAATATGATTTTTCACATAAGGCATATAATGTAACACCCTCCTAGAGGATGTCACATTTATCAAAAACAATAATTAAAATATAAACCTTTACCCAAGTTATAAATCATTTCGTAATAAATATTTTTTTTTTGTCTGAAACATTATATTATAAAATACACGGAACATAAAATAAAACAACTATTACATACACACCATAATTATACATATGATTATGTTTTTAATAGGTACAAATAATTCACATAATATAAAATATTTAATAAAACAGTAAACTGGTCTGGTTTAAAGCAAACCATAAACTAGCCCAAGCATAACACTAAAAGTTTTGATTCTCCAAAGGATCTTCCTCGGAAAAATCATTATAATACAGAAAACCTCGGTCAATGTTATCCCACGTCGAAATCAATCCATATAATATGGGTGATCTCGAGGCTCACCCTCCTCAAACTGCTCGTTCGGTTGTTGCTCTCCTTCGTACTGAAAATCCAGCGGTTGTTCCTCTTCTACTTTCTCAACTATTTTACAGAACATAAATAATAACACAGAAAATATACACAAAAGAGGTGAGACAATCTACATCATTACCAGTATGGCAGTAAAGAAAACGACAATACAAACAGATAAGAAACACAAACAGATATAACAATTAATATAACAATTCATATTATCAGATCATACATAATATCAAACATAAATAAACTCAATCATGTTATAATGCAGACTACATATGCAAATACACACAGACACATACCTACTCCATGGAGCTAAACATAACCATAACATCAACATTGACATCAACATCTGAGAGAATAATCCAGATAGACATGTCTGCACAACAAAAACAATGGCTGCCTCAACCAACTGTTACACAGTCAAATAAGTCGTGTAAACAGCACACAGTCAAATATGTCGTGTAGATGGTACACAGTCAAATACGTCGTGTACGACCCAGGCAATGCGCACTGCAGACGGCGGTCCCCATGGATTCGATTAAGACGAGTATTTGTCGAGATCATCGGTGTGTGATTAGTTACCACGGCCCGGAGGAGCTACCATCGTCACATGTGGAATATACCGCACACTAACGCCTCCAAGTTCAAACACACGAACAACTCGCTTATCACACCGTAAGTAACGGTGTCATTCATCTCATCGGTCAAATGCCTTTTGCAACCAAATTGGCATGTTCAAAAATACGTAATGAACCAAAATCTCCAAAATACGTTCATATCCACCATAACTCATAATTACAAAAATACCCTTAGTATTGATAATTTCCAAATACAGTACGTTTTCACTTGACAGTACCATTTCTCAATACGTCCGGGTCCACCACTTTGGCCCGACAGGTAAAAACTCGTTGTTTTCATAAATCACATAAATAATTTATCGTTTTTTCATAAATATGTTACCTTTTACAAACGTTTTTCAATCGCGTAAATATTTTCAAACGTTTTCTCAATTGCGTATTTCAAAAATTACTGTTTTAAATACGTGTAAGTTATTTCTACTGTTTTTCACTGTATAAAATTCATTTGTTTGGTTATATCCATAAAATACCCTTCAAAAATTATGAACATACTTTATAACTCAAAAGTAAATATTTTTCAAGAGTCAAAAATTCATTTCTTTTATATACTAGACTTCTACAAAAATTCATTTACTTACTTGATTCTTGAAAATTTATTAAAAATTGAATTCTTTTAGGTTAACAAAGTCATTTACACTTAGAAAACAATTTTTGAATCAATTAAACTCCAAAAATTCTATGATGGCGAAAATCACCTTTCCTTAAAAATCATTATTCAAATTATTTTTCATCTATAAAATCATTGTAAAATCCTTTAACTTAATTAGATAAATTAGGTCATCCTTTTAAAAAAAAAAGATTGAGAACACATTGGTTCTCTTTTTCATAATAAAACCATAAACTCATCATCTTGTGTTCTTTGGAACATTTTTACAAATCTCAACATAATATTCATATCCAACCAATTATCATAAACTCATAAACACATACATATATTTATGAACACATACCATATAATAAAGCAATAGACATACTTGCAATAAACAAGAGAATAAACATACACACAAAATTAATCACAAATAAAAAGACATCAAGCAATCAAATGGATGAATCCTTATGGATTCTTCACCATAAACAAATTCCATTCTCCCACCACCACACATGGTTGATGAGATTAAATCTCCTCTTACCGATTTAGATGACAAAATCTCCTTGAACTCCTCCTTAGAAATTCTTGTGTAGCTTCAACAAAAATCCTAATAAGCTTAAACAAATTTTAAAGTTATGAACTATGGATGAAAAAGATAAACCATGGATCAATCATGGTTTAGAACATCAAAAATCAAATTAGAAACAAGAAAGAAGAATTTTCACCTTATAGGAAAGAAACTTCAAAGTGATTTTCCAAGCTCCAAATGGATGATTTTGCAAAAACTCACAACTAGAGATGTTCTTAGAATATGGTTTAGGATTAGAAAAGTAGGTTGGATAAATTTTTTGATGGGTGGAAGTAGGATTTGTGGTGCTTGGCCGAATGGGTGGTTTTTTGTGGACTTAGGAAATTTTCTTTGGTTTCTTGTTAGGAAGAGAGAAGAATGAAAGTTTAGAGTGATAGAATCATTGATTTAGGAGTGAATGATGGCCTTAAGACTTAAATAGCTCTCCTTCCAAGTGCAGCCCCCATTTTTTTATGTTTTTGTTCCATTATGGGTTTGGTAATTTGCATGATACATTAGTTAAGTAATAAAACATCTATTGATTGCTTAATGGTTTGCATAAGCATGCATTATGGCCATAGAATACTAATGAAAAGAAGCCCTCCTTTTGACATTTCTCTTAGTGCTAATTTAGTGGATGCATAATAAAATATATATAGTTTAGTGCTTAATTAATGGATGCATAATAATAATAATAATAACCTAGTGCTAAATTTAGTGGATGCATAAATAAATATATAATAGTTTAGTGCTTAATTAATGGATGCATAATAATAATAATAATAACCTAGTGCTAATTTTAGTGGATGCATAATAATATATAATAGTTTAGTACTTAATTTATGGATGCATAATAATAATATTAATAACCTAGTGCTAAATTTAGTGGATGCATAATAATATTAATAATAACCTAGTGCTAAATTTAGTGGATGCATAATAATATATAATAGTTTAGTGCTTAATTAATGGATGCATAATAATAATAATAATAATAACCTAGTGCTAAATTTAGTGGATGCATAATAATATTAATAATAACCTAGTGCTAAATTTAGTGGATGCATAATACATTAGGACAAAAATGCTATAGGAAATCTATTAAGTTAAAAAATAATAATAATTAATGCATTAGGACAAAATTGCTATAGGAAAATCCATTAAGTAAAAAAAATAATAATTAATGCATTAGGACAAAATTGCTATAGGGAAAATCTATTAAGTAAAAATAATAATTAATGCATTAGGACAAAATTGCTATAGGGAAAATCCATTAAGTAAAAATAATAATTAATGCATTAGAACAAAATTGCTATAGGAAATCCATTAAGTAAAAATAATAATTAATTGATTAGATAATTTAGAAATTTACAAGTATTTTTACGTTGGTAAACTTTTCCTAAAAGTGGGTCCCACAAAACAAAAGTGGGTCCCACAAGACAAACGTGGGTCCCACAAAACAAAAGTGGGTCCCACAAGACAAACGTGGGTCCTACAGATTTTCCGGTATGGTAAATATTTTATTACACCGAAAAATCCGCAAAAATAAAAGATTGATATACGCATTATTCGGATTGGGTTTAGTAAGATCGCTTGAACTCCAAATAATTCAAACAAGGTTTTCCCTACCGAAAATTATTATTTTCTTGGCAGGAGCAAATCACACAAAACAATCAAATACAATCACAGAACAGTCAAATTCATTGCATAACACACAGAAAACAGAAAAATAGCGCAATAAGGGCAAAATCGTAATTAGTCAAAAATTGGGGTGTTACATTCTCCCCCACTAATAGAAATTTCGTCCCCGAAATTTATCGTACCTTAGAAAAGATGTGGGTACTGCTCCATCATTTTATCTTCCAGCTCCCAGTGGCATCTCCCGTTCTCTCATTCCAAATGACCTTTACCAAAACAATCATCTTCCCCATGAAAGTGTTTCACTCTCTGTCCTCAATCTTAACAGGAAACGTCTCATATGACAAATTCTCTTTCAATTGTACTTCATCAAGTTGAATGACATGTGTTGGATCAGGAATATATTTTCTCAACTGAGACACATGGAAAACATTATGAAGATTGGATAGAAAAGGTGGTAAAGCTATTTGATAGGCTACAGGACCTATCCGACGAATGATCTGGTATGGTCCGATGAATTTAGGAGTGAGTTTTCTGGATTTGATAACCCTTCCGACACCAGTTGTAGGTGTTACACGCAAAAACACATGCTCACCTTCTTCAAATTCAAGAGGTCGTCTCCGCTTGTCAGCATAGCTTTTCTGTCGGCTTTGAGTTGTCCTCATTTTCTCCTGAATCATTCTTACCTTTTCAGTAGCCTGTTGCACAAGATCAGGTCCAATGGTCATACTTTCTCAATCCTGATACCAACACAAAGGTGTTCGGCATCTTCGTCCATACCTATTCCATGCATGAAAGGAGATGCACTCTCTGTTAAAATCCAAGAGGATGAGTATCTTGCGGGTGTGGAAAGCTGTAAAAATCACCTACATGGTAGGTTGATCCTTTCTAAAGGTGACTCTCCCATCAAGGTAAATGACTTAAGAGGCAAGTTATTGAAACTATGGAAGCCATTAGGTCAATGGAGGATGATTCCAATTAGAAAGGGGTTCTTTGAGTTTTCTTTCTCGTCAACGGAGGATCTCAGAAAGGTTTGGTTAGTTGGGTCTTGGATCCTTGAACCTGGAGTTTTAAGACTCTTTTCTTGGACACCTGACTTCAGCCCAAACCTTGTGAAACAAACAAATGCACAATACTGGATTAGAATTCTTGGACTTCCACAAGAATATTGGAGACCAAAAATCTTGTTTGCTATTGCAAGAGGTATAGGTGTTCCGTTATCTTTGGATGATGCTACAATAAACAAAACCTTAGGCTATTTTGCAAGGATCTTAGTTGATCTGGATATGAGTTCTGACCTTAGGAAACAAATTCTTGTAGAAAGAGAAGGTTTTGCCTTTTTTGTTGATATTGAATATGAAAGGCTTCCACCATTCTGCTCTTCTTGTGGTATCATTGGACACTCTATAGCAGATTGCAGAAAAGGGCAGATGGTCATTAATAAGGAGAATCAAGGAGTCTTGATCAGTAAAAAAACCTGTTCTATAATTAGTAAGGTTACTCAAAATGAAAAGATTACACCTACGAGTTCCCCGGCAACGGCGCCAAAATTCTGACGAGCGCCGAACTCAGTCAAAATTATAACCGAAGTTATTACCTAAACTTGTAGTATAGTGAACAACACCGGATCGTCTCCTCAAGGATCGTAGATGCAATTTGATCAAATCAAGTGAAAGTTAGAAAAAGGGGGTTTTGATGGTTCAAGGATCGCGATGTGGATTTAAAGAGAAATAACAATTAAAAAACAGTCAATTCAGAAATCTATCCGAGATTGGGTGGATTCAATCATAGACCTTTCAACAAACACCGAAATACATTTGAATGGTTAACTTGGATCTAACCGAGATCTCTGCATCAGATCCGAGAATTCATACTAGACAATCGTCGAATTCAATTGACAAGTGATAAACACAAATCTGCAATCGCACCATTCATGTAAATATATGTCAATTTAAGCACGAATTCAATTAACCTAGGCACAAATCAGTAACCTAACCTCTTCAATTACGTGATTAGTTTAGATCAATCAGTTCTAAATTTCATCACAATACTTAATCTTAAACCAAGATCAAATCGGATCAAACATAAACAGAATCACCATTCATGCATTCAAGATTAAGAGAACAAGAAGAAGAAGAAGAGGAATTCAAATATAAATCAAATACATTACATAACCAAGGCCTCAAGAATCCAAGCCACAATCTCTTAAGAGTCCGAATTGACTAGAAGTGACTTAGCTCTCCATTACAATGAAGGAAAAATATACAAGAACTATGAAAAACTATCTTTAACACTAAGTGTATGTTGTGTTTAGAGCTCTCCTCATGCTTCCTTTTATAGAGGATTCAGAGTAGTAGTAGATGGGTAGATGAGATTAGTAGGTGGAATTAGTAGGTGAGCTTGGTAGGTGAGATTGGTAGGTGAACTTGGTAGGTGAACTTGGTAGGTAAGCTTCCTTGTCTCCGAAAGTATTCATTGCTGAACTCATTGATTTCGTCATTTTTGAGCCAAGTGGTCTTCATGAAAGTTCTAGGAAATTGTCTAAGCTTTCCAATGGCTCTGGAAGCACCCAAAAATTCGTCCTACAGCCCAAGATATGACCCAATTACTACAGACTGCTCAGGACCAGTTTCAGCACCTCTGTTTTGACTTTCAGACCCAATATCTCCATCAAGGAGCCCGAATCAAGTTTTGTGTTTGTCATGAAAGTTGTACATATGGGTCTTGACTTTCAGATCACCAATTTTCAGCCCATTCTATAAACCCAAACTCGAATTATGTTCTGGTTACTACACACTGTTCGGGTTCCAGTCACAAATCCCGTATTCTGATTTCCATGCCCAATTAGCTCCACTAGATGTCTGAAATTGACTTTGAGCTCTTCATCAAAGTTGTAGAGCTCTCTTTTATATTTCCTACAAGGTAAAATTCATAATTATCAGACATTTAGAACTCAAGATATGGTCAAAATACAGAAACAGTGTAAGACTCGAATAATGCTGAAAAATCAATTAAGTCCGATTCGAGTTCAAACTTACAAAACATAATCAAATTCAGTCAATTAAGTACATGAAGAGTGTAAATGACTAATAATGAGGGTTTCTTAATGAATAAAATATGTGATTATCAAATTCCCCCACACTTAGCTTTTTGCACTCCTGGGCAAAACATATAAAACTAAAGTTAGAAGACAAAGACAAACGACACAAACTTAAAAGTTAAAAACTCTAAAGGACTCAATGAAGCAAGAAGAGCAACAAGAAATTCAAGGGATCAAAGCATAAATGAGGTAACATTTCTTTACATCTCAAACCGAAATGCAAGGAAACTTCCGTTGAAAAGAATGAATTAAGAATGATGGATCTTCACAAGATTCCCTCTCAATCTCTCAAGTGTTTAAAAGGTAGGTATTTCACTCAATTCAACTCATGAAAATTGCACTACCATAAGCTTGCTTATCTTCTACTTCTCCACTACTCAAAACACATGCACACACAAATCATGAGGACTTTATTCAAGGTTGTAGTAAGGTCAAGGTAATTAAGAAGAGGATAAAATGGATATGAGAAGATAAATACCAAAGAGAATAAAAGCAAATGAGAAGTGAGTTCAAATAACGAGCATAAAAGTTCATCTCAACTCTAATGTATATCCCTTTACATATTCATTTCCCAATCCTTTTCTCTCTCTTTTTTTTTTATATATATGAACATAACTATATACATACATTTTTTTTTCTAGGCACTCTTTCTTTTCTTTTCTTTTCTTTTCTTTTTCAACAACCATTTTGTACACACACCCCCACACTTGTTCAAAAACTCATCCATTAACCAGGCTAATGTTCTTTTATTCCCTAAGGTACAGTAAGAACACGATTTTTCATTTAAGGCCCATAATGAGCTAGAAACAAGGAATGGTCAAATAGGCTCAAAGGGGTTAAGCAAAGGAAAATATACAAGGTTGGCAGGAATTAGAGAATTTTCGAGAGGTCAAAAGAGTGCTTGATATCATATTGAAAACAAGGTTGGCTATTTGGTTAAACTAGCTAAGAAAGAGGGCCTCAATCATGTTCATGCATGCAAGTGAAATGTAGCCTAAAAAAGAATCAAAGCAAGTTCTAGAGTGGTCATTAACATGAGTGAAAATCACACAAGAAAGAAGAGAATGGCATAAATGTTGAATCCATCCATTAGGCTCAAAATCTCACAAGGTATGCATTCATCAAACTCAATTCATCAATTCAATCATCCATCATCAAGCATATCAGTTCAAGAAGGGAGAAAAATTATTCAATCATGCAATGAACCCCTTTTTTATTATTTTTTTTTATTTTTTGAATTTTTTTTTTGAAATTTTTTTTTTAACAAACGAAAAGAAACAGAAACATGCTAAAATCTCTCCCCCACACTTAATGTAACATTGTCCTCAATGTGAAAGAAAGAGATAGAAAAGAGCAACACAACCTGATAAGAAGTGAATCAACGCTAAGCAGAAAAGAAACACACTGTCAGTGCCGCATTAGACCCTGAAAAGAAATCAAACAAGAAAACGTTAGTACTTCCACAAGTCAATACTAATTAATTACTACCTAAAAAAACTCCTTACTCTGCCACCAATTAAGATGCGTCTCAAGAGTAAAATGACTCCTTACTCTGCCATCACTAATTGGTTTAATAAGTCCATGACAATCATATCATACTAAACAAAACAACAACATTTTTTTTTTGTTTAAATCAAACCCTTTAAAGAGAAAGTTTCAGATCGGGCTCTTGTTTCTTGTTACTTCCTATTTGCTTCTGTTGACCAATCTATACGAGCTAATACGATCAGTACATACTCAAAAGCTTCTAATTTATCAATGAGCTCATCAATAGTGGAGGCGAGAGATAAGAAGTTGTCTTCCGAAGGAGTGATAAATTTATGTTCCACTGACTTTGTCAAGAAAAAATAACAGAAGATCAAAGAAATTATTAACATTCAACAAACCAATGGGTTTATGGTGGATGTTCAGTTCGGCCCAAGAGACAATTTGAAAAATTTCTTCCAAAGTACCAAAACCACCTGGTAAGGCAATGAATGCATCAGAGTTTTCAAGCATTATCTTCATGCGTTCATGCATTGATGATACTTTAAGTTCCTCCCCAATTGTCTTTCCATTGATGTTCTGTTGAGCTAAAGTTTCAGGAATGACACCTAAAACCTGACTGTCTCTTACAAAGGCAACAAGTGATACAGCCCCCATTAACCCACGACAACCTCCCCCATATACAAGATAAATATTCCTCGCAGCAAGTGATCGACCTAGAGTGCTAGCTGCGTTTACAAACTCTAATCCCTTCTCATAACTCAACCCACAAAAAACACAGACATTTTTGAGGTTACGAATAGAAGGCCCCATTCTATACTCTTCCTCCCTTTGAGTGTTTCTGAGTTTGAAGGAAAATGGAGAAAATGGAGTGTTTAAATAAGAAAAAGAATGGAAAGGGAAATAATTGCACCTATAAGGGTAGGTTGGGTACATTGTCGAGAAAAGGTTGAAATTAAGAGACACGAGAATCTTTTTTTTTTTTTTTTTTGACTTCAAGAAAATCATCAAGGTAAAGAAGTCTAGAAACCCCTGAAGGACCCTGCTCAAAGGATCGTCTGTACAAAAATCAAAATACAACAAAATGATACAAAGATAAAAGAAATAGAAAATGATGACATACCTGTATGTACAGTCTCCATGGCGTATCTTTATACTGCGCGTCATGTATAGTCTCCATGGCGTATCTTTAATACGACTGGCTGCCTCACATGTGGGATACAATCTACCTTCTTTGTTTTTCAATTAAGAAGGCTGGATCATGATGCATGCATTTCCCCATTCACGGTTTGTGTTACCAAAGCCAACCCTAAGAAGTATACATTTTTTTTTATTTTTTTTTTGTTTTTGTTTTTGTTTTTGTTTTTGTTTTTGTTTTTTTGAAAAATGACATGAAGAAGAAGAAGATGATGATATGTACAGATTGTTTGTGGATATGGCTCACATCCGCCTCGGTTTAACGTCCGAATAACGCTTAAACGTCTTCTATGAGTCGAGGATAAGCTTCCCATCCAATTTTCTTATAAATTGGCAAACGAGGTCTTTTAGAGTCGATTCCCAAGATCGTAGCGTTGTTCTTCATCCTTGAAGAGATTCCACAATTTAAGAATTTCACGATGCACCAATCCACAAGAATGCGTCTCAAGAGTCAATAAGATATCATCTAATGACTCCTTACTCGATCCATTCTTAATGAAGAAAATTTTATCTTCTCTATTTGTGGAAACCATCCCCTTAGTACGACATCGCTTGTTACAGTTCCATCATCCACATTTGTGACAGACTTGTAACCTTTTTGCTCTTCTCCTTTTAGAATATGAACTTCTTCCAAGACCTAGGGCATATATGAGTCAAATGAAATTGAGGACTCACCTGCTAATCGGACCTTTGCTTCAATTATCCAGGCAGTACATCTTCGGCATACCCTTGTGCATTAACATTCTCAATCTCTCACATCGAACTTTGTAGATTTTTCTCGAGCATTTTGAGGAAGAGAAGGAAAATGTTTTCTCGGGTTTGAAAGAATGACATCCATTTTGAAGGAGAAGAAGGGTTCGGTTATTTTGGGAAAGCGAAGAATAAACCGACTCAAGAGTCACGGATACCGTATCCGCCACTTAGCGGCAACACAAAGAACTCAAGAACTTGGTTTTCCGGGAATGGTTGAGTCTTTGTCCATTAACTTAAGCGCAGTACCATTCCTAGGATCCTCAATATCTACGTCCCCAGAGTAGGTGCGAGACGATAATCTCAAAGCGAGAACTTTTTGACCAATTTCGCATGACTTTTGCAAAAGGTGTAACAGACCTTTAATAAAGTAGGCCAATAAAATCCATCTTGCAAGAATTTCGCGATTGTTGTCGTGAAGAAAAATGACCTCCACATGCTTCGAGTGACACTACCTACCTCATTGTCGGGCACACAAATTTGTTTTTTTTTTTTTTCTTTTTTTTTTTTTTTTTTTTTTTTTTCTTTTTTTTTTCTTTTTTTTTTTTATTCATAATGCGGATGGAGAAGGTTCATCACCTCCACTTCTGCATTCTCTGGAAGTTCATGATATTGTTTGAGGCGGTGTCCATTTACGATGAAAGCTTTGGCAGTGACCTCACTTTTAATCTGAACGACACCCGGAAGGAAAAACATTAGTAACAATAAATGGTCCATCCCATCTAGACCTTAATTTGCCAGGCATGAGTCGGAGGCGGGAGTTATAGAGGAGAACTTTTTGACCAATCTCAAATGTTTTCCTCAGAATCAACTTATCATGGAAGGCTTTGGTCTTCTCCTTATAAAGTTTGAAACTTTCATAAGCCTCCACTGCAGCTTCCTCTCCATACCTGCTTGATCTAGGTCCACGTTGCACCTTTTCACCACCCAGAATGCTCGATGTTCAATTTCCACCGGTAGGTGTGAGGCTTTTCAAAAACAATCCGATACGGAGACATCCCGATTGGTGTCTTATAAGCGATCCGGTAAGCCCATAAAGCATCCTCAAGCCTCTTGCTCCGAGTCCTTTTTGTTAGGTTGAGCCGTCTTACGGAGTATACGCTTAATTTCTCTGTTGGAGACCTCGGCTTGCCCATTGGTTTAGGGGTGGTAAGGTGTAGAAACCTTGTGTTGGACTCCATACTTCTTCATCAAAGCCTCCATGCTTCGATTGCAAAAATGTGAACCTTGATCACTAATGATGGATCTCGGGACTCCAAACCTACGAGAAAATCGTGATCTAATAAAATCCACAACAACTTTAGAATCATCAGTCCGAGTGGCCTTAGCCTCTACCCATTTAGATACATAATCCACAGCAAGCAGAATGTAAACAAAACCAAATGATACAGGAAAAGGACCCATAAAGTCAATACCCCTGTAACACCCCAAACTTTCTATGTATTAAACTGTAATCTTGACAGTTAACAGAATTCTACTGTTTAGTGATTTCTGTGTACTGTAAAGTTATTTTGAATATTACGTCTGCATATTTGATCGTTTTGAGTAATTTGCTCCGTGTCAAGAAAATAATAATTTTCGGTAGGAAAAATCTACGTAAATTAATTTTTCTTGTTTAGTCTTAATTAATTTACGTAATCGATTTGATATTTGTGAGTTTTGTAATTTTTGCGATTTTATGTGTGATTTTGGAATTTTTCTTGTTTGTGGGCCCCACGAGGTGTATGTGGGCCCGGTGGCCATACGTGGCGCGGTGGGTCCCCAAAATGAAAATTTTTTCTACGTATAGAAAAATTTGTACTGTTTAGACGGAGACGGGGGATCTTACTAAACCTGAATCCAGGAAACATTTTAGAAAATTTCTTTTCTTGTATTTTGTCTTGTATTTAATTATCAGACGATAAAAATACTGAGTAATTATATTTTTGTGAGGTTATAATGGATAAAAATAAAATTCTATATTATTAAAATATTATTAAGATAACATTAGTGGTTTGGATATCCATTTATTAATTTAATTCTGGTTAGAAATTTAATCTTGATTTAATTAACGGTGGAGATTTGATCTTAAAAGTAAATAGGATCAATTATAACCGTTGGATTGAAATTAAATCAAGGGTAGGGATTTAATCTTCTAAATGGCTATGACCATTATCAACCCTTGGATGTAAAATTAATCAATGGTGGAGATGGATCATTAATGACCATTGGATTTGGATTTAGATCAATGGTGGAGAATTGGTCATCAAAAATGATTACAACCATTTTGGACCCTTGGATGAAAAGTTTGAAGGTGTAATCTTGACCATTCATTTTTGGAGACACATCTAAGGGATGGGGTTTAAAGAGAGAAGATCCAATGGTCCATAATAAGTCTTCTACCTATAATGCTTTTAATTAATACCTATTTTACCTATAATGTTTTAAATTAATATCTAAAATGACTAAAAACAAAATGGCTATCAAATTGTCATATTTTTGCATGCATGAAGAAGGGGGGGGACGGTTGATGAAGCAAGGAAGGAAGGAGACCAAGATAGAATAGGCTTTTTAGGCCAAAGAAAAAGGATAGAAAAGGTTAAGGAAAATTGCCAAGTGTTAAGACAATTTCCTATTGATCATCAATGCATATGTTTTTCAAACTTCACTTTTTCTTCTCCCTAATAGCATGCTACGGCAATGTTCTTCTTTGAAGACTAAAAACACTCATTTCTATATTTCCTAATACCATTTCTTCATTCTTCCACTTAAGTTTCAAGACCAAACCAAAGCAAACTCCATTTCTCTCCCAAAAACACACCATTCGGCCAAGTCTCCAATTCTCTCTTCCATCACTTTTTAATTTCATACAACCTAGTTTCTTGAATCCTTTCATCATTCTAAGAACCTTTGTAGTTCATACCAAGTTCTAATTCTTCCATCTTGAAGGACTTTTACCAAGATCAAGTTCTAGAGCTTTTGTTGGTGAAGTGTAAGAAAACTTCATTTATTCTTTTCTTTTTCATGTTCTAAACCATGTTTGATCCATGGTTCTTCTTGTTCAAGCTTGATATACTAATTTTATTGTATTTGTTTCATGTTTAAGAACTTGTATTGGTGGAGATCTTGCTCCAAAGACAAAGCAACAAGCTCTTTGGTGGTTCTTCAAGAGGTAAGAGGGAGATTCATCTCACCAACCAAGCATGGTGGTGATGGATGGTTTTATATTTGATGGATGGTGAATCCATGTGAGGATTCCTATCCATGGTCATGTAATAATTTGTGTGTGTGTTATGTGCTTTAATTATTTTTGCTTATGCTTGATATATTTTGCATGATTTACTTGTGTTTGCATGCTTAGTATAATTTTTAATTGCTTATATGGTAAGCTTATGATATGCATGATGATATATGTTGAATATATTATGATGAATGTATGCTGAAATAAGCAAAATTTTGGCTCCAAAGGCCATGGAGGAAGTCACGGTTTTGAGCTTCCAAGACTAGGGTTTTTATTGAAATTTTTCAAGAACAATGAAGTTGATTTTTAGACCTTGAACTAAAATAAATTTCAGCCAAGACACTAATTAAATTAGTGTTCACAAAAATGATATTTTCATAAATAATAAAATTGGATGATTTGAGAAGTAAAGAAAATAAACAAGAGGGTTTGTTTTATAAAAAGAGTGTACACGGTTTTAAGTAGTATTTTCATGAAGTTATTTTGTGTAGAAATAAGAATGAAACTTGTTTAAGTTAGAAGAAAAATATTTCATGGTTCCAATGGCCATTTATAGGATTTTGATAATTTAGAAAAAATGTTTTGATGCAATAAAATATAAGAATTTTCAAAAAAGGATTTTAGAAAGGAATTTAAGTGTTGAACTTTAAATTATCTTAAGAAGAATTAATTTTTAGAAGTGATTTAGGAATATAAAAAAAACGTTTGTAACTTAAACGTAGAATTTGATTTAATGTTTAGAAGTGATTTAGAAATATAAAAAAAACGTTTGTAACTTAAGATTTCTAACGTAGAATTTAAGTATTGGGTTTTGGAAAATGTTAAGAAATTTAAATTTTGAAATAGTAATTAAATCAATTAAATATGATTTGGTAAGATTAAATCAATAAATAGTGATTTTGAGAAAATATAGTACGGAAGGGATTTTTGATTGAGAATAGAAAGAGAATAATGTAAGAAATTATATTTTTATAAGAAATGTTCAAAATAATATTTTTAAAGTTAAGAAATATTTTGTGAAGGGTAAAAACGGTGAAAAACGATTTACGTAACTCAAAAACGTAATTTTTAAGTTACGCGATTTGAAAAACGTTAAAATATTTCTACGCGATTTATAACGCGTTTAAATATTTTACACGATCAAAATGTTGTGGAAACATTGCTATGCGATTTAAAAATAAAAGATTATTTTTACGCAATTTAGAATACAGTAGAAAATAGTTTTGCAATTTTTAAACATAACGAGAAAATGTTACAAATCATTCTTGTACGTAAAAACGTAACAAAAATATTTTGCGAATGAGAAAAACACAAGTAATGTGATTTAAGCGTTAATTATACGATAAATCATACAGTTAAAAGTAGTATATGAATCTTGTACAAGAAATTGAGAAGTTTGCCTGTAATTGGCATTAATCCATTTACGAACGAAAAAGCGAGGATCTGAATCTGGAATGAGAAATTAAGTGATTTACCTTTGGTTGGTAATTGGTGCATTACACATGCATTGAAAATGGTCCAACGGACTGAATATGGCTAATTGCCTAGGAGAAACATACACCTCTTGAGTGGGTGCGATATGCGTAGTGTAGGTCACTTTGGTTGACCTTGGGGGCATCGGGGTGCGGGTTGCTCGCAATGGGCGTTGGTAGCTCTTACGCACCGTGAGTTAGACCGATGCAACACACCGATGATCCGGACCGAGACACTATTCTTAATCAAGATCGACAAAGATTGTGTATGTGCTAGATGTGCAAGATATAATTATAGCACTTGGTGTGAGGCACGAGATACCTGGCAGATCTTTTCGATCAATTTCTCCGACTTGAGTATTAGCTCCATGGAGTAGGACATTGAGTCTATGTTCACATGCATGAATTTAACATATACATATATGGTAGCATTCTTGTAATTATTTGTGGTTTGAAGCAAGTGATGATGGTAATTATTTTTACACTATGATGATGCCATAATTGTGATCATGATATGATATTTTTGCATAACATGTCTTTGTCTACGTATTATCTCGTGCTATCATCTTTGGTATTGGTGTAGGTGATCTCACCTCTTTGTATGTATATCTGTTTATTGTATTTTTATTGGGTAAAGACGTTGAGAAAGATACGGTACTAGAAGGAGAAGAGGAATTACTTCTCACATCGGAAGCCATGAGTTCGACAACATGTCAACAGGAGCTAGTTTCTTCGGATATGTACGTTTACAGTTTCATGGAGGAGCTAGAGAGTGGAGGACAAGTCCAGATGAGCGGGGACTTATTTATGAGGGGTACCTGACTGTTAGTATTAGTAGGTTGTATCGTGGGGATCCGTTTTTCTGTGTGACTATCTTTGTTCATGTTGAATTTCCGTTGCATATCAGGCGACATTGGGACACTAGAAATTATGTCCCAACAGAAATCAGCATAGTGTCGTCAGCCCGGACACCTGTTCGTAGGGCTACTCGTCATAACGGATTCCTACCTGCTGAAGAACCCGAGGAGGACCCATCATCGAGGGGTCTTCTGCTTAGTTAAACTTGGGCATGTTTGAACTCGATATAAATAATGTCCGTAATTATTTAAGTGTGTTTGTTGTTTCAAGAAATGGTCTGTAATTAAATAAACTCGATGACCTTTGTGTAATATGTATAATGATGTATATTATGTGTGATGATGTATAATAGTTTTATTTTCCGCTAAGTTTATTTTATTGTTATAAAAAAAAAATTTTACAACTCGTATTTTATTATAACATCATATTTTGTAACTTGGGGTAATTTGGTAATAAAGTAACATAAATGTGGCACCCTACGGTGGGTGTTACAACCCCAAACATCAAAAATCTCACAGAATAATAAGGGTTTCTGGGGCATTTCATTCCTACGAGAAGTATTCCCTGTTCTCTGGCATTGATCACAAGATTTGCAAAACATATATGCATCATGAAATAGAGTGGGCCAATATAATCCAGAGTCTAAAACTTTCCTAGCAGTCCGTTGAGGACCGAAGTGGCCGCCACATGCAAGTTTATGACAAAAGCTAAGAATGGAATGGAATTCATCATCAGGCACACACCTCCTTATTACTTGGTCACTGCAAAATCTCCATAAGTAAGGATCATCCCACACATAATACTTTGACTCACTTTTCAATTTATCAATCTTAGCCTTAGTAAAATGTGCAGGTATTGCGTTAGCAACCAAGAAATTAATCAAATCAGCAAACCAAGGAATGTTGCCTTGCAGCTTGAAAAGCTGCTCATCAGGGAAAACATCATGGATGGGAAAAACATCTGCCTCCCTTTCAATTCGACTCAAGTGATCAGCCACCAAATTCTCCGCTCCACTCTTGTCACGGATCTCAATATCAAATTCTGGAGGAGCAACATCCACCTAATCAACGGGGCTTGGCATTGGGCTTTTTCAGGAGAAACTTCAATGCTTGCATGATCTGAAAACACAACCACTCTGGAACCAAGCAAATATGATCGAAATTTATCTAAAGCAAAAACAATTGCTAAAAGTTCCTTTTCAGTTGTGGTGTAGTTGATTTGTGCAGGATCTAAAGTTCTCGAAGCATAGGAAATGACATGAGATACTTTACCGACCAGGCCCTTTGTGCAAGAACGACTCCCAATGCATAATTAGAGGCATCACACATCGGCTCAAATGGAAGTGTCCAATCCGGCGGTTGGATGATAGGTGTCTTGGTCAATGCCTCGCTTCAATTGATTGAAGGCATCCACGGCACTTCTTGTCAAAGTGAAACTCCACATCTTTTTGCAGTAAGTTGGATAGCGGAAGTGCAATTTTTTGAAATCCTTTATGAACCGCCGATAGAAACCCGCATGACCAAGGAAAGAACGAATCTCCCGCACGCGTGGGGTAAGATAGGCATGAAATAACATCTATTTTTGCAGGATCTACCTCAATACCCTCACGAGATATCACATGTCCTAAGACTATACCTTGTTCTACCATGAAATGACATTTCTCAAAATTTAGAACGAGGTTAGTCTTAATGCATCTATGCAAGACCCTGACCAGACTATCTAAACATGCATCAAAGGAAGATCCATAGACAGTAAAATCATCCATAAATACGTCCATGCAATTTTCTAAAAAATTAGAAAAGATACTTACTATACACCTCTGAAAGGTGCCTGGAGCATTGCATAGACCAAAGGGCATCCTCCTGTATGCAAATGTGCCAAATGGACAAGTGAAAGTAGTCTTCCCTTGGTCTTTTGGGGCTATATGAATCTGAAAATAGCCCGAATATCCATCCAGGAAACAATAATGTGACTTGCCAGCTAACCGCTCTAACATCTGATCAATGAAGGGCAGCGGGAAATGATCCTTTTTGGTAGCTGGTTGAGCCGCCTATAATCAATGCAAACTCGCCAACCTGTTTTGAACTCGTGTGGGCACAAGCTCATTGTTCGATTCGCAACCACTTTGTGACCCCAGATTTCTTGGGAACCACTTGCACGGGGCTCACCCATTGGTATCGGATATGGGATAAATAATGCCGACTTGAAGTAGCTTTGTAACTTCCTTCTTCACCATATCTAGAATCGGGGGATTTAGTTTCCTTTGGAAATTTGTCTAAGCTGGTTTGATCCCTTCTTCCAATAAAATCTTATGCATGCATGTGGAGGGACTAATACCGGGAATATCTCGCAAGAGTCCATCCGATGGCTTGCCTATTCTGCCTCAAAATCTGCAGTAATTTTTCTTCTTGATCAGGTTGTAAGTTTTTAGCAATGATCACCGGAAGTGTCTCACCATCTCCCAAATATGCATATTTAAGATGGTCTGGTAAAGTCTTCAACTCCAAAGATGGAGGTTGCACAATGGAAGGTAACAAGTGATCTGAAGCTTGACTAACTCACAGCAACATTAATTTCAGCATGGTACTGACTCTCATTCTCAATTGTTGCATCATCAGCAGCTGTATCATTACTCATAACAGAATAAATCTCAGCACATGCAGCACATGGTTCAACATCACAAGTGGCACATGTATCACAAGAAACAGAACCAAGATAGTCAACAATATCAGGGAATTCAGCATATAAATCAGTATAGACATCATCAACCAGCATCTCAATCATATCAACATGGAAAACAGAATGCTCCTCTAGGGGGTGTCTCATAGCATCAAAAATGTTAAATTGTACCAAATCGTCGCCAAACTCCATAGAAAGGGTGCTAGCATGCACGTCTATCTTGGTCTTGGCGGTCTTGAGAATGGTCGCCTAGAATCAATGGAGCATGGTTTGTTGGAGACTCATCTTCCATGTCCGAATGTAGAATGTAGAAATCTGCTTTGGAAAAATCAACTCATTCACCGGACTAACACATCTTCCAAAGACACACTGCGGGATGAGCGGTGGCTCTATTTGCCAACCGAATCACGATACCGGTGGGTTGCAAAGTACCAATGTTTAAACACTTATACACCGACATGGGCATGACATTGATCGAAGCACCCAAATCTAGCATTGCATGCTCAAATCTAGAGTTGCCAATTGTGCAAGAAATTGTGAAAGTTCCGGGATCTTTGCATTTACGTGGCATGCTTGGCGAGAATCATTGCGAAACATTTCTTCCCATGCGATCTTCTCATCCCCTTTCAACCTTCTCTTATGAGTGCACAACTCCTTGAGAAATTTAGCATATTTTGGAATTTGCTTGATTGCATCTAGGAGGGGAATATTGATTTCCACTTTCCTGAATGTCTCCATGACTTCTTTTTCCATTTTTGCTTGCATTGTTCTCTTGGATTGTGTGATCCTATTTGGAAAAGGTAATGGAATGGTAACATCTGAATTCTCTGCAATTTTCTTGATGGCACAGATTTATGGACTGAATTATCCATTTCTGCCATTTTTGGTCAATTTCGATTCTTTGTAAGGTTGGAACATCAACTTCTTTGCCACTTCTCAAGGTAATTGCACTTACGTTGCCTCTTGGATTGTGATTTGTTTGTGAAGGCAATTGGCTAGAACCTTGACTCTTTAGCTCGCTCACACGGTGGTTGCACGGTGCCTTGATTTGAGTTTGTAAATTGAATGTTGGCTTGACGTTCTCAGCTGGGCCGAATGTTATTTGTGGCCATTTGTTTCATCGGTCTTCCAATGATGGCTCGGTGGAGTGGATTGAATGAGGCTATTTGAGCAGTTCTTGTTGTCCGAATCGGGGGTATTTGTTGGTATTTGTTGCTTGGACTGCTGACTTGGTATCTAAATTGTTGTTCTTCTTGGTGGAAATTTGTTATTCTTCTTGGTGGGAAATTTGTTGTTCTTGGCTAGGATTCCCATATCTCAAATTGGGATGGTCTCGCCAACCAGGATTATAAGTGCTAGAAAATGGATTATATCTAGATTGTTCTTTGTTGTTCTTGATATTGGGGTCTACCGGGAAAAACACCACCAAACAGCAACACATTGATCCGGAAAAGCGGAACCATCTTCCTGAAGTGTAGGGCATGAATCAGTAGGATGAGATGAATTAGAGCAAATTCCACACACTTGATGCGATCATCTGCATGGGTGGTTGTTGACCCACTGCTATCTGTCTTACCAAAGAAGTCAATTCATCTAGTCGTGTTCCATTCTTTGTTGGTCCATATGAGATGCTTGAATTTCATTAACTCCTCTGGTTGCGGTGATGATCCGCGAGCCAAGCTGTTGGGTATGGTGCCATGTTTGCTATCGATCTCTTGCGGCGGTAGGAGTTTTGTCTACTAAGGCTCCTCCGGAGGCAAAGCATCGATCATGCTTCTATCATTTGGCAAAGCAAACCCTCATAAAAGTATTGAATCAAGAGTTGGTCACTAATTTGGTGATGAGGGCAACTCGAACACAACTTCTTGAATCTCTCCCAAGTATTCATGCAAAGTCTCACCGGACATACGTACGATGCCACATATATCCTTCCTAATTGCGGCGGCTCTCGAGGCGGGGAAGAATCTCTCCGGGAACAACCTCTTCATGTCATTCCAACTTCGTGAACCTGGTGAGAGATAAAACAACCAATCTTTGGTGCATCGACAAGTGAGAAGGGAAATGCCCTTAACTTGATGTGTTCCTCAGAGATGCCTTGTGGCTTCATGGTTGAACACACAACATGGAACTCTTTCAGGTGCTTATGAGGATCTTCACCCGCAAGACCATGAAACTTTGGTAACAAGTGTATCAAACCAGATTTCAACTCAAAATCTGCATCAAGATCAGGATATTGAATGCACAAAGATTGGTAAGATACATCAGGAGCAGCAAGTTCCTTAAGGGTTCTATTATGCATGTTATCAGCCATGATTTCAGGATTACTTAAGTTATCAGGTTCACTCCCAAAATTAAGTTCAGAATTAACTCTGGAATTTATCACACGAGATCTAATTAATCTATGCAAGGTCCTATCAATCTCAGGATCAAGATCAAGCAAGATATCAGGATTGGACCTAGTCATGCATCAACTAAAGCACAAAAACACAAAAACTGCAACTAAGCAAAATACACTAAACAACACTCAAAATATGCAAAAATAAGTCTAGTTAATATGTCTAAATATTTTTAAAAATTATAGAATCAACACAGAACAAAATCTACATAAAAATGAAACTAGAAAATGCAATAAAAAATAATAAAAAATTGAAAAAGTGGTCTAAATGATAGAATTTCGAAAAACCAAGGGTGACCTCACAGTTTACTGTGAGTCTTGTTTACCAGGCTGTTTTCCTTCAACCGACCAAGTTTCAGCTCATTCTGGGCAAGTTTCAGTTCGAAAATTGCAATAGTTACCCGTAATCACCTGTTTTCCGTCTTTCCTAAATCGAGAAAAATTCAAAAGCTAAGATAAAAATGTTAGTATGGTATGAACAATGTTAGTAAATGAAAAATAACTGTTAGAATAGGTAAGAAAGAACAAAAATTAGTAAGGTTACTCAAAATGAAAAGATTACACCTACGAGTTCCCAAGAATCATGCGCCAAAATTTTGACGAGCGCCGAACTCAGTCAAAATTATAACCGAAGTTATTACCTAAACTTGTAGTATAGTGAACAACACCGGATCGTCTCCTCAAGGATCGTAGATGCAATTTGATCAAATCAAGTGAAAGTTAGAAAAAAGGGGGGTTTTGATGGTTCAAGGATCGCAGTGACAGGATTTAAAGAGAAATAACAATTAAAAGAACAGTCAATTCAGAAATCTATCCGAGATTGGGTGGATTCAATCATAGACCTTTCAACAAACACCTGAAATACATTTGAATGGTTAACTTGGATCTAACCGAGATCTCTGCATCAGATCCAGAATTCATACTAGACAATCGTCGAATTCAATTGACAAGTGATAAACACAAATCTGCAATCGCACCATTCATGTAAATATATGTCAATTTAAGCACCGAATTCAATTAACCTAGGCACAAATCAGTAACCTAACCTCTTCAATTACGTGATTAGTTTAGATCAATCAGTTCTAAATTTCATCACAATACTTAATCTTAAACCAAGATCAAATCAGATCAAACATAAACAGAATCACCATTCATGCATTCAAGATTAAGAGAACAGAAGAAGAAGAGAAGAGGAATTCAAATATAAATCAAATACATTACATAACCAAGGCCTCAAGAATCCAAGCCACAATCTCTTCAAGAGTCCCGAATTGACTAGAAGTGACTTAGCTCTCCATTACAATGAAGGAAAAATATACAAGAACTATGAAAAACTATCTTTAACACTAAGTGTATGTTGTGTTTAGAGCTCTCCTCATGCTTCTTTTTATAGAGGATTCAGAGTAGTAGTAGATGGGTAGATGAGATTAGTAGGTGGAATTAGTAGGTGAGCTTGGTAGGTGAGATTGGTAGGTGAACTTGGTAGGTGAACTTGGTAGGTGAGCTTCCTTGTCTCCGAAAGTATTCATTGCTGAACTCATTGATTTCGTCATTTTTGAGCCAAGTGGTCTTCATGAAAGTTCTAGGAAATTGTCTAAGCTTTCCAATGGCTCTGGAAGCACCCAAAAATTCGTCCTACAGCCCAAGATATGACCCAATTACTACAGACTGCTCAGGACCAGTTTCAGCACCTCTGTTTTGACTTTCAGACCCAATATCTCCATCAAGGAGCCCGAATCAAGTTTTGTGTTTGTCATGAAAGTTGTACATATGGGTCTTGACTTTCAGATCACCAATTTTCAGCCCATTCTATAAACCCAAACTCGAATTATGTTCTGGTTACTACACACTGTTCGGGTTCCAGTCACAAATCCCGTATTCTGATTTCCATGCCCAATTAGCTCCACTAGATGTCTGAAATTGACTTTGAGCTCTTCATCAAAGTTGTAGAGCTCTCTTTTATCTTTCCTACAAGGTAAAATTCATAATTATCAGACATTTAGAACTCAAGATATGGCCAAAATACAGAAACAGTGTAAGACTCGAATAATGCTGAAAAATCAATTAAGTCCGATTCGAGTTCAAACTTACAAAACATAATCAAATTCAGTCAATTAAGTACATGAAGAGTGTAAATGACTAATAATGAGGGTTTCTTAATGAATAAAATATGTGATTATCAACAATCTCCCTGTTAAAATATCATATTAAATCTTCAATTTGGGCTGGCATTCGCAGTTGCCTTCCCATTGTATTAAGCAATACATCTTGGCAGCTTGGTAATGGATCTTGCATTAATTTTTGGACTGATGTTTGGCTCTCAAAACCAGTCGTGGATCTGATGGAGGTTCCAAATGGAATTCATCCCTCTCTTTCTGCAAAAGTTCGTGACTTTATTAAGGATGGGAAATGGTGTATTCCTACTATTTTACTTAACAAGTTGCCCTCTCGGCTGAACGAAATTGCGAAAGTTTCTATTCCTATTCTCCCATGTGAAGATCAACTAGTATGGAGTCTTACAGATTCAGGTTTTTTATCTCTAAAGGATGCATTTATCTTTTAAAATCCTAAAGGTCAACCTACTTCCTAGTCTAAGATAATTTGGAACTCTTGCATCCCTCCATCTAAGTCATTTTTGCTGTGGAGAATCATTCATAATCGTATGCCTACGGATGAGCAACTTTGGGCTAGAGGTTGCATTGTGGTATCTATTTGCAGTTTAACCAGCTCTGCTGCAGAGTCTACCGAACATCTGTTTTTTAGCTGTAAATTTGCTAAAACTTTGTGGACCTGGTTTAGTAACACTATTAACTGCACATTTGATTGCACATCTATTCATTCCATTCTTGCTTTATGTAATCAGCATTTGAGTACCCAGATTAAAGATATTATAGCAGCTGGTATCATTAATATCTTCTGGGTCATTTGGCACTGTAGAAACAAGATCAGGTTTGACAACAAAATAATTCCTATCAAATCTTCTTTGAACTTGATTATTGTTTCTGTTTCTCTCTCAGGAAAGTATAGTTCTGGCACTATGTCAAATTCTTTTTCTGATTTTTTGGTTCTGAAGCAGTTTTTAGTTGATGGTCATCTAAGGCATGCACCTTCAATCAGACAAGTTTGTTGGCATCCTTGTAAAATCCCAAAAAATATATGTTTAAGTATAAATGATCATTTTATATTATTCTTGATTTATAGGAATTTTTCTGGAATTTTTCGGAAACGTCGAATATTTTAATATATTCCGCGTATTACGCAAAACTTGAGCAGAGTCGGGAAAATGACTGTAATGCTTCAAAATTAGAAAATTATATGACGAATAGTCATTTTATAATATTTACAATTTTTGAGAATTTTCTGGGAATTTTCCGGAAATGTCAAATATTTTAATATATTCTTCGTTTTACGTGCGCACTGGGCAGAACCGGAGAAACGCGATGTTTCCTCCGCGAACCTTGAACTATGGACATGTCGACGGGGGATCTTACTAAACCCGAGACTGGACACAGTTTACGAGATTTTACAATTTTCAAAAAATCTTAACAGATAAAATAAATCAATACTGCGAAAAATTTATCTGTCAGATTAATTAAATACTGACTTCTGTCAACTGTAACTATTATCCATTGGATAATAGTGTGTAATAAAAATCCTATCACATTATCCCAATGCAATCTACTTTATGTCCAATCCATTCACTTTAATTTAAATTTAATGTTAAATAATCAAAGCTTCTTTGAGAAGCTTTGACCAAACAATGACTCAAATACCCTTAGCTTCCAAGAGAAGCCAATACACCCTCTCCCTCTTCTCTCTCTCAAGCACGGCAGCAGCCCCTTGGGGAAGGAAAATGCTTTGCTTTCATTAATTCAATTTATCTCACAATTTCCATAATTAACCAAAACACTTTCTCTCTCTACCATTTCTTTTTCTTCTCCATTTTTCTTTCTCTCCTCCTTCTCTCTACCATTGCTACGGCCAGCCTCCCTCTCCCCACTCAATCTTCACAAAAATTTCATCTAAATACATTTTCTAAATCCTCTCATCATTCTAAACACTTTTCCTTCTTGGAGTTTCTTGAAAATCCTCCATCTTCAACACTTTCTCCAAGCTTCAAGTCTTGAGCTTTTTGGGTAAGTTTCAAGACCTCTCTTCCTTTCTTTCCATTTTCGTGGTTATGGTCTCCTTGGTGACCATCCATACTTCATTTTTCAAGCATTGGTGTTGATTTAACAAAGTTGAAATTTCTAGGGTTCTTGGTGTTGCAAATCTGAAAATACAAGGAGCTTCCTTGGTGTTTCTCTTGATTTCTTCATTTGGGTAAGAGGAAGACACTCCTCCTCAACCTCTCTTAGCATCTAGGAACCTTGATTGTGTTGGTTGTGGAAAAACCCTAATGAGGGTTATTCTTTAATTTGATGATTACTATGTTTAAATGTTGAAATTGTGATAATTGTGACCTTGGATTGATTTGTTGTATATAATGGTATATTAGATTGGATTATGTGATTGAAAATAGAAGAAAAATATTTGAGAATCCCTTTTAGAGGGCCACGGTTTTTAGGCTTAGGAATTGGATAAATTGTGACCAAGTTGTAATAATCATAAGACTAGAATCAATCAAGAGATAAAATGGAATTCAATGGAAGGAAAATTTGAGATTGAAAACCATAGGGAGGCTACGGTTTTGAGCCCAAGAAATTAGGGTTCTTGGTGGACAAATTTAACAAGTGAACAATTAAATGAATTAAGAGAATGGCATACAATGTGATGACTTGAAAGGATTTGGAATTGAAGCACTTGTGAGGCCACGGCCTCTAAGGCCTTTTTTTTTAGGTGAAACTATGTAACTTTGGTAACTTGGAAGCATAAGTAATTATGCAATTAAAAGCCTATGTAATGAGATAGAGAATTAATAAATTGGAAGAATTTAATATAATCAAAGGTTTCATAAATCTTAAAAGACTAAGAGTGAGATAGTCATAAGACTTGAGATAATGGCAAGTGAGTAAAGAACAAGAGAGTGTGAGGTCTAAGGACTTAAATAATTTACAAGTTATAAGGAATTAAATTGCCTTGGGAGATTTAGTTAACTGTACAAATTGGATTGGACATGAACCTTGAAAAGGGAAGCAAATTCTAAGTTAGGATTCATAATGGACTTAAGAATGTACCATTTAACGTGATAATTTTATTATATTGATATGGGTCCATGTGAGTGACCATAAATATATATATTGATGTTCTCTTGGCCAATTGTGGCATATTATGGAATCGTATGAGACTGTGAATCATACATGTTCATGCATAGTATCTTATGCATTGTGATGTCCAGTGGACTGTTGTAAGGCCAAGTTGCCTAGGAGATTGAACACACCTTTGTGCGGGTACGAGTAGACTAGTGTGGGTCATGTTACGACCTTGGGGCGTCAGGGTACGGGTCCTTCACAATGGGCAGTTGGTGGCTCCTCTGCCCGTGGGGTAAACTGATGCAAACGCACCGACGATCCGGACTTGACACTGTCCTATATCGTGATCGAGCGTGGACTGTCTGTACAATGCCTGATGTGCACGTGAAAATTATTAATGAATAGCACTTTGGCCGCGGCAGCCGAGTTACAGACATGTCTCCTGATCTTTTTCTCCGACTGTTTGAGTCTAGCTCCATGGAGTAGGAATTCGAGAAAGCATGCATGTGTATCATGATATATTCTGTCATTATAAATCATTATTTTCCATAACTATGACTTGTTTGATCATTACTGTAATGAATGTACCGTCTCGCTTATCGATTCGATTTGTTGAATTTACTGTTTATTATTTGGATATACTGTTCTTGAATTGCTACTTGGGCGCGTTGCGCCGTTTTGTTTTGAGCTGCTATAATTGGTAATGATGGTAGGATGTCTTACCTCTTTCCTATATTTGTGCATTTCTATTTTATATTTATATTTGATAAAAGATCGTGAGGAAGATAAAGAGGGACCACATCTTGGTTGATTGGCTTGAGCGTCTGGACAAGATTTCTTCGACTACGTAAGGGTGCAGCCGCGTGGAGGCATTGATGCCTGTCGTGTCAACTGGGACGCCGCGCATCATGTACATATGGGGTTGCGGCTGTGTCTGCTGGTAGTACCCATCCCTAGGTTACTACTTTCCCTCCTTTAGTGTTTTTATTCTCACTGTATTTTATTGGAGTCTGTAATTATTATATTCTATGTCATTAGTGATTTGCGTAAATTGACTATAAAATATATATATAAGGAAGATGGTTTTATTTCAGTGGATGTATTATGGGTTGAATATATTTATATTTCATTCGAGACTCGTATTTTCTACTTATGCAAATTGTCAAAAAAAATGTACTCTCTTGAGGATTTAAATTGCTATTATCATGTCTGTGACACACTTGGATTTAGTAACTGTGGTGTAATGACGATTACGCTCTAGTTGCTACATCAAGGGGTGTTACATTAGGTGGTATCAGAGCAGTTCATCATGTTGAGCCGGGGTATGGACTTGCTATGTTTAGGCATATTAGAATTTGGTCTGTTGTACACTTCCTTGTCTCTTGATTGAGATGATGGGAAAGGAATACATGACTTGCTTTAGGTAGAATGTTGGTAGTTACTGTTATGCAGTTACATGATATTGAGGACTGGCCTACTCAATATGTAATGTTCTGTGTGTACAGGAAACTATGACTTCTCCTAGGCGTGTTGTGTTAGGAAGATAGGAAGTCTTTTGTGCGGAGATCAAAAGGTTTTGGAAAACCGATCTTCTGGAGAAAGAATGACTAGTTTAAATTCGGTTCAAGAAGCTGTTTGGAGATTGGGGATTTACGAGAGATTACGCCACAGGAGACAGAACGAAGAAGTTAGAGCTAGAGATCATTAGGATTTGTGAGTTGAACTTGCTTTGTTTGAATTGTGTGCTTTGTGTGACTCTTTGTGTTTGACTTCCGATGGGAGGTAATGTTGTTTGAAATAATTACATTTGTTTTATCGTGTTATGTTTGGTCCGCCTTCGAAGAGAGTCAATGGCTTGTAGCAAATGTACTCACATAAGCGCAGGACAAGACCGTAGAATTATGGCTGTGACTGCAGGAGAAAATACAAAGGATAGCTGATGTGACAATTCACCAAGATCAGAGGACCGCACAACAATGAGAATTGGAGGTTAAGATTCAAAATCTATTGAAGGAAAGTTAGACTTGGGATAACCATGGACTACCTAGATTCCAAAGGAGGAATAATGGAAAAGCTAATAAGTTTAAACAAGAACTATGTTCACGGGTACCAAGGAAGTAACAACCACACCCAACCCGTAAGGGAAAGTGCTAGTAGTGGTAGATCCAATCAGACCTCAACATTTGGGGATCTCAACAAGGGAAGTTATGCCTCAAATGATGACCCTGTAATCGTGCCATATAATTCTGGAGGTAACCCTTCCACTTTCAATTCGTAACTGCATAGATCCTTTAGATTCATCTGTATCTTTCTTATCTTTGAATTAGTTGTTCCCATTCCTGCTATTGAGACTTGTCTTGACACCTGGGTTTGTTTAATCTATCCTACTTCTCATGAAGATTGAACCTTTTGTTGATCTATTTTGCTTACTTGAAATCGCATCGGTTATGCTTTGTTTGGGTGAAGAGAGAAAATGAGAAGAGAGAAAATGGAAAGAGAGAAAATAGAGAAGAGAGAAAATAGTGAGCAAATTATATTTTCTCTCCTATTGTTTGGATGAAGAGAAAAAAGAGAGAAAGAAAATAAAAACTTTTCTTTCTCTTGTTTGGTTGAGAAGAAAAGTGAGAAGAAAGAAAATGAAATTATATGAAATGACTAATATACCCTTTATATAATGTAATAAATAAATTTATTTTTTGCTATTTGTTTTACTTTTGTAATGTAATAACTACACCTCCTTTATTTATTTTGAATCGCAAATAAAAGCTCACACGTCTGATATTTACCAATTCATGTAATTTATTTTATCTAAAGTCATTAGTTTTAGTTAATTGCAATCAATTGGTGATCTATTTTGTTCAACAGGTCACTGTTCCATTATCAATGATATATGTGTACATAGCCCCTACCACAACCTTTTGCTTTGTCACTTAATCGAACAAAAAATTGAGTTAAAATAGTACACAATCACTATTTAAATTTAATATAAAATCACTATTTAAAACAAAAATTAATAATATAATTAAAATAAACACATCAATAATGATAAGCTAATTTTAATAAATCAACAAAAGAATTCAATATATTTTTTTAATGATCTTTGTTTGCATTTTTCAAACACTCTTACTTTAACCCAAATTATTTGATTAACATATTTTCTTAAAAAAATGTTTTATTTCAAAGAAAAAAAAAATTTGTTTAAAGTATTACAAATTTAGCTAAAAAAAACTCAAATAAATCACAAAAAAAAATCTTAAAACAATAAACTTTAAAAAAAAACAGATAACAAATGGAAAAAAGAAAGAAAGAAAGCAAAGCAACAGAAACGAGCAGCAGAGGGGGAGGGGGAGGGGCGCTGGTGCGCATCTCCGGCGACGGCGGAGGGCAGCGAGGCAGGAAAGGGCCTCGACGGCAGTGGACAACGACGCGATCTGGGCGGTGGTTCGCGCTGGAAGGACGGCGGCGGACGGAGCGAAACTGGCTGTTTGGGCGGTGCTTGCGAGGTCTGGCGGTGTGGCGGCGAGGCAAGGACTGGATGAGAGGAGAGATAGCGGCGGAGAGACAGCGGTGGAGAGGACCGGGTCTCCTTCCGTCGGCAATGGTGCCGGACTGGGTTGCCTCCCCCACCCACCCCACCCCCTGCCACCTGCGTTCCCCCACCCCCACCCACCCCACCCCCTGCCGCCGCCTTCTCCCACCCCCACCCAGCTGGAAGCCGCTGCAACCAGCGCCGTCGACCAGCCGCTGCAACCCGCTGCAACCCGAGGAAGAGGAAGAAGAAGAAGGGGGTTTCTGCAGGGGTAAAATGGTCATTTCACTAATTTATCACATTCTCTCTTCTGTTTTCTCCGCATCTGAGGAGAGAAAATAAAAAATGTGGGTCCCACCACCACATTTTCTCTCTTCTCTATTTTCTCTCCACTGCCAAACAGGAGAAAATAGAATATTCTTGCCATTTTCTCTCCTCTCATTTTCTCTCCTTCCATTTTCTCTGGAAACAAACACAGTGTTAGAGTTCATGATTTAGGGACTGATTGATCATTTTCTAGTCATATCCTACTAAACCATTCCAATGAAAACCTCATTAGTTTCTAGAATTAAGACTTCTGATATCCATAACAACCGAAGTCTATGACGGAAGTTCGTAGCTTCGTGGGCTTAGCCAGATATTACAGAAGATTCATAGAAGGATTTTCCAAGATTGCTGGTCTGCTCACTCAACTGACGAGGAAGAATCAAGCTTTTGACTGGACTGATAGCTGCGAGTAGAGTTTCCAAGAGTTGAAGAAACGGCTGACTACCTCACCCGTATTGGTGTTACCTGATCCGAATGAGCCATTTGAGGTGTACTGTGACGCTTCATATCAAGGATTGGGATTTGTTCTTATGCAACACCGAAGAGTGGTAGCTTATGCTTCACAACAGTTACGAGTGCATGAAAAGAACTACCCGACGCATGATTTGGAACTAGCAGCTGTGGTTTTTGCTTTGAAGATATGGAGGTATTTCCTCTATGGAGCAACGTTCCACATCTACAGTGATCACAAAAGCTTGAAATATTTGTATGATCAGAAAGAACTGAACATGAGGCAACAGAGATGGCTAGAATTCCTGAAGGACTATGATTTTCAGCTGTTGTATCACCCTGGTAAAGCAAATGTCATGGCAGACACCTTGAATAGAAAGACCATCAGTGTTTCTGCCCTGATGATTAAGGAAAGAGACCTTATAGAACAGTTTAGAGATGTTTGGTCATTCATTAAGTTGGAACCCGGAAAGATTTGTATGAACATGGTCACCATCTCAAGTGAACTAATGGATGACATATGGGAAAAGCAGATGGTCGATGAATTCTTGCAAGAAGTGAGAGAACTAATGAGGCAAGGCGAGGAAATGGAATTTGAGGAGGGAACAGATGGAATTCTGAGATTCCGGGGTAGAGTTTGTATTCCCCGTGACCAAGGGCTTAGACGATATATTGTGGATCATGCTCACACTAGCATGCTGAATATGCACCCGGGCATAACGAAAATGTACCAAGACTTGAAGAAGTTGTTCTGGTGGCATAGGATGAAGAGCGATGTCACTAGATGCGTATCGACTTGTCTAGTTTGTCAGAAAGCTAAAGTGGAACATCAAAGACCTGCAGGATTGCTGCAACCATTATCTATTCCTGAATGGAAATGGGACAACATTGCAATGGATTTTGTTGTGGGTTTGCCAAGGACAAAGGAAGGACACGACTCGATTTGGGTAATAGTGGATCGACTCACAAAGTCAACTCATTTTCTCCCGATCGACATAAGGTACAGTTTGGAGAAGTTGACCCAGCTGTATATTGGAGAGATCGTTAGGTTGCATGGTGTGCCTACGAGTATTGTTTCGGATAGGGATCCGAGGTTTACTTCAAAATTCTGGCAGAGTTTACAAGCATCGTTGGGAACGAAATTACGTCTAAGTTCGGCGTACCACCCACAAACCGATGGTCAATCGGAAAGAACGATCCAATCTTTAGAAGATTTGCTTAGAGCTTGTACCATAGAACAGACTGGATGTTGGGATGAAGTTCTACCACTGATAGAGTTCACCTACAACAACAGTTATCATTCGAGTACAAGGATGGCACCCTATGAAGCTCTGTATGGACGACGGTGTCGGACACCATTGTGTTGGTACCAAGACGGTGAGCGTCTCACGATTGGACCAGATATCATTCAACAGACAACTGAGAAGGTCAAAATGATTCAAGAGAAGATGAGAACTGCTCAAAGCCGGCAGAAGAGTTATGCGGATAAGAGGAGAAAGCCTCTTGAGTTTGAAGAAGGTGAGCATGTGTTCTTGAAAGTCACACCCACGACTGGGGTCGGCCGGACTTTGAAATCTAGAAAACTCACTCCAAAATTTCTTGGACCTTACCAAGTTCTTCACCGGATAGGTCCAATAGCCTACCAGATAGCCTTACCCCCTTTTCTTTCCAACATACACAATGTATTCCATGTGTCACAACTTCGTAAGTATTTGCCTGATCCAAGTCATGTCATAGCACCGGACACAGTACAGTTGAAAGAGAACTTAACCTATGAGGCGCTTCCTGCGAGAATCGAGGACCGACAGATAAAGCAACTTAGAGGCAAGGAAATGCCATTAGTAAAGGTGATTTGGAACGAGACAACTGGTGACGCAACTTGGGAGCCATAAGACAAAATGAAGGAGCAACATCCAGAATTATTCTGAGGTATGCAAATTTCGAGGACGAAATTCCTTTTAATAGGGGAGTGTTGTAACATCCCAAAAAATATCTGTTTAAGTATAAATGATGATTTTATATTATTCTTGATTTATAGGAATTTTTCTGGAATTTTTCGGAAATGTCAAATATTTTAATATATTTCTCGTTTTACGCAAAACTTGAGCAGAGTCGGGAAAACAACTGTAATGCTTCAAAAATTAGAAAATTATATGACAAATAGTCGTTTTATAATATTTGCAATTTTTGAGAATTTTCTAGGAATTTTCCGAAAACGTCAAATATTTTAATATATTCCTCGTTTTACGTGCGCACTGGGCAGAACCGGAGAAACGCGATGTTTCCTCCGCGAACCTTGAACTATGGACATGTCGACGGGGGATCTTACTAAACCCGAGACTGGACACAGTTTACGAGGTTTCACAATTTTTGAGAAATCTTAACAGATAAAATAAATCAATACTGCGAAAAATTTATCTGTCAGATTAATTAAATACTGACTTCTGTCAACTGTAACTATTATCCATTGGATAATAGTGTGTAATAAAAATCCTATCATATTATCCCAATGCAATCTACTTTATGCCTAATCCATTCACTTTAATTCAAATTTAATGTTAAATAATCAAAGTTTCTTTGAGAAGCTTTGACCAAACAATGACTCAAATACCCTTAGCTTCCAAGAGAAGCCAACACACCCTCTCCCTCTTCTCTCTCTCAAGCACGGCAGCAGCCCCTTGGGGAAGGAAAATGCTTTGCTTTCATTAATTCAATTTATCTCACAATTTCCATAATTAACCAAAACACTTTCTCTCTTTACCCTTTCTTCTTCTTCTCCATTTTTCTTTCTCTCCTCCTTCTCTCTACCATTGCTACAGCCAGTCTCCCTCTCCCCACTCAATCTTCACAAAAATTTCATCTAAATACATTTTCTAAATCCTCTCATCATTCTAAACACTTTTCCTTCTTGGAGTTTCTTGAAAATCCTCCATCTTCAACACTTTCTCCAAGCTTCAAGTCTTGAGCTTTTTGGGTAAGTTTCAAGACCTCTCTTCCTTTCTCTCCATTTTCGTGGTTATGGTCTCCTTGGTGACCATCCATACTTCATTTTTCAAGCATTGGTGTTGATTTAACAAAGTTGAAATTTCTAGGGTTCTTGGTGTTGCAAATCCGAAAATACTAGGAGCTTCCTTGGTGTTTCTCTTGATTTCTTCATTTGGGTAAGAGGAAGACACTCCTCCTCAACCTCTCTTAGCATCTAGGAACCTTGATTGTGTTGGTTGTGGAAAAACCCTAATGAGGGTTATTCTTTAATTTGATTATTACTATGTTTAAATGTTGAAATTGTGATAATTGTGACCTTGGATTGATTTGTTGTATATAATGGTATATTGGATTGGATTATGTGATTGAAAATAGAAGAAAAATATTTGAGAATTCCTTTTAGAGGGCCATGGTTTTTAGGCTTAGGAATTGGATAAATTGTGACCAAGTTGTAATAATCATAAGACTAGAATCAATCAAGAGATAAAATGGAATTCAATGGAAGGAAAATTTGAGATTGAAACCCATAGGGAGGCTACGGTTTTGAGCCCAGGAAATTAGGGTTCTTGGTGGACAAATTTAACAAGTGAACAATTAAATGAATTAAGAGAATGACATACAATGTGATGACTTGAAAGGATTTGGAATTGAAGCACTTGTGAGGCCACGGCCTCTAAGGCCTTTTTTTTTAGGTGAAACTATGTAACTTTGGTAACTTGGAAGCATAAGTAATTATGCAATTAAAAGCCTATGTAATGAGATAGAGAATTAATAAATTGGAAGAATTTAATATAATCAAGGGTTTCATAAATCTTAAAAGACTAAGAGTGAGATAGTCATAAGACTTGAGGTAATGGCAAGTGAGTAAAGAACAAGAGAGTGTGAGGTCTAAGGACTTAAATAATTTACAAGTTATAAGGAATTAAATTGCCTTGGGAGATTTAGTTAACTGTACAAATTGGATTGGACATGAACCTTGAAAAGGGAAGCAAATTCTAAGTTAGGATTCATAATGGACTTTAGAATGTACCATTTAACGTGATAATTTTATTATATTGATATGGGTCCATGTGAGTGACCATAAATATATATATTGATGTTCTCTTGGCCAATTGTGGCATATTATAGAATCGTATGAGACTGTGAATCATACATGTTCATGCATAGTATCTTTTGCATTGTGATGTCCAGTGGACTGTTGTAAGGCCAAGTTGCCTAGGAGATTGAGCACACCTTTGTGTGGGTGCGAGTAGACTAGTGTGGGTCATGTTACGACCTTGGGGGCGTCGGGGTGTGGGTCCTTCACAATGGGCAATTGGTAGCTCCTCTGCCCGTGGGGTAAACCGATGCAAACGCACCGATGATCCGGACTTGACACTGTCCTATATCGTGATCGAGGGCGGACTGTCTGTACAATGCCTGATGTGCACGTGAAAATTATTGATGAATAGCACTTTGGCTGCGGCAGCCGAGTTACAGACACGTCTCTTGATCTTTCTCTCTGACTGTTTGAGTCTAGCTCCATGGAGTAGGAATTCGAGAAAGCATGCATGTGTATCATGATATATTCTGTCATTATAAATCATTATTTTCCATAACTATGACTTGTTTGATCATTACTGTAATGAATGTCCGCTGAAAATCGCTTATCTGATTACTGTTGAATTTACTGTTTATTATTTGGATATACTGTTCTTGAATTGCTACTTGGGCGCGTTGCGCCGTTTTGTTTCTAGCTGCTATAATTGGTAATGATGGTAGGATGTCTTACCTCTTTCCTATATTTGTGCATTTCTATTTTATATTTATATTTGATAAAATATCATGAGGAAGATAAAGAGGGACCACATCTTGGTTGATTGGCTTGAGCGTCTGGACAAGATTTCTTCGACTACATAAGAGTGCAGCCGCGTAGAGGCATTGATGCCTGTCGTGTCAACTGGGACGCCGCGCGTCATGTACATATGGGGTTGCGGCTGTGTCTGCTGGTAGTACCCATCCCTGGGTTACTACTTTTCCCCCTTTAGTGTTTTTATTCCCACTGTATTTTATTGGACTCTATAATTATTATATTCTATGTCATTAGTGATTTGTGTAAATTGACTATAAAATATATATATATATAAGGAATATGGTTTTATTTCAGTGGATGTATTATGGGTTGAATATATTTATATTTCATTCGAGGCTCGTATTTTCTACTTATACAAATTGTCAAAAAAAAAATGTACTCTCTTGAGGATTTAAATTGCTATTATCATGTCTATGACACACTTGGATTTAGTAACTGTGGTGTAATGACGATTACGCTCCGATTGTTACATCAAGGGGTGTTACAATCCTCCTTTATGTAATTTGATTAAATGTAATACAGATGGGACTGCTAAAGGTTCTCCGGGTCCTTCATCATGTGGTGGCATTTTTAGGGATAATAGTGCAGCAGTTCTTGGTTGTTTTTCTGTTAATCTTGGGATCTCTTATGCTCTTCATGCTGAGTTAATTGGTGCAATGCTTGCCATTGAAATTGCTGAGAAAAAAGGATGGCATAATTTATGGCTCGAATGTGATTCTTAATTAGTTATTTTTGCTTTTAATAACTTCAGTGTAGTTCCTTGGAGGTTAAGGAACAGGTGGAGGAATTGTCTTTTATTTACTAGGAATATGAACTTTGGTTTTTCACATATATTCCGTGAAGGCAATAGTTGTGCAGATAAACTTGCCTCTTACGGATCCTCTATTCAGGGATTTTGTTTGTGGGAATTAGCCCCCTCTTTTATTAGTGAAGACTTTTTCTGCAATAGGATTGGTCTTCCCAGCTTTAGATTTAGATGATTTTTTTTTCATGGGTCAAGTTCATGCCCCCCCATGATCTCTTTTCTTGCTTCTTCTTTTTTTTATAATAAATTTTGGTGTGCTGCAAATGATTGGTAGGGGTTGTGGTGCCAACCTAGTTGGGATTTCTTCCTCTATTGTGATGCTTTTGCATGCCTTTTTGCTTAAAAAAAAAACTAAAATCCACCATTCAAACTCATTTTCCACCAAAATCCATCACTTGCCATCGATTAAAATCCAAAATTTCTTCTAAAATTGCACATCCCATCATCTTTTCTCTCTCTTAACTGAGCCCTAACCTCAATTTCCATAATAGTTAGCAGCTTCTCTCACCCCAAGAGATCACGCACCAAAAATCCTTTTGTACCCAAGCAAAAACCTACCCTAAATAGCGACCTAGACATTCCTCTAAGCTTGGACCACCAAAAATTCTTTTCCCATAAGAAACAAATGAGCTAATATTGCTTGGAATTTCAAGCTAGAAATCTCATTCAGCCGAAGTACATGGACTGGGATTTCTTCGTCAGAGAAGGGTTCACTTTCCTCATAGAGCTTCTGGAGTTTCATGGTTTGTGAACCTTTGTCACCACACATTGTAAGTACTACCTTGAACCCAGCTAAGTTTTCTTTTGTAATTTAAGTATCACTGGAGCAAATTTGGTCTCAGACATTAAAAGACATAGAATTGTTATAACCTGCAGTCAGTGAACTCCTCTATTTGGTCTCACTTATTCTAGAGAAACCTTTACAAAGGATAGTCACAAGACTTGGGAAGGATATAATAGAGCACAGCCAGTCGAGAGCATGCTTCATCTGGGCATCCCAGTACCACAAGGGTCCTTTACCATTGGATGTCTGACTCCTGAGCATTGTGTTCTACATTTTGTGTTGATCCACATATTGGTTCGCAGGGCAACCAACTTTAGCTTGGTTAAGGAAGAAGATATCTTCCTGCTATGGGCCCTTAAACAGCGATTGCATATCAATTGGCCTTTTTACATCATGTATTACATGATGAAGGCCAAATAAAAGTTAATGATGGATCTCCCCTATGCCTTGATTTTTGTTAAAATCTTAGATCAATACAAGTTCAGCTTAAGTGATGATGGAATCATTGAACTTACCAGTCACAACAAGTTCAGAAAGGCCTCCATCAATCGTATGCAAATAAAGAAAGTAAATAATGAATGGGTTTATAGTCTTGGACGTGAGGCAATCGCACCAGATGGAATGCTTGTTGTTTATGCTGATGTAGTTATGGAAGAGGCTCCTGCCCCAAATGAAGACCGGAACCTAGTTGCCATTGCAAATATACAAGCCCAACTTACAAATCTTCGAGTCTATTAGGAGCATAGTAATGGAGTAATCTATGACTGTTTACAATCTTTGGATGACTGCTTGGGAAGGATTGAATGTTGCCTTGCACCACCAAAGAATGATGGGGCTTAAGCGTGGGTCACTTCCTTCAGTTAATATGTCTCTATTTTTAGCAATATCATTATGTCTTAGATCTAACCATTGTAGATTTATCTTTTGAATATGATGATTATTATCGTAGCTTGCTTAAATATATTTATTATGAAATGGATATTTTGCAATGGATAGACTGTTAACATGAATATAGTGTTGAATTGGCTAAATTCCTTATTGAATATTCGTTGTTTAACAATAGTTTTGTGTTACTTCTCTCTTTGTCAAAATCTATATATTACATATCTTTTTTATCATGACAAAATGGGGAGAAGTTTTTGGTTTATGTTACATTGAGAAAAGGAAAGAAAAATAGAAAAATGTACAATTTCAATGATCTTGGGATTCCAAAATTAAAGGGGAGTTGTGCATTTCTAATCTAATCACCTCTTGAAAAATAGAGGTGGAGTAAGTCTTTAATACATTCCTTGTGACTTATAATTTAATTGAACTAACCTTTTTTTCTTAATGGTTGTTTGTCATCATCAAAAAGGGGAAGAATGTAAATGGCAATGGTTTTGATGATAACAAATAAGAAAGGATTGGTTGCGCAAAGATCAAGTCCCACGTTTCTTCAAGTTTAGCTTATAGGACTTAAATCTTGTGTAAAGGTAAATAGGAATCACATTGAGCTAAAAAATGTTTTAAAACCTTTTCAAGTGTTTCTTACTTGTTAACAATGCCCAACAAACTATCTTTGAAAAGCTAATCTTGGTGGTAGTTCAAAATCTATGAAAACTTGTCAAGCTTGTGTCTTGCAAAACTGACACTTGGTTACTTTTTTGATCATATCTTTCAAAATATTTTGAGTCTTGTTTAGAAACTTGTTTCATATGAAAGTAGACTCAATGATCTTTCCAATGAGTGGTCATTTGTTTAAAATAGTTGAAAAATAAAGAAGTTATGTCCATTCAAAAATCAAGTTTTCAAAATTAAGTATGTAATAACCAATCATGGAATATCTATAACTGGTTATTCACCAAGACAGAACATACCCCTTTTATTTTTAAAAAGTCCTAACCAGTTATGAGATTTCAATAACCAATTATTAGCTCTTTAAAATCCTTTCTAGTGAAAGGAATAACTGGTTATGCAATATCAATAACAGGTTATTCAAAACCAAATAACTAGTTATTGGAAATCAATAATTTGTTATATGGGCAACCAGAAATTGTTTTCCAATGGCTATAACTTAACATTTAATGCCCCCAACCACCACCAATGGCTCTTAAATGCTTTGAGCTATAAATGAAAGCATTTGGGCTTTAAAGAAGGTGGGAGAAACAATTTGAAAATCATTCTTGAGCATCAAATACGAGTTTTACAATCATTTGATCTAATACTCTGTTTTGAGCTTCAAAGTGTGAACCCTTGATACCTATTGAACTTCAATTTGTATAATACACTCTTGAGAGAGTTTCTTTTCATATATACTTTGTTTAATCTAAAAAGAGGGTGAGGTATCCCTCAAAGGTTTGTAAGGGTGATGCATGTAACACTTCAAAATTTCTTGTTTATTTATTATTGCGGTTTTTATGATTTTTGTGATATTCTAGGATATTTAGAATATTTTATCATATTTTAGAAATTTTGAGACATTTTGAATATTTTAATTTTTGAAGATATTTAGAATATTTTAATATATTTTTAATTTTTTGAGATGATTTTTGTGATTTTTATAATTTTTATGATTTTTGAGAATTTTTGTGAATTTTTCTGAAATTGTGATTATTTTAGTATTATTTTGAGCTGTATATGGGCTCGGGGCAGGCCTGAAAAAATAAAATTTTATTTTTGGCTGAAAAATTCTAGACTGTTTATGCGGGGCTGAGGGAGCTTTCTAAACCCGAAACCGGAAACAGTTTTTGAAGTTTTACTTTTCTACGATTTTATCTGATAAATAAAATTGGGGTATGTTTTATTATCTATTGGACAATAAAAATACAGTGGTTATTGGCTATTGTCCATTGGTTAATATCAACTGAAAAATATCTTGGAAGCTAATCATGACAACCTTTATGATAAAGCAATGGAAGAGCTTGCCTACCTAGTAAGTTTTGAAGAAAAGTCAACAATAGCGGCTTGCACAAAAAATGAACCAATAAAAAGAAAGCTTGCAATGTAAGAAAGGTGTAGTCAACAATGGAGGCTTGCTTGCAACCAATAGGAATGAAGAACTTCAAGGCCAAGCAAGGTGGAGTCAACCATGGTGGCTTGGACTTTTGAAGAACCAATAGAAAGCTTTCTTACTAGTTAAGTATGGTGGCTTTGGATATCCACCCTTGATTCAATCAATGCTTGTAAGGGGTCTCACAAAGTGGCCATGACTCTTTGTGAGCCAATGGATGGAAAACTTCAAGACTAAGCAAAGTGAAGAACCAAAAGGAAGCAAGCTTAGAGGTGAAGGCTTTGCCTATCTACCCTTGATCTAATCAATGGTGGTGGTGAGTCTCACAAAGTGGCTAAGACTCTTGGTGGCCAATGGGTGGAAAACTTGCTAGCTAAGCTTGGTGGCTAGGATGAACTTGGATAGTCCCTTGGTGTCTAGGGGGGCTCACGGCCAAAGGCCTTTTTGGTGGGTATTCTATGCTAAAAATCTCACTTGTTCATCTTTTGTTCATTTCTATCAAGAACACCAAAAGCTAAACAAAAAACTCTCTCATTTTCTCTCTGTTGGTGTATGCCCTAGAGGCCAATACATTCTGTCTATATTTACATACATTATTTTATGCTATTTTTATTATATAAGGCATTTCATTTATTGTGTTCTTTTTCATAGACATAATAAGGTCCTTAGAATAGTAAGTTTGATACCATAGGACATCAAGTGGATGACTTGATCGTGAGATCCTATTAGATAAAATACTATTCTTAAAATATCCCTAGTCAAGTATTATTATTAATTAGGACAACAATAATGCATTGAGACTAGTATGTGCATAGACTGATGATCACATCTCATGAGTCATGGATATGAGATATCAAGTCTTCATATGGATACATATTAGAGTAATGTTGTATTGGACTGACCCGCCATGAGAACACTACGTGGATCGTTATGTGAGTGTCATAAGTGATTCTCATAATGATAATGGTGTATGTGGTCCTTTGACTTGAAATCACTACGATTCCTACATCAGGAGTTGTGTGTTTTTAATGCCATCAAACATTATCTGTAACAAGATGATTATAAAATTAGTTATTAGACATACTGCGATTCATGTGGAGGGATGTGAGTGACCTAGATGGGATTTGTCCCTCCTACATAACAGGAGTGATATCTTCGGGGCCCCTGATTGAGTAAGACTACGAAATGCATGGCCATGCTCAAATTAGTCGATATGAGATATTGATCTCATTTGTTATTACTATGTCTACTCGAGAATCAGGAAACTGAAGATTGAACTAAACAAGGGTGACACGTTCTATGCCTTGTGTTCAATCTAGATATCTGGACAAAGGGACTAAACTACACAGAAACATTGGTCACAGATAGGTTATGTCAAATCACTGACATTCTCATTACTTGGGTAGCAGTGATGTGTTGCTAGATACTGCTCACTGTTTATAATATTAAAATGAGATTTTAATATTACTACCAATGTCATGAGAACCTGCAGGGTCACACACTTAGAGCAGACTAAATTGGAGCAATAAGGATCCAAGTTGGACTCGGATTCAATTGTGGGCCTAACTCATGACAGATGGGTTTAGGGTTGCACAGCTTACCTTGCTACTGCTCACACTCACTTAAGGCAGCCTTTATTATCAATAGTACTGCTAAGGGGGCTGTAGCATTGTCTTTGCCTCAATGGTTTAATATGTTAAGTTTTGATGATGACAAATACAAGATAAAAAGAATTACGCTTATGCTTCATAGATGTGCTTAATGAGATATATTGTATCATGCATATGAAGATATTGAGTTATGAATTTGGACTAACTATGTTTGTGTTAAGTGAGTAATATTTTGTAGGATAGTCCAAGTATCAAGAGTAAGCATTGCAACAAGAAAATAAAAGATCACAACTATGCTCAACTCAAGAAGAATGAGAATGATAAAGATGTTCCAAGTAATTTACAAGATTTGAAGAGAAGAAATTTGTGGAAGCTTGGATCACATCAAGAAGCCTAAGGACTAAAATTGGTATATTTTCCTTTTAGGTTTTCTCCTATGTAAAGATAGGGGTTTTACAAGAAAAGAGCTCAAATATGTTTTTAAATCTTTAAAAATGGTTCTTACATGTTTAAATGCCCAACAAACTATTTTTGGAAAGTTAATCTTGGTGGTAGTTCACACATTTGAAAAATAGCCAAGTTTGTGTTTTGCAAAACTGACATTTGGTTACTATTTTGATCATAACTTTCAAACTACTTTGAGATTTATTGTGAAACTTATTGCATATGAAAATAGACTCAAATATCTTTCCAATGAGTGGTCATTTGCTTTAAACGGATAAGAAATGAAGAAGTTATGACCATTTAAAGTCAGTTTTAAAAAACAATCAAGTTTGAGTTTTGAAAAGCTGACCTTTAGTCACTCTTTTGATCATAACTTTCAAAATGCTTTGATTTTTGTTGTGAAACTTATTTCATTTGAAAATAGACTCAAAGATCTTTCCAATGACTGGTCATTTGGTTTAATCAGATAAAAAATGAAGAAGTTATGACCTTTTAAAATCAGCTTTCAAAACCAGAAATGCTGTAATTGATTACACAAGTCCTGTAATCGATTACAACATTGACAGAAGCCATGTAATTAATTACCAGAAGTGTGTAATCGATTACCAAGTGCCCATAAATGTTCCCAACGGCTATAAACGGCTAGTTTTCATAAAAAATCATTTCTAAACACTACCAACGACTATTTAATCACTTGGGCTCTATATATAAGTGTTGTATGAAGCTTATACACCTCTTGAACACTTGATTTGATCCTTGAATCACCAAAATCATATTTTGAGCTCTTTATTGCAAAATCATTCTATTCCTTTGTTCTTCAATTTGTATTATCAACTCTTAAGAGAGTTTTCTATCATCCATACTTTGTTCTTCAAGTTGTATATCTACTCTTGTGAGAGTTTCTATTTTTTCTATTCACCTTGAAATCATTGTAAGAGGGTGAAGTATCCCTCAAGAGAGAAAAGGGTGAGGTATCCCTTGTAGTAAGACTCAAACACAAAGGGTGAAGCATCCCAAAGGTGTTGTGAGTGCTCTTGATTGTAAAGGTCATCAAGCACCTGTGAAGCTTGAAGAATTGGAGGCTCTAACACAAGGGTGAGGTATCCCAAGGTGTGAGGAGTGCTCTTGTTTGTACAAAGGTTTTCTAGCACCTGTGAAGTCTAGGAGATAGTGAAGAAAATCTCAAGTTAAGCTTGGGGACTGGATGTAGGCCACAAGTGGTTGGTGGCTGAACCAGGAAAAATCCTTGTGTTTGTTCTTCTCAACTCTATCTCTTTACTTTGTGCTTTAATTATATTTGCTTAAGTTGAGTTTGATATCTTGCTTTGCTTGAATTCTTTCTATCTTGGCTTGTTTACTTGTGAGTGAAGTATTCAATCTCGTTTATCTATTCACTTCAATCATCCAATAGCTTCAACGAAAATTGTTAATCAAACGTTTTGCAAAAGATTTACGAAAATATTTTAAATACTCAATTCACCCCCCTCTTGAGTATTGAGGCCACTTGGTAACAAGTGGTATCAGAACTTCGTGCTCTGGTAAAAGTTTAACCGCTTGGAGTTAAAGATCCTTATTTGTTGGCAACCATTAAAAGCTTTTCAAAATGAATGGTTTTGAAATTGATAAACCACCATTCTTTGATGGTGTGAATTTTGTTTATTGGAAAGATAGAATGGAAATTTATATGCAATCTATTGATCTTGATTTATGGGATATTGTACTTGATGGATTTTCTCCTAAACCAAAACAAGATTTGAATGCTTATGACAAGAAATGCTTTTCCTTGAATATTAGAGCAATGCAAATGTTGAGAAGTAGTTTGAATGATGATGCTTATGCTAGAATTAAGAGTTGCTATAGTGCTAAAGATATATGGGATGCTCTTGATGCTATTTATCTTGCTAACAATGATTTTGTGCATAAAGTTGTATGTAGAAAGCAAGAAGGGCAAAAGCCATTGAAGGAAGCTTGTCATGAAAAATATCCTCAAAAAGATGTGCGAACTATTGAAGGGAGTCAAATGCCTCTTGATGATGATGATGCTCAATTTAAAAAAGAAGCAAAGCAAGATAAACTTGATGTGGAAGAAGGTGATTCTCTTAAAGAGCCAAGCATACTAGAAATTGAGATTACTTCTTATATGACTAAAAAGGACTTTGAGGTAAATGATGCTAAACTAGATTATAGTCCTTCTTATTATGAGCTACAATGTGCATATGATGAAATATATGATGGCTTGTTGATTTTAGAAAATAAAAACTTATCTTGTTTGGAAAACATTTCCTCCATTGAAAATGATATTGAGACTTTGAAAAATGAATATGCTTTTCTTGATAAAGAAATGCTTTTGAAATGTGAAACATCAACTTCTTGTGAAAAGTGTATTGATTTAGAAAATCATGTTGAGCACTTATATTTTGAATTTGTCAAAACTAATGATTCTAAATGCTTACAATCCATGATTGTTAATAAGAATGAAATTGATATTATTTCACATGGAAATTCAAGTAAGGCTTGTGGCAAGAATGACATAGAATATAAAAACAACAAAAGGCTTATGTTTTCTAAAAATGATCTTCAAAGGACCAAGTCATCATTAAATTCAATTGTTTGCAATTTTTATGGTCATCTAGGACATATTTCTCATTTATGCAATTATAGAAGAAATCCTTATATGAGAAATACTATGGTATGGGTTCCTAAAGATCCTAAAGGCCCTAGTACTAACATTCAAGGACCCAAGATGAAGTGGGTACCAAAATGCCCTGCTAGTGCTTCAATTATGCAGAAAATTTCTCAAAAGGATGGACTAATTGGTCAAAGGAAAGAGGAATCATCAAGAAGAATGCTTCCTAAGCCCAATGGTAGAAGTTTTGGTCAAAGAAGGAAGATAACCTCAACCAAAGCTTCTCAAGTACATAATGTAGAACTTGTAAAGTTCAAGACTCCAAAAGAGAAGCAATGGGTAAGGGAAAGTATTCCCTTGATTACCAAGACCAAGGTTTCAAAAGTTTTTACCTCTTATGAATATTCATTTATAAAGTCAATGAATTTAAGGAATATTCCTTGTAGGCCTTAGTTGTTTGATAGAATCATGTGTACTTAATAAATTTTGAATATTATGCTTAGCACATGATTATGTTCATTCTTATTGTACTATAAGCTCATTAATTTGTTATATATCTTGGTACATAAGGTTCTACAATGCCTAGGTATGCTTGCTATGTTTTGAATTATCTATATATCATGAAAGTAAACATGTTATTGGCTATGTGCTTAATGGTAATTGATTATTTATTTTGTTGTGCTCAATTTACATACCATGGAAAAATTAATCTTTATGAGAGCATAATGAATCATTAATCAATGACTAACCTCTATGGATCCAAAATTGGTGGATACCAAAGAAAGTACTTCAAATTGTGTTGTAGGGTGACTATTAGCTCAAGCATGCATTGAAGTGAAATACAACTATACTACTTGAGGTTTGGAAAATTTGAAATGGTCTAAGTTTTCCAAGAATGATGAAAATATAAAAAGAATGGCATGGAGAACCACAACATTCTCAAGGAGCCTTGAGGTATGGAAGTTGGAATCACCTACAAAAACTCAAAGAGTACACTTTTGGTGACATCATTCTCTTATCTTCATCTATGCTTTAAATTGAATATCATATGATATTTGGAGAAGTAGAGAGTTGTTTTTACTTGCCTTACATGATCATTGTTTGCCCCAAAATTCTTATATATGTTTTGATGATGATCATGTCTTTCTTGACAAACTTGAATCTTGCTTTGAAAATGCTTAAACTATACTTTTGGATTTAAGTGCATATGTTCTTCCTTTATTCTTGTAAGAGCTAACATTGCATGATTGATAATGTGGTACATGTTTTACATTGTATATCAACTTAAATTATGCTTGTAAATAAGTTTAAATGATATTTGATGTTAACCCATGTTTTAAAGAACTTTTTGAAATATAGTCATCAAATATTGAAATGTCAAGCATATGTGGATAAATGAGAAATGTTGAAGGAAGAGGAACATGAGGAGACTTTCTTCAAGTGAAATGGAATGAAATACTCATTGGAAGAAAGTACAAACTCAAAGGACCTATAAATGAAGAACATTCTAAAGGGGCATCACTTTCTATCTAACCCAATAAGTATCTTTATCCCTAAACTATTGTGGTATTCTATATGCTATAGATTATATGATACTTGTTGATAAATTGATCTTAAAAGATTAGATACTTTCCTTACATGAGAAGTATGTTTAGCATTGACAAAGTGTCTAATTGGACATTAAATTGCTAGTTTTGTCATTATATATGGGGTGGATGACATTAGTTCTATACATATAGCATATTTCATCATGATGAATGTTTGATATCTATGATTCTCTTGATCTAGGGTTTCTTAATGGTATAAAACCTATGAGAATCTTGCTCTTGTTTTGAAAAAAATATGTGGTTTCAATATAAAACCCTTCTACCCTTCTAAAATGCTTTTGAAAATATAATGTGGTCTTACAAAATTCTTTTTGAAAGGGGGAGAAGTTTTAAAATAGTTTTTGATTAATAGATTAAGAATATAATCTTTATGGTAATGTGCTTACATGGTCTTGACATGCATATTTCCCTTTATCTATCTTGTGCTTCAATAAGGGGGAGCTTATCTTACATATCCTTCTTCCATATCCTTGTTAACTAAGAACATATGCATAACTATGTTAAACTATTATGTTTGATATTTTGATAATATGCATATTTTGAGGGGGAACCTAGTTCTTAAATTATTGCTTATATCTCTTGGCTTACATCCTTACTTGACATGAATTGTTTTATTGTTAATACTATCAACATGTCAACAAAGATCATCTCTTATTGTCTTTCCCTCTATCAATGAAAGAAGGTAAACATTCTTAAACTTTATATCTTTTGATTCTTTCATTGAGAAATGCTTGATATGTGACAAGTTGTATGATCTTTCATTTGAAAACCTCAAATCCATGATCTTACACGAATATTTTGTAACTCCTAACAAGTGATATCAAGTTTTACTTATTTATCATGTGTTATGCAATACATTATATGCTAGATATAATTTCTTAAGCTCATTGCTATCATGTGCTAAATGTTGATGTACCAAAATATGATAACCTTTGCATGAATAATCTTTTATATCTTGAAAGCATGCTTGTTTCATCTCTCTTTTCTTGAATCATGTGTAGAATTAAATAAGGGGAGATAGTTATGATTTGAATAACTTGAAGAAGTTTCTGAGTTTTGATGATCCTACTATTTTTGACAAACACGAGTTTTATGTATAAAGGGAGTGCAAATATTATCTTTCCTTCCAAAGCCTTTTTGTTGATGTCAAATAAGGGGAGTGAAAACTGGAAAGAAAAATATGTATGTTCTTGTACTTATTGTTGAAATGCTTACATGAATATCTATTCTTCTATATTGCATATTTTTCTTTGGTGATTTGTCATCATCAAAAAGGGGGAGATTGTAGCATTGTCTTTGCCTCAATGGTTTAATATGTTAAGTTTTGATGATGACAAATACAAGATAAAAAGAATTATACTTATGCTTCATATATGTGCTTAATGAGATATATTGTATCATGCATATAAAGATATTGAGTTATGAATTTGGACTAACTATGCTTGTGTTAAGTGAGTAATATTTTGTAGGATAGTCCAAGTATCAAGAGTAAGCATTGCAACAAGAAAATAAAAGATCACAACTATGCTCAACTCAAGAAGAATGAGAATGATAAAGATGTTCCAAGCAATTTACAAGATTCGAAGAGAAGAAATTTGTGGAAGCTTGGATCACATCAAGAAGCCTAAGGACTAGAATTGGTATATTTTCCTTTTAGGTTTTCTCCTATGTAAAGATAGGGGTTTTACAAGAAAAGACCTCAAATATGTTTTTAAGTCTTTAAAAATGGTTCTTACATGTTTAAATGCCCAACAAACTATTTTTGGAAAGTTAATCTTGGTGGTAGTTCACACATTTGAAAAATAGCCAAGTTTGTGTTTTGCAAAGCTGACATTTGGTTACTATTTTGATCATAACTTTAAAACTACTTTGAGATTTATTGTGAAACTTATTGCATATGAAAATAGACTCAAATATCTTTCTAATGAGCGGTCATTTGCTTAAAACAGATAAGAAATGAAGACGTTATGACCATTTAAAGTCAGTTTTCAAAAACAATCAAGTTTGAGTTTTGAAAAGCTGACCTTTAGTCACTCTTTTGATCATAAATTTCAAAATACTTTGAGTTTTGTTGTGAAACGTATTTCATTTGAAAATAGACTCAAAGAACTTTCCAATGACTGGTCATTTGGTTTAATCGGATAAGAAATGAAGAAGTTATGACCTTTTAAAGTCAGCTTTCAAAATCAGAAATGTTGTAATCGATTACACAAGTCCTGTAATCGATTACAACGTTGACAGAAGCCATGTAATCGATTACCAGAAGTGTGTAATCGATTACCCAGTGCCCAGAAACGTTTCCAACGGCTATAAACGGCTAGTTTTCATAAAAAATCATTTCTAAACACTACCAACGACTATTTTATCACTTGGGCTCTATATATAAGTGTTGTATGAAGCTTATACACCCCTTGAACACTTGATTTGACCCTTGAATCACCAAAATCATATTTTGAGCTCTTTATTGCAAAATCATTCTATTCCTTTGTTCTTCAATTTGTATTATCCAATCTTGAGAGAGTTTTCTATCATCTATACTTTGTTCTTCAAGTTATATATCTACTCTTGTGAGAGTTTTTATTCTTTCTATTCACCTTGAAATCATTGTAAGAGGGTGAAGTATCCCTCAAGAGAGAAAAGGGTGAGGTATCCCTTGTAGTAAGACTCAAACACAAAGGGTGAAGTATCCCAAAGGTGTTGTGAGTGCTCTTGATTGTAAAGGTCATCAAGCACCTGTGAAGCTTGAAGAATTGGAGGCTCTAACACAAGGGTGAGGTATCCCAAGGCGTGAGGAGTGCTCTTGTTTGTACAAAGGTTTTCCTAGCACCCATGAAGTCTAGGAGATAGTGAAGAAAATCTCAAGTTAAGCTTGGGGACTGGATGTAGGCCACAAGTGGTTGGTGGCTGAACCAGGATAAATTCTTGAGTTTGATTCTCTCTTCCCTACACTCTTTAATTTCAGTATTTAGTGTAGTATACTTATTTATTGCATATCTTGTCATCTTGGTGATTTGATTCTATGAACTTGATATCTAGCTTATTTGTTTAATTCATCATATATCCCAAGTGGTATTTGTGAAATCACTAATAGTTGCACCTTTGTTAAACTTATTCCGCTGCATTTATTAATTGAGTTATTCAAAATGCTTAATTTCTCAAAGTTGCATTAAAATTTGTAATCACCCAATTCACCCCCTCTCTTCCCTATACTCTTTAATTTCAGTATTTAGTGTAGTATATTTATTTATTGCATATCATGTCATCTTGGTGATTTGATTCTATGTGTAACGCCCCAATTTTTAGAAAATATTCTGAATGTACTATTTTTTGTTTTTCATGCTTTTGTATGAATGACCGCTGTGTCCCTATTTTTCTGTTCTCGATTTCTGTATGAAAACAATTACGATAATACAGGCTCAAATTTTATTTGATCGTTTTACGTAGTTTGCTTCGAGATGGTAAAATAAAAATTTTTCTAAGCTACTGTATTAATTTTTTGAAAGATATACACTATATAATATCTTCTTTGGATATTTTATTTGAACGTTTTGGACGATTACCTACGTTGTGGGAAAAAATGAGAAAATGACCGTTACATCCCAAACGTCTTGTTTTATTTGTTTTTGCTTGTTTTTAATTGTTTTCTTCTTGATTTAATGCCGAAAATACTGTCTGTGATTTTATATGGACTTTTTGTGTGATTTGCTCGAGGTAGAAAATAATATTTTCGGGCCGGGAAAATCTTATTTTATTATTTAGAATTGGGGATCTTACTTAACCCGATTCTGAATGAGACTAAAAATAATCTTTTAATTTTTAGGATTTAATCACAAATAAAATAATTTTATATTATTATAATATTATTTTATTAGTCAATATAATTTAGTGACATGATGGACCCGAAAATATTTTACGGGACCCACAATTAGCAGAAACAGTTAGATCGGTAGCTTAATTAATCACCGTAAGCGGTAGAACTTTCGAAACAGTGACTCACTAGTGACTCAAAGAAAAATTAAATACAATCGTGTGACTCAAAGCATGTGAGTCACCATGAGCCAACCAATGGAAATCAAGCTTGCTCACCAAGACTTAATCCTAGCCTTTCATGCATCCAATGGCTTGGATGAAGCCAAGCAAGGTGCCCACCTTGCACACCACTTGAGTGCTACGGCCAAGAGGCCTTTGAAGACCAAAATCACATTTCTCCTTCATCACTTTTCTCTCTTCTCTCTCATCAAGAACCCTAGCCACCATTGTTGTTCCTTTTTCTCCTTCCATTCGGCCAAGCTTGTTTCTTAACCATCCAACCATCCAAAAATTTTTCTAACCAAGTTTCCTTAACCTAAACACTATTCTAAGAACCTTTCTAGTTGGAAGTTTCTTCAAAATCTTCCATTAAGGGCTTGGAAATCAACCTTGTAGATTTGACCTAGAAGGTGAAACATCATATTTTTCTTTCCTCTCTTCTTTTTCAAAGTTCTAAGCCATGATTTCTCCATGGTTTAGCTTCTTTTTCATGGTTAATAACATGTAGATTTTATTTGAGATTTTTAGGTATTTGGTGGAGTGAAAACCGAACCATAGGAGGTGTGAAAGCAAGCTTTTTGTCTTCATTTAAGGTAAGAGGAAGACAATTCTTATCATCCCTTGATGGTGGTAAGAAGATGGATTGTTTGTAGAATCCATAAGGATTCGGTTGTGGTGTGTTTATTGATGTGTATTTGTTAATTTTTGTGGTTGCTAGTAGCTTAAGTGTTATATGTTAGTAGCTTTCTTGTTTGGTGATTGTAATAATTTTGCATGTTTATTAGCTTTTGATGGTATGTCTATAAGCTTTAATTTAGGTTTTATATGTTAGAAATATTTTGCATGTGTTAGAAATATAAATGCATGTGTTAGAATTGTATGATAAGGTTTAAGATGTGAATAACATGTGTAAGTTTGCATGAGTGTTCCAAAGAACACATTCCCTAGCTCACGGCAATGACAAAGTGTGAGGACCAAAATGTTCTCTTCATTTTTCCTAAAGTGCAACTTAATTAATTAAGAGAAATAAGAAGGTTTTAAATTGTGTTGATCAAAGAAAAGGAATTTAGAAATCAAATGGTAAAAATTTAGTAAATTTTGGGCCAACATGCCTAAAGGATTTATTTGATTCAAAATCATTACTTTATAACATGATTTAATGAACTTAGATAAGATAATACCTTTGACATGATTTAGAAATCAAATGAAAAAGTTTTACAAAATTCGGCCAATATGCCACTATAGGTAATTATGATTTCTAAAACTTGATTCCAAACCTTTTTCAATCAAAAGAGACAATACAAGTTAAGAAGAAATTTTCTATAATGATTTTTGAAGAAACAAATTGAGTAGAATTAAGCTTAAAGGATTAAAACTAGTGATTTTATCATTAGGAAGTAAAATACAGAAATTTTGAGAAATTTTCTAACATATAGCTCACTTTAAGTTTTGAAGCATGTTAGAGATTTCAAAAAGAATTAAATGATATGGTTAAAAATTAGGTAAATAGAAAATTTTATGGAAAATTTAGAAAACCATTATTATAAGTTTATAAACTATGCTGTCAATTTTTAGTAAAAATGATCCTATAAGATAGTAAAAATATCCTAAAGACAAGTATGCGGTATGAAAAATTATTCTACGTAGTTTAAATGTACTAAGTACTATTTCTATCTGTTTAAACAAGTAATTTTAAGGGCATTCGAATAAGAAAATGATTTAAAAATCCTACGCGATTGAGAAAATGTATTAAAAATGCTACGCGATTTTAAAAAGAAAAATATCTTTACCCGATTTTTAAACGTTTGTAAAAATGACGGAATTATGAAAATGCGATAAAATTTCTACGCGATTGACCGTTACTATATTTATTTTATCTTTGTCGGGAAAAAGTGAACCCGCATGTGCTTTTGAAAATCTATATCTTTGTCGGGAAAATGTGAACCCGCATGTGCTTTTGAAAATCTATTTACTATCGGGAAAATGTGAACCCGCATGGGTTTTTGAGAATTATTTCTTTGTCGGGAAAATGTGAACCCGCATGTGCTTTCCATCTATCTCGTTATGTGTGCCATGTATTTGGTGGATTTGTTGACGAGACGAAACACATCGTGTTGTCGATGCGATAAACATAGTGTGGTTCATTGTTCTAATGAACTTGGAGGCTTTAGTGTACGGGATCCCACATGTGGACGGTTGGTCGCTCCATTTGGGCCGTGGTAAACCGATAGCACACTATGGTACTCGACGTACACTATATTTAATCGAGATTTGTGAAATCTAGTAGTACATTTGCTCGTAGTGCCACAACGTGAGACCGTGAACTACACCACGCCTGGATTGATGGATTCCTGTGTCGTGGGGCTATAGACGCAACGTGTGATAGCGCAATAGTTGGTGGGGCAGCCGTGGTACTATTAGGTTTTGCGAATCATTCCTCTCTCGATACTTGTGTTTTTTTTTTTAGCTCCATGGAGTAGGATTTTGTCATATTATTTATCTCTATGTCTATTTATTTCCATCTTATCTATTTATTGTTTATCCGTATTTTATTTGTTTATTTTATCTGGTTATTGTTATTATATTTGATTATTATATCATATCTGTTTATTCTTATCTTTCTTGCTTTATCTGTGAGATTTTATTCGTGATGTGATACATTGTGATGATATCTGAATTTTACTTCAATTTATTATTATAATTGTTAAAGCTTTATGTATTGCATGAACTATATATATATATTGTTTGTCGTCTTTTTATTGGCCATGTTGTGATGATTTTATGTTGTCTTACCTCTTTGTTATATGTATTTTCTGTTTATTTATTTTACGCGGTAAAGACTTCGAGGAAGAGGAACAGCCCCTTGAGATCGTGTACCCTGAAGAGGAGGAAGACCGGCAAGCAGACGATCAGTTTGACGATCAAGAACCATCCAATCATTCATATCCTTTGGATTGATTGTGAGGGATGGCGACGCCAGGATTTTTGGGATTCATAGAGTTGGTATTTCATGGAGGTGCTCTGGCTTGGCATCTACGAGGAGATCGTGACTCTGTGACGTATGCAGGACGTGTGACTGTGATCCTACGTCATCGTTTTGATGAAGAGCCTGTCATGACTACGACACTTTTTCTGCACTTAGAGTTACCCTTATCCATTAGGCGTTATTGGGGTGCTGAAAACCCTGAGCCTAGTGAGATAAGCATCGTATCGACTGCGCGATCCCGTTATCGCCGTGTGTCGAGACATCCAGGATATCTATCTCCTGATGATCATTTTCATCGAGAGTGATCCATCAGAGGATTAGATAATCATGATGTTTTTTTTGGGCGCGTCAGCGTATGTCTGTATATATTAACTCTTTTATTGCTTTCTTTACTGTTTTTGTTTAAATATTTGTAGTCCTTGTTGTAAATTATTTGTACAGCTTATAACTTAATCATATGTATATTATCAGTAATGATGTTTTTTTTTATTTCGTATTTTTCCGCATTATCTTTTTATTACATATTTCTGTCTATCAGGAATTATTTTACAACCCGTAATAATATTTAACAAATGTTTCACAACTTGGGTAGATTTTATTTCTATTTCTTTTGTTTTCTTTTATGTGTGACATCCTCCAAAGGGGTGGCACAATAGTTGGTATCAGAGCCCAAGTTAGAGTCTTTTGGGGTTGTGGTTGGGTCTGTTTTTGTTTGTGCTGTGTGATTCTCTGTGATCTTTGTGATTTATATCCTTTCGGAAATATCTAGAAGGATGCATCTAACTTTGTTTTGTTATGTTTGAAGAAAGAAGATGGCTGGTAGAGGTAGAGGACGTGCTAACGTAAATCGTGATGAGGACCCGATGTTGGTTCTTCTTGAAGCTATGCGGCGAGATGGTGAAGTGATTACTCAGCAAAATTTGAGAAGCGACTCAACAAAGAAGATGCTACAGTTGATGCCCTAAATTTATCTGAATTTAGGCGCTATAATCCGCCACAATTTAGAGGCGAGGTGGATCCGGAGAAAGCGAGTCAGTGGATGCAAGATTTAGAAAGAATCTTTGAGGGGATGAGATGTACAGATGAAAAGAAAGTAACTTATCTTTGTTTTCATCTTTGAGAGGAGATGCAGAACATTGGTGGAGAGGAGTCCGCCAAGTATTGCAAGTGAAGGGACCGAGATCACACTGGGAAGTGTTTTCTAATACTTTTCGGATAAGTATTTTCTCTGCAAGTGCTAGGCATGCCAAGGAGATGGAATTTCTTGGGTTGCGACAGGAAACATGACGGTGAATGAGTATGCTACAAAATTTGAAAGTTTGTCTCAATTTTCAGATTATGCTCAAAATCGACAAGATGAGGTATGGAAATGTCGAAGTTTGAGTCCGGATTGAGAGTAGAATTGAAGCGGGGGAGTGATATCTCGAGGATGAATCATTTTCATACTTTGGTAGACGCATGTGCACGGCTTGAGGAGCTTGAACCGTCGCGAGATCGGAGGAGTCGGAACTTTGGGCCGACAAGGTTTCAAAGAGGTGGAGGTAGCAATACAAATCGGTTTTGCGTAAGCCGTATGCTAGACCACAAGGAAGTCGGACTCGGCGACCGCCGGTTGGAGGGAGTGTACCTAGTGGTGGAGCGGGACGAGAGAGTGGTGTTTACACCGACGTGTTTTAAGTGCGGTAAGAAGGGCCATCTATCTCCGATTGTACAATCAAGGGAGCTGTCTGTTTTAAGCGTGGACACTGGACATATGTCGAAGGATTGTACTCGACGGAGAAGAAACACCGCATTCGTCATGTTAGAACTAATCAAGCAAAAACACCTGGAAATACTCAACCGAAATCGGAGGCGAGTATATACAATGATGGGATCTGAAGTTTCTCAATCGGATGACCTTATTCAAGGAGAAGGTGACATTGGAGGTAACCTTTCGACCGTATTGTATGACTCGGGTGCTACTGCACTCGTTTATTGCCTATGATTGTGTGGAAAGACCGAAGTTGCCTTTGTCTTCTCGAATGTTAAGTTAAGTGTATCTACGCTAACTGCTAAACTTGTAGTTGCTTCTAAGATCTGTTTGGATTGTCCTATTGTTGTGAAGGGCCGTTTGTTTTTGGTCAATTTGATTTGTTTACCTCTTATTGAGATAGATGTAATCTTAGGGATGGACCTGGTTATGTTCTAACCATATCCTCATAGATTGTGCAAAGAAAACTATAGTTTTTCCTAAGGAAGAAGAGTCGGATTCTTAAGCCGCTTTGTTAAGGTCAAGTCTTTGTTGAGAGATGGAGCGCTTGGGATATCTGGTATTGTCTTCTCTAGAAGTTAAGAATGAGAAGGATGTGAATACTATTCCTGTTGTCAACGATTTTTCGGATGTTTTTCCTGAAGATGTACCTGGTTTACCGCCCGAGCGGGAGATCGAGTTCTCAATTGATTTAGTACCGGGAACAGGTCCTATCTCAATTGCACCATATCGTATGTCGCCAGTAGAGTTGGAGGAGCTGAAAAAGCAATTGGTGGAACTTTTGGAGAAAGAATTTGTACGACCTAGCGTTTCCCCATGGGGTGCGCCAGTACTTTTGGTCAAGAAGAAGGATGGAACATCACGACTTTGTGTGGACTATCGGCAGTTGAACAAGGTGACTATCAAGAATAAATATCCGCTTCCAAGAATCGACGATTTGATGGATCAATTGAGGGGAGCTGTGATATTTTCCAAGATAGATCTGCGATCGGGTTATCACCAGATTCGTGTAAGAGGGGAAGACGTGCCGAAAACTGCTTTTCGAACTCGTTATGGACATTATGAGTATCAAGTAATGCCATTCGGGGTGACGAATGCTCCTGCCATATTTATGGATTATATGAACAGGATATTTCGTCCGTATCTAGACAGATTTGTCGTTGTCTTTATCGATGACATTCTGATCTATTCTAGATCGAAGGAAGAGCATGCTGAACATCTGAAAGTTGTTCTTCAGATTTTGAGGGAGAAGCAGTTGTATGCGAAATTGGCTAAGTGTGAGTTCTGGTTGGAAGAAGTCCAATTTCTTGGTCACGTAATTTCTAAAGAAGGTATTGCGGTGGACCCATCGAAAGTGGAGACTGTTTTACAGTGGGAAAGACCTAAGACAAGAATGAAGTTCAAAGTTTTGTTGGACTTGCTGGTTATTATCGAAGATTTATCGAAGGTTTTTCCAAGATTGCTGGACCACTTACACAACTGACGAGGAAAAGTCAAGCTTTTGAATGGACGGAAGAGCGTGAAACCAGTTTTCAAGAGTTGAAGAAGAGGTTAACAAGCGCACCGGTGTTGATCCTACCGATTCGACGAAATCTTTCGATGTGTATTGTGACGCTTCTTATCAAGGACTAGGATGCGTGTTGATGCAAGATCGGAACGTGGTGGCATATGCTTCTCGACAATTGAAGGTTCATGAAAAGAATTATCCTACGCATGATTTGGAATTGGCTGCGGTAGTTTTTGCTCGAAGATATGGAGACATTTTCTCTATGGAGCAACGTTCAACATTTTCAGTGATCACAAGAGTTTGAAGTACTTGTACGACGAAGGAAACCGAATATGAGGCAGCGAAGATGGTTAGAATTTCGAACGACTACGATTTTCAACTTTTGTACCACCCTGGTAAGGCGAATGTCGTGGCCGATGCCTTGAGTAGGAAGATTATCAGTGTTTCTGCACTGATGATTAAAGAAAAGGAGCTCATTGAACGGTTTAGAGATGAGTGGTCATTTGTTGAGTTGAAACCGGAAAAGATCTGTATGAATATGGTTACTATCTCAAGCGAGCTGATGGAAGACATAAGGGAAAAGCAGAATGCCGATAAATTTTTACAAGGAATAAAGGAGCAAATGAAGCAAAACGAGGCAGTAGAATTCAAAGAAGGAAGTGATGGAATTCGAGGTTTCGGGGTAGAATCTGTATTCCTCGTGACCGAGAGCTGAGGCAATATATTGTAGAACATGCCCATACTAGTCTATTAAGTATGCATCCGGGCATAACAAAGATGTACCAAGACTTGAAGAAGTTATTCGGTGGCATGGAATGAAGGGTGATGTGGTTAGATGCGTGTCAACTTGCCTAGTTTGTCAAAAGTCGAAAGTTGAACACCAAAGACCAGCTGGGATGTTGCAACCATTATCGATTCCAGAATGGAAATGGGACAGCATTTCTATGGATTTCGTTACTGGTTTGCCAAAGACAAGGAGAGGTCATGATGCAATATGGGTTATAGTTGATAGACTTACGAAATCGGCTCATTTCTTACCAATCAATATTAAATATTCATTGGAAAAATTAACCCAGTTGTACATCAGCGAGATTGTCAGATTACATGGAGTGCCTACATGTATAGTTTCTGATAGAGATCCAAGGTTTACGTCAAGATTTTGGCGAGGTCTGCAAGAAGCTATGGGAACCAAGTTACGATTAAGTTCAGCCTATCATCCGCAGACAGATGGTCAGACAGAGAGAACTATACAGTCCTTGGAGGATTTGTTGCGGGCTTGTGTTTTAGAACAGCGAGGAAGTTGGGATGAATTTTTATCTTTGATAGAATTCACCTACAACAATAGTTTTCACGCAAGCATCGGAATGGCACCTTATGAAGCATTGTATGGAAGACGATGTCGAACGCCGCTATGTTGGTATCAAGATGGGGAGAGTATGGCTGTTGGACCGGAACTTGTACAACAGACTACGGATAAAGTCAAGATGATACAAGAGAAGATGAGGACGGCGCAAAGCAGACAAAAGAGTTATGCGGACAAACGAAGACGATCTCTTGAGTTTAAGGAGGGTGAGCATGTGTTTTTAAGAGTTACTCCTACGACTGGTGTCGGAAGAGTGATTAAGTCGAAGAAGCTTACTCCTAAATTCATTGGACCATATCGATTATCCGACGTATAGGTCCTGTAGCATATCGATTGCTTTGCCGCCTTTTCTATCCAATTTGCACGACGTGTTTCATGTGTCTCTACATTACGGAAGTATATACCAGATCCGACACATGTTATACGGACCAGATGACATGCAGTTAAAGGAGAATTTGACTTACGAAACTTTACCTGTCAGGATAGAGGACAGAAAGGTAAAGCAGCTTCGAGGGAAGATGATCGAGTTAGTGAAAGTCATATGGAATGATGTGACGGGTGAGGATACCTGGGAGTTGGAAGATAAAATGAAGGATCAGTATCCTCATTTGTTCGGATGAACATCGAATTTCGAGGACGAAATTTTTATTTGTTGGGGAGAGTTGTAACGCCCCAATTTTTAGAAAATATTCTGAATGTACTATTTTTTGTTTTTCATGCTTTTGTATGAATGACCGCTGTGTCCCTATTTTTCTGTTCTCGATTTCTGTATGAAAACAATTACGATAATACAGGCTCAAATTTTATTTGATCGTTTTACGTAGTTTGCTTCGAGACGGTAAAATAAAAATTTTTCTGAGCTACTGTATTAATTTTTCTGAAAGATATACAGCTATATAATACTGCTGGATATTTTATTTGAACGTTTTGGACGATTACCTACGTTGTGGGAAAAAATGGGAAAATGACCGTTACGTCCCGAACGTCTTGTTTTTATTTGTTTTTTCTTTGTTTTTAATTGTTTTCTTCTTGATTTAATGCCCGAAAATACCGTCTGTGATTTTATATGGACTTTTTGTGTGATTTGCTCGAGGCGGGAAAATAATATTTTCCGGGCCGGGAAAATCTTATTTTATTATTTAGAATTGAGGGATCTTACTTAACCCGATTTCGAATGAGACTAAAAATAATCTTTTAATTTTTAGGATTTAATTGTCAAATAAAATAATTTTATATTATTATAATATTATTTTATTAGTCGGTATAATTTAGTGACAAGTGGACCCAGGAAATATTTTGCGGGACCCACAATTAGCGAAACAGTTAGATCGGTAGCTTAATTAATCACCGTAGCAAGTAGAACTTTCAGAACAGTGACTCACTAGTGACTCAAAGAAAAATTAAATACACCTTTGTGTGACTCAAAGCATGTGAGTCACCATGAGCCAACCAATGGAAATCAAGCTTGCTCACCAAGACTTAATCCTAGCCTTTCATGCATCCAATGGCTTGGATGAAGCCAAGCAAGGTGCCCACCTTGCACACCACTTGAGTGCTACGGCCAAGAGGCCTTTGAAGACCAAAATCACATTTCTCCTTCATCACTTTTCTCTCTTCTCTCTCATCAAGAACCCTAGCCACCATTGTTGTTCCTTTTTCTCCTTCCATTCGGCCAAGCTTGTTTCTTAACCATCCAACCATCCAAAAATTTTTCTAACCAAGTTTCCTTAACCTAAACACTATTCTAAGAACCTTTCTAGTTGGAAGTTTCTTCAAAATCTTCCATTAAGGGCTTGGAAATCAACCTTGTAGATTTGACCTAGAAGGTGAAACATCATATTTTTCTTTCTCTCTCTTCTTTTTCAAAGTTCTAAGCCATGATTTCTCCATGGTTTAGCTTCTTTTTCATGGTTAATAACATGTAGATTTTATTTGAGATTTTTAGGTATTTGGTGGAGTGAAAACCGAACCATAGGAGGTGTGAAAGCAAGCTTTTTGTCTTCATTTAAGGTAAGAGGAAGACAATTCTTATCATCCCTTGATGGTGGTAAGAAGATGGATTGTTTGTAGAATCCATAAGGATTCGGTTGTGGTGTGTTTATTGATGTGTATTTGTTAATTTTTGTGGTTGCTAGTAGCTTAAGTGTTATATGTTAGTAGCTTTCTTGTTTGGTGATTGTAATAATTTTGCATGTTTATTAGCTTTTGATGGTATGTCTATAAGCTTTAATTTAGGTTTTATATGTTAGAAATATTTTGCATGTGTTAGAAATATAAATGCATGTGTTAGAATTGTATGATAAGGTTTAAGATGTGAATAACATGTGTAAGTTTGCATGAGTGTTCCAAAGAACACATTCCCTAGCTCACGGCAATGACAAAGTGTGAGGACCAAAATGTTCTCTTCATTTTTCCTAAAGTGCAACTTAATTAATTAAGAGAAATAAGAAGGTTTTAAATTGTGTTGATCAAAGAAAAGGAATTTAGAAATCAAATGGTAAAAATTTAGTAAATTTTGGGCCAACATGCCTAAAGGATTTATTTGATTCAAAATCATTACTTTATAACATGATTTAATGAACTTAGATAAGATAATACCTTTGACATGATTTAGAAATCAAATGAAAAAGTTTTACAAAATTCGGCCAATATGCCACTATAGGTAATTATGATTTCTAAAACTTGATTCCAAACCTTTTTCAATCAAAAAGAGACAATACAAGTTAAGAAGAAATTTTCTATAATGATTTTTGAAGAAACAAATTGAGTAGAATTAAGCTTAAAGGATTAAAACTAGTGATTTTATCATTAGGAAGTAAAATACAGAAATTTTGAGAAATTTTCTAACATATAGCTCACTTTAAGTTTTGAAGCATGTTAGAGATTTCAAAAAGAATTAAATGATATGGTTAAAAATTAGGTAAATAGAAAATTTTATGGAAAATTTAGAAAACCATTATTATAAGTTTATAAACTAAATGCTGTCAATTTTTAGTAAAAATGATCCTATAAGATAGTAAAAATATCCTAAAGACAAGATTATGCGGTATGAAAAATTATTCTACGTAGTTTAAATGTACTAAGTACTATTTCTATCTGTTTAAACAAGTAATTTTAAGGGCATTCGAATAAGAAAATGATTTAAAAATCCTACGCGATTGAGAAAATGTATTAAAAATGCTACGCGATTTTAAAAACAGAAAAATATCTTTACCCGATTTTTAAACGTTTGTAAAAATGACGGAATTATGAAAATGCGATAAAATTTCTACGCGATTGACCGTTACTATATTTATTTTATCTTTGTCGGGAAAAAGTGAACCCGCATGTGCTTTTGAAAATCTATATCTTTGTCGGGAAAATGTGAACCCGCACAGGCTTTTGAAAATCTATTTACTATCGGGAAAATGTGAACCCGCACTGAGTTTTTGAGAATTATTTCTTTGTCGGGAAAATGTGAACCCGCATGTGCTTTCCATCTATCGTTATGTGTGCCATGTATTTGGTGGATTTGTTGACGAGACGAAACACATCGTGTTGTCGATGCGATAAACATAGTGTGGTTCATTGTTCTAATGAACTTGGAGGCTTTAGTGTACGGGATCCCACATGTGATGACGGTTTGGTCGCTCCATTGGGCCGTGGTAAACCGATAGCACACTATGGTACTCGACGTACACTATATTTAATCGAGATTTGTGAAATCTAGTAGTACATTTGCCTGTAGTGCCACAACGTGAGACCGTGAACTACACCACCCTGGATTGATGGATTCTGTGTCGTGGGGCTATAGACGCAACGTGTGATAAGCGCAATAGTTGGTGGGGCAGCCGTGGTACTATTAGGTTTTGCGAATCATTCCTCTCTCGATACTTGTGTTTTTTTTTACCTCCATGGAGTAGGATTTTGTCATATTATTTATCTCTATGTCTATTTATTTCCATCTTATCTATTTATTGTTTATCCGTATTTTATTTGTTTATTTTATCGGTTATTGTTATTATATTTGATTATTATATCATATCTCGTTTATTCTTATCTTTCTTGCTTTATCTGTGAGATTTTATTCGTGATGTGATACATTGTGATGATATCTGAATTTTACTTCAATTTATTATTATAATTGTTAAAGCTTTATGTATTGCATGAACTATATATATATATTGTTTGTCGTCTTTTTATTGGCCATGTTGTGATGATTTTATGTTGTCTTACCTCTTTGTTATATGTATTTTCTGTTTATTTATTTTACGCGGTAAAGACTTCGAGGAAGAGGAACAGCCCCTTGAGATCGTGTACCCTGAAGAGGAGGAAGACCGGCAAGCAGACGATCGGTTGACGATCAAGAACCATCCAATCATTCATATCCTTTGGATTGATTGTGAGGATGGCGACGCCTTGAGATTTTTGGGATTCATAGAGTTGGTATTTCATGGAGGTGCTCGGCTTGGCATCTACGAGGAGATCGTGACTCGTGACGTATGCGAGACGTGTGATTTGTGATCCTACGTCATCGTTTTGATGAAGAGCCTGTCATGACTACGACACTTTTTCTCGCACTTAGAGTTACCCTTATCCATTAGGCGTTATTGGGGTCTTTGAAAACCCCGAGCCTAGTGAGATAAGCATCGTATCGACCGCGCGATCCCGTTATCGCCGTGTGTCGAGACATCCAGATATCTATCTCCCGATGATCATTTTCATACCGAGAGTGATCCATCGAGGATTAGATAATCATGATGTTTTTTTTTTTGGGCGCCACACGTATGTACGTATATATTAACTCTTTTATTGCTTTCTTTTTGTTTTTGTTTAAATATTTGTAGTCCTTGTTGTAAATTATTTGTATGACTTATAACTTAATCATATGTATATTATCGTAATGATGTTTTTTTTTTATTTCGTATTTTTCCGCATTATCTTTTTATTACATATTTCTGTCTATCAGGAATTATTTTACAACCCGTAATAATATTTAACAAATGTTTCACAACTTGGGTAGATTTTATTTCTATTTCTTTTGTTTTCTTTTATGTGTGACATCCTCCAAAGGGGTGGCACAATAGTTGGTATCAGAGCCCAAGTTAGAGTCTTTTGGGGTTGTGGTTGGGTCTGTTTTTGTTTGTGCTGTGTGATTCTCTGTGATCTTTGTGATTTATATCCTTTCGGAAATATCTAGAAGGATGCATCTAACTTTGTTTTGTTATGTTTGAAGAAAGAAGATGGCTGGTAGAGGTAGAGGACGTGCTAACGTAAATCGTGATGAGGACCCGATGTTGGTTGCTGCTGAAGCTATGCGGCAGATGGCTGAAGTGATTACTCAGCAAAATTTGAGAGAGCGACTCAACAACAAGATGCTACGATTGATGCCCTAAATTTATCGAATTTAGGCGCTATAATCCGCCACAATTTAGAGGCGAGGTGGATCCGGAGAAAGCGAGTCGGTGGATGCAAGATTTAGAAAGAATCTTTGAGGGATGAGATGTACGAGATGAAAAGAAAGTAACTTATCTTGTTTTCATCTTTGAGAGGAGATGCTGAGAACATTGGTGGAGAGGAGTCCGCCGAGTGTTGCAAGTGAAGGGACCGAGATCACCGGGAAGTGTTTTCTAATACTTTTTCTCGGATAAGTATTTTCTGCAAGTGCTAGGCATGCCAAGGAGATGGAATTTCTTGGGTTGCGACAGGAAACATGACGGTGAATGAGTATGCTACAAAATTTGAAAGTTTGTCTCAATTTTCAGATTATGCTCAAAATCGACAAGATGAGGTATGGAAATGTCGAAGTTTGAGTACGGATTGAGAGTAGAATTGAAGCGGGGAGTGATATCTCGAGGATGAATCATTTTCATACTTTGGTAGACGCATGTGCACGGCTTGAGGAGCTTGAACCGTCGCGAGATCGGAGGAGTCGGAACTTTGGGCCGACAAGGTTTCAAAGAGGTGGAGGTAGCAATACAAATCGGTTTTGCGTAAGCCGTATGCTAGACCACAAGGAAGTCGACTCGGCGACCGCCGGTTGGAGGGAGTGTACCTAGTGGTGGAGCAGACGAGAGAGTGGTGTTTACACCGACGTGTTTTAAGTGCGGTAAGAAGGGCCATCTATCTCCAGATTGTACAATCAAGGGAAGCTGTCTGTTTTAAGCGTGGACGGCCTGGACATATGTCGAAGGATTGTACTCGACGAGAGAAGAAACCCGTCATTCGTCATGTTAGAACTAATCAGCAAAAACATGGAAATACTCAACCGAAACGGAGGCGAGTATATACAATGATGGGATCTGAAGTTTCTCAATCGGATGACCTTATTCAAGGAGAAGGTGACATTGGAGGTAACCTTCTGACTGTATTGTATGACTCGGGTGCTACAGACTCGTTTATTGCCTATGATTGTGTGGAAAGACTGAAGTTGCCTTTGTCTTCTCTGAATGTTAAGTTAAGTGTATCTACGCCAACTGCTAAACCTGTAGTTGCTTCTAAGATCTGTTTGGATTGTCCTATTGTTGTGAAGGGCCGTTTGTTTTTGGTCAATTTGATTTGTTTACCTCTTATTGAGATAGATGTAATCTTAGGGATGGACTGGTTATGTTCTAACCATATCCTCATAGATTGTGCAAAGAAAACTATAGTTTTTCCTAAGGAAGAAGAGTCTGGATTCTTAACTGCTGTTAAGGTCAAGTCTTTGTTGAGAGATGGAGCGCAGGGATATCTGGTATTGTCTTCTCTAGAAGTTAAGAATGAGAAGGATGTGAATACTATTCCTGTTGTCAACGATTTTTCGGATGTTTTTCCTGAAGATGTACCTGGTTTACCGCCCGAGCGGGAGATCGAGTTCTCAATTGATTTAGTACCGGGAACAGGTCCTATCTCAATTGCACCATATCGTATGTCGCCAGTAGAGTTGGAGGAGCTGAAAAAGCAATTGGTGGAACTTTTGGAGAAAGAATTTGTACGACCTAGCGTTTCCCCATGGGGTGCGCCAGTACTTTTGGTCAAGAAGAAGGATGGAACATCACGACTTTGTGTGGACTATCGGCAGTTGAACAAGGTGACTATCAAGAATAAATATCCGCTTCCAAGAATCGACGATTTGATGGATCAATTGAGGGGAGCTGTGATATTTTCCAAGATAGATCTGCGATCGGGTTATCACCAGATTCGTGTAAGAGGGGAAGACGTGCCGAAAGCGCTTTTCGAACTCGTTATAGACATTATGAGTATCAAGTAATGCCATTCGGGGTGACGAATGCTCCTGCCATATTTATGGATTATATGAACAGGATATTTCGTCCGTATCTAGACAGATTTGTCGTTGTCTTTATCGATGACATTCTGATCTATTCTAGATCGAAGGAAGAGCATGCTGAACATCTGAAAGTTGTTCTTCAGATTTTGAGGGAGAAGCAGTTGTATGCGAAATTGGCTAAGTGTGAGTTCTGGTTGGAAGAAGTCCAATTTCTTGGTCACGTAATTTCTAAAGAAGGTATTGCGGTGGACCCATCGAAAGTGAAGACTGTTTTACAGTGGGAAAGACCTAAGACAGTAACAGAAGTTCAAAGTTTTGTTGGACTTGCTGGTTATTATCGAAGATTTATCGAAGGTTTTTCCAAGATTGCTGGACCACTTACACAACTGACGAGGAAAAGTCAAGCTTTTGAATGGACGGAAGAGCGTGAAACCAGTTTTCAAGAGTTGAAGAAGAGGTTAACAACGCGCACCGGTGTTGATCCTACCGATTCGACGAAATCTTTCGATGTGTATTGTGACGCTTCTTATCAAGGACTAGGATGCGTGTTGATGCAAGATCGGAACGTGGTGGCATATGCTTCTCGACAATTGAAGGTTCATGAAAAGAATTATCCTACGCATGATTTGGAATTGGCTGCGGTAGTTTTTGCTCGAAGATATGGAGACATTTTCTCTATGGAGCAACGTTCAACATTTTCAGTGATCACAAGAGTTTGAAGTACTTGTACGACTGGAAGGAACCGAATATGAGGCAGCGAAGATGGTTAGAATTTCGAACGACTACGATTTTCAACTTTTGTACCACCTGGTAAGGCGAATGTCGTGGCCGATGCCTTGAGTAGGAAGATTATCAGTGTTTCTGCACTGATGATTAAAGAAAAGGAGCTCATTGAACAGTTTAGAGATGAGTGGTCATTTGTTGAGTTGAAACCGGAAAAGATCTGTATGAATATGGTTACTATCTCAAGCGAGCTGATGGAAGACATAAGGGAAAAGCAGAATGCCGATAAATTTTTACAAGGAATAAAGGAGCAAATGAAGCAAAACGAGGCAGTAGAATTCAAAGAAGGAACTGATGGAATTCTGAGGTTTCGGGGTAGAATCTGTATTCCTCGTGACCGAGAGCTGAGGCAATATATTGTAGAACATGCCCATACTAGTCTATTAAGTATGCATCCAGGCATAACAAAGATGTACCAAGACTTGAAGAAGTTATTCTGGTGGCATGGAATGAAGGGTGATGTGGTTAGATGCGTGTCAACTTGCCTAGTTTGTCAAAAGTCGAAAGTTGAACACCAAAGACCAGCTGGGATGTTGCAACCATTATCGATTCCAGAATGGAAATGGGACAACATTTCTATGGATTTCGTTACTGGTTTGCCAAAGACAAGGAGAGGTCATGATGCAATATGGGTTATAGTTGATAGACTTACGAAATCGGCTCATTTCTTACCAATCAATATTAAATATTCATTGGAAAAATTAACCCAGTTGTACATCAGCGAGATTGTCAGATTACATGGAGTGCCTACATGTATAGTTTCTGATAGAGATCCAAGGTTTACGTCAAGATTTTGGCGAGGTCTGCAAGAAGCTATGGGAACCAAGTTACGATTAAGTTCAGCCTATCATCCGCGAGACAGATGGTCAGACAGAGAGAACTATACAGTCCTTGGAGGATTTGTTGCGGGCTTGTGTTTTAGAACAGCGAGGAAGTTGGGATGAATTTTTATCTTTGATAGAATTCACCTACAACAATAGTTTTCACGCAAGCATCGGAATGGCACCTTATGAAGCATTGTATGGAAGACGATGTCGAACGCCGCTATGTTGGTATCAAGATGGGGAGAGTATGGTCGTTGGACCAGGAACTTGTACAACAGACTACGGATAAAGTCAAGATGATACAAGAGAAGATGAGGACGGCGCAGCGACAAAAGAGTTATGCGGACAAACGAAGACGATCTCTTGAGTTTAAGGAGGGTGAGCATGTGTTTTTAAGAGTTACTCCTACGACTGGTGTCGGAAGAGTGATTAAGTCGAAGAAGCTTACTCCTAAATTCATTGGACCATATCAGATTATCCGACGTATAGGTCCTGTAGCATATCAGATTGCTTTGCCGCCTTTTCTATCCAATTTGCACGACGTGTTTCATGTGTCTCAGTTACGGAAGTATATACCAGATCCGACACATGTTATACAGCCAGATGACATGCAGTTAAAGGAGAATTTGACTTACGAAACTTTACCTGTCAGGATAGAGGACAGAAAGGTAAAGCAGCTTCGAGGGAAGATGATCGAGTTAGTGAAAGTCATATGGAATGATGTGACGGGTGAGGATACCTGGGAGTTGGAAGATAAAATGAAGGATCAGTATCCTCATTTGTTCGGATGAACATCGAATTTCGAGGACGAAATTTTTATTTGTTGGGGAGAGTTGTAACGCCCCAATTTTTAGAAAATATTTCGAATGTACTGTTTTCTGTTTTTCATGCTTTTGTATGAATGACCGCTGTGTCCCTATTTTTCTCGTTCTCGATTTCGTATGAAAACAATTACGATAATACAGCTCAAATTTTATTTGATCGTTTTACGTAGTTTGCTTCGAGACGGTAAAATAAAAATTTTTTCGAGCTACTATATTAATTTTTCTCGAAAGATATACACTATATAATCTTTGCTTGGATATTTTATTTGAACGTTTTGGACGATTACCTACGTTGTGGGAAAAAATGGGAAAATGACCGTTACGTCCCGAACGTCTTGTTTTTTTTTTTTTTGTTTTTAATTGTTTTCTTCTTGATTTAATGCCCGAAAATACTGTCTCGTGATTTTATATGGACTTTTTGTGTGATTTGCTCCGAGGCAGGAAAATAATATTTTCCGGGCCGGGAAAATCTTATTTTATTATTTAGAATTGAGGGATCTTACTTAACCCGATTCTGAATGAGACTAAAAATAATCTTTTAATTTTTAGGATTTAACTGTCAAATAAAATAATTTTATATTATTATAATATTATTTTATTAGTCAAGATATAATTTAGTGACAAGTGGACCCAGGAAATATTTTGCGGGACCCACAATTAGCAGTAACAGTTAGATCGGTAGCTTAATTAATCACCGTAGCGTAGAACTTTCAGAACAGTGACTCAACTAGTGACTCAAGAAAAATTAAATACATCGTGTGACTCAAGCATGTGAGTCACCATGAGCCAACCAATGGAAATCAAGCTTGCTCACCAAGACTTAATCCTAGCCTTTCATGCATCCAATGGCTTGGATGAAGCCAAGCAAGGTGCCCACCTTGCACACCACTTGAGTGCTACGGCCAAGAGGCCTTTGAAGACCAAAATCACATTTCTCCTTCATCACTTTTCTCTCTTCTCTCTCATCAAGAACCCTAGCCACCATTGTTGTTCCTTTTTCTCCTTCCATTCGGCCAAGCTTGTTTCTTAACCATCCAACCATCCAAAAATTTTTCTAACCAAGTTTCCTTAACCTAAACACTATTCTAAGAACCTTTCTAGTTGGAAGTTTCTTCAAAATCTTCCATTAAGGGCTTGGAAATCAACCTTGTAGATTTGACCTAGAAGGTGAAACATCATATTTTTCTTTCCTCTCTTCTTTTTTCAAAGTTCTAAGCCATGATTTCTCCATGGTTTAGCTTCTTTTTCATGGTTAATAACATGTAGATTTTATTTGAGATTTTTAGGTATTTGGTGGAGTGAAAACCGAACCATAGGAGGTGTGAAAGCAAGCTTTTTGTCTTCATTTAAGGTAAGAGGAAGACAATTCTTATCATCCCTTGATGGTGGTAAGAAGATGGATTGTTTGTAGAATCCATAAGGATTCGGTTGTGGTGTGTTTATTGATGTGTATTTGTTAATTTTTGTGGTTGCTAGTAGCTTAAGTGTTGTATGTTAGTAGCTTTCTTGTTTGGTGATTGTAATAATTTTGCATGTTTATTAGCTTTTGATGGTATGTCTATAAGCTTTAATTTAGGTTTTATATGTTAGAAATATTTTGCATGTGTTAGAAATATAAATGCATGTGTTAGAATTGTATGATAAGGTTTAAGATGTGAATAACATGTGTAAGTTTGCATGAGTGTTCCAAAGAACACATTCCCTAGCTCACGGCAATGACAAAGTGTGAGGACCAAAATGTTCTCTTCATTTTTCCTAAAGTGCAACTTAATTAATTAAGAGAAATAAGAAGGTTTTAAATTGTGTTGATCAAAGAAAAGGAATTTAGAAATCAAATGGTAAAAATTTAGTAAATTTTGGGCCAACATGCCTAAAGGATTTATTTGATTCAAAATCATTACTTTATAACATGATTTAATGAACTTAGATAAGATAATACCTTTGACATGATTTAGAAATCAAATGAAAAAGTTTTACAAAATTCGCCAATATGCCACTATAGGTAATTATGATTTCTAAAACTTGATTCCAAACCTTTTTCAATCAAAAAGAGACAATACAAGTTAAGAAGAAATTTTCTATAATGATTTTTGAAGAAACAAATTGAGTAGAATTAAGCTTAAAGGATTAAAACTAGTGATTTTATCATTAGGAAGTAAAATACAGAAATTTTGAGAAATTTTCTAACATATAGCTCACTTTAAGTTTTGAAGCATGTTAGAGATTTCAAAAGAATTAAATGATATGGTTAAAAATTAGGTAAATAGAAAATTTTATGGAAAATTTAGAAAACCATTATTATAAGTTTATAAACTAAATGTCAATTTTTAGTAAAAATGATCCTATAAGATAGTAAAAATATCCTAAAGACAAGATATGCGGTATGAAAAATTATTCTACGTAGTAGTTTAAATGTACTAAGTACTATTTCTATCTGTTTAAACAGTAATTTTAAGGGCATTCGAATAAGAAAATGATTTAAAAATCCTACGCGATTGAGAAAATGTATTAAAATGCTACGCGATTTTAAAAACAGAAAAATATCTTTACCCGATTTTTAAACGTTTGTAAAAACGACGGAATTATGAAAATGCGATAAAATTTCTACGCGATTGACCGTTACTATATTTATTTTATCTTTGTCGAGAAAAAGTGAACCCGCATGTGCTTTTGAAAATCTATATCTTTGTCGGGAAAATGTGAACCCGCATGTGCTTTTGAAAATCTATTTTGTCGGGAAAATGTGAACCCGCATGTGTTTTTGAGAATTATTTTCTTTGTCGGGAAAATGTGAACCCGCATGTGCTTTCCATCTATCTCGTTATGTGTGCCATGTATTTGGTGGATTTGTTGACGAGACGAATCACATCGTGTTGTCGATGCGATAAACATAGTGTGGTTCATTGTTCTAATGAACTTGGAGGCTTTAGTGTACGGGATCCCACATGTGGATGAGTTGGTCGCTCCGCCGGGCCGTGGTAAACCGATAGCACACTATGGTACTCGACGTACACTATATTTAATCGAGATTTGTGAAATCTAGTAGTACATTTGCCTCGTAGTGCCACAACGTGAGACCGTGAACTACACCACGCCTGGATTGATGGATTCTCGTGTCGTGGGGCTATAGACGCAACGTGTGACAACGCAATAGTTGGTGGGCCAGCCGTGGTACTATTAGGTTTTGCGAATCATTCTCTCTCTCGATACTTGTGTTTTTTTTTTAGCTCCATGGAGTAGGATTTTGTCATATTATTTATCTCTATGTCTATTTATTTCCATCTTATCTATTTATTGTTTATCCGTATTTTATTTGTTTATTTTATCCGGTTATTGTTATTATATTTGATTATTATATCATATCTGTTTATTCTTATCTTTCTTGCTTTATCTGTGAGATTTTATTCGTGATGTGATACATTGTGATGATATCTGAATTTTACCTCAATTTATTATTATAATTGTTAAAGCTTTATGTATTGCATGAACTATATATATATATTGTTTGTCGTCTTTTTATTGGCCATGTTGTGATGATTTTATGTTGTCTTACCTCTTTGTTATATGTATTTTCTGTTTATTTATTTTACGCGGTAAAGACTTCGAGGAAGAGGAACAGCCCCTTGAGATCGTGTACCCTGAAGAGGAGGAAGACCGGCAAGCAGACGATCAGTTTGACGATCAAGAACCATCCAATCATGCATATCCTTTGGATTGATTGTGAGGGATGGCGACGCCAGGATTTTTGGGATTCATAGAGTTAGTATTTCATGGAGGTGCTCTGGCTTGGCATCTACGAGGAGATCGTGACTCTGTGACGTATGCAGGACGTGTGACCGTGATCCTACGTCATCGTTTTGATGAAGAGCCTGTCATGACTACGACACTTTTCTCGCACTTAGAGTTACCCTTATCCATTAGGCGTTATTGGGGTCTTTGAAAACCCCGAGCCTAGTGAGATAAGCATCGTATCGACCGCGCGATCCCGTTATCGCCGTGTGTCGAGACATCCGGGATATCTATCTCCCGATGATCATTTTCATACCGAGAGTGATCCATCGAGGATTAGATAATCATGATGTTTTTTTTTTGGGCGCGTCGCGTATGTACGTATATATTAACTCTTTTATTGCTTTCTTTCTTGTTTTTGTTTAAATATTTGTAGTCCTTGTTGTAAATTATTTGTACTGACTTATAACTTAATCATATGTATATTATCGGTAATGATGTTTTTTTTTTATTTCGTATTTTTCCGCATTATCTTTTTATTACATATTTCGTCTATCAGGAATTATTTTACAACCCGTAATAATATTTAACAAATGTTTCACAACTTGGGTAGATTTTATTTCTATTTCTTTTATTTTCTTTTATGTGTGACATCCTCCAAAGGGGTGTTACACTATGAACTTGATATTTAGCTTATTTGTTTAATTCATCATATATCCCAAGTGGTATTTGTGAAATCACTAATAGTTGCACATTTGTGAAACTTATTCCGCTGCATTTATTAATTGAGTTATTCAAAATGCTTAATTTCTCAAAGTTGCATTAAAATTTGTAATCACCCAATTCACCCCCCTCTTGGGTGATGGTTGCCATGGCTAACAGGGGCTGCTATATACGTAACATTACAACCCTAGCCGCACCTAAGAAAGTGAGTGAGAGACAGTGAAAAGTCTTCTTCTCTTCTCTTCGCAGCTAGCACTGCGAAACAGAGGCGTGACTCCTTTTTGAAAGTCTGTTCGTGTGGATACCACAGAGACATCGTCGCTATTATGGTGTTGGTGATTCACTTCGCTTGTGTTTATCATGCTTCAAGAGGTAAACCTTTAAAAACTCGAATTATGGCCTTTTCGCATGAATCTTGTTAGGGAAGTTTTATTAATCCGCTGCGTGATTTTTGATCCGCAATTCCCCACACTCTTCACGGCCAAGCATCATTAGACACCATCCACTCTTCAATAATTTTAACCAACCTTACATCTTGCATCCTTATACCATTCCAAGATACTTTAATATTGTGAACTACTCAAGATTCATTCATCTTCATCTTTCTATCAAGCAAAGAACACAAAACTCACACCTTTCTCTCAAGGAGACCTCACGGCCAACTACTAAGAACCCACTTCCCTCTTTTTAAGTTTTATCTAACTTCATATCTTGAATCCTCTTATCATTCTAAGACACTTTGATGTTGTGATTAAGATCTAGTTCCATCATCTTCTATCCTTTCTTCAAACTTAAAGTTTGAAGGCTTTTGAGGTGAAGTTCTTGATCTTCATCTTTAATCTTATTTCAAAGTTCTAACTATGATTTTGATCCATGGTTATCTTAGTTTAAAGCCTTAGATGTTAATATTGTATGTTTTCTTTGTTTTTAAGATCAAGTTGGTGGAGAAAATCATCTTGAAGGAAGGCATACAAGGAGCTAGGGAGCATCACCTAAGGTAAGAGGGACATTAACCTCATCGACTAAATATGGTGGTGACAAATGGATTTTGTGTTTGTAAGTGAAGAATCCATGTGAGGATTTATTCACTTGATTGTATGGTTTTGATTGTTGTGCTTATTTAGTTTATGTATGATTGTATGATGATAAATAGTATGCATGAAATCTCTATGGTTGTTTATTTGCTATATATGTTTATTTATGTGATTGTATGAGTTAAATGGTTTGTACTCATTTACTTTATAGGATGTTATAGCTTTACTATATGGAAAAGGAAAGAAATTTTGGTTCTAAGGACCACTATGAGGCTCACGGCCTCCATGCCCCAAAATGGGTATTTTAAGTCAAAAATATTTTCTTAATTGTGGATTTAGCTTATTAGGTAATAAGAATATGGATTAAAGATTTTTAAGTTGGAAAGGAAATGAATAAGATTTTATTATTTGGAAAGAACGGATTTTTAGTAAAAGATCATAAAGAATGGATGTAGAAGATGATGCTTAGGGTATTTTATTTAAAAAGGATTTTTAAGAGGAATATGGAAACGTATAGTTTTGTTGGATAAATAAATGATTTTTTTTTAGTAATAGAAATGGAAAAAGAGTTTTAAAGGTGAGAAATAAAAATAGAGGAGGTTTTATTAAATGAAAATAATACAGATTTTGAGGAAAAACGTCATGAAATATTACGTAGAGGAATTTTATTGGGAAAAATGGGAAATAAAGCCCAAATTATATTTTTAACTTAGAAATTTTCAAAAGTAAATTTAGAACGTCAAGATATATTTTACATAGTGAAAAACAGTAGAAAAACCTTACGCGTTTCAAAAATAATGATTTTTGAGCTACACGATTTGGAAAACGTTAGAAAATGTTTACGCCATTATGAAAACGCGATAAAAATGCTACGTGATTGAAAATATAGTAGTTGTTGTAAGACTGCTATACTAGACCCAGATGGATCAGTGGTATTATGTAATTGTATGAGTGGTTATCGAATACCATTGATATTAATAGCATTAGACAATTGTATGAGCAGTTGTTTTAATATCATTGGGAATAGTGCAACAGTGATTTGTGTTATGCATTGAGCATTATACAATTGAAATCGGTTAAGGCCATTTGCCTAGGAGTTGAATTACACCTAAAATGTGGGTACGATGGGCCAAGTGTAGGTCACTTATTGACCTTGGGGGCGTCAGGGCATGAGTTTTTCATGATGACCAGTTAGTAGTACCCCTGTCATGTGGAATAGACTGTTACAACGCACCGATGATCTGGACCGAGACACTATCCTTATCACAATCGAACACAGACTGTCACTGAGGTTGGCAGATCTTCTAGATCATTCTCTCTGAAGTTGAGTTTAGCTCCATGGAATAAAAATTAGTCCATTGTGTATATGCATAGTCAGTACACATATTGTTGTGGCATAGTCATTTTATATATATATATATATATATATATATATATATATATTGTTGATATCGTGGTTAATACATATCAATTGATTAATACATACCTTACTTACACCACATAATATCCAACAATATTTAAAACATAAAACTTATAAACTCAAAGAAAAACAGTAGCAAACCCCATGACGGGTCCTACTTAAAAGCATGGTAACAACACTAATGAGAAAAACTCAATGCGCACGAAAACCAGATACGAACTCCATGCGTTAGTACCCTTACGAACTGCATCCTTAAAGAAGATTCTACCTTGCTGCCTCCACAGACTTCACTGAATATAAATATAAAATAGAACAATAGAACAAAACACAAAGAGGTGAGATCCCCTACATTAAATTCAATATAGCAGCAAAGAAACGATACAAACAACAAAGTCGTTCCATGCATACAGATATCACAAGTATATTCATGTTATCAATCCAGAAATACCTTCAGTAAACATATCTTACAATAATATAAAAATAACAATATTGTAACCACATATATCAACAAATATATATATATATATATATATATATATATATATATATATATATATATAATGACTATGCCACCACAATATGTACCTTGATCATGCCACAACAATATGTGTACTGACAATGCATATGCATAATGGACCAATTCTTACTCCATTGAGTTAAACTCAACTTCAGAGAGAATGATCTAGAAGATCTGCTAACCTCAGTGACAGTCTGCGCTACATCGTGATTTTGATGGTCCAGATCGTCGGTACGTTGCAACAGTCTATTCCACATGACAGGGGTACTACCAACTGGTCATCATGAAAAACCCATGCCTCGACGTCCCCAAGGTCAACAAGTGACCTACACTTGGCCCATCGCACCCACATTTTAGGTGTAATTCAACTCCTAGGCAAATAGCCTTAACCAATACCAACTGTATAATGTTCAAAGCATAACACAAATCACTGTTGGACTGTTCCCAATGATATTAAAACAACCGCTCATACAATTGTCTAATGCCATTAGTATCAATGGTATTCGATAATCGCCCATACAATTACATAATACCACTAATCCATCTGGGTCCAGTATAGCAGTCTTATAGCAGCTGTTGTATTTTCAATCGCATAGCATTTTTATCGCGTTTTCATAATCGCGTAAAATTTTCTAATGTTTTTCAAATCACGTAGCTCAAAAATCATTATTTTTGAAATGCTTAAGGTTTTTGTACTGTTTTTCATTATGTAAAATATATCTTGACGTTATAAATTTAATTTTGAAAATTTCTAAGTTAAAAATATAATTTGGGCTTTATTTCCCATTTTTCTCAATAAAATTCCTCTATGTAATATTTCCTGACGTTTTTCCTCAAAATCTATATTATTCTCATTTAATAAAACCTCCTCCATTTTTATTTCTCAAAATCCTTTTGAATAGAATACCTTAAGTTTCTAAGTCACTTCTATCCCTAATTTTCTACATCATCATAATCAAGAATCACTTTTATCTAATAATAAAACTTTGTTCCATCCTACTTAAATAAAATACTTTAAATCTCAAATCACCTTTAAAACTCTTTTTCCATTTCTATTACTAAAAAAAATCATTTATTTATCCAACAAAACTATACGTTTCCATATTCCTCTTAAAAATCCTTTTTAAATAAAATACCCTAAACATCATCTTCCACATCCATTCTTTATGATCTTTTACTAAAAATCCATTCTTTCCAAATAATAAAATCGTATTCATTTCCTTTCCAACTTAAAAATCTGTAATCCATATTCTTATTACCTAATAAGCTAAATCCACAATTAAGAAAATATTTTTGACTTAAAATACCCATTTTGGGGCATGGAGGCCGTGAGCCTCATATTGGTCCTTGGAACCAAAATTTCTTTCATTTTCCATATAGTAAAGCTATAACTTCCTATAAAGTAAATGAGTACAAACCATTTAATTCATACAATCACATAAATAAACATATATAGCAAATAAACAACCATAGAGATTTCATGCATACTATTTATCATCATACAATCATACATAAACTAAATAAGCACAAACAATCAAAACCATACAATCAAGTGAATAAATCCTCACATGGATTCTTTACTTACAAACACAAAATCCATTTCTTTCCACCATATTTGGTCGATGAGGTTAATCTCCCTCTTACCTTAGGTGATGCTCCCTAGCTCCTTGTATGCCTCCTTCAAGATGATTTTCTCCACCAACTTGATCTTAAAAACATAGAAAACATATAATATTAACATCGAAGGCTTTAAACTAAGATAACCATGGATCAAAATCATGGTTAGAACTTTGAAATAAGATTAAAGATGAAGATCAAGAACTTCACCTCAAAAGCCTTCAAACTTTAAGCTTGAAGAAAGGATAGAAAATGATGGAAGAAGATCTTGATCACAACATCAAAGTGTCTTAGAATGATAAGAGGATTCAAGATATGAGTTAGATAAAATTTAGGAAGATGGGAAGTGGGTTCTAAGTTGTTGGCCGTGAGGTCTCCTTGAGAGAAAGGTGTGAGTTTTGTGTTCTTTGCTTGATAGAAAGATGAAGATGACTGAATCTTGAGTAGTTCACAATATGAAAGTATCTTGGAAATGTATAAGGATGCAAGATGTAAGGTTGGTTAAAATTATTGAAGCGTGGATGGTGTCTAATGATGCTTGGCCATGAGGTTTGAGTGGAGAGAAAATGAGAGAGTTTTTTGTTTAGCTTTTGGTGTTCTTGATATAAATGAACAAAAGATGAACAAGTGAGATTTTTAGCATAGAATGCCCACCAAAAAGGCCTTTGGCCGTGAGCCCCCCCTAGACACCAAGGGACTGTCCAAGTTCATCCTAGCCACCAAGCTTAGCTAGCAAGTTTTCCACCCATTGGCTACCAAGAGTCTTAGCCACTTTGTGAGACTCACCACCACCATTGATTAGATCAAGGGTAGATAGCCAAAGCCTTCACCTCTAAGCTTGCTTCCTATTGGTTCTTCACTTTGCTTAGCCTTGAAGCTTTCCATCCATTGGCTCACAAAGAGTCATGGCCACTTTATGAGACCCCTTACAACCATTGATTGAATCAAGGGTGGATATCCAAAGCCACCATACTTAATTAGTAAGAAAGCTTTCTATTGGTTCTTCAAAAGTCCAAGCCACCATGGTTGACTCCACCTTGCTTGGCCTTGAAGTTCTTTATTCCTATTGGTTGCAAGCAAGCCTCCATTGTTGACTACACCTTTCTTCAATTGCAAGCTTTCTTTCTATTGGTTCATTTTTTGTGCAAGCCGTTATTGTTGACTTTTCTTCAAAACTTACTAGGTAAGCAAACTCTTCTATTGCTTCATCATAAAGGTTGTCATGATTAGCTTCTAAGATATTTTTCGGTAGATATTAACCAACGGACAATAGCCACTGCATTTTTATTGTCCAATGGATAATAAAATATACCCTGATTTTATTTGTCCAATAAAATCATATAAAAACAAAACTTCAAAAATTGTTTTCGGTTTCAGGTTTAGTAAGCTCCCCCGCCCTCGCATAAACAGTCCAGAATTTTTCGGCCAAAAATAAAATTTTATTTTTTCGAACCCGCCCTAGGCCTACATACAGCCCAAAATAATACTAAAATAATCACAATTTTAGAAAAATCCACAAAAATTCTTAAAAATCATAAAAATTATAAAAAAATTCACAAAAATCATCTCAAAATATTAAAAATATATTAAAATATTCAAAATATCTTAAAATATCTAAAATATATTAAAATATTCAAAATGTCTCAAAATTTCAAAAATATGATAAAATATTCTAAATATCCCAGAATATCACAAAAATCATAAAACCACACATAATAAATAAACAAGAAATTTCGGGATGTTACAACATTCCTCCTCTAAAAGAAATTTCGTCCTCGAAATTTGCGTACCTTAGAACAAATGCAGATATTGTTCCTTCATCATGCCTTCTAGCTCCCACGTTATATCTCCAATTACATCATTCTAGATCGCCTTCACTTAACGCAATTCCTTTTCCTCTAAGTTGTTTACATCTTTTCTTGAGTCATCTTAACTTTATCCATTGTCTGTTGTATAAGTTTAGATCCTGACGCAAAACTTTCCCTATCTTGGTGCCAACACAAAGGTGTTCTAATTCGCCGTCCATATCACGCCTCCTATTTAGTTCCTTCTACTTAGACAGATACTTCAAACTCTAATGATCACTGTAGACGTTGGATGCTGCTCTATGTAGAAAATGCCTCCAAATTTTCAATGCAACACAATAATAGCTAACTCCAAATTCTTGTAGGGTAATTCTTCTCATGTACTCTCAATTGCCTTGAAGCATATGCCACAACCTTCCCATTCTGCATAAGCACACATCCTAAACCTTGGTGTGAAGTATCTCAAAACACCTCAAAAGGTTCGTTAACACTGGTGAAGTAGTCAAATGTCTCCTCAACCCTTGAAAACTTCCCTCACATGCATCAGTCCATACAAGAGCTTGACCTTTTCATGCGAGCTGGGTAAGAGGTCCTACTATCTTAGAGAATGCCTCGATAAATCTTCGATAGATCCACTATGATTCATTCCTTCGAAATTACATGACCCAAAGATTTAACCTCCTCTAACCAAAATTTACACTTTGTCAACATGGCGTACAACTTCTTCTCCTTCAGAGTTTGGATAACTATACAGAGATGTTCAGCATGTTCCTCCCGATTTCGAGAATAAATCAGAATGTCATCGATAAGGACAACGACAAATTTGTCTAAGTAAGAATAGAAGATCTAATACCTAAAATCCACGAATACGACAAGAGTATTTGTTACTCCGAACAACATTACAAGATACTCATAAAGCCCATAACGAGTCTGAAGAACCGTCTTGAGAACACCCTCTATTTCACACAAATGTGATGATAACCAAAACATAAATTTATCTTGGAGAAAATAGCAGCTTCCCTCAGCTGATTCATCAAATCATCTATCTTCTTCTGAGGATACTCATTCTTGATCACTTGTAATTTTTTTTCTTTTGAATTGCTTCACTCTCCTGCCTTTGCTTCTTAACAGAAAGTGTCTCACAAATTAAGTTCTCTTTTGACAATACTGTATTTGACACTATGACATGAATTAGACTAGGAATATTCTTTCTTACAATTATGGTGCATGGAAAACTTTTATGAAGGTTAGAAAGAAAAAAGGTAGTAAAGTTATCTAATATGTTACCAGACCTATTTGATGAAGAATTTGATATGATCCAATTTTTAGAAATGAATTTTCTGGAGTACTAAAATTTTATTAGAACAATCTTATAGGATATGGTTAGAAGGTAACTAATCCATTTTTAAGATCATATCTATTTATGAAAGAGATAGACAAATCAAATCAACAGAAAAGATTCAGTCTTTTTAATAGAAACATGACAGTTTAAGCAATTGGATAATAACAATAGGTTTAGTAACAAAAGTAGAAATAAACAAGTCAAAATGTAACGAAGACATAGATAACTCTAATCAATTCACACAGTCATAAGCCATAAAGAAATGGATTGCCCCCAGAATTATACAGTATAGTTAAAGGATCACCTCCTATGACACAATCTCTGTTATTTTGGTCCTCAGTTCGAGATGCTTCTGCTCCATTCAAATTATCGACTCTCCCTTCTACTTGAGATGTTGAAGTACGTATCTTGCTGACAGAAGGCTCTGTCTTTGGTTGAGTATAGTTTCTAGAAATATGTCTGAGTTTTCTGCACTTGAAACAAATTATTCCCTCAATCGTGCACTCTTTTGTTATGTGATCCTTTCCACATTTCTAACATTTTGGTAACGATGCCACAGACTGCCTGAATCTTTTGCCACTTATACTTCCTTTATATAATTGTTGTTGTTGTTTGTTTCTCGATGGTCACAAATACGATTTTCGCTGAAACCGATTGTCTTTACACTTCCTCCCCCTTTGGATCCTAGATGGTCTGAAGTTACGGGATCTCGTATCTCGAGATCGATCCAACTTTGATAGTTTCTGAACCTCAGCAATTACTTCCTGCTGCTGAACAATCCTCTGAGTTTGTTGTATAATTACATCAGTTGTACTCCGTATTGCTTCCACAGCTGCAGTCATATCACCACTATCACGTCTTGCTTCCACACGCGTACATCTACCACGAGCTATCGTATTCTTTAAAAGATAGACAATACAAAACACAATGGAAACCAAAGTAACCATTCCAAACAATATTGTCTCCTTTCGGAGTCCAAGCACAGAGAGTCACACAACACAAACAAGATAGACCTAACCACAAAACCCCAAAAGACTATAATCGTGCTCTGATACCATCTGTAGCGCCCCCGAGACTGCCTGCAAGATTGATGAGTGTCCCCACAAACCAACATGGGTCTTTTCAGCGTGCTTTGTCATCACTCACACGCATCCTAGGAAACTTTCCAGGAGGTCACTCATCCCACAATTGCTCAAGGTCAAGCACGCTTAACCACAGAGTTCTTATGTTCTAGGCTCCCAAAAAGAAGTTGCAACTTGTTGATATGGCTACGCAAAATCAATTCCTTTAACTCATCCTTAACTATGTAGTCCTATACCTACATAGTCTCTGAATCCCTCTCATTCTGGTGCGTATTTAGTTCATTCATGTGACCTTTCGCCTAGAAGCCAGGAGCTGCTTGTTGATGCTTTCTCTTTAGCACCGACGACCACTCCTCGACCTTGTCGGCCCCGGGATGTCACAAGGTATCCCTTGTCGTTGAGGCTCAAGCACAAAGGGTGATGTATCTTAAGGTATGTTAAGTGTTCTAGTTTGTAAAGGTTGCAAGCATCTGTTGAAGCTTGAAGATATAATGAAAAATCTCGAGTGATTACTTGAGAACTGGACGTAGGCCACAAGTAGATTAGTGGTTGAAACAGGATAAACCTTGTGTTTGATCTTCTAAACTCAACTCCTTACATTTGCGTATTTATTTTATATGCTTACTTGAATACTATCTATCTTGGCTTATTCATTTGTGAGTAAAAGTATTCACTCTTCTCCATCTATTCACTTCAATCAATTAATAGCTTCAACAAAAATTGATATTCAAGTGTTTTTTGAAAGATTTGTGAAATTTTTTATAAACTCAATTCACCCCATCTCTTGAGTATTAAAGCCACTTGGTAACAAATTTTATAAGAACTTATTTATTTTTTCAAGTATGTCAAGTAGTCTTTTTATTACATGCTTTCATTGTGGAAGAAAAAGACATAGTGCATCTACATGTAGAATTAGAAAGAAATCACATGTTGGACAAAAGAATATATGGGTTCCAAAGGGCTCCTTGCCCAACACTAACACTTAAGGACCCAAAAAGGTTTGGATACCTAAAACCAAAATCTGAACATGTTTTGTAGGTGTGCTTAAAAGCCAATAACTCAAATTGGTATCTTCATAGTGGCTACTCCAAGCACGTGGCGGGTGATGTATCCAGGTTCTCCTTTCTTGCTCCCAAGAAGAATGGTCATGTCACTTATGGTGACAACAATAAAGGAACAATCCTTAGAGTTGAAAAAGTTGATAAGAATCCCTCTACTTCAATAGATAATGTCATGTATGAGGAAGGACTCAAGTACAACTTGCCAAGCATAAGTCAATTATGTGACAAGGGAAATAGAGTTATCTTTGACTCTAATTGTTGCATAATTGAAGGTAAGGATGATAAGTAAATTAAGTTTATTGGCCATAAATTTGATAATATATATATGATTAACCTTGATGATATTACCTCTCAAGATGCTAGATGTCTTATGAGTAAGGAGAGTGATTCTTGGCTATGGCATAGGAGAATTGCCCACATTCACATGGATCACCTAAATAAACTTGTTTCTAAAGAATTAGTAATTAGTCTTCCAAAGCTCAATTTTGAGAAAGATAAACTTTGTGATGCATGTCAAAAAGATAAACAAGTAAAGGTCTCTTTCAAAGCTAAAAATGTTATTTCTACTACTAAACCTTCAACTTTTGTACATGGATATTTTTGGACCATCAATAACTATAAGCTTTGGAGGTAATTACTATGCTTTTGTGATTATGGATGATTACTCTAGATATACATGGACTCTATTCCTTGCTCATAAGAATAATGTCTTTCATGCATTTAGAAAACTTGAAAAAGATTATTCAAAATGAGAAAAATTGTAGCATTGTATCCATAAGAAGTGATCATGGTTGGGAATTTGAAAACCAAGAGTTTGAAATGTTTTGCAATGAAAATGGCATTGAGCATAATTTTTTTTGCTCCTAGAACTCCACAACAAAATGGAGTGGTTGAAAGGAAAAATAGATCTCTAGAGTTAGCAAGAACTATGCTCAATGAAACAAACCTTCCTACGTATTTTTGGGCAGATGCGATAAGTACCACTTGTTATGTAATGAATAGGGCTTTAATAAGGCCAATTTTGAAGAAACTTCCCTATGAACTATACAAAGGAAGAAAACCAAACATTTCCTACCTTCATGTCTTTGGTTGCAAATGTTTTGTTTTAAACAATGGAAAATATAACCTAGGCAAGTTTGATGCTAAATCTGATGAGGGAATATTTCTTAGTTATTCTCTTAGTAGTAAATCTTTTAAAATTTATAATAAGATAACTATGACTATTAAGAAATCAATACATGTTGCATTTGATGAAACTAACCCAATTGAGTTGGGAAATGATAATATTGATGGTGTTGCAGAAACTTTGTCCAACACCTACTTAAGAAGCAAAGAAGAAGAGAAAAAAAGAGAAAACCAAAGAGAGGAAGCACCACCATAACAAGAGGAGCAACAATGAAATGGTCTTCCAAGAGAGTGGAGAACTTCAAGGAACCATCCTCTTGACAAGGTTATAGGTGATGTCTCAAAAGGGGTAACTACTAAAAACTCTTTTAAAGATACATGTAATCACATAGCTTTTGTTTCTCAAGTTAAATCTAAAGACATAGATAAGGCCATTATTGATGAACATTGGATCTTGACTATGCAAGAAGAGCTAAACTAATTTAAAAGAAATTAAGTTTGAGAATTAGTTCTAAGGCCCAATTATCTTCCCATAATGGGCACCAAATGGGTCTTTAGAAACAAAGTTGATGAAATGAGCTTAATAACAAGGAATAAAGCTAAGCTTGCAGTTAAATAGTATAATAAAAAAGAAGGCATAGATTATGAGGAAACATATGCACCTGTAGCTAGATTAGAAGCCATTAAAATGCTACTTGCATTTGCATGCGTCATGGATTTTAAACTCTTTCAAATGGATGTTAAAATTGTCTTTTTAAATGATTTTATCCAAGAAAAAGTGTATGTGGATCAACCTTCTGGTTTTGAAGACTATGAACTGTCCAACCATGTTTTTAAGTTGAAAAAGGCCTTGTATGCCTTAAAATAAGCTCCTAGAGCTTGGTATGAAAGGTTGAGTAAGTTCTTTTTGGAAAAAGATCTTATAAGAGGAAAGGTTGACACTACCCTCTTCATCAAAGAGAAAATGCATAACATTCTCCTTGTGCAAATATATGTTGATGACATAATTTTTGGTGCTATTAATGAGTCTCTTTGTAAGGAGTTTGCCAATGCTATGCAAAGTGAGTTTGAAATGTCAATGATATGTGAGTTCAACTTCTTCCTTGGACTCCAAATTAAGCAAACTAGAGATGAGACTTTTATAAGTCAATCTAAGTATTGCAATGAGCTAATCAAAAAGTTTGGAATGGATATTACCAAGCATATGACTACACCAATGGGCACTTCATGTTATTTGGACAAGGATGAAGGAGGTAAACCTATAGAAATCACTAAGTATAGAGGTATAACTAATTTTCTCCTTTATCTTACTATTAGTAGGCCTGATATTATGTTTAGTGTCATGTGTGCTAGATATCAAGCTAATCTTAGAGAATCACACTTAACTACAATAAAAAGAATAATGAAATAACTAGTAGGCACTTCACAAATAGGATTGTGGTACCCCAAAGGTGCCTCATATAGTCTAATTAGTTATTCTGATTTTAATTTTGCTAGATGCAAATTAGATAGGAAGAACACTAATGTGTCATGCCACTTATTTGAAAGCTCTTTAGTTTCTTAGTATAACAAGAAACAAAATAATGTGACATTGTCTACTACTGAATCTGAGTATGTTGTAGTTAGAAGTTGTTGTGCTCAAATTCTTTGGAGCAACTCCTAAACTATAGACTTTAACTTAATCACATCGCTATAAAATGTGATAACAGTAGTGCACTTAATTTGTCTAAGAATCCTTTCTTGCACTCTAGGACTAAGCATATTGAAATAAGGCACCACTTCATAAGAGATTATGTGCAAAAAGGAGATTGCATGCTTGAGTTTGTTGACACAAGTAAACAACTTGCAGATATATTTACCAAACCTTTAGCAAAAGAAGCATTCTTTCACATTATAAGAGAACTAGGCATATTAGATCAATCATGCATTTAATTTGGATGAATACCTTTACTGCATAATTTTTTCTGCAAAATTTCTCTTGTTAATTTTATCTCTTGAATCCAATATTGACTTGAGCATCGAAATCTCCCCTATGTTTGTTTTGTAGGTGCCCCCATCATGAATAAGTCCTCCAATTGCTCAAGAAATCATATGCACAAATGCTAAAGTCTGGTTTTTGAAAAATGGAGTGAATTCCTTGAAATTGGTTGATCTTTGGAAAAGACTGTGAAATTGAAAGAAAAGTGGTTTTTGGACCAAAACAAGTCTCTACAAGAGGGATATTTGGTTTGATAGGGTTTTAGAATTGGTTTGATGATTTTGGGAACTGGTCTTCTACTGTTTGAAGTGAGAAATCAATTTTTAGAAGGCTAGTAAATGATTACCAGAGTTTGGTAATCGATTACCAAGGCTCTGCCTCGCATAGGAATACTTCACAGAATGGTGGTCATCGATTACCACGACTTGGTAATCGATTACCAAGTTTTCCAGAATAGTGGTAATCAATTACCACCCCTTGGTAATCGATTACCATAGGGTTTTAAAGGGTGCTTTGGCAATCATTTTTCACGAAGAGCTCTTATTCTCTCTCTAAACCCATGAAACCCTATCTCATATATCTCTCAATTTCTCTTTTTTCTCCTCACCAAATCACAACTTTCCACCACCAAATCCCTCAAAATCACCTTATCTACAAAACCCCTAACCTATTACTCACCAAAACACCCAAATCACCCACAAAAATTCCCAAAAACTGTGCGTCACTCACTCTCTCTAGAACCCACGCCCTAACTTTCAAATTTCCCTAAAATCTTCATTTTTTTTACCCTTTTCCTAACACCAATCACCCCAAACACCTTCTCATACTTCTTCCTTCCATCCTTTCACAAAATTTCTCCTACATGGCTGAATCATCAAGCAGGGTCAAGAGACCATGAACAGGGGCTGTCGTAGGGAAGACTCCCTAAGAACCACTGGCTACTATTCTGGGTTTGGACTTCTCCACTCACTTCAACACCTCTATGCAAGCAGAAAATCTCCGCAAAAAATTTTCATCTCAGGAAAATCATACAACCTAAGTACTTAAACACTGTTTTTTGCTCAGAAGAGCCCTTTCAATGCTTTAGGTTATTATAATACCTAGGGTTGATTAAGTTTCTGAGCATTAACCGAATCATATACCCAGACTTAGTTAAGATTTTATATGCAAATTTGAAGTATGAGAATGTATATCTGGTCATAGAAGTGAAGAAAATCAAAATTGTTATTTCTCATGATGTCTGGTATAGGATTACTAGTTTGACTTTTGATAGGGTCAACTTTACTAGGTCTGCTGAAGTGTGGGGTAGTGATTATGATTAGAAAACTACTTTGAATTCCCTATTGAGGACCTGGCTACAAGCATTCTAAGACGATCATGGCTAGTAGGCTAACCATGGAAAATAGGGTGCTACATTACATTTTGGTGAAAGCTCTGATTGCTAGGGGAGGAAATTACTCCAATGTTCAGATAGATGATGTGCTTACCCTATGGGCAATGAACACTGGGAGGCCCATTAACTGGGGTTACTACGTGATTCAACACATGCTGAAAGCTCAAAAGGATATTCATCCTTTGCCCTATACCATGTTGATTACAAAGATTATGGAGCTTTTCCACATTCCTATTTCTGGGAAGGCAAAAGATTCGAACTTTGGTGGACCAAAATCTATTGATGACCACACTCTGTACAAATTGAAAATGAGGAAAATTGATAGTCGTTTTTATTATTTGCATCATAGGGTAGATGGAAACATACCCCGGGGTGATAATGAGGATACTGAGGAAGAAGCACAACCTGCTGCTCCAACTGGGACTACTTCGGACCTTCTGCTCTAAGAAATATGGAGCCTTGGGACTGCTGTAGATACTCGGATAGACCGTCTAGAGGAGTAAGTAACCCACACAGATCAGAAGGTCTGCCATACGAGCTATGATGGAGAGTGGTCAATTTCATCGCGTTAGGAGAGCTTCCACCTCATCTGTTGCACCTCCTCGACCTATACATGATGATGATCTTGAGGATCTTACTGATGATGATGAGGCTGAGGAGTTGATGATGATGCAGAGGATGATGGTGATGAGACGGAATAAAGACAGGGCATAGTCATGATGTTCTCTTTTGTCTTGTCTTATTTTGTCTAACACATTGGTATTTGATATTACTTTTGGCTTATCCTTTTGATATTTATATGAACTGAATATCTTATGACTCTTGATATTTATTAGATGATATGAACTGTTAATCAATCTTTGGCATGTTATTGGTTAATCTATTTTGATAACTATGTATATAAGCTGATAATGTTGAATGTTATTGGTTAGTATTTTTTTTTTTTTTTTTCTTGATGGCATGATGTTGGTATGCGTATGTCGCTATATCTTTTTTATAATGCCAAAAGAAGGAGAGTATGGATTGCATGAGTAAGAGGGAGTCTTGCATGAAATATTTTTTTCATTGAACCTTACTTAATATTTTCTTGCTTGAACCTCATGCATGGATTAAGGGGGAGAGTTGCGCTTTAATCTTTGATAAATTATAAAAATGCTGCTCTTTACCTATTATGGTTTGTCATCATAAAAAAAGGGGAGAATATGAATACTTATGTCATTAAGATCATGAAGGTTTTGATGATAGCAAAGTCAAGCCAAAGACCAAGTCCAAAGGAAGCATAAATGGTATAGTTTATAGGACTTAGGGTCTTTATTGTGAGAAGCTCTCCAAATATCTCAAAATGTTTTACAATGTTTTTGAAAGAGTTCTCTTGAAAATTATTTTAGTTGGTGGGTAGTTTTTCAAACAAATGATGTTTTAACCTTAGATAATGAAAATCTATTTGAATATTTTAAAAATCCAAGTGTTCTAAGTTGGAAATGTTTACCAAGCTTAATTGGGCTCAAAAATAGGTTCTAGGATGATTATAATCACTTCCAATGACTTAGTAATCAATTAACAACTTTTTTAAAAGCTGGTAATCGATTACCAAGACCTAGTAATCAATTACAAACATGTTAGAACCTGTTTTTCAAAAGTCAGAAGCTTGGTAATTGATTACCATATGCTGATAATCGATTATCACTTGCCTAGAAAGACAAAAACACATTTTAAAAGCTTCGTAATCAATTACCATTTGTTGGTAATCGATTACCACAAGTCTAAAACCAGTAATGACTAGTTTCAGAGCATTTAATGCTTGAGTAAATGATCCCCCAATGGATCTTTTTCATTAAGGACTATAAATTCAAGCATTTAATCCGTGAATCATTAATTGTGCTCTATTTGAGAAATTACTTGAGATATCTTGAGAGTTTCATTAGAACTTCAATTTGTATATCTGCTCATTGAGTGAGCTAATTTCATTTCAATTCATTTGTAAACTCTTAAGAGGGTGGAGGATCCCTTGAGAAACTAAGAGGCTTCTACACAAGAGGTGGATGATCCTTGAAGTGTAGGAAGAGCTCAAATATTGTAAAAGGTTTATCAGGCACCTTGTGAAGGTTGATTATAGTGGAAACTCTAGGGTGGATAATCCTAGGGACTGGACGTAGATCACAAAGGTGATTGAACTAATATAAATATCAATATGTAATCTTCTTAACTCTTATCTCTTTACATTCAAGTTTATTTATTGCTTTTATATTCTTGCTGCTTGTTCTTCCATTCATTCATTTTATTTTAGCTCTCAACTAAAAAAAAATAGCTTCAAAGAAAATTAAAAGGGGTTTGTTTGCAAAAAATTTTAAAATACTCAATTTAACTCCCCTCTTGAGTCTTGAAGCCACTTGGTAATACAAAAGGCACTTCAACGCTCAAGTTAAACTATGCACAAGGTGGGTAATGTTTGGAATTAAATGCATACCTTTGCTACCTTGTGTTGTATTTATAGGAGAGCCTTAGTAGATAAGAATCATGTTTAAATCTACATTAAATGCTGTTAATTATGATAAGAATATAATAAGATCATTATCTATTATAACTGATTCCTTTATTTAAGGGGATTTTGTAAGAGATTTACTCCTCATAAATTAGTATATTTACTTATCTAACAACATTCATAAATATCTGGGATCTAACTCTAGCGGGACGAGTTGCTTCTGAACCACTAACCCAGAATCCGGTCTAGAACAGTTACCCCCAACTTGGCACTTAGATGTGATAGCTAAATGTCAAGGTATCCGAGATTATTAGGAGCAAACAACATGCATGGGACAAATAGATCCAAGTTATGATATAGATGCTGGATCTCGCGATGTCTCTAACGATAAGCCGAAGTCCGTGATAAAAAATTGGGATGCTCCCACTATTGATGAATTAGGCTGGGATTCGATATAAATCAATATCCTTTAAAATTACTGCACTGTTGTCCAGGGTTCATACTGAGTTGCCCCCATACCAATTTGGGTAATGAGGTCCACCTATAAATTGCGAGTTAACCGAAATAAAATTCGTAATCTGCATTATGTATTGTAAAACTAACACAATGTTGATCAAATATTGATAAACTTTCATACATTAGTTAACCTCATATTTAGTCTCTTGGACCTCCTATATGCTTAACTAATTAGTTTTGGCCACAATTTATAAGTTTGGGCTCAAATTGGGCTTAATTGATCTTTCTAGCATTATTAAGATTTTACACTATTTCTGTATTTCGGCCATATCTTGAGTTTTAGATATCTAAAAATTATGAATTTTACCTTGTAGGAAAGCTGAGAGTCAACCTCAACTTCAACTCTTAGAAACTGTCCTCACAATTTTGAGTCTACTCAAAAGTACTACCTTTCCTAGTTAAACTAGTTGAGGATAGCGCTAACTGAGAAAAACCTTGTATGAATCTTCTATAGTACCCCTCCAAAACTATGAACCTTCTGATCTCAGTCACAGTGGTGGGTCTCTCCCACTGCAACACTACATCAACCTTACTTGAATGCACAGAAATCCCACCTTGAGATATCATATATCCTAAGAACTGCACTTGTGAAAGCCAGAACTCTCATTTCGATAGTTTGGCAAACACCCTATTCTTCTTAAAGGTTTCATACACTATTCTCAGATGTTGTTCATGTTCCTTCATTGTCTTAGAATAGATTAATATATCATCGATAAACACTATAACAAACTGAGCCAGGTATGGTTTAAAGATCTTATTCACGTAATACATGAACATTACCGGAGCATTTATCAACCCAAAGGACATCACAAGATATTTATAATGTCCATACCTAGTTCGAAAAGTTGTCTTAGGGATATCCTCTTCCCTAACCCTTGTTTGATGATAACCAGACCTAAGATCAATCTTTGAGAAAATTGCAGCTCCTCTCAGATGATCCATTAGATCATTTATCCTTGGTAACATATACTTATTTTTAATGGTCACCTTATTCAGCTGTCTATAATCCATATAGAGTCTCATGGTACCATCTTTTTTCTTCACTAGTAACACAGGTGCTCTCCACGGAGAAACACTAGGCCTAATGAATTGCTTGTCCAATAAATTCTCGATTTGCTTTTTGAGTTCTGCTAACTCTAGTGGTGGCATTATATAGGGTGCTACAGAGATAGGTTTTGTCCTAGGCACTAAGTCTATAGAAAACTCTATTTCTCGCTTAGGTGGCAAATCCACTATATCACTAGGGAAAACTTCAGGATAATTACTCACCACAAATATTTCACCTAGGCTTCGCTGAACCTCAACACTTAGTAAAAACAAGAGAACATATCCTAGAGCTCCCTCCTTCAAATAGAGATTGATCTGATTCATATTGAGATACATTGACTCAGATGGAACAACTCTAGTAGGTATATTTGACAAGAAAACTAGGGATTTATCTGAACAATTCAACACTACATGGTTGGTGGACAACCAATCCATGCCAAAGATGACATCAATGTCTATAAGAGGCAAACAAATAAGGTTTACAAGAAAAGTTCTGCCTTCTACCTTTACACAACATTCAAGACACACTCTGGATGTTGTAACTGGTTTACCAGTAGCGCTAGATACAGATAAGTCATACGAAAGTTCAAACTCAAGTAAATCTAGTACCTTCACACAATCATTAGAAACAAAGGAGTAGGATGCTCTCGAATCATATAACACAATTAAAAGATGATTGTGAATTATGCATTTATCTTCGATAAGATCAGAAGACTGAGTCATCTTTTCACCACCTAGAGTTTAAACTCTCCCTCTGGCTAGTGGTTTCTGGGTAGGCAAAGCTTCCTTCCTCGATGGACACTCCTTAGAAAATGACCCAGGCTGTCCACAAACAAAGCATACCGAGCAAGGCCAATCTCCATGTTGTTTCTCACACTTGGAACACTTTGGTCCCACAAACACCTTTTGAATTTGCTTAACCTTACCCTAACGAAAGCTAGATTTAGAAGTTCCCTTCTTGAACTTATCATCATCCTACTTCATCTTTTGAAGGTCTTATGACTTAGGTTCCTCTAAAGGCTTCCCAGCACACCCCTCTATGATCCGGTATTTGTTAACCAAAGTTATAAAGTCCCAAATCTCAAACTGTTGGATGACCTTTTGTATGTCTTCTCTCAATCCTTCGTCAAAATTAACGCACTTCTATGCCTCATTTAGGTTAAGCCCATGTCAGGGCCTTCATTACCAAAGTTCCTACTCCCATGGGGTCGTCCTCGTGACGCCATAGTTTCCCGTAAACACAGAATAATACATATTGAGGTAGCTAATTCCAATATCATGTAACCGTGCAACAGTAGCTAAAAGTAGTCATACCAAAGGGAGGTCATACAATTCTATCAAACATCTCACACAACAGACAAAGAAATGCACAACATAAAAGGAACTCCTAAACATACCTAAGCATAGTCAGTCAATACCTCGGCTCAATAGGATAAACTACTCTAATACAAATTATCGTAAAATAAGTAGTATATTTCAAGATAAAGCATATTAAGCATATCACTTCCTAAAATGCATAAAACATAATCTATAAAACCTGAATAGTCATTATAGAGAGCCACAAAGATGAAAAAAATCATATATATACATCTTTGGCTAATAAGCCATATTGTAATACATAAACTTTTACAAACTATTCAGCAAAGTAAACAAATACTAGCTGATTCAAAAAGAAATAAAGCAACTAAACTAAGCCTTCTGCTTCTTCTTTTTCTTACCCTTTTTCTTTAGAGGGTTTTCACCTAGATTTACATAGAACACACAGGAGTGAGAAATCACAATTTCTCAGTATTAGTATACTAAATCCAGTAGTTATTTATTTAACAACAAATAAATAAACTGAACACCCATTTACACTCTATATAACAAAATATATAATAATCAATAACATCAAAGAATCGCCCATTCAATCCTAAGATACTATCGAACAAAAATCTAAGCAACCAATCGAGACAACTGCCCATACAATTGTCAACAATGTAATGCTTTATGTTATGAGGTATGATTATGCTCAAACAAAGTCCTAATAACATGATTATGCAAATGCCAATACAGGTTTTAAGTTTTGAAAACACAAGTTACTTAATTTTTTCTTAGATATCTTTGTTTCTTGTATATACAAAGCAAGATAAGCCTAAAAGCCTAAATCCCACTTGGTAATAGGTAGACACTTTCCCCTCACCAACGTAAGAGTACTACTTCCACCCTCATACTGGTAACCCTGACCATGCAAGCATAAATGCAAGGATAATTTAGATCTAACAGCTCATGCTCAGGTCATATGGTTGTGCACACCATCTAAGGTCACAATACATAGGAAATTAGTAACTACCAAGTTTGAAAACAAAATATTCAAGCCACATTTCAAACACTAGTACATAGGAATCTTAGCCTCACTTATCCAACAAAGTAGTAAGATTCATATTACTAGCTAACCAGTATTTAGAACATCACACAATCACTTCACAAGTGAATTAGAAATCAACCTGATGTTGATTAAGGTTCTAAACACTAACATAGGCATTCTATCACACTTTGAATGCCTAAGAATTCCCACACTTTTCACATATACAAGTTGATAATTCTCTCCAAGAAATATCCCCAAAAGGGCCTCATTACACCCAAAAAGACTTGCACAAATGATCTCATCAACTAGGAAATTTAATTAGCAACACATGCTAAAAACAACCTCTACCCTGTCTTAGTGCTTGAGCGTTCAAACCAAAGGGCTTAGGCACTCGACGTAGGCTTAGGTGCTCCAACAAGGACGCTTAGGCACTAGCCGCTCAGCAACACACATAAGCTTGCTAGTAAGCGTTAAAACGCCAAAACAGATTCTGCAGAAACTCTTACTGTTCCATTAAGGAACAAAATGAGATTCAGCCATTCATAGCCAAATTCTAGGTGATTTCTAATCCCTATCATGCTTTCTAACATGTTGGAATCATAAATCACTAACTCAACTCATCAAACATGGATTTAAACTAAATTAAACAAAAGAGAGTAAATGGATAGAAAACCTCTACCTTTGGAACAAAGATGAAGATAATGATCAGAAAGTCTCTAGCTTCCTTTCCCTTTTTGATTTACACTCCTTTCTTTCCTCTTGTCTTCCTCCTTTTCTCTCTTCTCCTTTCTTGCTGCTGTTCTAATTTTTAGCTGAGAGAAAGAATAAGAAACAAGTGAGAAAGTTGAAAGAAATATCACAAAAGGGTTAAAGAAAGTGTCTGCTCATGAGAAGCTTGGTCATTTAAGTGACCAAGTGGTATTTTTCGATCTACTAAGAATATTTAGATTTCTCCAAATCCAATTTTCTTAAAGCCAATAAGTTTAAAATAAATCCTAGGATTCATCAAAAATCTTGTTGCATCAAAACTATCTATTTTCATATCTGTGACTAGTCAATTCGGCACTAAAACACACAACCAATATGCCTAAAAATACTAAGCTGACTCCGATTAACCTAACAAATTAACCATATCATAGTCTTCACATTTGTGACTTAGAAAAAAGTATCCACATCTATTTCCATTAGTTAAGCCATTTATGCTAATATCTGGGTCATTTAAGCTACATTTCACTTTTTGGGGTGTAACAAAGTGCCTAATCTAACTCAGATTGTCACAAAATTGAACAAACATGTTAAGCAAGTATTAAGCTACCTCTGTAACTATTTACAAGTCTAACACGTTTTAGAGGATGTTACACTTCTTACAACTATGATTGTTTAAATAACTAAGAGTTTAGTGAATCTAGTAATTACCTTTTATTCCTCGTGAGATCGACAACTGTGACTCAAGTCCTATATTACTATATGATAGAGTGCACTTGCTCTTAGTGTATTTTATGCATATCAAGTTGTCTTGGCACAAAGAGTAGGGAAGGATCCTCATGTGATCTACTATGCCTCTAGAACTTTGGATGCTGCTCAAGCCTATTGGGAATTGTGGAAACAAACGCAACAAAAAAGCAAAATTCCCACGAAGGATCCATGCGAAAAGAGGACCATAATTCGTGATTTTTGAGTTTACCCCTTGAAACGAGATGAAAAACAAATGATGTGAATCACCAACACTATTACAGTGACGATGTCTCTGCGGTATCCATATGAACAGATTCATGAACGTCCAATGTCCGCAAAATTAGAGCCCCATGTTTCTAACACAGTACTAGCTATGAAGAGAAGAGAAACCTATCACTCTCTCACTCACTATATCTGTAGGTATGAATAGGGTTATGTTCTCACTCACTGTATCTAAGAGCAACACTAGGGTTAGCTGTGTAATCCTTGGACTCCTCTGTTATGAGTTAGGCCCACAATGGAATCGCAGTCCAACTTGGATTCTTATCGCTCCAATTTAGTCTATTCTATATATGTGACCCAGTAGGTTCTCATGACATTGGCAGTAATATTAAATCCTATTTTAATATTACAAGCGGTGAGGAGTATTTAACAACACATCACTACTACCCAAGTAATGAGAATGTTGGTGATTTGACATAACCTTTCTGTGATCAATGTTTCTGTGTAGTTTAATCCCTTTACTTCAGATATCTAGATTGAACACAAGGCATGGATATGTCACCCTTGTATAGTTTAATCTTCTATTTCCTGATACTTGAGTTGACAGAATAACAAATGAGATTAATATCTCATATTGACTCATTTGAGCATGTTCATGCATTTCGTAGTCTCACTCAATCAGGCCCCCCAAAGATATTGCTCATGTTATATAGGAGGGACAAATCCCATCTAGGTCACTCATATCCCTCTGCATAATTTACAGTATGTCCAATAACTAACTTTATAATCACCTTGTTATAGATGACGCTTGATGACATTAAAAAATATAACTCCTCATGTAAGAATTGTAGTGATTTCAAGTCAAAGGACCACATACACCATTATCACTATGAGAATTGCTTATGACACCCACGTAACGATCCATGTAGCATTCTCATGGTGCATTAGTCCATATGTCATTACTCTAATATGTATCTATGTGAAGACTCGATATCTCATATCCATGACCCGTGAGATGTGACTATCAATCTATATACATACTAGTCTCAATACATCATTGCCGTCCTGATTAACAATAATACTTGACTAGAGACATTTAAGAATAATGTTTTGTTTCTATCCAATAGGATCTCACGATCAAGTCATCCACTTGATGTCCTATGGCATAAAACTTACAATTCTAAAGACTTTATTATGTTTATCATAAATAACACACAATAAATGAAATGTCTCATATATTAAATAAATAGCATAATACAGTGTAAGCTAGTATGGTTAAAAAAGATTGGCCTCTAGGGTATACACCAACAAAGCCAGCTACACAACTACATAAAAAGAACTCTTAGCCATTGTATTTGCTTTAGACAAATTTAGATAATATCTGCTTAGTTCTAAAGTAGTTGTGTTTTCTGATCACGTAGTGCTAAAGTTTCTTCTGAAGAAACAAGAAGCGAAACCACGACTAATTAAGTGGATGCTGCTGCTCCAGGAGTTTGATATTGAAATTTAGGATAAAAGTGGAGTAGAAAACCTAGTGGCTAATCATTTGAGCAGAATTGAGAGAGGTGTTGAGCCTCTGGCCTTCTATGACTCTTTCCCAGATGAGCAGCTTTTATAGCTCAAGGTAAGACTACCTCTCCTTAGTTTGCTGACTTAGCTAATTACTTGGTTGTTGATGCACTGCTTGCATATTTCACTAAGGCTCAAATTGATAAGTTAAAGAGTGGATCTAAGTATTATGTGTGGGATGATCCTTATCTGTGGAGATTTTGTAGTGACCAAGTGATTAGTAGATGTATACCTAATCATGAGTTTGATTATGTTCTTAGCTTTTGTCATGCATTTGCATATAGTGTACATTTTGGAGCTAAACGTACAATTAAAAAATCTTAGACTCTAGTTTATATTGGCTTACCTTATTCCATGATGCATACTTGTTTTGTAAGTCTTGTGAACAGTGCCAGAGAACAGGGAACATTTCTCGTAGGAATGAGATGCCTTAGAAACCTTTGCTATTTTTTGAGATTTTTGATGTATAGGGTATTGATTTTATAGGAGCCTTTGTTGTTTCTTTTAGTTTTGTTTACATTTTGCTGGCTATTGATTATGTATCTAAGTGGGTGGAGGCAAAGGCCACTCGAACTGATGATTCCAAAGTTGTTGTGGATTTTGTTAGATTATAGATTTTATGCAGGTTTGGAGTCCCAAGGGTCATCATCAGTAACCAGGGTTCGTATTTCTGTAATTGGAGCATAGAGACTTTGATGAAGAAGTATGGAGTCATGCACAGTTTCTACACCTTACTACTGTAACACCCCAATTTTTGGTTAATTACGTTTTTACCCTAATTGTACCGTTTTCTATTTTTTCTGTGTGTTATAAAATTAATTTGACTATTTCGTAACTGTATTTGATTATTTTGTGTGATTTACTCTGAGTCAAGAAAATAATAATTTTCACGCCGGGAAAAATCTTGTTTGATTATTTGGAGCTGGGCGATCTTACTAAACCCAATCCGAATAATATATATATCATTCATTTAATTTTTAGGATTTTTCTGTGTAATAAAAATATTTATCATGCAGAAAAATCCGTGGGACTCACGTTTGGCTTGTGGGACCCACGTTTGGTTTGTGGAACCCACTTTTATTTTGTGGGACCCACATTTGGTTTGTGGGACTCACTTTTAAGAAAAATTTACTAACATAAATGGCTTGTAAAATTCTAAACGAAAAGGTTGAAAATCCATAAAAATAGTTAGATTTAGTAGATTAGTTAGTTTAAAATCAAACTTAATGGAATAATTAGTCAAAAACTTAATTAAGTTAATCTAAAGGGTTTGAGTGGTAATTAAATGGAATAAAACCTAATTAGTTTTTATCAAATTTTAGTTAGACAATGTATTAGTATAATTAAGTAGAAGATTAAGGATTCTAAGTAAATTAATGATTAACTAAAATACAAAGGAATCTAACTAACTTTTAATTAAACCTAATTAGGAGGACTTTAGCATAAATAAGATATTAAAAATCAATCAAATTTTGATTAGAATTCCTATAGCTATTTTTGGATTTATGTATGCATTATGCATTCAATTATGCACTCAAATGCAATCGTGGAGATCTAGATGCTTAGTCATCCACCATCCAAATCATCAAAGGCAATTATGTTAGCAAAATTGTCAAAAAAAGGGGGCGGCATTTGTCTTGGAAGTCTACGGCCATGCATTTTGGGGGGGGGGCAATTATTCACTTTATCATCTTCATTTCAATCATTCTAAACTTTCATTCATTTCTCTCCTACCCAAAGAACCCAAAGAAAACTTCTAAGTCTTCATTTCCCACACCATTCGGCCAAACACTCTTCTAACACTTCTATCCATCAAAAATTTCATCCAACACAATTTCCTAAACCTAAACCATATTCCAAGAACATCTCTAGTTGTGAGTTTTTGCTAAATCATCCATTTGGAGCTTGGAAAATCACTTTGAAGTTTCTTTCCAATAAGGTGAAAATTCTTCTTTCTTGTTTCTAATTTGATTTTTGATGTTCTAGGCCATGATTGATCCATGGTTTATCTTTTTCATCCATAGTTTATGACTTTATAATTTATTTAAGCTTGTTAGGATTTTTGTTGAAGCTACACAAAATTTCTAAGGAGGAGTCCAAGGAGATCTTATCTTCCTTATAGGAAAGAGGGAGATTTAATCTCATCAACCATGTGTGGTGGTGAGAAAATAGATGTATTTGTGGTGAAGAATCCATAAGGATTCATTCACTTGGTTGTTTATTGTCTTCTCTATTTGTGATTGTGTATGTGTGCATGTTATTTTCTTTTCTATTTGTGGTTTATTATGCATACAAGCATGTTTATAGCTTTGATATTTGGTATGTGTTTTATTATTGCTTTAATATATGGTATGTGTTCATAAATATATGTATATGTTCATGGATCTATGATAATTATTGTTGGATGTGTAAATATGTTGAGACTTGCAAAAGTGTTCCAAAGAACACAAGATGAAGAGCTTATGGTTTTTACTATGGAAAGAGAACCAATATGTTCTCAACCATTTTCTAAAAGGATAACCTAATTGATCTAATTAAGTTAAAGGATTTTTCAATGATTTGATGGATGAAAAATAATTTTAAACTTGGTTCGTATAAAAATGGTGATTTTCGGCCAAAATATATTTTTAATGTTTAATTGATCCAAAATTTATTTTCTAAGTATAAACTAGTTTATTAACCTAAAACGAATTCAATTACGATGGATTTTCAAGAGTCAAATAAGTAAATGAATTTTTACTAGAAGTCTAGTATGGTAAAGAAATAAATTTTAACACTTGAAAAATACTTATCTTTGAGTTTTTAAAGTATGTTAGCAATTTTCAAAGTGTATTTTATGGTTATAATTAAATAAAGGAAGTTTTAAAGGAAAACGTAGAAAATATCATTTAGCGAATTTTCTAAATTAAGTGCTGTCAAAATTGATTAAAAATGAGCAAGTATTGAAGAACGTTTCAAAATGGCATTTAAAAAGCAAAGAAATATTTTACGTAGTTGAAGAATAAAAATAACAGTAGAATAATTTATTAAATTTGAATTTTTGAGAAAAACGTCAAAAATCATTACTTAAGGTAATTTTTGTAAGATAAATGGAAAATAATGTCTAAATAATATTTTTAGTTTTGGAAAGTTTCAAAATTTAATTTGAAACATCAAGAAATATTTTATACAGTGAAAAATAGTAGAAATAGCTTACGTGTATTTAAAATGATGGTTTTTAAACTATGCGATTGAGAAAATGATTTAAAAATGTTACGTGATTGAGAAAACATTGAAAAATATTTACGCGACTTATGGAAATAGTAAGTTTTTTTACTGTCGGGCCAAAGTGGTGGACCCGGACATGTTGGAAAATAGTACTGTCAAGTGGAGACATACTGTTTTTAGAATTATTGATGGTAAGGGTATTTTTGTAATTATGGTGACAATGATGATATTTATGTAATTATGATTCATGGTGATACTGAGGGTATTTTTGTAATTATGGATTATTACATACATAGAGTGGTATGTCAATTTGGTTGAAATTGACAATTGACTGACGAGATGAATTACACCGTGTTGCGGGTGTGATAGGCGTAGTGTGTTCATGAGGAGAACTTGGAGGCGTTAGTGTGCAGTAGATTCCATATGTGGACAGTTGGTAGCTCCTCTGGGCCGTGGTAACTGATAACACACACTAGCGATCTCGACAAATACTATTCTTAATCAGGATCCATTGGGGACTGTCTGGTACTATGCCTGGTCGTACACGACGTATTTGACTGTGTACCATTCACACGACGTATTTGACTGTGTGCTGTTTACACGACGTATTTGACTGTGTAACAGTTGGTTGAGGCAGCCTAATGTGCGGACATGTCTACCGGATCATTCTCTCTGATATTTGTGTTTAGCTTCATAGAGTATGAATGAGTCTGAGTACATGGCATATTTAATCTGCATCATTGTGTGAATAGTTATAATTTGATTTACGATATTTTGCATGTGTGATAATGTGAATAGTTATAATTTGATTTATGATATTTTGCATGTGTGATAATATGAATTGTTATGTTAACTGTTATATTTGTTTGTATTATCGTTTTCTTACTGCTATGTTGGTAATGATATAGATTGTCTCACCTTTTTGTATATATTTTCTGTATTATTATTTATGTTCCGTAAAGTCGTTGAGGAAGTAGAAGAGGAGCAACTGTTGGATTGTCAATACAACAAGGAGCAGCAACCGAGTAACCAGTTCGAGGAAGGCGAACCTCGAGATCATCCATATCATATGGATTGATTGCAGCGTGGTATGATGTTACCAGAGTATTTCTGTCTTCCGATAATCTTCCTGAGGAGGATTCTTCGGAGGATCGGAACTTTTAGTGTTATGCTTGGGCTAGTTTATGGTTTGCTTTAAACCAGACAATTTACTGTTTGTAATTAACTAGTTTGTAATATGTAAATTATTTATACCTATTAAAAACAAAATCATATGTATAATTATAGTGTGTATGTAATAGTTTGTTTTATTTTATGTCTTGTTTATTTTATTTTATAATATAATGTGTTTTAAAAAAAATATTTTTACAATCTATATTATTATATATTACGAAATAATTTATAACTTGGGTAAAGGTTTTATTATTATTGTTCAGAAATGTGACATCCCTAGTAGGGTGTTGCAACTACCCCCAGACTAATGGGCAAGCTGAGGTTTCCAACAGAGAGATCAAGTTGATACTTTAGAAGACAGTCCAACCTAACAAAAAGGACTGGAGCAAGAGGCTTGAGGATGCTTTATGGGCTTACCGAACTGCCTATAAGACACTGATTGAGATGTCCCCTTATTGAATTGTCTTTGGCAAGGCATGCCACTTGCCAGTGGAAATTGAGCATCACGCATTTTGGGTGGTGAAGAGGTGCAACTTGGACCTAGACCAAGCAGGCATGGAAAGGAAGCTACAGTTGCAGGAATTGGAGAAGATTCGCTTGGAGGCATATGGGAGTTCCAAACTTTATAAAGAGAAGACCAAAGCCTTCCATGATAAGAAAAACATTTGAGATTGGTTAAAAAGTGCTTTTATATAATTCTCGTCTTAAATTGGTGCCCGAAAAATTGAGATCTAGGTGGGAAGGTCCTTTTGTTGTTACTAATGTTTTTCCTTATGGTGTAGTTGAGCTTCAAGATGTGACTACAAAGAGGAGTTTCAAGGCTAATGGGCATAAACTCAAGTACTTTTATTATGGTTTCCAAGAGCATACCATGGAGGAGGTGGCCTTGCTTGATGCTACTTATCCAATATAAAAGATGGAGTTTCTTTTCTGTTTCAATTTTTTTATTTTTAATTTAGTTTTCTATTTTTCTATCATTTATTTTTCTATCTGCTATTTTCTATTCTATGTTTTCTATTTTTGCTTGTTGTTTTTGTTTTTGTTTTTATTTCTATTTTATGTTTTAATTTCTATCATTGTTTCTATTTTTTTATCAATTTTGTTTTCTATTTTTCAATTCTATTTTTGTTTTGTTTTTAAATTCTATTTTGATGTTTTTCTAAAAAAAATATTATGCTTCTTGTTTTTAGTTTTTAATTGTGTTCCAATGGCTCTTGAGATGTGCAGAAGTTCTGAGTTTGGACAAATTGAGGATTAGAGGTTCATAACATAAGTGAATGAATTGTCTTTCATCTTGAACTTGACTTGTTTGGTAATAGAAATTAACTTAGTAAATTAAGTTTGATAGACTTATACCGTGTGAGAATTTAAGCTTATTGATGAATGGATTAAGTAATTGTACAATTCTCTTCCTTCTTGTGTGATTTTCACTCATGAATTTTAATTATTCTAGAACTTGCTTCGATTCTTTTTTAGGCTACATTGTTATATGCATGCATGAACATGATTGAGGCATTCTTTCATTGCATTAGCTACTTTAGCCAAATAGTCAACCTTACATAATTCCCCTTTATTAACCCCCTTGAGCTTTTTTTCCTATTCTTTGTTGTTCTTACCTCATTACATGCCCTTAGTAAAAAAAAAACCATGTTGTCCTTTTACCTTAAGGAATAGGGGAGCATTGTCATTATCCTTGGATGAGCTCATGAACAAGTATAAGGCAATCTTAAATTGTTATTGTTGTTTGGTCTTGCTTGAGGACAAGTAAGGTTTAAGTGTGAGGTGTGTGTGAAAATGTTGTGCTAAATTGTTCTTCTAAAAAAAAAAGTTGCAATACTTCTAAAAAAAAGAAGAGGGAATATATATGAAGAGAATAATTTGCATCATATGGAATCACATTAAACTTTCATGCTTGTTCTTAGAATTCATCTCCAGTGTTCTTTTATTCTCTTTGGTTTTTAGCTTGTCATATCCTTATCATTATCATCCCTTACCTTAGCCTAATTACAACATTGAATAAAACTCTCTTGATTTGTGCATGCATGTGTATAGAATAGTAGAGAAGTAAAAGATAAGCAAACTTATAGTAATATAAATTTTCATGAATTGAGTTGAGTGAAACACTTACCTTCTAGACATTTCTAACACTAAACACTTGAGGGAGTGAGAGTATATCTTATGAAAATCTATCATTTTTTGTTTATGCTTTTCAATTGAAATTACCTTACTTATTGATTTGAGATGTAAAGAAATGTCACTTCACGAAGGTTTTGATCCCTTAAACATCTTGGTTGCTATCCTTACTTGTAAACTTTTACATTCTTGAAGGTCATTGGAAAGTAAATTTTCTTAGAGTTTTGGTTTTTGAGTTTTTGTGTTCCTTGTCCCTTAGTTAGAATCTTTAGTTTGCCCGAGACGTGCAAAAGCTAAGTGTAGGGAAATTTTATAATCACATATTTCATACATTAATAAACCCTTATTTTTAGTCCTATACACTCTCAATGTACTTAATTGATTGAGTTTGGACATGTATTGTAAGTTTGGGCTCAAATTGGGCTTAATTGATTTTTCCAGCATTATTAGAATTTTACACTGTTTTTGTATTTCAGTCATATCTTGAGTTCTAGATATTTAAAAAATATATATATTGCCTTGTAGAAAAGATAAGAGTGAGTTCTACAACTTTCATGTATCTTGCCTTGTAGGTCATATTTTTTGTCTATTTAAGGCTCTACCCATCCATGTTGTAAGGCATCCTTTCCTTTAGAATACGAGTTTTAAAATGAGAATCTAGAATGAGAGTGTCTCCCTCTATGCCTTCTCCCTCTTCAATCAATAAATCTCAATCTTTTCTGATTTTTTCTTTCTTTCTTCTCATCTCCCTCACTAGAGCAAAAAGGCGGTTTATCGCCTCTCCAATTTTTATTTTTTATGTTTTGATTAATTTATTTTCTACATCTCAATCTTCTCTTCTCCTCCTTATGGTCCTATGTGGTATTGTCTTTGTTCCAGTTTCTTATTTTATGTTTCATTTTTAATCTACATTCTGCATTTGCATTTGTATTCATGTAAGCAGTCCATCTCCTCTCCTACTTCTCTCTATCTTTTTTCCCTTCTGCCTTTTCCTATGATGTTCACCCTGTGCTCTGGTATCAGAGCCTAATAGGGAAGTAGGAATGTATTGGTGGATCTGAGTTAGTCGTTATCTATCTGAACTTTATGGTACATTTTAAGACTATTATTATGCTAGATATGTTAATATATGTATATTTGTTAATTTATAATTGTTATATTGTCTATTCTTAACTAGAAAGTGCGCAATCCTAGTGATAAGTTATGTTGTGGGGCTGTAGCAATAAGTCATGGAAGAGGCAGTAAGTCTAAATTGACGATGCTTTAACGTTAGAAAATATCATAAGGCAAATCAGTGACTATGGTTGAGAATTGATTGAAAGAAAAAAGTCTGGAATTTAGCAAAATAAAAAAAATTATTAAAATCTTAAGATCTAGTTCAGAAGATAAACCTTACCTCAATCTATTCTTTACATGTCTATGGAACCAAATAAGGGTAATGATATTAGGGGAAAAGATCATTGCTTGATTGTCTCTTTAATTTTGTGTTTTATTTCCTGTCTGTTTTAATAAGTTGCACTTTTTGTCTTTCAAATTCTCCCTAAAATCTTCTCAAACATCTTCATCATCGCTCTTTGAGCATCAAACTAAAATATCTTCAACAAACATCATTAATGAAGAAATTTGTTTTGAAGACATTAATCAAGACATCGATGATTGGGAAATCCCTAGAATTCTAACAAACGAACTCTGTAACACCCTAAACTTTTGGGTGAATTACCGTTGTGTCCCGAATGTATTGTTTGATGTTTTTCAACTTTAGGATAAATGATTGTTGTGTCCTTTTTGTACTGTTTGTTATTTTTCTGTATGAATTACTATTTTATATTACTGTCTGTTATTTTATTTGGACTTTTTGTGTGACTTGCTCCGGGATAGGAAAATAATATTTTCCGGGCCGGGAAAATCTTATTTTAATTATTCGGAGCTGGGGGATCTTACTAAACCCAATTCTGAATGATACGGATAGTAATCTTTTAATTTTTAGGATTTAACTGTAAAATAAAATAATTTTATATTATTATAATATTATTTTATTAGTCAGTACAAATAAGCGGTAATGGACCCAGAAATATTTTGCGGGACCCACATTTAGTAAAAACTTAATAGGATTAGTAGCTTAATTAAGCATCATTAGTGGTGGAACATTCAAGAACATGTGACAAGGCTTAATTAGTGACAAGGCTTAATGACAAGGATTAGTGACTAGGCTTAGATTAACCAATGAGAGCTAAGCTTGGTGATCAAGTTTTAATCCTCACCATTGATCATTCCTAAGGCTTGGATGGAGCCAACCAAGTGGACACCTCCTTGCCATTGAAGTCCACGACCATGCACTACTTTGGAGGGTAATTACCACTTGATTTTCTAACACTTTCTCTCTTCTCTTTCTTCCAAAAATACCAAACTCCATTGTTGTCTTCTTGAAGGTCCATTCGGCCAAACACCATTCCTTACCATCCATCCTCCTAAAATTTTATCCAACCAACTTTTCTAAACCTAAACACAATTCTAAGAACATCTCTAGTTGAGAGTTCTTGCAAAATCCTTCATCTTGGGCTTGAAAACCTACTTGGGAGATTTTACCTAGAAGGAGAAATTTCTTGTTTTTCATTTCTAAATTCTTTTTCAAAGTTCTAAGCCATGATTGATCCATGGTTTAAGCTTTCTTTCATGTTATAACTTGTAGAATTTTGTTTAAGTTTGATAGGTGTCTTGGAGGGTGAAAACCGAAACCCTAGAAAGGAGTGAAAGAGTATTTGTCTTCATTTAAGGTAAGAGGAAGACTTTAATCTTATCATCCTTGGGTGGTGGTAAGAAGATGGAAATTGTTTGTGATTATAGAATCCATAAGGATTCATTTGTGTGTTTGTTATTAGCTTTTCTATTTGTGATTTGTATTAATTTGCATGTCTACAAGCTTTGAAATATTGTATGTGTTAGTAGATGCATGTGTAAATATTAGGAAGTGAACAACATGTCAAGGATTGCATGAGTGTTCCAAAGAACACACCATCAAGGCTCACGGCCTCAACCAAAAAGGAGAACCAAAATGTTCTCATCAATTTTCTAATATTGTGATTTAATTAACCTAGGAAAATTAACAAGATGCAAAATTGTTTAGAGCAAGAAAAATGAATGTAGAGATCAAATGGCAATTCTAAGTATTTCGGCCAACATGCCAAAGCCAAGGATTTATGGTTTCTAAAATCATTTCCAAACCATTTTCAATCAAAAAGAAGCAATATATGTTAAAAGGAATTTTTTTTACAATGAGTTTTGAAGAAATAAATTAATTAGAAATAAATTTAAGAAGTTAAAACTAATGATTTTACTGTTAGAAGAAAATACTGTAGCTTTTGCAAATTTCTAACATATAGCTCATATTATATTTTGAAGCATGTTAGTGGTTTTCAAAAGTTAAATTATACGGTTAAAAATTAAGTAAAAGGAATTTTTACAGAAGTTAGGAAACCATTATTATAAGTTTCTAAACAAAATACTGTCAATTTTTAGTAAAAACAGACAAATAAGATAGAAAAGATGTCCAAAAGATAGTATACGGTATGAAAAATATTCTACGTAGTTTAAACGTACTAAATATTATTTCTGTTTATTTAAACAGTACTTTAAAGGAATTCGGACAAGAAAATAATTAAAAAACCTTACGCGATTGAGAAAACGTATTAAAAACTCTATGCGATTTTAAAAACAGTAAAATATATTTACGCGATTTAAAAACGTTTGTAAAAACGATGGAATTGTGAAAACACGATAAAATTTCTACGCGATTGACGAAAATAGTGAATTTTTATTGTCGGGCTAAGTGGTGAACCCGGACAGGTTGTGAAACAGTATTTGTCTGGTGGGACTTACTGTATTTATTTCTACCATGAGGGCATGAGTTTTTGCCATTGAGGGCATTTGCGTAAATACGCATATTTGTACCATTGAGGGTATTCTGGTAATTTTTCTATCATGCATTGAGTTAATGCCATTTTTTGGTGGATTGATTGACAAGGTGAATCACATCGTATTGTCGGTGCGATAAACGTAGTGTGGTTCATTTTCTTTATGGACTTGGAGACGTTAGTGTGCGGTATCCCATATGTGGACAGTTGGTCGCTCCCCTGGCCGTGGAAACTGGCAACACACTAATGGACTAGACACACACTATATTTAATCGAGATCTTGTAAAATCTAATAGTACATTGCCTGTAGTGACACGACGTTAGACAGTGTGCTACGCCACGCCATGTGACTGTGGGCTATAGACGCAACGTGAGATCGCAGAATAGTTTGGTTGGGCAGCCGTGGTACTAATAAATTTTGCGGGTCATTCTCTCTGATGTCTGTATATGTGTAGCTCCAAGGAGTAGGATCGTGTCATATTGCATATGTATCTGTGTTGTACATCATTATATTTTTTTCTGTGATATCATATATATTTAATTCTTATATTATATCTGAGATGTACTGTATTTATGTTTATGTTTATGTTGCTATGGCATTCTATATTGTATGAACTATTTTATCTGCTGTATTGTCGTTTTCTTATTTACCATGTTTGTGATGATTTAGATTGTCTTACCTCTTTCTTGTATACGTTCTATGTATATTGTAAATTATGTGATAAAGAGTTTGAGGAAGAGGAACAACCTCTTGAGTGTGAGTATCCAGAGGAAGAGGAAGAGCATCAAGCCGAAGATCAGTTCTACGAGCAAGAACCATCCGATCATCCATATCCATTGGATTGATTGTGTGGATATGACGCTACCAGGTTTCTTTGGATTCGTGCAACTGGAGTTCCATGGAGGCTCTGAAGCCTGGCGTCTGCGAGAGGATCGTGATTCGGTGACGTACGTAAGGCGTCTGACTGTGACCATACGTACGAAGTTTGATGGAGTGCCGATCTTTTCTACTTTATTGTATTTACATGTGGAGTTGTCGTTATCTCTTAGGCGTCATTGGGGCGGTATGTTTGATGCGCCTAGCGAGATTAGCAGCGTATCGACTGCACGGACCTGTGTCCGTAGAGGTCGAGGCATCCTGGATATCTATCACCTGAAGTTTCATCTGAGAAGAGGGTTAGATATTTATGATGTGTACTTGGGCGCGTCTGCATTTGTATATATTTGACCTTTTACTGTTTTGTTTACTGTTTTAGTTTAAATATAGATAGTTATAAATTATTTGTATAACTTATAACTAGAACCATATGTATATTATGTGTGATGTTGGTTTGTTTATTTTGTGTTTTCGCGTTATTTTATTTAATACTATTCTATTTAACAAGAAGAATTTTTACAACCGCAATATTATGTTACAAATGTTTTACAACTTGGGTAGATTTTATTTATCTTTCTGTTATTTTATTTATAAATGTGACATCCCTACAAGGGTGTTATATTAGTTGGTATCAGAGCCCAAGTTAGAGTCTTTTGGGGTTGTGGTTGGGTCTGTTTTTGTTTGTGCTGTGTGATTCTCTGTGATTTATTTCCGAAAGGATGTATTTAACTTTGTTTGGTTATGTTTGAAGAAAGAAGATGTCTGGTAGAGGACGAGGACGTGCGAACGTAAATCAGGAAGTGGACCCAATGATTGCGACTGCTGAAGCTATGCAGCGAATGGTTGAAGTGATTACTCGGCGAAGACCGAGAGCACTCAACAAAGAAGATGCTACTGCTGATGCCCTAAATTTATCTGAATTTAGGCGTAACAATCCGCCGCAGTTTAGAGGCGAGGTTGATCCTGAGAAAGCAAGTCAATGGATACAAGACTTGGAGAGAATCTTTGAAGGAATGAGATGCACAGATGAGAAGAAGGTGACATATGCAGCCTTTATGTTAAGGGGAGACAGAGAACATTGGTGGAGAGGAAACCGCTGGTTGTTGCAGGCTGAAGGAACAGAAATTACGTGGGAGGTATTTTCTAATGCATTTTTGGAAAAGTATTTTCCTGCGAGTGCTAGACATGCCAAGGAGATGGAATTTCTTGGTTTACGTCAGGGTAACATGACTGTGAATGAGTATGCTACTAAATTTGAGAGCTTGTCTCAGTTCTCAGATTATGCTCAAACTCGACCGGATGATGCGTGGAGATGTCAGAAGTTTGAGTCGGGGTTGAGAGTGGAACTGAAACGAGGAGTGATATCTTTGAGAATGAATCAGTTTCATGCTTTAGTTGATGCGTGTGCACGACTCGAGGAATTGGAGTCGTCACGAGATCAGAGGAATCGTAACTTTGGACCAACAAGGTTTCAAAGGGGTGGTAGCAGTAATACTAATCGGTTTCAGCGTAAGCCGTATTCTAGACCACCAGGGAATCAATCTCAACGACCACCAGTTGGGGGAAGTACTAGTGGTAGTGGAGCTGGACAGAGAGTGGCATTTACTCCAACATGTTTTAAGTGCAGAAAGAAAGGCCATATCTCTCCAGAGTGCACAATTAGAGGGACAGTTTGCTTTAACTGTAAACAACCTGGGCACATGTCTAAGGATTGTACTCAGCCGGAAAGGAAACCTGTTGTTCGTTATGTTCGAGCTAATCAGCAAAAGTCAGCAGGTACTCAACCGACGTCAGGAGGACGAGTATATACTATGACAGGAACGGAAATTTCTCAATCTGATGACCTTATTCAGGGAGAAGGAGTCATTGAAGGTAATGTTTTGACTATGTTATATGACTCTGGTGCGACACATTTATTTATTGCATATGATTGTGTGGAAAGATTGAAGTTGCCTGTGTCTTCTCTAAATGTTAAATTGAGTGTATCTACGCCAACTGCTAAACCTATAGTTACATCTAAGATATGTTTGGATTGTCCTGTTGTTATCAAGGACCGTATGTTTTCGGTCAACTTGATTTGTTTGCCTCTTGTTGAGATAGATGTAATCTTAGGGATGGACTGCTTATCTTCTAACCATATCCTTATAGACTATGCGAACAAAACCATAGTTTTTCCTAAGGAAGAAAAGTCTGGATTCTTGACTGCTGTTAAAGTCAAGTCGTTGTTGAGAGAGGGAGCACAGGGATATATGTTATTGTCTTTTCTAGAAGTCAAGAATGAGAAAGATGTGAATACTATTCCTGTTGTCAATGAGTTTCCAGAAATCTTTCCTGATGATGTACTTGGTTTGCCACCTGAGAGGGAGATCGAGTTTTCAATTGATTTAGTACCAGGAACAGGTCTTATCTCAATTGCGCCATATCGAATGTTGCCAGCAGAGTTAGTGGAGCTGAAACAACAATTGGTGGAACTATTGGAGAAACAATTTGTGCGACCTAGTGTTTCACCGTGGGGAGCACCAGTGCTTTTGGTCAAGAAGAAAGACGGAACTTGACAAGCGCCGAACTCAGTCAAAATTATAACCGAAGTTATTACCTAAGCTTGTAGCACAGTGACAACACCGGATCGTCTCCTCAAGGATCGTAGATGTAATTTAATCAAATCAAGTGAAAGTTAGCAAAGGGGGGTTTGACAGTTTAATATCGTACTTAACAAAATTAACGGAAGAAATAACAATTAAAGAGTAGTCAATTTAGAAACCTATCAAAGATTGGGTGGATTCAATCATAAACCCTTCATAGAACACTTGAAGCGCAATTGAATTGTTAATTTGGATCTAACCGAGATCTCTGCATCAAATCCAGAATTCAATTAACAAGTGATAAACACAAATCCGCAATCGCACCATTCATGAAGATCTATGTTAATTTCAAGTACCGAATTCAATTAACTTAGGCACAAATCAGTAACCTAACCTCTTCAATTCTGTGATTAATTTAGATCAATCAGTTCTAAGTTTCATCACAAATCTCAATCTTCATTTATGTGATTAGTTTAGATCAATCAGTTCTAAGTTTCATCACAAATCTCAATCTTAAACCAAGATCAATCAGATCAACATAAATAGAATCACCATTCATGCATTCAAGATCAAGAAGAAGAAGAAAGAAGAAGAAAAGAGGAATTCAATTACAAATCAAATACAATGCATAACCAAGGTCTCAAGAATCCAAACCACAATCTCTTCAAGAGTTCTAAATTGACCCAAAGTAGCTTAGCCCTCCATTACCATGAAGGGGAGCATCAAAATATACAAAACTATGAGAAACTATGAAGAAGCAAGAAGAAACTTAGAGAGAAATGAAGGAGAATTACATGTTGTTCATGATAAATGGTGCCTTTTATAGAAGTCTAAGGTAACAAAATGACAAAGGGAAGTGGGTGGATGAGTGGATGAGTGAGTGGAGTGTTTGAGTGGATGGATTAGTGGGTTGGTTTAGTGGATTGGTTTAGTGGATGAGTGAGTGGAATGGTTAAGTGGGTTGGTTGAGTGGAAAATGCCAAAGGACTTTTAGTGAGTGGAAAATTATGGACATGAATGGGTGAGTGGATGGATGAGTGGGTGGATTAGTGGATGAGTGGGTGGAGTGGTTAAGTGGTTGGATTAGTGGATGAGTGGGTGGATTAGTGGATGAGTGGATGAGTGGATGAGTGGATTAGTGGATGGATGAGTGGGTGGTTGTGGACGAAAATTTCGTGTCTGACTTGGAAGCCAAAAACGACCCACTATACTTCAGAACCACGAAATGTGTTCTTCATGAAAGTTGTAGATCCTTGTCTTGGCTATAAAATGAATAGCTGGTTCGTCCAATTTGGCTTCCTTAAGCCCAAGATATGTCCCAAATACCGTAGGTTGCTCAAACCCAACTTCAGCACCTCTGTTCCGATTTGCAAGCTCAAAATGACCTACTAGACTTCTTTTTCTCAAAATGTGTTCTTCATAAAAGTTGTTTATTTGGATCTTTACTATCCACTGTCCAAATTTCAGCCCATATCCATTATTAGATCTTGAGATATGATTTTATGAGTGCACACTGTTCGGATTCTACTGACAGAACCCGTATTCTGACTTCCATGTAAACTTAGGTCCCTTAGACATCTGAATCGGACTTTGAGCTCTTCATCAAAGTTGTAGAGCTTCCTGTTAGATTTCCTGAAAGGTAAAATTCATGTTCATCAGATATTAGGAACTCAAGTTATGGCTAAAATACAGAAACAGTGTCAAATCTCAATAATGCTGAAAATATTCAATTAGGACCAATTTGAGCTCAAACTCTCAAAATCATACCAAACTCAATCAATTAAGAATATGGAGAGTGTAAATGACTAAACATAAGGGTTTCTTAATGAATAAAATATGTGATTATCAAATTCCCCCACACTTAGCTTTTTGCACTCCTGGGCAAACCTCAAGACCAAAATTTTACAATCAAGAAGAACAACCAAAGGTTCAAGGGATCAAAACATTCATGAGTTAACAATTTTCCACATCTCAAACCAACAAGCAAGGTATCTTCAACATGAATCGAGAATGATAGATCTTCACAAGATCCCCTCTCAATCTCTCAAGTGTTTAAAAGGTAGGTATTTCACTCAATTCAACCCATGAAAATTGCACTACCATAAGCTTGCTTATATTCTACTTCTACACATGCACACACAAATCATGAGGACTTTATTCAAGGTTGTAGTGAGGTCAAGGTAACAGGAGAGGCTAAAATGGATATGAGAAGATAAATACCAAAGAGAATAAAAGCAAATGAGAGCTGAGTTCAAATAACAAGCATAAAAGTTCATCCCAACTCTAGTGTATATCCCTTTACATATTCATTTCCCAATCCTTTTCTTTTTTTTTAAACACTTGGTTTTTTTTTTTTTTTTTTTTTTTTTTTTTTTTTATTTTTTTATTTTTTTTATTTTTTTATATATATGAACATAACTATATACATACATTTTTTTTTCTTTTTGGGCACTCTTTTCTTTTTCAACAACCATTTTGTACACACACCCCCACACTTGTTCAAAAACTCATCCATTAACCAAGCTAATGTTCTTTTATTCCCTAAGGTAAAGTAAGAACACGATTTTTCATTTAAGGCACATAATGAGCTAGAAACAATGAATGGTCAAATAAGCTCAAAGGGGTTAAGCAAAGGAAAATATACAAGGTTGGCAGGAATCAGAGAATTTTCAAGAAGTCAAAAGAGTGCTTGATATCATATTGAAAACAAGGTTGGCTATTTGGTTAAACTAGCTAATTAAGAAAGAGGGCCTCAATCATGTTCATGCATGCAAGTGAAATGTAGCCTCAAAAAGAATCAAAGCAAGTTCTAGAGTGGTCATTAACATGAGTGAAAATCACACAAGAAAGAAGAGAATGGCATAAATGTTAAATCCATCCATTAGGCTCAAAATCTCACAAGGTATGCATCCATTAAACTCAATTCATCAATTCAATCATCCATCTCCAAGCATATCAGTTCAAGAAGGGAGAAAAGTTATCCAATCATGCAATGATCCCTTTTTTTTGTGTTTTTTTTTTCTTTTTTTTTAACAACCAAAAGAAACATGCTAAAATCTCTCCCCCACACTTAATATAACATTGCCCTCAATGTGAAAGAGAGATATAGAAAAGAGCAACACAACCTGATAAGAAGTGAATCAACGCCAAGCAGAAAAGAAGCACATTGTCAGTTACGCATCAGACCCTGAAAAGAAATCAAACAAGAAAACGTTAGTACTTCCACAATTTAATACTAATTAATTACTACCTAAAAAAATTCCTTACTCTGCCACCAATTAAGATGCGTCTCAAGAGTAAAATTCTCCTTACTCTGCCATCATTAATTAGTTTAATAAGTTCATGACAATCATATCATACTTTCCAAACAAAATAACAAATTTTTTTTTTAATAAAATCAAACCCATTAAAGAGAAAGTGTCAGATCTGACTTTTTTTTCTTGTTACTTCCTTCATTTGCTTCGTTGACCAATCTATCGAGCTAATACCTTATCAGGCACATACTCAAAAGCTTCTAATTTATCAATGAGCTCATCAATAGTGGAGGCAGAGATAAGAAGTTGTCTTGCCGAAGGAGTGATAAATTTCTGTTCTACAGCTTTGTCAAGAAAAAATAACAAAAGATCAAAGAAATTATTAACATTCAACAAACCAATGGGTTTATGGTGGATGTTCAGTTCAGCCCAAGAGACAATTTGAAAAATCTCTTCCAACGTACCAAAACCACCAGGTAAGACAAGAAATGCATCAGAATTGTCAACCATTGTTTTCATTCGTCCATGCATAGATGTTACCTGAATTTCTTCTCCAATTGTCCTTCCAGTGATGTTATTTTCAGCTAAAGGTTTAGGAATAACACCTAAAACCTGACTGCCTCCTAAAAAGGCAGCAAGTGATACAGCCCCCATTAACCCACGGCAACCTCCCCCATATACAAGATGAATATTCCTCGCAGCAAGTGATCGACCAAGAGTGCTAGCTGCGTTTACAAATTCTAATCCCTTCCCATAACTCGACCCACAAAAAACACAGACATTTTTGAGGTTACGAATAGGAGGTCCCATTCTATACTTTTCCTCCCTTTGAGTGTTTCTTAGTTGAAGGAAAATGGAGAAAATGGAGTGTTTAAATAGGAAAAAGAATGGAAAGGGGAATAATTGCACCTATGAGGGTAGGTTGGCTGTTGTCAGAAAAGGTTGAAATTAAGAAACACAAAATCTTTTTTTTGTTTTTTTTTCCCTTTTTTTTATTTTTTTTGTTTTTTTTGTTTTTTGTTTTTTTTTGTTTTTTTTGTTTTTTTTTTTGTTTTTTGTTTTTTCTTTTTTTGACTTCAAGAAAACCATCAAGGTAAAGAAGTCTAGAAACCCCTGAAGGACCCTGCTCAAAGGATCGTCTGTACAAAAATCAAAATACAACAAAATGATACAAAGATAAAAGAAATAGAAAATGATGACATACCTGTATGTACAGTTTCCATGACGTATCTTTATACTGCGCGTCATGAGTGCAGTAGACATCACGTCCTTTTTTTTTTTTTTGAAATTGTTAGAAAAACTTGATGAAAGATGAGTGTATACTTACTTAAGATTGGGATGGAGGTAGTCTGCTCTTTCGGCTTTGTGCCAAAGCATTGTTGACCAGTATTCGACCCATTCAAGACCGGTAGCAACATAGGGCTCCCAAAAGGGACAAGTGGCCATAATACGATTGGTCGCCTCACATGTGGGATACAATCTACCTTCTTTGTCTTTCAATTAAGAAATTTGGATCGGGATGCATGCATTTCCCCATTCACGGTGTGTGTTACCAAAGCCAACCCTAAGACGTATACATAATTTTTGTTTTTTTTTTGTTTTTTGTTTTTGTTTTTTTTTTAGAGATGACATGAAGAAGAAGAAGAAGAAGATGATATATACAGATTGTTTGTGGATATGGCTCACATCTGCCTCTGGTTTAACGTCCAGTAACGGCTTAAACGTCTTCTATGAGTCGAGGATAAGCTTCCCATCCAATTTTCTTATAAATTGGCAAACAGGGTCTTTTAGAGTCAGATTCCCAAGACTATAGCGTTTTTCTTCATCCTTGAAGAGATTCCACAATTTAAGAATTTCACGATGCACCAATCCACAAGAATGCGTCTCAAGAGTCAATAAGATATCATCTAATGACTCCTTACTCAGTCCATTCTTAATGAAGAAAATTTTATCTTCTCTATTTGCGGAAACCATCCCCAAAGTACGACATCGCTTGTTACAGTTCCATCATCCACATTTGTGACAAACTTGTAACCTTTTTGCTCTTCTCCTTTTAGAATATGAACTTCTTCCAAGACCGGGCATATATGAGTCAAATGAAATTGAGGACTCACCTGCTAATCGGACCTTCGCTTCAATTATCTAGCGTACATCTTCTGGCATACCTTTGTGCATTAACAGTCTCAATCTTTCACATCGAACTTTATAGATTTTTCTCAGAGCATTTTGAGGAAGAGAAGGAAAATGTTTTCTCAGGTTTAAAAGAATGACATCCATTTTGAAGGAGAAGAAGGATTCAGTTATTTTGGGAAACTGAAAAATAAACCGACTTGAGAGTCACGGAGTACCGTATCCGCCACTTAACCGGCAACACAAAGAACTCAAGAACTTAGTTTTCCAGGAATTGTTGAGTCTTTGTCCATTAACTTTAAGCGCATTACCATTCCTAGGATCCTCAATATCTACGGCCCCAGAGGATACACGTATTTGACAACAAAAGAACCGTGCCACCTGGATCTCAATTTTTCAAGGAGTAGGTGCAGATGATAATCTCAAAGCAGATCCTTTTTGACCAATTTCCGCAACTTTTGCAAAAGGTGTAACAGACCTTGAATAAAATGGGCCAATAAAATCCATACTGCAAGATTTTCGCAGTTGTTGTCGTTGAAGAAAAAGTGACCTCCACTTACTTCCGAGTGACAAAATTTAATGGCACTACCTACCTTATTGTCGGACACACAGCTGTTTTTTTTTCTTTCTTTTTTTTTCTATTTTTTTTTTTTTTTTTTTTTTTTTTTTTTATTCATAATGCGGATGGAGAAGGTTCATCACCTCCACTTCGCATTCTCTCGGAAGTTCATGATATTGTTTGAGGCGGTGTCCATTGGTCTTATTAAGTGAGGTTGGTGAAAAGACTCCACCAGGATCCCATTGGTTGAAACGTGATGACCAGGTTATGGTTGACACAACATGATAGCTTCCACTACGGTCCCATTGGTTGAAGTGTAACGACCAAGTGAAGCTTGAAGCATGAGGGTTCACATTGGGGTCCCATTGGTCTTCCTTGACTTCACCAATGGCATGCAATACGTGTAATTTTGCAATCCTGCTTTCATTGATAATGCTGGACCATGGCCCAAAAACAAAATCCACTTCAGTAGTTACTGTCATATGCTGTCTTTCCTCCTTCTTTGAAAATTCCTCAATGGCCTTCAACTCCACCTCCCTATGTGTTTCAGATTCTGCAATTGCATTGTTGATAGACCCTTCAATATCATTAGATGCTGCGTAAACAGAATCATCAGCTTTCAAATATGCAGAAATCTCAGCACACATAACACATTTTATATCACCGTCACAATCAGTACATGAGTTGCAATTGATAGAATCATCAAAACCAATTAAATCAGGAAATTCAGCACACAACTCATCACGAGTTTCCTCAACTAAATCTGCAGGTAAATCAATATGATAATTAGAATGCAGGGAGTTGGGAATTGTTTGGGAAGAGAGTTGGTCTGACTCTTGACTTCTCAGTTCATTAATAGTGGTTGTCATCTGCTCAATTTGGGTTGTTAAATTTTGAATAGTGGCAGTGAAACTCTGCTGGAACTCAATTTGGGTTTTCATCAAGTCCTCCCATCAAGGCTCAAGTTTTGTGGTTGATGGACTTGTTATCTGCTGGAATGGCTGCTCATATTGAAATGATTGTTGCTGTAGTGATGCCGTATTGCCATATCCCAGATCCGGATAGTATTCCCAGCTAGGGTTGTATGTGTTGAAGAAGGGGTCATAACTTTGTTGCTGCTGCTGGAACTGTGGTTCATCAGGAAAATAATCAACTGCTACAATAAATTGATCTGGATAAACAGAACTACCATACTGAAGTGTAGGGCATGCATATGTGGGGTGAGATGAACAAAAACAAATGTTACACACAAGTGTAGCTTCCTGCACAGGTAATTGTTGTCTCACTACTATATGTCTTACCAAAAAAGTCAATTCCTCAAGTTTTGACTCCATTATGCATGGTCCATTGTCTCCTTAAAATGCAACAGAATGCAACAAAATGATAATGAAAGAAAAAGAAAAAGAAAGAGTTAAATGATAACTTAAAAAGATCGTATCACACTTACGGATCCCCGACAACGGCGCCAAAATTTTGATTTACACTGCATAACCAAGGTCTCAAGAATCCAAACCACAATCTCTTCAAGAGTTCTAAATTGACCCAAAGTAGCTTAGCCCTCCATTACCATGAAGGGGAGCATCAAAATATACAAAACTATGAGAAACTATGAAGAAGCAAGAAGAAACTTAGAGAGAAATGAAGGAGAATTACATGTTGTTCATGATAAATGGTGTCTTTTATAGAAGTCTAAGGTAACAAAATGACAAAAGGAAGTGGGTGGATGAGTGGATGAGTGAGTGGAGTGTTTGAGTGGATGGATTAGTGGGTTGGTTTAGTGGATTGGTTTAGTGGATGAGTGAGTGGAATGGTTAAGTGGGTTGGTTGAGTGGAAAATGCCAAAGGACTTTTGGTGAGTGGGAAATTATGGACATGAATGGGTGAGTGGATGGATGAGTGGGTGGATTAGTGGATGAGTGGGTGGAGTGGTTAAGTGGTTGGATTAGTGTATGAGTGGATGAGTGGGTGGATTAGTGGATGAGTGGATGAGTGGATGAGTGGATTAGTGGGTGGATGAGTGGATTAGTGGATGGATGAGTGGGTGGTTGAGGACGAAAATTTCGTGTCTGACTTGGAAGCCAAAAACGATCCACTATACTTCAGAACCACGAAATGTGTTCTTCATGAAAGTTGTAGATCCTTGTCTTGGCTATAAAATGGATAGCTGGTTCGTCCAATTTGGCTTCCTTAAGCCCAAGATATGTCCCAAATACCGTAGGTTACTCAAACCCAACTTCAGCACCTCTGTTCCGATTTGCAAGCTCAAAATGACCTACTAGACTTATTTTTCTCAAAATGTGTTCTTCATGAAAGTTGTTTATTTGGATCTTGACTATCCACTATCCAAATTTCAGCCCATATCCATTATTAGATCTTGAGATATGATTTTATGAGTGCACACTGTTCGGATTCTACTGACAGAACCCGTATTCTGACTTCCATGTAAACTTAGGTCCCTTAGACATCTGAATCGGACTTTGAGCTCTTCATCAAAGTTGTAGAGCTTCCTCTTAGCTTTCCTACAAGGTAAAATTCATGTTCATCAGATATTAGGAACTCAAGTTATGGCTAAAATACAGAAACAGTGTCAAATCTCAATAATGCTGAAAATATTCAATTAGGACCAATTTGAGCTCAAACTCACAAAATCATACCAAACTCAATCAATTAAGAATATGGAGAGTGTAAATGACTAAACATAAGGGTTTCTTAATGAATAAAATATGTGATTATCAGAACTTCTGGACTTTGTGTGGATTATCGTCAGTTAAACAAGGTGACTATCAAGAATAAATATCCGCTTCCGAGAATTGATGATTTGATGGATCTGTTGAAGGGAGCAGTGGTATTTTCTAAAATAGATCTGAGATCGGGTTATCATCAGATTCGTGTTAAGGGGGAGGATATACCCAAAACAACTTTTCGAACTCGTTATGGACATTATGAGTATCAGGTAATGTCATTCGGGGTGACGAATGCTCCTGCCATATTCATGGATTATATGAACAGGATTTTTCATCTGTATCTAGACAGATTTGTCGTTGTTTTTATCCATGACATTCTGATCTATTCTCAATCTAAGGAAAAGCATGCTGAACATCTTGGTATTGTTCTTCAGATTTTGAAGGAGAAGCAACTATATGCGAAATTGGCAAAGTGTGAGTTCTGGTTGGAAGAAGTCCAATTTCTAGGTCACGTGATTTCCAAGGAAGGTATTGCGGTAGACCTATCGAAAGTGGAGACTGTTTTACAGTGGGAAAGACCTAAGACGGTGACGGAAGTTCGAAGTTTTGTTGGACTTGCTGGATATTACCGAAGATTTATCGAGGGTTTTTCTAGAATTGCTGGACCGCTTACACAGCTCACGAGGAAAAGTCAAGCTTTTGAGTGGACAGAAGAACGTGAAGCCAGTTTCCAAGAATTGAAGAAAAGGTTAACAACTACACCAGTGTTAATTTTACCGGATTCCAAGAGAACTTTTGATGTGTATTGTGACGCTTCTTACCAAGGGTTAGGATGCGTATTGATGCAAAATTGGAATGTTGTGGCATATGCTTCTCGACAGTTGAAGGTTCATGAGAGGAATTATCCAACACACGATTTGGAATTGGCCGCAGTAGTTTTTGCTCTGAAGGTATGGAGGCATTTTCTGTATGGAGCTATGTTCAATGTCTTTAGTGATCACAAGAGTTTAAAGTACTTGTTTGATCAGAAAGAATTGAATATGAGGCAAAGGCGATGGTTGGAATTCTTAAAGGATTATGATTTTCAACTTCAATACCATCCAAGGAAAGCTAATGTGGTAGCTGATGCCTTAAGCAGAAAGGTGATTAGTGTTTCGGCAATTATGATAAAGAAGGAGGAATTGATTAACAAATTTTGAGATTTATGGTTGTCAGTGGAGTTTTTGCCTGGAAGGGTTCGCCTATTCAAGGTCGTGATCATAAATAAATTTCTTGATGTAGTCCGAGATAAGCAGAAGGAGGACCCGTTTTTACAAAATGAGAGGGAAGGTGATCAAGTTGGTGAAGGTCATATGGAACGATGTGACAGGTGATGCTACCTGGGAGCTTGAGGACAAAATGAGGGAGCAATATCCCTAAATGTTTGATGAATAACAAATTTCGAGGACGAAATTTTTTGTTTGTTGGGAAGAGTTGTAACACCCTAAACTTTTGGGTGAATTACCATTGTGTCCTGAATGTACTGTTTGATATTTTTTAACTTTAGGATAAATGATCGCTGTGTCCTTTTTGTACTGTTTGTTGTTTTTCTATATGAATTACTGTTTTATATTACTGTTTGTTATTTTATTTGGACTTTTTGTGTGATTTGCTCCGAGACAGGAAAATAATATTTTCCGGGCCGAGGAAATCTTATTTTAATTATTCGGAGCTGGAGGATCTTACTAAACCCAATTCTGAATGATACGGTTAGTAATCTTTTAATTTTTAGGATTTAACTGTAAAATAAAATAACTTTATATTATTATAATATTATTTTATTAGTCAGTACAAATAAGCAGTAATGAACCCGAAAATGTTTTGCGGGACCCAGGTTTAGTAAAAACTTAATAGGATTAGTAGCTTAATTAAGCATCATTAGTGGTGGAACATTCAAGAACATGTGACAAGGCTTAATTAGTGACAAGGCTTAATGACAATGATTAGTGACTAGGCTTAGATTAACCAATGAGAGCTAAGCTTGGTGATCAAGTTTTAATCCTCACCATTGATCATTCCTAAGGCTTGGATGGAGCCAACCAAGTAGACACCTCCTTGCCATTGAAGTCCACAGCCATGCACCACTTTGGAGGGTAATTACCACTTGATTTTCTAACACTTTCTCTCTTCTCTCTCTTCCAAAAATACCAAACTCCATTGTTGTCTTCTTGAAGGTCCATTCGGCCAAACACCATTCCTTACCATCCATCCACCTAAAATTTTATCCAACCAACTTTTCTAAACCTAAATACAATTCTAAGAACATATCTAGTTGAGAGTTCTTGCAAAATCCTTCATCTTGGGCTTAAAAACCTACTTGGGAGATTTTACCTAGAAGGTGAAATTTCTTGTTTTTCATTTCTAAATTCTTTTTCAAAGTTCTAAGCCATGATTGATCCATGGTTTAAGCTTTCTTTCATGTTATAACTTGTAGAATTTTGTTTAAGTTTGATAGGTGTCTTGGAGGGTGAAAACCGAAACCCTAGAAAGGAGTGAAAGAGTATTTGTCTTCATTTAAGGTAAGAGGAAGACTTTAATCTTATCATCCTTGGGTGGTGGTAAGAAGATGGAAATTGTTTATGATTATAGAATCCATAAGGATTCATTTGTGTGTTTGTTATTAGATTTTCTATTTGTGATTTGTATTAATTTGCATGTCTACAAGCTTTGAAATATTGTATGTGTTAGTAGATGCATGTGTAAATATTAGGATGTGAACAACATGTCAAGGATTGCATGAGTGTTCCAAAGAACACACCATCAAGGCTCACGGCCTCAACCAAAAAGGAGAACCAAAATGTTCTCATCAATTTTCTAATATTGTGATTTAATTAACCTAGGAAAATTAACAAGATGCAAAATTGTTTAGAGCAAGAAAAATGAATGTAGAGATCAAATGGCAATTCTAAGTATTTCGGCCAACATGCCAAAGCCAAGGATTTATGGTTTCTAAAATCATTTCCAAACCATTTTCAATCAAAAAGAAGCAATATATGTTAAAAGGAATTTTTTTTACAATGAGTTTTGAAGAAATAAATTAATTAGAAATAAATTTAAGAAGTTAAAACTAATGATTTTACTGTTAGAAGAAAATACTGTAGCTTTTGCAAATTTCTAACATATAGCTCATATTATATTTTGAAGCATGTTAGTAATTTTCAAAAGTTAAATTATACGGTTAAAAATTAAGTAAAAGGAATTTTTACAGAAGTTAGGAAACCATTATAATAAGTTTCTAAACAAAATACTGTCAATTTTTAGTAAAAACAGACAAATAAGATAGAAAAGATGTCCAAAAGATAGTATATGGTATAAAAAATATTCTACGTAGTTTAAATGTACTAAATATTATTTCTGTTTATTTAAACAGTAATTTTAAGGAATTCGGACAAGAAAATAATTAAAAAACCTTACGCGATTGAGAAAACGTATTAAAAACTCTACGCGATTTTAAAAACAGTAAAATATATTTACGCGATTTAAAAACGTTTGTAAAAACGATGGAATTGTGAAAACACGATAAAATTTCTACGCGATTGACGAAAATAGTGAATTTTTATTGTCGGGCTAAGTGGTGAACCCGGACAGGTTGTGAAACAGTATTTGTCTGGTGGGACTTACTGTATTTATTTCTACCATGAGGGCTTGAGTTTCTGCCATGAGGGCATGAGTTTCTGCCATTGAGGGCATTTGCGTAAATACGCATATTTGTACCATTGAGGGTATTTTGGTAATTTTTCTATCATGCATTGAGTTAATGCCAATTTTTGGTGGATTGATTGACGAGGTGAATCACATCGTATTGTCGGTGCGATAAACGTAGTGTGGTTCATTTTCTTTATGGACTTGGAGACGTTAGTGTGCGGTATCCCATATGTGGACAGTTGGTCGCTCCCCTGGCCGTGGTAACTGGCAACACACTAATGAACTCGACACACACTATATTTAATCGAGATCTTGTAAAATCTAATAGTACATTGCCTGTAGTGACACGACGTTAGACTGTGTGCTACACCACACCATGTGACTGTGGGCTATAGACGCAACGTGAGATCGCAGAATAGTTTGGTTGGGCAGCCGTGGTACTAATAGATTTTGCGGGTCATTCTCTCTGATGTCTGTATGTGTGTAGCTCCAAGGAGTAGGATCGTGTCATATTGCATATGTATCTGTGTTGTACATCATTATATTTTTATCTGTGATATCATATATATTTAATTCTTATATTATATCTGAGATGTACTGTATTTATGTTTATGTTTATGTTGCTATGGCATTCTATATTGTATGAACTATTTTATCTGTTGTATTGTCGTTTTCTTATTTACCATGTTTGTGATGATTTAAATTGTCTTACCTCTTTCTTGTATGCGTTCTCTGTATATTTTAAATTATGTGATAAAGATTTTGAAGAAGAGGAACAGCCTCTTGAGTGTGAGTATCCAGAGGAGGAGGAAGAGCAGCAAGCCGAAGATCAGTTCTACGAGTAAGAACCATCTGATCATCCATATCCATTGGATTGATTGTGTGGATATGACGCTACCAGGTTTCTTTGGATTCGTGCAACTGGAGTTCCATGGAGGCTCTGAAGCCTGGCGTCTGCGAGAGGATCATGATTCGGTGACGTACGTAGGGCGTCTGACTGTGACCATACGTACGGAGTTTGATGGAGTGCCGATCTTTTCTACTTTGTTGTATTTATATGTGGAGTTGCCGCTATCTCTTAGGCGTCATTGGGGCGGTATGTTTGATGTGCCTAGCGAGATTAGCAGCGCATCGACTGCACCGACCCGTGTTCGTAGAGGGTCGAGGCATCCTGGATATCTATCACCTTAAGTTTCATCTGAGAGTGATCCTTCAGAGGGTTAGATATTTATGATGTGTACTTGGGCGCGTCTGCGTTTGTATATATTTGACCTTTTACTGTTTTGTTTACTATTTTAGTTTAAATATAGATAGTTGTAAATTATTTGTATAACTTATAACTAGAACCATATATATATTATGTGTGATGTTGGTTTGTTTATTTTGTGTTTTCGCATTATTTTATTTAATACTATTCTGTTTAACAAGAAGAATTTTTACAACCTCAATATTATGTTACAAATGTTTTACAACTTGGGTAGATTTTATTTATCTTTCTATTATTTTATTTATAAATGTGACATCCCCACAAGGGTGTTACAAACTCTACAAACCTGAAGGGAGATTCTTCAGAAGTTCTTATTACATTATCAAGACTGTAGAGAAAAAAAATTATATTTGAGGCTGAAGATGAAGAATTTAATCTTCTTTGTCAAGAGACTTTAAAATATCAAGCCCAAAAATATAATTATCTGCATATTAGATATGTGCAGGTAGCAATCAAACCTCTAATCAGAGAAATATTAGATGTAATATTCTCTCCAACTGAATGGACTGGATTAGGGTTATAGAAGCTCAACAACAATGATATTGGACACTAGTTAATTTTGGTAACTATTTTGTGTTGTTTGAGCATAAATCTATAACACTGAATGTGAGAATTAGCTCCTATAAACTTCGATTGTTATGAGAATAACTAAGAAAATAAAAATAAATAAGGAGAATTTATTTCTAATCTCTGAATAATTAGAATGGATATTTGAAAGCTTCTTAATTCAATTCCATAGATTTAATTTAACTCAGGAAAGCATAATAAAGCTTGGAGAATGATAACACAGTATAATGAAAATGGTGGAATGGTAATATAGAGAATAGAATGAAATCCTAGAACTTTTTATGATACCTATGAAGGTTAGAAAATTCATTTATAAAAGATTAAAGTATTCTTAACAGATATAAAAGTTTCCAGCTAGATTTCATTTTTAACTCTCTATTCCTATTTACTCCAGTATAGCTTACTACCAAACCCATCGAATTTGTTGACTTTCTTACGTTGCTTACTTTTCATTTTTCTACATTCTCTCACATTTTCACGCTAACAACAGCTGAAGAATGGAAAGGGAAAAAGAGCAACAATAATCAAAGAGGAAAGAGAGGACAAGGAGAAGAAGAAGAAAGGAAAGCCAAGAAAAGAAAGAAGAAAGCACCTTCAAGCTAGGTAGGGGTTGTTTTCTTAGATTCTTCTTACTAAGCTTGATATCTTATGGTTTTGAAAGAAAACTTAATTGAATGATGGGTTTTGAACCATGTTTTTCTATTGATATGATTACGATCTTGAGTTTACTTCTTAAACTTGAAATGATGAGGATTTGAGCTTATAGAAGTTATAAACTTTTGAGTTGAGAACTACTTATGCTTGCTATGATATTTTGTGATGAATTTTATGCTTGTTGGTGAAGTTCTTGGTTGCTTTTAATATTTATGGGATGGTTTTGGGGTGTTTCCTTCCTTGATGCTATGTTTTTAAGACTAAAAATCTCCAGATAACTGATTATGACAAGCCATAATCAATTATTGGCACAAAAATATCACTTCCCAGCTCTTAATAATTGGATATGGCCAGGCCTAATTGGCTATTGAAACATGATAGAGAGTCATGTTAAGCAATAACCAATTAGAGCTTATGCCTAACTAATTATTCCTTTGTGACAGAGAGTCCCAACAGCCAATAACTGATTACCTAGAGAGGGGTAACTGATTATTTTACCTTTGATTTTGAGTTATGGGGAACCCATAACTGGTTACCCGATGGAGGTAATCGATTATGGGACATGAAATCTAGTTATTAGCCATTGATAACCGATTAGCACTAGGTGCTAACTGATTATCTGTGTTTAAAACATCATTTTGAGATTAATGAATGATTAAAAGCCCTTGAGAACCCTTGAAGTTTAAGAGCGATTGGTTATGGAATGCTTTATATTATGATATGAAATGACATGAGGAATTATTCTATTGCATGTTTAATAAGATAATGATGCATTATACTATGAGATGATATGATATGATAAAATATCTTAAAACATTCATCATGAGATTGATGGTTAAGATAATCAACTTGGAAAATGATTGATTTTCATGAGTAATTCATTATCTAGGATATCCTTGGTCCTAAGGTGAGACTTAGAAATGGTGGTTAAGGATGGACATTCCCTTACCACCTGAGAAATTGAGGTTAAGGATAGATAATTCCCTCCCTCTTTACCTGAGTTCTCCCTGGATGAAATGTAGTTGAGGACGGATAATTCACTCTTTACTTGAGGCATTCTTGGATTAGAGATAGTGTGAGGAAGGATGATACCCTCCCTATCAAAGTAGTTAAGGACGGATAATTCTCTCTCTGCTCACAACTCTAAAATGAGGATGGATAATTCCCTCATTTGTTGTGGATTGATTGGGTTACTTGGAGTAGTTCTGTGTGTAACACCCTAATACAATTTTCATAAAATATACAAAATATTTCAAGATAAATTGCATTAAACGTGTCACTTCTAAGAATGCATATAAAAAATCCATAATAACCTTTATAGTTAATATAGAAAGCCTCGAATGATAAAAAGATCATATATATATGCATCACTGGCTAACAAGCTATATTGTATACATAAACTCTTACATGCAACCAGAAAGATACTGATATACAAACTAGGTCAACAAGAAGCAAAACTGCTAGACTAAGTCTCCTGTTTCTTCTTTTCCTTGCCCTTTCCTTTTAGAGGCTCTTCACCTAGATTTACATGGAGTATACAGGGGTGAGAAATCACAATTTCTCGGTATTCGCATACCAAGACCAGCAGTTAATCATTTACAACAAATAATGAACTGAACACATTAATATTCTATATAATATAATATTCAAAAATCAATAACATCAAAAGATCGCCCATACAATCCTAAGATAATATCAACAAACAACTAACCAATCAATTAATTAAGCAATGACAACTGCCTATACAATTGTCAAACATGCAATGCCTTATGTTATGAGGAATGATTATACTCAAACAAAGTTCTAATAGAATGATTATGCAATGCTAATGTAGGTTTTGAGATTTCAAAACACAAGCTACTTGCTTAATTTCCCAGAAACCACCGTTTCTCATATATACAAAGTAGGATAAGCTTAAAAGCCTAAATCCCACTTAGTAATAGGTAAACACCTTCCTCTCACCAACGTAAGAGTACTATTGTCACCCTCATACCGGTAACCCTAACCACAATAACATACCTACTACGAGAATCTAGATCAATACCTTGTTCTTTGGCCATATGGTTGTGCACACCATCTAAGGTCACAATACGTAGGAAATTAACAAATACCAAGTTTAAAAACTAATTATCCAAGCTACATTTAAATACTAGAACATAGGAACCTTACCAAGCTACATTTAAATCCTAGAACATAGGAACCTTAGCCTCACTTATCCAACAAAGGTAGCAAGATTCATATTTCTAGCTAAACAGTATCTAAAACATCATACAATCACTCACAAGTGATTTAGAAGTCAACCTCATGATGACCAAAGTTCTAAACACCAACCTATGCATTCTATCACACTTTTAATGTCTAAGCATTTCCCAAAATTTTCATATATGCAAGTCGAATCCACAGGGACTATGTTTATGAATACCAATTAATTAATTAATTCAATTAAATTAAACAAAAGAGAATATAATTGTTGAACAAGAACGTAGAAACCAAACAATTAAATAAATAAAAGTTAAGACGCAAAATTGAGAATAAAAATAGCAAATTGTTGAGAAAAGATTTCAGAATTAAGAAAGCTTCCAGGATTGGGGTTAACCACAATGATACAAGACTCCTAATTGACAATCCTCTTATTAACACTTGAAATTCAATTGAAGGTGAATTACCCTAAATTAGTTAATGTTCCCTTTCAAGATACAAGAACCGTGCCCAATTAAACCAATTCCTATTCTCGTGGTAATTGAATTTAAATTGAACCCATTACGTTTTTTGGTAATTCATTAATCCTCGAAAGGCTAAACCTACTCTCGTGATTTAAACCTTAAGTTCAATTCTTATAGTTCCAACACCTAGGTTCACCTTTCAGTACGTCCCTAGATATCTATGAGATGCAAATAAGTGGCCAGCAAATTCACATGAATAATCGCAATAAGGATTGAATCAACAACATTCAAGATTAATAAAAGGGGTAAACAATATCAATTAATCATTATCAATGTATCAAAGGGCATTGCCCAATCCTAGAAACAAAAGGGAACTACTCAGACATGGAGAAGAAGAAACAGAAATCATGTTCCAAGAACCTCCAAACCCGTAATCCAAGAGGGAAGAGAGGAAGATGAAGATCAAGAGCCTCCAATGTGCCTCCTTCCAAACCCAAAAACGAACCCTAATGTTGTTTTCGAACATCTATATATACCCCATGGGTTAAAACCTGGTTCAAGCCCATCAGAAAAGAGAAAAACAGACTTAAAAATCTGACACGCACACCGAACCACGGCCGTGGTGGGTACCACGGCCAGGCCGTGGTTGTCTCTGTTTAACAACCATAGTCGTGTTTCAGACCACGGCCAGGGTGTGGTTCAGACCACGGCCAGGCCGTGGTCCAGACCATGGCCAGGGTGTGGTTGACTCGAACTCTCCTTTTTACTTTTTCACGTAGCCGTTCGATCCATGGCCGTGGTTCGGGCCACGGGCAAAGGCCGTGGTCCCTCTCGGGAGCGAGCTTTTTGTCCTAAAATGCTACCCTTTAAGCTCCAACTTCAATTGTGCAAGTTTTTCATCCATTTCAAGGCCAATTAAGCACCAATCCCGCACAATAACACCAAAAACACCGCAGTTATCCGAACTAAATGGAAAAACAAATAAAAAGGGAGACTAAAATGCCTAGAATGTATAAAAATGCATGCAAACACAAGAACAAAATATGATGTTGTTTCACACACATCAAATACCCCCAAGCTTAAGATTTTGCTTTTCCCCAAGCAATAACTAGGACCAAGTAAGAAATGGGATTATGAGACAATAATGAATGAGGAACCCGAGAAAACATCCAACCAAGCAATAGGCAAAGACAAACCAAGAATTAGAGAGGTAATCAAAATCAAGTCCAATTAGAGGCTAAAGTTCTCAGAAATCATGCTCCTCACTAAATTAGGATCACTCCACTAACTACACTCAAAGTGTTTAAGGATGAAGACAATGCGCTCAATATTCCTCAAAGAAAATACACTTCCATAAGCTTGATAAGAAACCAAATTTCTACTAATAATCAGCATGAATGCAAGAATCAAAAGGTCTTTCAAGGGATATAATGGGGCCATGGGAATGATGTCAGGAAGGATAAAGAAAGGAGGGTATGCACAAAGGGCTAACAACATTTTCAACAAGCACAAGAAACCCAATAGAACATACATGGAGCAAAGACAATTTTCAATCAAGGCATAATTCCACATTTTCTCCCCTTTCTTTTCAAGCTTTCATCTCAAGCTTTTCTTTTATTTTGTTTTCCCTTTTTCCTCATTTTTTTTTTAGAGGGGAGAGACCTCATTTTCAAAACACATGATTCCCAATACAACATTCAAACTCAGATTGCTCCATTCAATATTCTAAATGATCACCAACAATGTATCATCATAGGCATCAAGAAAACAATTATACAATAAGCTCAAAATGGACAACTAGTGGATGAAAGTGTAACAAATTCAGAAGGCCAGAAAAATACCTAAGATGCCTTAATCACATTCAAGCATGCAAACCAAGATTTCGCCTCAAAATGGTTTCAAATCAAGTTCTAGAGCACAAAATCAATGAGGAATGACCACTCAACACAAAGAATGGGATGAAAAATCATATAGTGCATAAATCCCATACAAGCTCAAAACTCACTTTTAGAGGTTCAAAAATCAATGAGAAGCACAAATTCAGAGAACATATGCTAATTATCAACTATCAAGAAATCACCTCCACTATCAATTAAAGACAATGCCTGTTGCCCACCACAAGAATCAATAAATTGGGTTCCAAATCAATTATCATCTCAAAATCCCCAAAAGAGAGAGGGACAAGGTTCAACCAAAAAGCAGAAATATAAGATGGTGTGAAAATGCAACAAGAAAATGCAATGCAAAATGAGATATGGGAATGCATGATAATGAAGATAAAAATAAAAATGAAAAATAAATACCCCCAAGCTTAGACCTTACATTGTCCCCAATGTAAAAATCTAAAACTATGGAAGGAATAAATGAAAAGAACTCACTGCGGTGGTGGAAAAAGGAGACGTGTAGCCATGAACTCGAACATCCGGTCTAAAACTCCATTTTTTTTTTTGTGGCCGACAGCTATATACATCCCCCTACAAAGGCTCCGAACTCAGGGAGGCACCAAAGCCGACTCAACAATAGCTAACTAAGAAACAAAAATAAAAATAAAAAAAAGTGTTAATCAATAAAAATAAGAAAATAAAGGAAAAGAGATAGAATGTTGGGTTGCCTCCTAAGAAGCGCTAAGTTATAGTCATTAGCTTGACTATGAGCTGGTTCTATGCTCAGGTGATGTCAATGGAGTGGTCCTCAGTCCCCACTCCTTCTTCATAGTGTTGCACTCTCTGGCCATTTATCATGAATGTCTTCTGGCCTTCTATCTTCACCTCAAGGACACCATAGGATAAGACTCGAACAATCTCATATGGCCCAGACCATTTCGACCACAACTTACCTGGACAGAAACGTAGAAGCGAGTTATCAACAACAACTTTATCCCCTGGTTTAAATTCACGCTTCTTGACACATTTGTCATCCCGCTTCTTTGGTCCTTTCTTGCAGGGCTTGACCTTCTCGAACTTGGAAGCAACCTTGGGCAAGGTCTCCTCTAATACAACATGAGTCACAGATTCCTGCATACCTGAAAGTACAACTCTGTCCACATCATCAGTAGCATCTATGCGATTACATGAATTAGAGGAATTAAGATTTTTTTCAGAATTGAAAACATTAAAAACTACTTCCTCATTATTCAATCGCAAAGTCAATTTCCCTTCATGGACATCAATAATTGCCCTTCCAGTGGCGAGGAATGGTCGCCCAAGTATGAGCGGCATTTTAGCATCCTCTTCCATGTCAAGCACAACAAAATCAACAGGTATAAAAAACTTACCCACTCTAATAGGAACATCTTCCAAGATGCCAACGGGGTACTTGACGAACCGATCCGCCAACTGGAGTGAAATAGTTGTGGGTTTCAACTCACCCACCTCCAACTTCTTGCACACAGAAAGGGGCATAAGACTGACACTAGCCCCTAAGTCACACAGAGCTTTATCAAAATTTGTGTTACCAATCAAGCAAGGAATAGAGAAGCTACCTGGATCTTTTAGCTTAGGAGGCAATTTATTTTGAATTAAAGCACTACACTCCTCAGTTAAAGCTACGGTCTCATATTCATCAAGCTTTATCTTATTAGACAAAATGTCCTTAAGAAACTTAGCATAGGTAGGCATTTGTTTCAACGCCTCGGATGAAGGGTACATTAATGTACAATTTCTTAAGGACCTCTAGGAACTTCCCAAATTGCATATCTAGCTTGGCCTTAGCCAATCTTTGAGGGAATGGCACTGGGGGTTGGTATGGTTCAGGGGGTACATACTTAGACACCTTTTCATTAATTTCCTCTTCCTCTAAGGGTTGTGTCTTAGTGTCTTTTTCCTCATTCCCCTCATCTTTGTCACTCACCTCCTTACCCTTGGGATCCTCTAATGTCTTACCACTTCTCAAACTAACTGCTATGCAGTGTTCATTACCTGGATTCATTTCAGGCTGACCAGGAAATTTACCTTGTTACCTATGTGAAGTGCCTGCAAGTTGGGCAATCTGAGTTTCTAACAATTTATTATGAATGGCCAAATTTTCAACTTTAGATGACAACTCTCTAATGGCCTCAGTCACAACTTGCCCATGTTGCCTAAACTCCTCATTTTGCTTAGCTTGACTCTCAACAAAATTCTCAAGAAGAGACTCAAGTTTAGAGTTTTGTACCTGTTGGAATCCAGAAGAGGGTTTAGCACTACCTTGCCCTGCTTGGTGTTGACTATTCCGGTAGGAGAAGTTGGGATGTGACTTCCAACCGGGGTTATAAGTTTGAGAATATGGATCATTCCTCCCCTTTTGGTTGAAGTCATGGAAATTGTGGCATGATTCCACTTGCTCCACCGGTGCACCTTGTGAGGAGCCAATTCCAACTTGGCATTCAACACCTATGTGTCCCTGTGCTCCACAAATCTCACAAAAATTGTTAGAGGCACCTATGGCATTTACATGAGTCCTTTCAAGCATGTCAAAATGTTTATTCAAAGAATCAAATTTTGACATAATTAAATCAACTCCGTCTACCTCAAACTTACCTCCCGAGAGTTTTCTCAGGTTATTACCTCTTTCATTTGCCCATTGGTGATGATTTGTGGCAACACTCTCAATGATCTCATAGGCTTCTGTCAGTCTTCTATTCATCAAAGCTCCACCAGCTGCGGAGTCTAGAGACACCTTCGAAGAATATTCTAGCCCATTATAGAAGGTGTGGACAATCAACCATTTTTCTAACCCATGGTGTGGGCAGGCTTCCAGCAAAGCCATATATCTATCCCAAGCTTCCAACAATGATTCACCATCTTTCTGAACAAAGCTTGTGATTTGGGTCCTCAGATGAGCAGTCTTGGATGGTGGAAAGAATTTGTTCAAGAAAGTTTGCTCCAATTGGTCCCAAGAAGTGATGGTCTCAGCGGGAATTGACCTCAACCAAGCCCTAGCTCTATCTCTCAATGATAATGGAAATAGGCGAAGGCGAATAGCATCAACAGAGGCACCTTCAATCTTGAGGGTCTCATAGAATTCCAAGAACATATCCACATGATCGTTTGGGTCCTCTGATGGCAATCCTCCAAACTGGTTCTGCTTTATCATGGTGAGTAAAGTAGGTGGTATGGTGAACTGTCTAGCTTCAATGTCTGGCCGAGCAATTCCAGAACGCAAACCCCGAGCATTAGGGGTTGCATACTCTTTAAGAGGTCTCATTATCGCAGTGCAGCCATGACAAGCGTTGGCTCAAGTCTATCTCTTGCTCTTTGGCTTTGTTGTCTTCTTCTTCTGCGAAGGGTTCTTTCAATTTCAGGAACAACTTCTTCAAGAGTCCCAAAACATCTAGTTCTTCGCATAAACAAGAGAATTACCTGTAGACACTCAAAGAGAAAACAAGAAAGTAGTAAAAAGGTTTAAAATAATTAAATTAAAAATTTAAGTGATATTCAAGAAGAACAGGTCCCAAGCAACGGCGCCAAAAACTTGATTGGGGTGAAATCCGCAAGTGTACGGTTTCGTCGTCAAGTAATAAAATATCGAATCCACAGGGACTATGTTTATGAATACCAATTAATTAATTAATTCAATTAAATTAAACAAAAGAGAATATAATTGTTGAACAAGAACATAGAAACCAAACAATTAAATAAATAAAAGTTAAGACGCAAAATTGAGAATAAAAATAGCAAATTGTTGAGAAAAGATTTCAGAATTAAGAAAGCTTCCAGGATTGGGGTTAACCACAATGATACAAGACTCCTAATTGACAATCCTCTTATTAACACTTGAAATTCAATTGAAGGTGAATTACCCTAAATTAGTTAATGTTCCCTTTCAAGATACAAGAACCGTGCCCAATTAAACCAATTCCTACTCTCGTGGTAATTGAATTTAAATTGAACCCATTACGTTTTTTGGTAATTCATTAATCCTTAAAAGGCTAAACCTACTCTCGTGATTTAAACCTTAAGTTCAATTCTTATAGTTCCAACACCTAGGTTCACCTTTCAGTACGTCCCTAGATATCTATGAGATGCAAATAAGTGGCCAGCAAATTCACATGAATAATCGCAATAAGGATTGAATCAACAACATTCAAGATTAATAAAAGGGGTAAACAATATCAATTAATCATTATCAATGTATCAAAGGGCATTGCCCAATCCTAGAAACAAAAGGGAACTACTCAGACATGGAGAAGAAGAAACCAGAAATCATGTTCCAAGAACCTCCAAACCCGTAATCCAAGAGGGAAGAGAGGAAGATGAAGATCAAGAGCCTCCAATGTGCCTCCTTCCAAACCCAAAAACGAACCCTAATGTTGTTTTCAGAACATCTATATATACCCCATGGGTTAAAACTGGTTCAAGCCCATCAGAAAAGAGAAAAACAGACTTAAAAATCTGACACGCACACCGAACCACGGCCGTGGTGGGTACCACGGCCAGGCCGTGGTTGTCTCTGTTTAACAACCATAGTCGTGTTTCAGACCACGGCCAGGGTGTGGTTCAGACCACAGCCAGGCCGTGGTCCGCACCATGGCCGTGGGTGGTTGACTCGAACTCTCCTTTTTACTTTTTCACGCAATTGTTCGATCCATGGCCGTGGTTCGGGCCGGGCAAAGCCGTGGTTCCCCTCGGAGCGAGCTTTTTGTCCTAAAATGCTACCCTTTAAGCTCCAACTTCAATTGTGCAAGTTTTTCATCCATTTCAAGGCCAATTAAGCACCAATCCTGCACAATAACACCAAAAACACCGCAGTTATCCGAACTAAATGGAAAAACAAATAAAAAGGGAGACTAAAATGCCTAGAATGTATAAAAATGCATGCAAACACAAGAACAAAATATGATGTTGTTTCACACACATCAATATGCAAGTTGATAATTCTTCCCAAGAAATATCTCCAAAAGTGTCTCATTACACCCAAAAAGACTTGCACAAATGATCTCATCAAGAAAAACTCTATTTTTCCATAAACAGGGAACTTGTAATCGATTACACCCTTGTTGTAATCGATTACAACAAAGTAAAAAACTCAGTAATCGATTACACCCTTGTTGTAATCGATTATAACAAATTCCAAAACCCTGGTAATCGATTACACTCTCCTTGTAATTGATTATATCCCTTCTAGAGGCTTTGTAATCGATTACATCAACCTTGTAATCGATTCTGCAAAATTTTGCAGAACTTGGTACTATTTCATTGGAACAAATCATGGATTTTGATCACTTCAAACCAGTTTCTAGGTGATTTTAAATTCCTAACAAGTTTACTAACATCAAGGAAACACAAAACACTAATTGATTTCACCAAAAATGGATCCAAACACAATCACCCATCAAAACCCCAAATCCTACACTTTTAGCATTTTAGGTAAAAAAATGGATAGTTTTGGTTTCTAATCCAAACTCTTTCCATAAACAAGTCATAAACAACACTTATAACTCATCCAAGTAAGAAAATCACATTAAACACCACAAGAACTCAATGTGGCATATTAAACCTCAAATAAGCCTAACATGGAAAAATGAGGGAAAAGTTGAAGTTGAGTTCAAGAACCCCTACCCTGAGTTCCTCAAGCTTCTATGGTGATGGAGATGATGATGAAATTGATCACAAATGCTCAAGCTTTCCTTTCCCTTTAGTTTTCCTCTTCTTCCTTTCCTTCTTTTCTCCTTTCTCTTCCTTCTCTATTGTTTTGGTTTTCAACTGTGAGAGAAGAATGAAATGGTGATTGAAATATCATATAAAGAGTCAATAAAGAGGGCTAGTAACCATGGATGGTTATGGCTTTTAGTTACCATACTAGTAATTCCCGGTCTGCTAAAAACACTCAACTTTAGCTAAATCAAGTTTTTCGAGTTCCAACAACTTTCAAATAAATCATAAGATTCATAAAAAAATATTGCTGCACCAAAACCATCATTTTTCATATCTGTGACTAGTCATTCCAGTTTTAAATAGACGACTAGTATGCCTAAAAAAATACCAAACTGACTCCAAAAATTCTCAAACTTTAACCACATCACATAATACAAATTTATGACTTAGAAATAAATTATCTACATCAATTTCCATTAGCTAAGCCATCTATGCTAATATCTGGGTCATTTTAAGTTATTTTTCACCTTTTGGCTTACAACAAAATACCTAAACTAACTCAAATTATCACAAAATTAAACAGGCATGTTAAGCAAGTATTAGACTATCTCTATAACCATTTACAAGTCTAACATGTTAAATAGGATGTTACACCATGTGACAAGTGAATCGTCATGAATAGGTTGAAGTACACCTACCTGAAAGTAGACTACTACCAAGTGAATGGTATTGTGAGGATGGACATTCCTTCCATACCATTTTGATAAAAGATAATTTATGATTATTGATGATTGACAAATGATGATTATTGATAGATGACCATCATGAGATAACTTATTGCATAAGTCTATCATGAATGGATTTTTAGATTGATATTAAGATTATGATAAGATTTGATGACTTCTTTGATTTCAAATGATTTTTGTGAAATAAATTAAAATGAACCTCTATTTTGGGAAGAAAAATGACTTGTTTTGGCTTTGACCACCTTTCTACTGATTATATATTAATGATTTGAAATGATTTTTTTTTTAAACAACTGGAATGATTATGATGACATGTTTTTATAAATACTACTGAGAATTTTAAGATTCTCACCCCACTTCTTTGATTTCTGTAATGATTCCAAGAAGTCCTTATGCAGACCACAGAGGCAAAGAAGGACCTGATCTTTTATATCTTTTGTTCCTTTTTTAATTTGACTTGTGTATATGGTTGTATTTCATTTTTGTGCCTTAGTAGCATATGATGTATTTGATATATACTGATGTACAGTTTGTAAAAAACATTGTTCTATTGATACGTGTTATGTACTTCTGCTTGAAACTTATATTTTGAATATTATATATGTACTTCTTCAGAAAAATTTGATATTGATCTAAGTGATGTACTCTAATATGTGTTACCAAGTGGCTTCAATACTTAAGATGGGGTGAATTGAGTTTATAAAATTTTTTCTCAAATTTTTCACAAAACACTTGAATATCAATATTTATTGAAGTTATTCATTAATTGAGGTGAATGAATAGAGAAGATTGAATACTTTTACTCACAAATGAATAATCCAAGATAGATAGTATTAAAGTAAACATATAAAATAAAAACACAAATGTAAAGGAGTTGAGTTTAGAAGATCAAACACAAAGTTTATCCTAGTTCAACCACTACTCCACTTGTGGCTTACGTCTAGTCCTCAAGTAATCACTCAATATTTTATATTATATCTTCAAGCTTCAATAGGTGCTTGTAACCTTTACAAACTAGAGCACTTAACACACCTTGGGATACCTCACTCTTTGTGTTTGAGTCTTAATAACAATGAATACCTTACTCTTACAAACCTTTGAGTGATACCTCACCCTCTTTACAGATTACACAGTATATATGAAGAAAAACTCTCTTGAGAATAGATAATACAAATTGAAGTTCAATGGGTATCAAGGATTCACACTTTGAAGCTCAAAATAAGGTTTAGATGAAATGATTGTAAAACTTATATGTAATGTTCAAGAATGATTTTCATATTGTTTCTCTAACCTTCTTTAACTCCCAAACACTTTCATTTATAGTCCAAAGAATTTAAGAGCCGTTGGTGGTAGTTGGGGACATTAAATGCCAAACTATAGTCGTTGGAAAACTATTTCTGGTTGCCCAGATAACTGGTTATTGATGTTGAATAACCGTTTAATTGATTTTGAATAACCAATTATTACTTTCACTAGGAACATTTAAACTAGCCAATAACCGGTTATTGAAAGCTTATAACTAGCTAGGATCTTTTAAAAACAAAAGCATATGCTCCTGACTTGGTGAATAACCCGTTATGGATATTCCATAATCAGTTATTGCACTTTGTTTTTGACAAACTGACTTTTGAAACATCATAACTTCTTTATTACTCATCCATTTAAAACCAATGACCACTCATTAGAAAGATCATTGAGTATCTTTTCAGAATAAGATTCAAAATATTTTGAAAGATATGGTCACATTACTAACCAAGGGTCAATTTTGCAAAACACAAACTTGACAATTTTTCATAGATTTGAACTACCACCAAGACTAGCAATTAAAAAATAGTTTGTTAGGCATTTTAACATGTAAGAAACACTTGTAAATATTTTAAAACTTGTTTGAGCTTAGTGTGATTCATATTTACCTTTACACATAAGATCTAAGTCCTATAAGCTAAACTTGAAGAAACATGGGATTTGATCTTTGTGCAACCAATCTTTTCTTATTTGTTAACATCAAAACCAATGCCATTTACATTCTTCCCCCTTTTTTATGATGACAAACAACTATTGAGAAAAAAGTTAGTTCAATTAAATTGGAACTCATAAAAAGGTATTAAAGACTTACTTCCCCTCTATTTTTCAAGAGGTGATTGGTTCAGAGATGCACAGCTCACCTTTAATATTGAAATCCCAAGATCATTGAATTTGTACCTTTTATTTGCTTTTTCTCAATGAAATAGAATCAAAACTTCTTCCTCTTTTTTTCATGATAAAAAAGATATGCAATATATATTTTGACAAAGAGAGAAGTCACATTGCAACAAAAAAAAAACATGCGATATATTTATATATATGAACCAAAACCATTACTAGATAAGAGATATTCAATAAGAAGTTGAACAATAAGACAACCAATTCAAGAAATTCATTGCAACAAGATAATCATATCAAAAGCATCATGTACCTTAAATCAATAATAATCATGTTGAAAAAGTAAATCCACATTTGTTAGATCCAAAACAAAATGATATATCTAAAAATAGTAGATAAAAGATTGTGATCCTTGCCTAAGCTCCATCACCCTCCGGTGATGGAAGGTGATGCTCAATTTTGTCAAAGCGGGCATCCAAAGTGCTTAGGCAATCATAGAGAATTCCATTACTATGCTCCTAATAAACCCAAAGATCTACCAGCTAGGCTTATAAACTCACTAAGGCTTCTAGGATCCAGTCTTGATTGGAGGTAGGAGCCTCTTCCATAACTACTTCATCAGGGGTAGCAAGCATTCCTTCTAGTGCGGTTGCTTCACGTCCATGGCCATAAATCCATTCATCATTTAATTTCTTTATTTGTATGCGATTGATGGATGTAACACCCTAATTCCATTCACTGTAGTATACCTCACGTATACGAAGTAAATAGAATTAGTATGCCATTTTCTAACTTAAACTTAATTTACATCTTGATCAATATCTATTTAATGAATAAATATATAGAGCCTTTATAGACGTAAGAGAGCAAGACATTTTACACCTCAGAAAACTTGCTTTTTACTATACATCACTTAATATGTCTGATATTACAAACTTGTACAAAACATAATTACATAAACTTAATCACAGAACCATTAATATAATTACATAACCAAAATAATTACATGAATAACTTAACTAGATCTTGGTCATTTTACCTTGCGCTTGCTTTGATCCTCCTCTGGATTTATCGTGGAAAATATAAAACACGACTGGGGTGATAATTCATAATTCTTAGTAGTAAAATTAAATTATGACATCATGATAAATCCAGCTACTTTGGATAAAACACAAATTGTACTTAATCATTTGGAAAGGTGGCATAAGCCAAAACTCATTCCTTTCAATTCCCAAAGCAGACAACTCATATAATAAAGAAAATAATCTAATTATTATATAGAAACTCAACATAAGTCAACATATATTCACTATAACCGTTGTGGAGGCTAACAAGCATACTTATTCCCCCCCATTACACACCTTTAAGCTACACTTTGATCTTTAACTTTTTCTAACCAGTTTTTATCCTTAAACTTCACATTTAATAAAAACAAGACAATTGCCCATACAATTGCCAATTTTATGCAATGCATGTTAATGTATGATTATGCTTAATGAAACCCTAAAGTGTGCTCATGCAATGATTTTTTAAAAGATTTTGTTTTGAAAAACACATGTTATTTGAATATTTTCAAGAAGCCCTTTTGTTCCAGGAAGCTCTTTTGTTCCTTGTATTATTTTCTGGGTAGGCAGGACGGTCTTTTATTCTTTGCACTACCAAACATGGCACTTGGAGCCCTTTTGTCCAAGCCGTTTGGCGCCCTTTTGTCCAAGCAATAAATTTATAATACATGGAAATATCAAATAACAAGTTTGAAAACAAAACATGCATAGTATTAAAACCTTTCTTTCTTTAACTTTTACTTAATCATATCTTCTATTATATAATAGGGAAGTAATATCATAACCATTAAACTTTCTCTTTTACATTATCATACATGCTTGTAGAAAGGGACTCACTCAACCTCATTTACCTTTACCATCCTTTTATATTGCTTCTCAATATTATGATCATCAACATTATTTGATAACATGTATAAATCAATATACTTCTTTACATTACACCATATCATGGCTCATTGCCTCATTTAACATCTTAATCATCAGGATGATCATTTATTTCTTACAAAGTATAAACTTTGATGCATATCTTTTAAATATATCAATTTGACATAAGATTACATTGGAAATCAATTTCTCAATCAAACAAATCCAAGTTCATATGATACCCTTATCATATCCTTAATTAAACCATAATGTGTTTCATTACATCATTTAATAACCAAACATAATACACTACTAACCAAAATCCATTGTAACACCCTTGTGGGGATGTCACATATATAAAGAAAATAAAAGAAAGATAAATAAAATCTACCCAAGTTGTAAAACAATTGTTATATAATAATACAGGTTGTAAAATAATTCATGTTAAACAGAATATTATTAAATAAAATAATGCGGAAACATAAAATAAGCAGAACAACATCACTCATAATATACATATGGTCCAAATTATAAGTTATACAAATAATTTACAACTACAACTACAAATATTTAAACATAAGCAAAGTAGAAAGAAACACAAGAAAGAGTCAATATATACATACGCAGACGCGCCCAAAAATACACATCATAAACATTTAATCCTCTGATGGATCACTCTCAGGAAACTCATCAGAAGATAAATATCCAGGATGCCTCGACACTCGGCGAAAACGAGACCGCGCAGTCAATACGATAGTCATCTCACTAGGCTCAGTGGACACACCACCCCAATGACGCCTAAGAGATAAAGGTAACTCTAAGTGCAGAAACACAGTAGTCGTCATCACTGGCTCTCCATCAAACGTAAGTCGTATGGACACAGTCAACCGTCCCACATAAGTCACTGAGTCTCTGTCTCCCTGCAGATGCCAAGCTAACGATCCACCGTGAAACTCGAGTGTCACAAAACCCAAAAATCCTGGCACCGCCATACCCAAACAAATCAGTCCAATGGACATGGATGATCAGATGGTTCTTGGTCGTCGTACTGGTCTTCGGCTTGCTGCTCCTCTTCCTCCTCAGGAAACAAAATCTCAAGAGGCTGTTCCTCTTCCTCAAACTCTTTACCACGTAAATAAATATACAGAAAACACATACAATAAAGAGGTAAGACAATCTAAAATCATCACAAACATGGCAAATAAGAAAATGACAAACAACAGATATACAGTTCATGTAATATGAAAAGCTATAATAGTAATTAATAACAGAATAGTATCACAACAACACATAATATCAGAGATAAAATAATATCACAGATAAGATAATATCACAGATAAAATAAAATCTCAGATAAAATAAAATCACAGATAAAATAATATCACAGATAAAATAATATCACAGATAAGATAATACCACAGATAAAATAAAATTATATCCAAGATATAACCATATACAATATGACACGATCCTACTCCATGGAGCTCAAACACATACAGATATCAGAGAGAGAATGACTCGCAAAATCTATTAGTACCACGGCTGCCCAACCAAACTATTATTGTTGCCACACGCGTGCGTCTATAGCCCCACGTCACATGGAATCCATCATCCAAGGCATGGTGTAGTTCACGGTCTCACGTTGTGGCACTACAGGCAATGTACTATTAGACCTTACAAAATCTCGATTAAATATAGTGCGTGTCGAGTCCATTAATGTGCTATCGGTTACCACGGCCCAGCGGAGCGACCGACTGTCCATATATGGGATCCCGTACACTAACGTCTCCAAGCTCATAAAGACAATGAACCACACTATGTTTATCGCATCGACAACACGATGTGATTCACCTCGTCAACCAATCCACCAAAAATTGGCATAAACTCAATATATGAGAAATTACAAAAATACCCTAAAAAAAATATATCCTCAAAGATAAAAAGATACAGTAAGTCCCACCGAACAAATACTGTTCCAAAGCCTGTACGGGTTCACCTCATAGCCCGACAGCAGAAAAATACAGAAAATACCATTTTGATCAATCGCGTAGAAATTTTATCGCGTTTTCACAATCTCGTCGTTTTTACAAACGTTTTTAAATCGCGTAAATATATTTTGCTATTTTTGCAAATCACGTAAGATTTTTAATACGTTTTCTCAATCGCGTAAGATTTTTAAATCATTTTCTTGTCCAAATCCCTTAAAATTACTGTTTAAATTAACAGAAATAATAAATAATACGTTTAAACTACGTAAAATATTTTCCATACCGTATACTGTCTTTTGGACATCTTTTTTTATCTTATTTGCCCATTTTTACTAAAAATTGACAGTATTTTGCTTAGAAAATTATATTAATGGTTTTCTAATTTTTTTCCATAAACATTCTGTTTAGTTAATTTTTAACGATATAATTTAATCTTTTTTGAAAACCACTAACATGCTTCAAAATACAGTATGAGCCATATGTTAGAAATTCTCAAAAGTTACTGTATTTCATTTCTAACAGTAAAATCAATAGTTTTAGTTGATTAAACTTAATTCAATTCAATTTATTTCTTCAAAACTCATTTTAGAAAAATTCTTTTTAACATATATTGCATCTTTATACTTGGAAATGGTTTGGAATTGATTTTAGAAATCATGAATATTTGATTTGGCATGTTGGCCGAAATATACACTTGTGTTATTTGATTTCTAAATTCATTTTCCTTGATCTAAACAATTCTATCTCTTGTTAATTTTCCTAGGTTAATTAAATTACATTTTAGGAAAATAATGAGAACATTTTGGTTCTCCTTTTAGTCATTGGCTGTGAGCCTTGGTGTGGTGTTCTTTGGAACACTCATGCATTCCTTAGCATGTTATTCACATCCTATACATTATCATGTATTTCTAACACATACAAATTATCAAAGCTTGTAGACATGCAATTTAAAGCTTGTAGACATGCAACATCATACAAATTATTACAAACATCAAATAGGAAAGCTATTAACAACCACACAAACAAGCTACTAACAAACACAAACAAAGGAATCCTTATGGATTCTACAATCAACAATCAATCTCCATCTTCTTATCACCACCCATGGATGATAAGATTTGTCTTCCTCTTACCTTAAATGAAGACAAAAATATTCTTTCACACCTCTTCTAGGTTTCGATTTTCTCCTTCAAATCACCTAACAAACTTAAACAAAATCTATAAGTTACTAACCATAAAAGAGAGCTTAAACCATGGAGAAATCATGGCTTAGAACTTTGAAAAAGAGTTTAGAAATGGAAAACAAGAAATTTCACCTTCTAGGTAAAATTTTCCAAGTAGGTTTCCAAGCTTCAAATGGAAGATTTTACGAGAACTCTCAACTAGAGATGTTCTTAGGATTGTGTTTAGGTTTAGAAAACTTGGTTAGATAAAATTTTGGGTGGTTGGATGGTGTAGAATAGAGCTTGGCCGAAACTAGCTTCAAGGAAGCTTCAATGGTGTTTAGGGTTTTTGGAAGAGAGAGAAGAGAGAAAATTGCATGAAGACAAAGTGATTATGGCCTTCCAAAAGCCATATGGCCGTGGACTTCAATGGCATGCAAGGTGTCATGGGCTTGGCTTCATCCTAGCCTTAGAATGGATCAAAGGTCAAGATTAAAACTTGGTTAGCAAGCTTTGCTCCCATTGGTTGATCCTAACCTAGTCACCATGCTTAGTCACTAATTAAGCTTAGTCATCTAGCTTAGTCACTATGTTCTAGAGAATTCCTTCACTAATGATGCTTAATTAAGCTACTAAGTTAACTGTTTTAGTTAAACGTGGGTCTCGCAAAACATTTCTGGGTCCACTGTCATTTTATTATACTGACTAATAAAATAATATTATAATAATATAAAATTATTTTATTTGACAGTTAAATCCTAAAAATTAAAAGATTATTAACAGTATCATTCAAAATCGGGTTTAGTAAGATCCCCCTGTTCTGAATAATTAAAATAAGATTTTCCCCGGCCCGGAAAATATTATTTACCTGTCCCGGAGCAAATCACACAAAAAGTTCAAATAAAATTATAGACAGTAATATTAAGCACTGTAACATATAGAAAAATTAAAAATAGTACAATCGGGACATAATGATCATTTTTCTATTTTTTCCCACGACGAAGCAAATCAACCAAAACGTTCAAATAAATTTACAGACAGTATTAATTGTATGTATATCTCCCAGAAAAATTAAAACAGTAGCTTGAGAAAATTTTTATTTTACCTTCTCGAAGCAAATTACGTAAAACGACCAAATAAAATTTTAGCCTGTAAAACATATTTGTATTTCATACAGAAAACAAGAAACAGTAAATAAGGACACAACAGTCATTTACACAAAAACTTGAAAAACAGCAAACAGAACATTCGGGACATTTTTCTAAAAATTGGGGTGTTACAACTCTCTCCAACAAATAAAAATTTCGTCCTCGAAATTCGCTGCACATCAAAACAAATGAGGATACTGATCCCTCATTTTATCTTCCAGCTCCCAGGTAGCATCACCCATCATATCGTTCCATATGACCTTCACCAGCTCGATCATCTTCCCTCGAAGCTGCTTTACTTTTCTGTCCTCGATTCTAACAGGTAAAGTCTCGTAAGTCAAATTCTCCTTCAATTGTACTTCATCTGGTTGTATAACATGCGTTGGATCCGGTATGTACTTCCTGAGCTGAGCTACATGAAATACATCATGCAAATTCGATAGAAAAGGCGGTAAAGCAATCTGATACGCTACAGGACCTATACGTCGAATAATCTGGTACGGTCCAATAAACTTAGGAGTAAGCTTCTTAGACTTAATAACTCTTCCGACACCGGTCGTAGGAGTAACTCTTAGAAACACATGCTCACCCTCCTCAAACTCAAGAGGTCGTCTTCGTTTATCCGCATAACTTTTCTGTCTGCTTTACGTTGTCCTTATCTTCTCTTGTATCATCTTTACCTTCTCCGTAGTCTGTTGTACAAGATCTGGTCTAACAGTCATGCTTTCCCCATCTTGATACCAACATAACGGTGTTCGACATCGCCTTCCATACAATGCCTCATAGGGTGCCATCCCTATACTTGAGTGAAAACTATTGTTGTAGGTGAATTCTATCAAAGATAAAAATTCATCCCAACTTCCTCGTTGCTCCAAAACACAAGCACACAACAGATCCTCCAAAGACTGTATAGTTCTCTCTGTCTGTCCATCAGTCTGCGGATGATATGCCGAACTCAGTCGCAACTTAATTCCCATAGCTTCTTGCAGACTCTGCCAAAACCTTGACGTAAACCTCGGATCTCGGTCAGAAACTATACATGTAGGTACACCATGTAATCTGACAATCTCACTGATGTACAACTGGGTTAATCTTTCCAACGAATACTTAATATTAATTAGTAAGAAATGAGCCGATTTAGTAAGCCTATCGACTATAACCCATATTGAATCATGACCTTTCCTCGTCTTCGGCAAACCAGTAATGAAATCCATCGAGATACTATCCCATTTCCACTCTGGGATAGATAACGGTTGCAACATTCCAGCTGGTCTCTGATGTTCCACTTTCGCTTTCTGACAAACCAAACAAGACTCCACATATTCTGCTACGTCTCTTTTCATCCTTGGACACCAAAACAACCTTTTCAAGTCTTGGTACATCTTGGTCATCCCCGGATGTAAACTCAGGTCACTAGTATGAGCTTCATCTAGTATCGACTTCTTCGACTCGGAATCATCAGGCATACAAACTCTTCCCTTAAACCTTAAGATTCCATCTGTTCCTTCTTCTACTGTCGCCTTATGACCTTGTTTTAACAATTCCCTCTCATTTTGCAAAAACACGTCTTCCTTTTGTTTATCTCGGACAACATCAAGAAATTCGTTTATGATCACGACCTTTAATAAATGAACTATTTCAGGTAGAAACTCTACAGACAACCATAGATCTCGGAATTCATTGATTAACTCTTCCTCCTTTATCATCATTGCCGAAACACTAAGCACCTTTCTACTCAAGGCATCAGCTACCACATTAGCTTTTCCCGGGTGGTATTGAAGTTGAAAATCATAATCCTTTAAGAATTCCAACCATCGCCTTTGCCTCATATTCAATTCTTTCTGATCAAACAAGTACTTTAGACTCTTGTGATACTAAAGACATTGAACAGCGCTCTATACAGAAAATGTCTCCACACTTTCAGAGCAAAAACCACTGCAGCCAATTCCAAATCGTGCGTTGGATAATTCCTTTCATGAACCTTCAACTGATGAGAAGCATATGCCACCACATTCCGATTCTGCATCAATACGCATCCTAACCCTTGATAAGAAGCATCGCAATACACATCAAAAGTTCCCTTAGAATCCGGTAAAATCAACATCGGTGCAGTTGTTAACCTCTTCTTCAACTCTTAAAAATTGGCTTCACGTTCTTCTGTCCATTCAAAAGTTTGACTTTTCCTCGTAAGCTGTGTAAGCGATCCAGCAATCTTCGAAAAACCTTCGATAAACCTCCGGTAATAACCAGCAAGTCCAACGAAACTTCGAACTTCTGTTACCGTCTTAGGCCTTTCCCACTGTAAAACAGTCTCCACTTTTGATGGGTCTACCGCAATACCTTCTTTCGAAATTACGTGACCTAGAAACTGAACTTTTTCCAACCAGAATTCACATTTAGCCAACTTCGCATACAGCTGCTTTTCTCTCAAAATATGAAGAAAAATACCAAGATGTTCAGCATGCTCTTCCTTAGATTAAGAATAGATCAGAATGTCATCGATAAAGACAACGACAAATCTGTCTAGATACGGACGAAAAATCCTGTTCATATAATCCATAAATATGGCAGGAGCATTCGTCACCCCAAATGGCATTACCTGATACTCATAATGTCCATATCGAGTTCGAAAAGCGATTTTCGGTACATCTTCCCCCTTAACACGAATCTGGTGATAACTTGATCTCAGATCTATCTTGGAAAATACCACAGCTCCTCTTAAATGATCCATCAAATCGTCAATTCTTGGAAGCGAATACTTATTCTTGATAGTCACCTTGTTCAGCTGACGATAATCCACACAAACCCGAGAAGTTTCGTCCTTCTTCTTGACCAAAAGTACTGGCGCATGATAATCATATATTTTATACATTAATAAACCCTCATTATTAGTCATTTACACTCTTCATGTACTTAATTGACTGAATTTGATTATGTTTTGTAAGTTTGAACTCGAATCGGACTTAATTGATTTTTTCAGCATTATTCGGGTCTTACACTGTTTCTGTATTTTAGCCATATCTTGAGTTCTAAATCTCTGATAATTATGAATTTTACCTTGTAGGAAAGATAAGAGAGAGCTCTACAACTTTGATGAAGAGCTCAAAGTCAATTTCAGACATCTAGTGGAGCTAATTGGGCATGGAAATCAGAATACGGGATTTGTGACTGGAACCCGAACAGTGTGTAGTAACCAGAACATAATTCGAGTTTGGGCATATAAAATTGGCTGAAAATTTGTAATCTGAAAGTTAAGACCCATATGTACAACTTTCATGTCAAGCACAAAACTTGATTCGGGCTCCTTGATGGAGATATTGGGTCTGAAAGTCAAAACAGAGGTGCTGAAACTGGTCCTGAATAGTCTGTAGTAATTGAGTCATATCTTGGGCTGTAGGACGAATTTTTGGGTGTTTTCAGAGCCATTGGAAAGCTTAGACAATTTCCTAGAACTTTCATGAAGACCACTTGGCTCAGAAATGACGAAATCAATGAGTTCAGCAATAAAGAATTTCGGAGACAAGGTAGCTCACCTACTCACCCACCTACTCATCCACCTACTAATCCCATCTACCCATCTACTACTACTCCGAATCCTCTATAAAAGGAAACATGTGGATAGCTCTAGGAACACACACACTTGGTGTTAGAGATAGCTTTTCATAGTTCTTGTATATTTTTCCTTCATTGTAATGGAGAGCTAAGTCACTTCTAGTCAATTTGGGACTCTTGAAGAGATTGTGGTTTGGATTCTTGAGACCTTGGTTTATGTAATGTATTTGATTTATATTTGGATTCTTCTTCTCTTCTTCTTCTTCTTCTTCTTCTGTTTTCTTGATCTTGAATGCATGAATGGTGATTTTGTTTGTTTATTTTAAGATTAAGTATTGTGATTAAACTTAGAGCTGATTGATCTGAATTAATCACGTAAATGAAGATTGAAGATTTGTGATGAAACTTAAAACTGATTGATCTAAATTAATCATATAATTGAAGAGGTTAGGTTACTGATTGGTGCCTAGGTTAATTGAATTCGGTGCTTAAATTGACATATATCTACATGAATGGTGCGATTGCAGATTTATGTTTATTACTTGTTAATTGAATTTTGGACGATTGTCTAGCATGAATTCTGGATCTGATGCTGAGATCTCGATTAGATCCAAGTTAACCATTCAAATGTACTTCAAATGTTTATTGAAAGGTCTATGATTGAATCCACCCAATCTCAGATAGATTTCTGAATTGACTGTTCTTTTAATTGTTATTTTTCTTCAGATCTTGTCATTGTAATCCTTGAACAATCAAAACCCCCCTTTCTAACTTAACTTAATTTGATAAAATTGCATTTACGATCCTTGAGGAGACGATCCGGTGTTGTTCACTATACTGCAAACTTAGTTAATAACTTCGGTTATAATTGACCGAGTTCGGCGCTCGTCAATTTTGGTATGATGTCTTAGGGAACCGTAAGTGTGATATAATCTTTTTAAATTATCATACTAACTCTTTCTTTTTCTTTTTCTTTCATTGTCATTTTGTTGCATTATGTTTGCATTTTAAGGATACAATGGACCATGCATAATGGAGTCAAAACTTGAGGAGTTGACTTCTTTGGTAAGACATATAGTAGTGAGACAACAATCACCTGTGCAGGAAGCTACACTTGTGTGTAACATTTGTTTTTGTTCATCTCACCCCACATATGCATGCCCTACACTTCAGTATGGTAGTTCTATTTTTCCAGATCAATTTGTTGTAGTAGCTGGTTATTTTCTTGATGAACCACAGTTCCAGCAGCAATAACAAAGTTATGATCCTTTCTTCAACACATACAACCCTGGCTGGAGAGACTATCCGGATCTGGGATATAGCAAACCATAAGATCACAACAAAGAAAGCAATCATTGCAATATGAGCAAGCTATTTCAATAGATAACAAGTCCAACAACCACAAAACTTGAGCCTTCATTAGAGGACTTGATGAAAACCCAAATTGAGTTCCAAATGTAATTTCATTTGCCACTATTCAGGATTTAACAACCCAAATTGAGCAGTTGACAATCACTGTTAATGAATTGAGAAGTCAAGAGTCAGACCAACTCTTTTCCTAAACAATTCCTAACTCCCTGCATTCTAATTGTCATATTGATTTACCTGCAGATTTAGTTGAGGAAACTCATGATGAGTTGTGTGTTGAATTTCCTGATTTTATTGGTTTTAATGATTCTATCAATTGCAACTCATGTACTGATTGTGACGGTGATATAGAATGTGTTACGTGTGCTGAGATTTCTGTATATTTGAAAGTTGATGATTATGTTTGTAACACCCCTTGATGTAGCAACCGAAGCATAATCGTTATTACACCACAGTTACTAAATCCAAGTGTGTCACAGTCATGATAACAGTAACTTAAATTCTCAAGAGTCTATATATTTTTTTTTTGACAATTTGCATAGGTAGATAATATGAGCCTCGAATGAAATATAAATGTATTCAAGCCATGATACAACCACTGAAATAAAATCATATCTCTTATACATATATATATATAGTCAATTTACACAAATCACTGATGACATAGAATATAACAATTACAGAGTCCAATAAAATACAGCGGGAATAAAACACTAAAAGGGGGAAAAGTAGTGACCCAGGGATAGGTACTACTAGCAGACAAAGCCGCAACCCCATATACACATACGACGCTCGGAGTCCCAGTCAACAAGTCAGGCATCAATGCCTCCACGCAACTGCACTCGTACGTAGCCGAAGAAACCTTGTCTAAACACCCAATCCAATCAACCAAAGTGTGGTCCCTCTTTATCTTCCTCACGATCTTTTATCAATATAAGTATAAAACAGACATACAAAGATATAGGAAACACAGAAGGAGGTAAGACATCCTACATCATTACCAATTATAGCATGCTAGAGACATTACGGCGCCACGCGCCCAAATAATAAATCAGAAACAGTATATTCAAATACTAACAGTAAGTCCAACAGTAAGCAATTAAACAGTCCAGGCAGGTAATCATTACAGTAATGAACAGATAAGTCATAATATGGAAAACAGATAATAACAATAATGTATATATAGATCATGTCTCATATGCATGTTCTCTCAAACCCCTACTCCATGGAGCTAAACTCAATCAATCGGAGAGAAAGATCAGGAGACATGTCTGTGACTCGACTGCCGAGGCCAGTGCTATAAATCAAATCGTGCACAATCATGGCATTGCACAGACATTCATCACTAGATCACGATATAGGACAGTGTCAAGTCCGGATCGTCGGTGTGTTTGCATCGGTTTGCCCCACGGTACAGAGGAGCTCTAAACTGCCCATGTGGGGGGACCCGCACCCCGACACCCCCCGAGGTCATAACACGACCCACACTTGTCTATTTGCACCCGCACTAAGGTGTGTTCAATCTCCTAGGCAACTTGGCCTTACAACAGTCCACAAGGACAATCACAATGCATAAGACACTATGCATGCACATGTATGATTCATAATTTCATATAATTCCATAATACGCCACATTAGGCCAATATAAGCATCAATGTATATATGGTCACTCACATGGACCCATAACAACATAATATCAATATCAAGTCAATTAGTACGTCATTAGGTTCATTATGAATCCTAACTTAGAATTTATTCCTCATTTCAAGGTTCATATTCAAAATCAATTTAACATACTAAGGCAATTCAATCTCCAATAACTTACATTTTATTTAAGCTCTCAAGCCTCACACTCTCATGCTCTTTAAAATTTATGAAGTCTTAATTACAATAAATTCTCCTAATTTCTTGATTATCCATTTCACTACTTAGGCTTCCAATTACCTAATTGATTATGCTTCCAATTCATCAAAATCACATTTTCACCTAGAAATGCCCTAGAGGCCGTGGCCTCCCTATAAATCCAAATTCAAATTCTTTTCAAGCCATAATCTTGTACATCATTTCTTTAATTATTTAATGTGTTCTCTTGTTCAATTAACTCACCAAAAATCCTAGGTTCTTGTCTCCAAAACCGTAACCACTATAGGAGTTTCAACTTCCAATTGTTCTTCCATTAAATTCCATTTCATACATTGATAATTTAAGTCTTATACCCATTACAATTTCAACACAATTCCCTCTAAATTTCCAACCTAAAACCGTGGCACTCTTGAAGGGTGTTCAATCAAATTTTCATTCATTTTAAATCACTAAATCCATTCCAACATTCCATTATATACCACCAATCAATCCAATAGCATAAATTAATTAAAATCAACACATTACATAATTAATCATTAATTTCAAGAACAACCCTAATTAGGGTTCTTCACAAATCAACACAACCAAGGTTCCTAGATGCTAAAAATGGTTGAAGAGGAGTGTCTTCCTCTTACTTGAGTGTAGAAATCAAATGAACTCCAAGAAAGCTCCTTGGATTTTCGGATTTGGCCACCAAAACCCTAAGAAAATGGTGATTTGTTAGAATCAATATCAAGGCTTGAAAAATCAACCATGGATGACCATTAAAGGAACCAAAATCACGAAATCAAGAGAAGAGAATGAGTGGTCTTGAAACTTACCCAAAATGCTCAAAGTTGGAGCTTGGAGAAAATGGTGAGAATGGAGGATTTTCAAGAAGCTCCAAGAGGGAAAGATGTTTAGAATGATGAGGAGAGTAAGAAAATGTAATTAGATGAAGATTTTGAGAAGTTGGAGTGGAGGAGGGGCTGCTGGACGTTGGGTCTTCAAGAGAGGAGAAAAAGAAATATTGGAGAAGGAAGAAGAAGAAGAAAATGTAAAATGAAGAGAAAATGGTGTTTTTGGGTGATAATGTATTAAATGTAATATTTGATTAATTGAATCAATTCTTTTCCCCTTTTTGGGCTGCTGCAGCCGTAAAAGAGAGAGAGAGAAGAGTGGGTGAGAATTGGCTTCTCAAGGAAGCCAAAACATGTGGTCAAAGTTTGGGGTCAAAGCTTCTTAAGGAAGCTTGATTATTTAACTATTAAATTTGAATTAAAGTGGATAGATTAGATATAAAGTAGATTGCATTAGGATAATGTGATAATATTTTTATTACACACTATTATCCAATGGATAATAGTTACAGTTGACAGAAGTCAGTATTTAATTAATCTGACAGATGAATTTTTCGCTGTATTGATTTAATTGTATCTGTAAAGATTTCTCGAAAATTGTGAAACTTCGTAAACTGTGTCAAGTCTCGGGTTTAGTAAGATCCCCCGTCGACATGTCCATAGTCCAAGGTTCTCAGAAAAAAAACGTCACGTTTCTCTGGTTCTGCTCAGTGCGCACGTAAATCGAGGAATATATTAAAATATTCGACGGTTCCGAAAAATTTCCAAAAAATTCCCAAAAATTACAAATATTATAAAACGACTATTCGTCATATAATTTTCCAATTTTTGAAGCACTACAGTCATTTTCAGGACTCTGCTCGGGTTTCACGCAAAACGAGGAATATATTAAAATATTCGTCGGTTCTGGAAAATTCCAGAAAAATTCCCATAAATCACAAATATTAGAAAATGACTATTGGAGGCGAAATAATTAGTTTCTGGAGCGTTACACTGACCTTAGCAATTCTCAGCTCAGTGCGCACGCAAAACGAAGAATATATTAAAATATTCTGCATTCTCAGAAAAATCCAAAAAAATCCTAGAAAATCCCAAATATTGTAAAATGATCATTTATTTTGAAATTACTAATTTTCGGGATGTTACAATGTTTATGCAGCATCTAATGATATTGAAGGGTCTATCAGCAATGCAGTTGCAGAATCTACAACACATAGGGAGGTGGAGTTGAAGGCCATTGAGGAATTTTCAAAGAAGGAGGAAAAGCAACATAATACAGTAACTACTGAAGTGGATTTTGTTTTTGGGTCATGGTCCAATATAATCAATGAAAGCAGAATTGCCAAATTACACGTGTTGCATGCCATTGGTGAAGTCAAGGAAATTAAGAAAGACCAATGGGACCCCAATGGGAGCCCTCATGCTTCAAGCTTAACTTGGTCATTACACTTCAACCAATGGGACCCTAGTGAAAGCTATCATGTTGTGTCAACCATAACTTGGTCATCACGTTTCTACCAATGGGATCCTGGTGGAGTCTTTTCACCAACCTCACTTAATAAGACCAATGGACACCATCTCAAGCCGAAAAATGTGGAAGTGAAAGTGATGGGCTTTTACCATCCACATTATAAAGATCACTAAGAAGTGTCCCAACGTCGAGCTAATGACGTTAAACAAGCGCTTATTGGGAGGCAACCCAACTAGATTTGTTTTCAAGATCTTTGGGGATGGTTTTCTTTAATCTGAGAAGATAAAAACATACTTCACTTTAAATGGTGAGTAAGGAGTGATAAAAGTAAGTTATACCTTATTGACTCTTGAGACGCATTCTTGTGGCCTGGTACATCATGAACTTCTTAATTGTGGAATCTCTTGAGAGATGAACGTAGTGTTGATCTTGGGAATCGACTCTAAAAGACCCGCATTTCCTCTTTAATTTTATATTATTCCAGTCATGTTATTTTGGTTTTACATTTTACTCATTTGTTTTGTGAGTTTTCAGGTTCTGTTGCAGCTTTGATTCTTACGCATCTTTTCTGCTTGCCATTATCTCGCCCCTCATCAGGTTGTGTTGCTCTTTTCTTTCCGTTTTATTTATCACTTTCACATTAAGGACAATGTTTATATTAAGTGTGGGGGAGAGATTTTAGCATGTTTCTTTTTTGTTAAAAAAAATAAAAAAAAAGGGGTTCATTGCATGATTGAATAACTTTTCTCCCTTCTTGAACTGATATGCTTGGTGATGGATGATTGAATTGATGAATTGAATTTGATGGATGCATACCTTGTGAGATTTTGAGCCTAATGGATGGATTCAACATTTATGTCATTCTCTTCTTTCTTGTGTGATTTTCGCTCATGTTAATGACCACTCTAGAACTTGCTTTGATTCTTTTTGAGGCTACATTTCACTTGCATGCATGAACATGATTGAGGCCTTCTTTCTTAATTAGCTAGTTTAACCAAATAGCTAACCTTCCTTTCATTATGATATCAAGCACTCTTTTGACTTCTTGAAAATTCTCTGATTCCTGCCAACCTTGTATATTTTCCTTTTCTTAACCCCTTTGAGCTTATTTGACCATTCCTTGTTTCTAGCTCATTATGTGCCTTAAATGAAAAATCGTGTTCTTACCTTACCTTAGGGAATAAAAGAACATTAGCTTGGTTAATGGATGAGTTTTTGAACAAGTGTGGGGGTGTGTGTACAAAATGGTTGTTGAAAAAGGAAAGAGTGCAAAAAAAAAATGAAATAAAAAAAATAGAAAAAAAAAGAAAAGGATTAGGAAATGAATATGTAAAGGGATATACATTAGAGTTGGGATGAACTTTTATGCTTGTTATTTGAACTCAACTCTCATTTGCTTTTATTCTCTTTGGTATTTATCCTCTCATATCCATTTTATCCTCTTTTGTTTCCTTGACCTCACTACAACCTTGAATAAAGTCCTCATGATTTGTGTGTGCATGTGTTTTGAGTAGTGGAGAAGTAGAAGATAAGCAAACTTATGGTAGTGCAATTTTCATGGGTTGAATTGAGTGAAATACCTACCTTTTAAATACTTGAGAGATTGAGAGGGAATCTTGTGAAGATCCATCATTCTTAATTCATTCTTTTCAACGGAAGTTTCCTTGCTTGTTGGTTTGAGATGTAAAGAAATGTTACCTCATTTATGCTTTGATCCCTTGAATTTCTTGTTCCTCTTTTTGCTTCATTGAGTCCTTTAAAGTTTTTAGCTTTTAAGTTTGTATCGTTTGTCTTTGTCTTCTAACTTTAGTTTTATATGTTTTGCCCAGGAGTGCAAAAAGCTAAGTGTGGGGGAATCTGATAATCATATATTTTATACATTAATAAACCCTCATTATTAGTCATTTACACTCTTCATGTACTTAATTGACTGAATTTGATTATGTTTTGTAAGTTTGAACTCGAATCGGACTTAATTGATTTTTTCAGCATTATTCGAGTCTTACACTGTTTCTGTATTTTAGCCATATCTTGAGTTCTAAATCTCTGATAATTATGAATTTTACCTTGTAGGAAAGATAAGAGAGAGCTCTACAACTTTGATGAAGAGCTCAAAGTCAATTTCAGACATCTAGTGGAGCTAATTGGGCATGGAAATCAGAATACGGGATTTGTGACTGGAACCCGAACAGTGTGTAGTAACCAGAACATAATTCGAGTTTGGGCATATAAAATGGGTTGAAAATTTGTAATCTGAAAGTTAAGACCCATATGTACAACTTTCATGTCAAGCACAAAACTTGATTCGGGCTCCTTGATGGAGATATTGGGTCTGAAAGTCAAAACAGAGGTGCTGAAACTGGTCCTAAACAGTCTGTAGTAATTGAGTCATATCTTGGGCTGTAGGACGAATTTTTGGGTGTTTTCAGAGCCATTGGAAAGCTTAGACAATTTCCTAGAACTTTCATGAAGACCACTTGGCTCAGAAATGACGAAATCAATGAGTTCAACAATAAAGAATTTCGGAGACAAGGTAGCTCACCTACTCACCCACCTACTCATCCACCTACTCATCCACCTACTCATCCCATCTACCCATCTACTACTACTCCGAATCCTCTATAAAAGGAAGCATGTGGAGAGCTCTAGGAACACACACACTTGGTGTTAGAGATAGCTTTTCATAGTTCTTGTATATTTTTCCTTCATTGTAATGGAGAGCTAAGTCACTTCTAGTCAATTTGGGACTCTTGAAGAGATTGTGGTTTGGATTCTTGAGACCTTGGTTTATGTAATGTATTTGATTTATATTTGGATTCTTCTTCTCTTCTTCTTCTTCTTCTTCTTCTGTTTTCTTGATCTTGAATGCATGAATGGTGATTCTGTTTATGTTTATTTTAAGATTAAGTATTGTGATTAAACTTAGAGCTGATTGATCTGAATTAATCACGTAAATGAAGATTGAAGATTTGTGATAAAACTTAGAACTGATTGATCTAAATTAATCACGTAATTGAAGAGGTTAGGTTACTGATTGGTGCCTAGGTTAATTGAATTCAGTGCTTAAATTGACATATATCTACATGAATGGTGTGATTGCAGATTTATATTTTTTACTTGTCAATTGAATTTTGGACGATTGTCTAGCATGAATTCTGGATCTGATGCTGAGATCTCGATTAGATCCAAGTTAACCATTCAAATGTGCTTCAAATGTTTATTGAAAGGTCTATGATTGAATCCACCCAATCTCGGATAGATTTCTGAATTGACTGTTCTTTTAATTGTTATTTTTCTTCAGATCTTGTCATTGTAATCCTTGAACAATCAAAACTCCCCTTTTCTAACTTAACTTAATTTGATAAAATTGCATTTACGATCCTTGAGAAGACGATCCGGTGTTGTTCACTATACTGCAAACTTAGTTAATAACTTCGGTTATAATTCTGACCGAGTTCGGCGCTCGTCAGCGCACCCCATGGCGAAACACTAGGTCGCACAAACTGTTTCTCCAACAATTCCACCAATTGCTCTTTCAGCTCCTCCAACTCTGCTGGCGACATACGATACGGTGCAATTGAGATAGGACCTGCTCCTGGTACTAAATCAATTGAAAACTCGATCTCCCTCTCAAGTGGCAAACCAGGTACGTCATCAGGAAAAACCTCTGGAAACTCGTTGACAATAGGAATAGTATTCACATCCTTCTCATTCTTAACCTCTAGAGAAGACAATACCACATATCCCTGTGCTCCCTCTCTTAACAAAGACTTGACCTTAACAGCAGTTAAGAATCCAAACTTTTCTTCCTTAGGAAAAACTATGGTTTTACTTGCACAATCTATAAGGATATGGTTAGAAGATAACCAGTCCATCCCTAAGATTACATCTATCTCAACAAGAGGTAAACAAATCAAGTTAACCAAAAACTTACGGTCCTTTACAACAATAAGACAATCCAAGCATATCTTTGATGCAATCACAGGTTTAGCAGTTGGAGTAGAAACACTCAATTTAACATTCAAAGAAGACACAGGCAACTTCAATCTTTCCACACAATCATATGCAATAAATGAGTGTGTAGCACTAGAGTCATATAACACAGTCAGATGATTACCTCCAATGTCACCTTCTCCTTGAAGAAGATCATCAGATTGAGAAATTTCTATTCCCGTCATAGTATATACTCGCCCTCCAGATCTCGGTTGAGTACTCCCTGACTTTTGTTGATTAGCACGAACATAACGAACAACAGGTTTCCTTTCCAGCTGAGTACAATCCTTCGACATATGCCCAAGCTGTTTACAGTTAAAACAAACTGTTCCCTTAATCGTGCACTCTGGAGAGATATGACCTTTCTTTCCGCACTTAAAACATGTTGGCGTAAATGCCACTTTCTGTCCAGCTCCACTACCACTTGCACTTCCCCCAACTGGTGGTCGTTGAGATTGACTCCCTAATGGTCTGGAATACAGCTTGCGCTGAAACCGATTCGTATTACTACCTCCACCTCTCTGAAACCTTGTCGGCCCAAAGTTACAATTCCTCTGATCTCTCGACGGCTCTAACTCTTCAAGTCGCACACAAGCATCAACCAAAGCATGAAAGTGATTTATCCTCAAGGATATCACCCCTCGCTTCAGTTCCACTCTCAAGCCCGATTCAAACTTCCGACATCTCCACACATCATCTTGCTGTGTTTGAGCATAATCTGAGAATTGAGACAAATTCTCAAATTTTGTAGCATACTCATTCACCGTCATATTTCCCTGTCGCAAACCAAGAAATTCCATTTCCTTGGCATGCCTAGCACTCGCAGGAAAATACTTCCCCAGAAAAGCATCAGAAAATACTTCCCAGGTGATTTCTATTCCTTCAGCTTGTAAAACTTGGCGAGTTCCTCTCCACCAATGTTCTCCATCTCCCCTCAGCATAAAAACAGATAAGTCACCTTCTTATCATCTGTGCATCTCATTCCTTCAAAAATTCTCTCCAAGTCTTGTATCCATTGACTTGCCTTCTCCGGATCAACCTCGCCTCTAAACTTTGGCAGATTGTGGCGCCTAAATTCAGATAAATTTAGGGCATCAGCAGTAGCATCTTGCTGTTGAGCTGCTCTTAAATTCTGTTGCGTCATTACTTCAACCATCCGCTGCATAGCTTCAGCAGCCGCAATCATAGGGTCCACATCACGATTCACGTTCGCACGTCCTCTACCTCGTCCAGACATCTTCTTTCTTCAAACAGAACAAAACAAAATTAGATACATCCTTTCGGAAGTAAATCACGAGAATCACACAAAGACAAACAAAAACAGACCCAACCACAACCCCAAAAGACTCTAACTTGGGCTCTGATACCAACTAATGTAACACCCTTGTGGGGATGTCACATATATAAAGAAAATAAAAGAAAGATAAATAAAATCTACCCAAGTTGTAAAACAATTGTTATATAATAATACGGGTTGTAAAATAATTCCTGTTAAACAGAATATTATTAAATAAAATAACGCGGAAACATAAAATAAACAGAACAACATCACTCATAATATACATATGGTCCAAATTATAAGTTATACAAATAATTTACAACTACAACTACAAATATTTAAACATAAGCAGTAAACAGAAACAGTAAAGAGTCAATATATACATACGCAGACGCGCCCAAAAATACACATCATAAACATTTAATCCTCTGATGGATCACTCTTAGGAAACTCATCAGAAGATAAATATCCAGGATGCCTCGACACTCGGCGGAAACGAGACTGCGCAGTCGATACGATAGTCATCTCACTAGGCTCAGTGGACACACCACCCCAATGACGCCTAAGAGATAAAAGTAACTCTAAGTGCAGAAACACAGTAGTCGTCATCACTGGCTCTCCATCAAACGTAAGTCGTATGGACACAGTCAACCATCCCACATAAGTCACTGAGTCTCTGTCTCCCCGCAGATGCCAAGCTAACGATCCACCGTGAAACTCGAGTGTCACAAAACCCAAAAATCCTGGCACCGCCATACCCAAACAAATCAGTCCAATGGATATGGATGATCAGATGGTTCTTGGTCGTCGTACTGGTCTTCGGCTTGCTGCTCCTCTTCCTCCTCAGGATACAAAATCTCAAGAGGTTGTTCCTCTTCCTCAAACTCTTTACCACGTAAATAAATATACAGAAAACACATACAATAAAGAGGTAAGACAATCTAAAATCATCACAAACATGGCAAATAAGAAAATGACAAACAACAGATATACAGTTCATGTAATATGAAAAGCTATAACAGTAATTAATAACAGAATAGTATCACAACAACACATAATATCAGAGATAAAATAATATCACAGATAAGATAATATCACAAATAAAATAAAATCACAGATAAAATAAAATCATAGATAAAATAATATCACAGATAAAATAATATCACAGATAAGATAATATCACAGATAAAATAAAATTATATCCAAGATATAACCATATACAATATGACACGATCCTACTCCATGGAGCTAAAACACATACAGATATCAGAGAGAGAATGACTCGCAAAATCTATTAGTACCACGGCTGCCCAACCAAACTATTGCGCTGTCACACGTTGCGTCTATAGCCCCACGTCACATGGAATCCATCATCCAAGGCATGGTGTAGTTCACGGTCTCATGTTGTGGTACTACAGGCAATGTACTATTAGACTTTACAAAATCTCGATTAAATATAGTGCGTGTCGAGTCCATTAGTGTGCTATCAGTTACCACGGCCCAGCGGAGCGACCGACTGTCCATATATGGGATCTCGTACACTAACGTCTCCAAGCTCATAAAGACAATGAACCACACTACGTTTATCGCATCGACAACACGATGTGATTCACCTCGTCAACCAATCCACCAAAAATTGGCATAAACTCAATATATGAGAAATTACCAAAATACCCTAAAAAAATATATCCTCAAAGATAAAAAGATACAGTAAGTCCCACCGGACAAATACTGTTCCAAAGCCTGTACGGGTTCACCTCATAGCCCGACAGCAGAAAAATACAGAAAATATCGTTTTGATCAATCGCGTAGAAATTTTATCGCGTTTTCACAATCTCATCGTTTTTACAAACGTTTTTAAATCGCGTAAATATATTTTGCTATTTTTGCATATCGCGTAAGATTTTTAATACGTTTTCTCAATCGCGTAAGATTTTTAAATCATTTTCTTGTCCAAATCCCTTAAAAATTACTGTTTGAATCAACAGAAATAATAAATAATACGTTTAAACTACGTAAAATATTTTTCATACCGTATACTGTCTTTTGGACATCTTTCTATTTTATTTGCCCATTTTTACTAAAAATTGATAGTATTTTGCTTAAAAAATTATATTAATGGTTTTCTAATTTTTTTCCATAAAAATTCTGTTTAGTTAATTTTTAACCATATAATTTAATCCTTTTTGAAAACCACTAACATGCTTCAAAATACAGTATGAGCCATATGTTAGAAATTCTCAAAAGTTACTGTATTTCATTTCTAACAGTAAAATCAATAGTTTTAGTTGATTAAACTTAATTTAATTCAATTTATTTCTTAAAAACTCATTTTAGAAAAATTCTTTTTAACATATATTGCATCTTTATACTTGGAAATGGTTTGGAATTGATTTTAGAAATCATGAATATTTGATTTGGCATGTTGGCTGAAATATACACTTGTGTTATTTGATTTCTAAATTCATTTTCCTTGATCTAAACAATTCTATCTCTTGTTAATTTTCCTAGGTTAATTAAATTACATTTTAGGAAAATAATGAGAACATTTTGGTTCTCCTTTTAGTCATTGGCCGTGAGCCTTGGTGTGGTATTCTTTGGAACACTCATGCATTCCTTAGCATGTTATTCACATCCTATACATTATCATGCATTTCTAACACATACAAATTATCAAAGCTTGTAGACATGCAATTTAAAGCTTGTAGACATGCAACATCATACAAATTATTACAAACATCAAATAGGAAAGCTATTAACAACCACACAAACAAGCTACTAACAAACACAAACAAAGGAATCCTTATGGATTCTACAATCAACAATCAATCTCCATCTTCTTATCACCACCCATGGATGATAAGATTTGTCTTCCTCTTACCTTAAATGAAGACAAAAATATTCTTTCACACCTCTTCTAGGTTTCGGTTTTCTCCTTCAAATCACCTAACAAACTTAAACAAAATCTACAAGTTACTAACCATAAAAGAGAGCTTAAACCATGGAGAAATCATGGCTTAGAACTTTGAAAAAGAGTTTAGAAATGGAAAACAAGAAATTTCACCTTCTAGGTAAAATTTTCCAAGTAGGTTTCCAAGCTTCAAATGGAAGATTTTGCAAGAACTCTCAACTAGAGATGTTCTTAGGATTGTGTTTAGATTTAGAAAACTTGGTTGGATAAAATTTTGGGTGGTTGGATGGTGTAGAATAGAGCTTGGCCGAAACTAGCTTCAAGGAAGCTTCAATGGTGTTTAGGGTTTTTGGAAGAGAGAGAAGAGAGAAAATTGCATGAAGACAAAGTCATTATGGCCTTCCAAAAGCCATATGGCCGTGGACTTCAATGGCATGCAAGGTGTCATGGGCTTGGCTTCATCCTAGCCTTAGAATGGATCAAAGGTCAAGATTAAAACTTGGTTAGCAAGCTTTGCTCACATTGGTTGATCCTAACCTAGTCACCATGCTTAGTCACTAATTAAGCTTAGTCATCTAGCTTAGTCACTATGTTCTAGAGAATTTTTCACTAATGATGCTTAATTAAGCTACTAAGTTAACTGTTTTAGTTAAACGTGGGTCCCGCAAAACATTTTCGGGTCCACTGTCATTTTATTATATTGACTAATAAAATAATATTATAATAATACAAAATTATTTTATTTGTGATTAAATCCTAAAAATTAAAAGATTATTAATAAGATATCATTCGGAGAATCGGGTTTAGTAAGATCCCCAGTTTTGAATAATTAAAACAAGATTTTCCCTACCGGAAAATATTATTTTCCGTCTAGGAGCAAATCACACAAAAAGTCCAAATAAAATCACAGACAGTAATATTAAGCACTGTAACATATACAAAAATTAAAAACAGTACGATCGGGACGTAATGGTCATTTTTTCATTTTTTCCTACGACGAAGCAAATCAACCAAAACGTTCAAATAAAATTACAGACAGTATTAATTGTCTGTATATCTCCTAGAAAAATTAAAACAGTAGCTTGAGAAAATTTTTATTTTACCGTCTCGAAGCAAATTACGTAAAACGACCAAATAAAATTTTAGCCTGTAAAACATATTTGTATTTCATACAGAAAACAAGAAACAGTAAATAAGGACATAACAGTCATTTACACAAAAACTTGAAAAACAACAAACAGAACATTCGGGACATTTTTCTAAAAATTGGGGTGTTACATCCATCATATAGGGATCCAACACCCTTATTTCACATCATCCTAACTCAATCTTAGCCAAAAAGAAAATAAAACATAGTTCAAACAAACCATTCAACCTCAAATTATCCCAAAACACCTCAATCTTTGTCTAAAAAATGATGATTTTCAAGATTGCACCAAATGTGCATCCTAACTTCAAACATTATGAAATTTTATAAGCATATAGCCTTACATGTTAGCTTTCAAATGCCTTTAGAATTAGGTCATTCTGATATCTATAGCTCTAGTTATACAACAAACACTATAAGCTACTAGGATTGTGTTTTTCTGGATGCTGTTATTTAAATAACAGCTGTGTTATTCGAATAACCAGGTAATTTTCTACATTTTATGGTTCCTGTTATTCAAATAACATTGCTGTTATTCGAATAACAACTTGAAGAACTAGTTTTCTACATACGTTAATGGTTGTTTCCTCACCATTTATACACCCTATTCCAATCCTTCCTTAAATCATGGATTCTAAACATCTCTAAACATCATATAAATCTCATGTATAATCTCAAACTATCTAAGCATAGTCTTAGGAACTAAATCACAATCTCATATACCCATTCCTTAACTCCTCACCCAAGGTGTTTCATGGATACTTGTATGATTCAGATCATGAACCTTGCATAGTCTAACTCAAAAGCAATCTTATCTCAAGTTTCTTAAGAGTTCCTCCAACTCAAACTCTAGAAAACTTAGCCCAAACCATTTTCCATTCCAAACCCACAAGCCAGAAACATGGAAAAAAGAATAGAAGAAAGAGGAACAAGATAGAAAACACCCTTACCTCAAGCTTGAAGATGATCATAGAGACTCCAAGCTCTCCTCTTCTTTTTCTCCTTTTCCCCTTCATTTCCTCTATCATTCTCCTCTATTTTCCCCCCTTGGAGCTGTGTGAGAGATCTGAGAAAGATGAGAGAAATCTCATCTTTTAAAAGATGAGTTATAAGGGCAATTTTGTTTTTTTGCTCTTTTTGTATCTGCTAAGAACACTTTGATCTTACTAAATCAAGTTTTCTAACTTCCCACAACTTTAGAATAATTTCTAAGATCTATCAAAATTCTTGTTTCATTATTTCCATAATTTTTCATATCTGCTGTGACCTAATCGGTATTTAAATACTCACTCAATATCCTTAAAAATACCAAACTGGCTTCGTTTGCCTTAAAAATTTAACCACAACCTCTTCCATACATTTGTGACCTAGAAATGAATTTTTCATATTTATTTCCTTTAATTTAGCATTTATACTATTTTCCTGAGTTAAAATAGCAATTTTGCATATTCTGTGTTGAGGCAAAGTGCCTAAATTAACTCGAAACGTCACAAAATTTAGCGGACATATTAAATAAGTATTAAGCTACCTCTGTAACCTTATACAAGTCTAACATATATAAAAAGAAGATGTTATCTAAACTTGTTGTGACTGGTAAGTTCAATGACTCCATCATCACTTAAGCTGAGCTTGTATTGATCTAAGATCTTACCAACAATGAAGGCGTAGGGGAGATCCATCATCATCTTTTCTTTGGCCTTCATCATGTAATGCATGATGTAAAAGGGCCAATTGATATGCAATCGCTGTTTAAGTACCCATAGAAGGAAGATGTCTTCTTTCTCAACCAAGACAAAGTTGCTTGCCCTTAGAACTAATATGTGTATTGTAACACCCTAATACCGATAACATAGTATACTGTGCATATACCTGGTTATACAATATTAGTTATGCTACTTCTAACTTAAAAATCATACTATTTCATATCATTTAAACAAATAATAATGGAGAGCCTTGTGGAAAACTAAAAGATTTATACAAACAACTGTGCCTAAAAAGGCACTTAGTTTACATAAACTTTTTTGTACAACTAGGGCTAATATAAAATACAAACTTTATCCACATAAAGCATATAAACTACACTAGTCTTCATACTTTTTCTTCTTGCATTTGGATGAACTTCCACCTGAATTTACATGGCAATAAACGGGGTAAGAAAACACATTTCTCAGTATCAGTATACCAAAACCAGCAGTTTAAACTTTCAGAAAGAATAAACCACACTAAAACTAATAAACAAACTAATACTTCTTGCATAAGAAACAATTACAAACTTCCTTTCTATATAACATTTCTAAGCAAACTATTCTTCTGTTCTCATAACCAAAACCACGATGATATCAAACAACCGCCTATACAATAATATGAAATCATTGACCAGACAACCGCCCATACAGCTGTAATCACACAAAAATATCCAAACAAATAAAAATTTAAAATGTAATGATGAGATGATGTATGCTTAAAGAAAAAGTGTATGCAGTGCAAGTGTAGTATCATGATACTTAACTATTCCCCCTGGGTAGGGAGGTATTCTGTCATAATAACTTGTGACCTTTGGTTATCATAACAAGTATCCTCTTTAACCTACCAAGTAGTCTACTAAGTAGCCTATCTTAACTGGGTGGATATCGCCACCAAAACTGAGTGGTTCCTTCCATTTGTTCTTCTCTAGGGATAATAAGTATATATGAAGTGAAGTGTGTGAAAATGCGGAGTTATGTCCTAACTCTAACATAACCACCACATAACTCTATACTAAGCTAATCTTTGCATTCCTAACTCTACCTCTTCTCTGTGAGAGTAATTCATGCATTAATGCATATAATAAATGCCAACTAGACTTAGTAGACTACTATCTTTGCATTACTAACTCTACTTCACTCTTGAAGAGCTTTCACACATTGTGGCATTCACCCTTGCTAACCAGGGTCTGTGGCATTCACCTTGCCAACTAAGGTCTATGACACTCAACTTTTGCCATCTAGCTTCTTAATTCTCTTATCACCCCTCTTGTGACATTTGTGCAACACTAGGTTGCTTAAGAAACTAAACTCTTGGTCAATGGCAATCCATGTCCAATGGATTCACACACTTTTCTTTATTCTTCATTGTATGCCACTTAGTCTTTCTATCTAAGAAATACACCTTCTAGTACCTTAACACCCTTTACTAAGCATAAACAAAGGATTCTAACAACTAGGAAACTCAAAACATCCAAAAATAACATCTTTGCCCTTTTTGTTCAATCTCAACCTTTGACCTTTGCTCAGTAAAATAAGCAAAACATGCGCTACGGAAGTCAAAACTAGATCAATTTTATGTCATTGGAAAGCTAAGAGAAAGAGCTACAACTTTCATGAAGACCACAAAAGCTAGTTCTCACTCTATCTAGGGAAAAGGGTCGTGTCAAATGACACGAGCTGTGTTGTCAGCCCAGAACTAGATTTTTACTTGATATCTTGTTGACAGAGCCAGACATAGGTTGGACCATGTCAAACGACACGGGACGTGTCATCGACCCAAAACAACATTCTACACATTTCTACAGGTCTGAGATACTGTTCCTTTGGTTCCAAACCAATTTCTAACCATTCAAGATCAGTTTCTAGGTGATTTCTAGCCTCAATTACATTCTCTAAACATGTTGTAGCATTTATACAACTTACAGATTCACTAAACTTGGATTAAACACCAAAAATCACCTACTTAGTTCCTTAAAAACCTAGGTTTCAACTCAAGAACCAACTAGCTCAAACTATGGATAGATCCATTTATCTTGTTCTTACCAAATTGAAATAAACATTTCCAGTCAATGGAAACAAGGCACAAGCTAAAGGAACTAGTTTTCCCCCTTTGAAAACCCATCTTCTCCATCTAAACACCTAAGGTCTAGCATAGAAAAGATAAAGAACAAAGATAGAAAACACCCTTACCTCTTGCTTAGATGAAGATCTTGAAGCCTTTCTCTTGTTTTTGGATCTTCCTCTTTCTCTTCTCCTCTTTCTCTCCCACGGTTGCTGCCCTTTCCTTCTTTTCTTTCTTTTATTTTTCCTTTCTTTGCAGCTTTTGCTGCTTTCACGTGAGGGAGGGAGAGAGAGAAAACAAAGGTAACAAAATATCTTAGGATATTTTGTTGTATCAACTATATCTGCTAAAAACATATAGATTCATCCGAATCCAAATTTCCAACTTCCAACAGACTTGAAATAAATCCTAAGATTTATTAAAAATCTTGTTTCACCTTTATCTTATTTTTCCATATCTGTTAGGGGTCAATCCGATATTAAAATGCATAACCAGTATGCCTAAAAATACCAAATTAACTCCGAAAATTCTCAAATGTTTACCACACCTTACTTAGCTCATTTGTAACCTAGAAACAAATTATCCATATCTGTTTCCCTTCAAATAGCAATTTATGCTATTTTTTGAATCATTTTAAGCTACTTTTCACACTAACTCAGTTTGTTATAAATCTTCACTGACATATCAAACAAGTCATATGGTACCTTTGTACACATATAAAAGTCTAATATGTTTTTTTCGGGATGTTACGTGTATCACCACAAAATGTAAAACATGATGCTCACGAGTTAGCCATCTAACGGTGAATGACCCTTCTAGTACTGGGATGCCTAGGTGAAGCATGATCTCGACAGCTTGTGCTCTATTATATCCTTCCCAAATCTTATGACTATCCTCTGTAAAGGTTCCTCCTAAATGAGTGAGACCAAACAGGAGAGTCCACTAACTGGGGGTCACAATAATTCTATGGCTTTTGATGTCTAAGACCAGATTTGCTCCAGTGATACGTAAATTATAGAAGAAAACTTTGGTGGGTTCAAGGTAGTACTCATAATATGTGGTGACAAAGGTTCGCAAACCATGAAACTCTAGAAGCTCTATGAGGAAAGTGAACCCTTCTCTGATGAAGAAATCCCAGTCCATGTACTTCGGTTGAATGAGATTTCTAGCTTGAAACTCCAAGCAATATTGACTCATTTGTTTCTTATGGGAAAAGAATCTTCGGTGGTCCAAGCTTTAAGGAATGTCTGGGTCGCTATCTAGGGTAGGTGTTTGCTTGGGTAAAGAAGGATTTTTGGTATTTGATCTCTTAGGGTGAAAGGAGCTGCTGGCCATGGTGGAAATAGGGGTTAGGGCTCGGATTGAGGGGAGAGAAAAGATGAGGGTAGTAAAATTTTGGAAGAAAATGTGAGTTTTAATTAGTGAAAATTGAGGAATATGAGAGGAAATGGTGTTTAAGTAGTGGATTTTGGTGAAATTTGAGGTAGGTAAGGTGCTTGAGGGAGTGAGTGTTAGTGAGAGATGAGAGGAAAAAGATGAAAATTATGGGGGATTGTTCGTGAATGGTAGGGGGGAGCTAGGTGCTATTTAAAAGAGCTTTAATAACCGATTATTATATGGGCATAACCGGTTATGTGCGTAGGTCAAGAAAGGGCAAGCTTCTATTTGAAGAGAATAACTGGTTAGGACTTTTTAATAATCAGTTATTTGGTGTGGCTTAAAAGAACGTGGCCTCTGGTATGTGAGAATAGTCAGTTATGGAACTATAAAAACCAGTTATTTGGTATGATTTTGAAAAACATAACCTCTGTTTGTTGTAAATAACTAGTTATGAAATTAGGATAACCGATTATTTGCTTAGCCTTAAACAAAAACACATCCTCTGCTCTTTCGAATAATCGGTTATGCAGTAACTATAATTGGTTATTGTGTTGTCCAGGGAGCATCAAATAGTCACAATAACCTCTGACTTGATGAATAACTGATATAGCCTCTCATAATTAGTTATTTGGCTTTCACCACATGTACCAAAACATTTCCAATAAGAAAAGAAATGGATATTTGCTCCTTATAACTAGTTATTTCACTTCCAAAACTCGAAATTCTTCAGGAATCAACCCTTGAAACAAAAACTCATGCTATTTTGAGCATCATCTTAGCTTGGCATCAATTTCATCCACTCTAAACACCATAAATGCAACCTAAAAACATATTTATCTTCTTTAAAAACACTAGAAATCAGTTTTCCACAGCAAGAACTTGATATTTGAGATTGGAAGACTTAAACATGGATATGGTACCTGCAAAACAAAGTTGGGAGAAACTCCGACGCTCAAGTCAGTATTGAATTAAATAGATAAAAATACAAGAACATTATGTAGCAAGTTGTTATGCAGCAAGGTATTATGCAGCAAAGCTATTTTTCCAAATTAAATGCATGATTGATCCAATATGCCAAGTTCTCTTCTTATATAAAAGAATGTTTCTTTATTGAAAGGTTTAGTGAGGATATCAACCAGTTATTTAGTGGTTTCAACAAACTCAAGTACGCAATCACCTTTTTAAACATGGTCTCTAATGAAGTGGTGCCTTATTTCTATATGCTTTGTTGTTGAGACCAAAATAAGATTTTTAGACAAAAAGATTGCATTAGTGTTATCACACCTTATAGGGATGTTATCAAGCTCAAGACCATAGTCTAGAAGTTATTGCTTCATCCAAAGGATTTGAGCACAACAACTCCCAATTGTAACATATTCAACTTCAGTTGTAGACCATGCCACGTTATTTTGTTTCTTGCTATGCCAAGAAACTAGTGAGCTTCCAAGCAAGTGGCATGTCCCACTAGTGTTCTTCCTATTCATTTTGCATTCAGTAAAATCAGAATCAGAATAACCAATGAGGCTACATGAGGCACCCTTAGGATGCCACAAACCCATTTGTGAAGTACCTATAAGATATTTTTATAATTCTTTTTACAGCACATAGATGTGATTCTTTAGGATTTGCCCAAAATCTAGCACACATGCACACACTAAACATAATATTTGGCCTACTTACAGTAAGATAAAAGAGTGAACTAATCATACCTCTATATTTTGAGATTTCTACAAATTTACCTTCTTCATCCTTATCCAAATAACAAGAGGTGCCCATAGGTGTAGCCATGTGCTTAGTATTGTTCATTCCAAACTTTTTGAGCATCTCTTTGCAATATTTGGATTAACTTATGAAAGTCTCATCCTTAGTTTGCTTGATTTGGTGGCTAAGGAAGAAGTTGAGTTCACTTATCATATACATCTCAAACTCATTTTGCATAATGTTAGCACACTCTTTAGAAAGAGATTCATTGGTGGCACCAAATATTATATTATTAACATATATTTGAACAATAAGTATGTCATACTTTTTATGTTTGATGAAGAGAGTAGTGTCAAGCTTTCCTCTAGAGAAGCCTATTTCCAAAAAGAACTTGTTCATCCTTTCATACCAAGCTCTGAGAGCTTGTTTTAAGCCATACAATGCCTTTTTTAGTTTAAAGATATGGTTCAGCAATTCAAAGTTTTCAAAACTAGTAGGTTGTTCCACATACACCTCTTCTTGTATAAAACCATTTAAGAAAGCATTTTTAACATTCATTTGATAAAGTTTGAAATCCATGATGCATGCATATGCAAGTAGCATTCTTATGGTCTCTAATCTAGATACGGGAGCATATGTTTCCTCATAATCTATACATTCTTATTGATTATATCCTTTAGCAACAAGCCTAGCTTTGTTTCTTATTATTAAGTCTGTTTCATCAAGTTTGTTCCTAAAGACTCACTTGGTGCCAATTATAGGATAATCATTGGGCCTTAGAACTAATTCCCAAACTTGATTTCTCTCAAATTAGTTTAGTTCATCTTACATGGCCAAGATCCAATGTTTATCATTAATGACCTCATTTATGTCTTTAGGTTCAACTTGAGAGGCAAAAGCCATATGATTACATGCATCTCGAAGAGAGTTACGAGTAGTTACCCTTTTTTATACATCACCTATCACCTTGTCAATATAATGATGTCTTAATGTCCTCAATTCCTTGGGAAGGTCCATGATTTGTGAATCATCTTGCCTTAGGGGATCAAATGGGCTTTCTTCTTGCTTCTTGGCTTCTTTCTTCTTTTTTTCCAAGTATGTTCTTGCCAAGATTTTTGAAACATCATCAACCAAATCCTTTCTTGGATCATTTGGGTTAGTTTCATCAACTGCAACATGATTGGAGTCTTCTATGATCATAGTTCTTTTATTGTAAACTCTAAAAACTTTACTATGTATTGAATAGCTAAGAAATATTCCTTCATCAAACTTCCCTAAGTTATCATTTCCATTGTTTAAAACAAAGCATTTACACCCAAAGAGGGTTTTCTTTAAAATTGGCATTATTATGAGCCTATTCATAGCATAACAAGTGGTACTTACTGCATCCGCCTAAAAGTACTTAGGAAGGTTAGCCTCATTGAGCATAGTTATTTCCATTTCTTCTCAAGATCGATTTTTCCTTTCTAAAACTCCATTTTGTTGAGGAGTTCTAGGAGCTGAAAAATTATGCTCAATGTCATGTTCATCACAAAAGGTTTCAAAATCATGGTTTTCAAATTCACCATCATGATCACTTCTTATGGATGCAATACAAAAGCCTTTTTCATTTTGGATAACTTTGGCAAGCCTTTTAAATGATTAAAAAACATTATTTTTGTGTGATAGGAATGGTGTCCATGTAAACTTAGAAAAATCATCCACAATCACTAATACATAGTAATTCCTACCAAAGCTCATAGTTCTAGAGGGACCAAAAAGATTCGTGTGCAAAAGTTGTAAAGGTCTAGAGGTTGAAACCACATTTTTAGCTTTAAAAGAGACTTTTACTTGTGTTCCCTTTTGACATGCATCAAATTTTTAGCTTCAAATTTGAGCTTTGGAAGTCTAATTACTAGCTCTTTTGAGACTAACTTACTTAGGTGATCCATGTGAATGTGAGCAATTCTTCTATGCCATAATCATAAATCATCTTCCTTACTCATAAAGCATTTAACATCATTTGAAGATATATCATCAAAGCTAATCATGTATATTATAACACCCTAATACCAGTAACCTAGTATATCAGAATATACCTAGATTAGTAGTATTATTTATGCTACTTCTATCTTAAACATATTACTAATTCATATCATTTAAGCAAATAATAATGGAGAGCCTTGCGGAAAACTAAAAGTTATACATATAACATTGCCACTAAAAGGCTCATTGTATACATAAACTTCCTGAACAAACTAAAAACCTGTAAATAAATACAAGCTTTAAACTAGAAAGCATAAAAATTGTCTTTGTCTTCACACTTCTTCTTCTTGCCTTTGGATGAATTTTCACTTGGATTTACATGGTAACAAACAGGGTAAGAAATCACATTTATCAGTATAAGTATACCAAAACTAGCAGTTTAAATATTCATAATGAATAAACCTAACTGAACAAATACTTCCTGCATAAGAAACAATTACAACTCTCTCTTTATGTAATGTTCTTTAGTAACCTATACTTCTGTTCTAATAATTGAAACCACGATGATATCAAACAAACCACCCATACAATCATTTGAAAATCATCGACCAGACAACCGCCCATACAGCTGTCACCGAAGGTACAGAGTAACACATATACAATAATCACACACAAATATCCAAACAAAACCAAATTTAATAATGTAATGATGAGATGATGTATGTTTATGTTCAAAGTAAAGTGTATGTTTAGTGTTGGTGCAATGTCATGAATACTTAACTATTCCCCCTAGGTGCAGAGGAATTCTGCTATGATAACGTATGACCCCTTATAGCCTATTTTTAGGAATGAAGTCTGTTACCACAGCACCTGACCTCCTACACCCGTAGATCACCAAGTAATCTACCTTAACTAGGTGGATATCGCCACCATAACTGAGTGGATGCCTCCACTACCTGTTCTCTAAGGATTAGCAAGCATATGTGAAGTGCGATGTGTGTGTAAATGTGGAGTTATGTCCTAACTCTAATATAACCACCACATGATCTCATACTAAGTCCACCTTGCATTACTAACTCCACCTTTTCTCTGTGGGAGCATTTCATGCACTACGACATTGAACTAATGCCAACTAGACTTAGTACACTGCTATCTTTGCATTACTAACTCTCTTTCACTCTTTGAGAGCTATTCATGCACTATGGCATTCACCCTTGCCAGCTAGGGTCTATGGCATTTAAGTTTTGCCAACTCGGCACCTCGACCGTAAACTCTTGCCAATTGGGCACAATGGCACTCTTCTATTACCAACTCAGTACCTTGACCCTTAACTCTTGCCACTTAGTCACTATGGCACTTTACTATTGCCAACTCGGCACCTTGACCCTTAACTCTTGCCACTTAGGCACTATGGCACTCTATTATTGCCATCTTGCTTCTTAAATCTCTTATCACCTCTCTTGTGACATCTGTGCAACTTCAAGTTGCTTGAGAAACTAAATTACTGATCTATAGCAATCCATGTCTAATGGATGCACAACTTTTCTTTTATCTTTCCTTGTATGCTACTAGGTTTTTCCATATAAGAAATACCCTATCTAGTGCCTCAACGCACTCTACTAGGCATAACCAAAGAGTTTGATCCACTACGGAACTCAAAACATCCAAAAAATAACATTTTGGAGCTTCAGGGTCTCATGCCGCGGCACAAAACTTTTCACGCCGCAGCACCCATCTCTCGGGTGCAACTTCTGGGTAGAAAACTGCCCCACGTCGCAGTATGCCATCATCCATGCCGTGGCATGCTCATGCCTCAGGCCACGCCTCGGTCCACGTCGCAGCGTGACTTGCAGAACTGAGATTCTGCAGAAACCATGGTACTGTTCCATTGATTTTTCTCTTAGATTTTGGTCATTTCTATCCAATCTCTCGGTGATCCTGAGTCCCTAATCAATTCTTTAACACATAGGAAACATCAAACACCAAATTAAACCTCTTAATTTGGATTATGGATCAAAATCCTTCATACTTTAACCTAAACCCCTCTTTGGGTATTTAGGATCTAAAAAAGAATAGCTTTTGTTTCTGATTCAAATTCTTTACATGAACAAGTCATAAACCTCATTCATAACTCATCCAAACAAGAAAAACACCTACAACATCTCTAGAACTCAAGATGACATATTAAACATCAAAGGCCTAACATGGAAAAATGAGGAAAAAGATGAAGTTGGAGCTCAAGAACCCCTACCTCTTGTCTTGGATGATTAATCTTCAAGCTCTATGTTTTTATCTTGATCTTCCCTTGGACTTCCTTCTTTTCCCCTTTTTCTTTCTCTCCTTTCTTCCTTCAGGTGTCTCTCTTCTCCTTTCTCTCTTTTTTCTTTCTTCTATTTTGGTTTTCCTTTCTGTTGTGAGTAACACTTTGCTACTTATAGCAAAATTCTCATACTGCTAAGAACACTTAGATTTCTCCAGATCCAGTATTCTAACTTCTAACAGACTCGAAATAAATCCTAAGATTTATTAAAAATCATGTTGTACTTTTTCTCTATTTTTTCATATCTACTGGGGGTATTAAAATGCACAACCAGTATGCCTAAAAATACCAAATCAACTTCGATTACTCTGAAACTTTAACTACACCTTATTTAACTCATTTGTGACCTAGAAACAAATTATCTAAATCTATTTCCCTTAACTTGGAAACTTATGCCACTTTTTGGGTCATTTTAGGCCATTTTCCACACTCGTTGCAGCAAAATGCCTAAGCTAACTCAATTTGTCACCAAACTTGACTGACATGCTAAACAAGTAATGTATTACCTTTGTAACTAATTACAAGCCTAACATGATTTTCAGGATGTTATATATATGTTATTGACCCTATGTCCAACAAACTTAACTTACTTATCATCTTTTCCTTCAAATATGCAACAATTTGAATCAAATATAACTCTATTTCCTTTATCACATAATTGACTAATGCTAAGAAAGTTATGTTTAAGCCCTTCAACAAGTAAAACATTTTCAATAGAAGAGGAAGGGATTTTACCAACTTTGCCAACTCCAAGGATCTTCCCTTTGTTGTTGTCACCATATGTTACATGTCTATTCTTCTTGGGGACAAGGAAGGAAAACTTGGAGTCATCTCTAGTCATGTGCTTAGAGCATCCACTATTAAGATACCAACTTAAGCTCTTAGCCTTCAAGCACAACTACAACACACATTTAGTTTTTAACCTTTGGTAATCAAATTTTCTTGGGTCCTTGTGCGTTAGATTTAGGCAAGTTGCCTTTAGGGACCTAAACCATTTTAGTCCAAACCTTGGTATTAACGTTCTTCCTAACAATGCATGTTGAGGCACTATGCCATTTCCTTCCACAATAAAAGCATTTGACTAATGGGCTACTTCATGTAATTGAGGAAATAAAGAAATTCTTGTAAGACTTTTGTTAGTTATTGAGATTATACCCTAAACTGGCTTTTTGGAAAACACATCTTTGTTTCCCTAACAATACATTCAAGTTGTCCCTTCCAAAGGTAAATTTTGAAAGAGTATTGTTCAAATCCTCAATTTCTTTTTTAAATGCTTTGCATGATGGACAAGATGAGGGTAAGGATGCATTATCATGTAAAGAACAAGTCATGCATGATGAGTTAGCATCAATTAATCCTAAAGTCTCATTCTCAATTTTGTGTTCATTAATCTCATTGTTTAAAATAGAAATTTTGTTTATCAATAAAGAGATTATTTTGTTGGAAGATAAAATCATCTTTGTGAGCCTCATGTATTCATCATGTAATTCTTCAAAACCATCTTGTAATTCACTATAGGAAGGTGAAGAGTCTAGGTTAGAAGAAGTTACCTCGGTGTCACTCTCTTCTTCTTCCTCTCCTTTAGCCAGACATAGATGGGCTTCTTTATTTTCTGAACTATCGGTAGAATCTATGTCATTGTCCTCCCATGCTATGTAGGCTCTTCTTCCTTTTTTTTTCTTTAAAAGGTCTCTTCTTAAATTTCTCAGTCTTCTTTAGGTACACGAGACGTTCCATCTTCATATGCCCCTATTTTTCGCATTTATAGCATGTTGGAGTTGATGATGTTCCTTCCCCTTTATGATTGATCTTCTTTGGAGGGAAATGTGGTCTTCTTTGAATTCCTTTCTTCTTAAGGAATTTTCTAAACCTCCTTACAAGGAGACTAAGATTCTCTTCATTTAGCTCAAGGTTCTCTAAACCATCTCCATCATCTTTATCATCATCATCATTTGTGAAGGAAGTGACTTTGAAATCAATCCTCTTTTTCTTTTTGTCATGCTCCTCATTTTGATTGAGCTTATTTCGCTCCATCTCATGCTCATGGAGCTTTCCAAAAAGAGTAGCTAGTGTCATTGTTGATAGATTCCTTGATTCCGCAATAACTGTCACTTTGGGTTGCAAATTCTTATTCAAACATCTCAAAACTTTGTTAATAAGGTCTTCATTAGAAATTTTTTTTCCCAATGAAGCAAGATGATTTACAATATGAGTGAACCTCTTTTGTATTTCTTGAATGTTTTCTCCTTGGTTTATTCTAAATAGTTCATATTCATGAGTGAGAGTGTTTATTCTTGATCTTTTTACCTCACTTGTACCCTCATAAATTACTTGTAAGGTATCTCATATTTCTTGGGTAGTATTACAATTTGACACCCTAAAGAATTCTTCATACCCCAAGGATGTGGTAATGATGTTCTTGGCTCTCAAATTATATTGAACCTTCTTTTTGTCCTCATCGGTCCATTCACTTCTTGGTGTACTGATTCTTACACCATTAATTGTAACACCCTCTGTAGAGCATTACATTTTTTACTACAAACTTACCAAACTATAATTAAATTGTAAAATATTTAATGTTTATAAAATATGGGTTATAAAATTTCTTTTGTTGATAACTTAAACTTATCAAAGATATAGAAAATACTAAAATATTTTGAACTGATTAATATACATTATATATACCACATAATATTCAATAACATTCAGAACATAAAACTTACAGACTCAGAGAAATAATAGCAACCCTATGACGGTTCCTACTCAAAAGTACGATAACAGACTTGACAAAACTCAAAATGCCCACATCCAGATGGACACACTGATAACTTCAAAAAATGAAGTTAAATCACTTGAATTTGATTGTATTTGAGCATGCTATCCTTAAGTTTTCAAGGCCATAGGTTCAATTATTGCATGACTTTGGTGAATTAAGCTTGTTAATTCAAATGATTAAGAATTCAATCTTTGAAGATCATGTTTATGGAAGTTGGATGGATTATGGTTTGATGGACTTTAGCATTGTTTTGATACAGGTATCTAAGATGGGAAAGGCCTTGGAAGGGATGAGGAAAGTGAAGAACCCACGCCTAGGCGTGACAAATCCACGCCTAGGCGTGGCCCTTGCAGTTCTCAAGGATTCCAAGCAGAGACATCCACGCCTAGGTGTGAAAAAGCCACGCCTAGACGTGGCAAGTTCAGTTTTTCAGGGTTTTCAGACAGAGACCCACACGCCTAGGCGTGGTAGGCAAAGGAAAGGCACGTGATTCATAACCATGCCTAGGCATGGGAAAATTCCTAGCACACGAGTTTAACCCTTATATTCTGATTTTTGAGGAGGAGAATGGGGCTGGAAGTTTTGACCTAAGCACGAATTCTAGAGAGCAAGTGAGAGGAGGAGGAACCCACTTGGATTGAAGGTGACTCAAGGAGAATCAAGATCAAGGAGGAAGATCAAGCTTGGAATCTCTCCATTTTTGTTCGTTCTTTCTCTTTTCTCTCGATGGTTCATTTGATTTCATTTGTTTTCTTCTCCTTCATGATGTATAACTAAACTCTAATCTATGGGTTCTCTAGGATCTTGCTATGGATTTGATTAATTTGTAATTAGTTGAGTATCCTTTCAATGAAATTGGTTTTGTTCATCCATATCTATGCTTAATGCTTGTTATTGATTTTCTATCAATTGCATGATTTTAATATTCCAATTGAACTAAAAATACGGTGTTGTGAATATGGATGTGGTATGGTTGATATATGTTCAATTACATTCTATTGGTTTGGGTGTGTTGATTAACTAAGGGGATGGATACATGCCCTTTGGTCATGCATGGCAAGTGTTTGATAAATGGTCTCAATGAGTGATTCTTATGTTAACTCACATGGACACATAGTGGATTAACTAGGTTTCACATGGGTAATTGTCCTAGACATAGGCTCTTATCTATTAATGGTTATTAGCTAACAAATATCATTTTATTGATAGGTGCTTGTTAATTGCAATTAATCATTGAAGTAGCAAGTGAATAGGGACCCCTAGGCTTTAATCATTCTCATCTTCTCTTGTGAGTTTGGTGTTTGGTGCTCTCTTGTTTTGTTTCCTTTAAGTTCTTATTTTAATTGCAACCCACTCTCCTTCGATTACTTGGATAAAAATATGTGAAATTTGGTTAAGTTTAGCACTCTTTTAATTATCAATCCATTAGGACATGATACTCTAACTCTCATTTATATTACTTGTCGACCCGTGAGCTTGCAGATTTATGGGTAACAACCAACAAGTTTTTGGCGCCGTTGCTGGGGATTGAGTTTAGATTTTGTGTTATTTCTTACATCTATTCACAATTCTTTTTCAAGTTTCATTTGTTTTGTTTTGCATTTTTGATTTTCAAGTACTTAGCTCTTGTATACGAAGAACTCAAGGTGTATCTCGATTTCCTTACGATCCTGAGATCGAGAGGACATTTCGTAGATTGCTAAGAGAATGACAAGTACAAGCACGAGCACCAACTTTGGTTAACAAATCTGAGATGGCGGAGGAGGCAAATGCTGAAAGACCTTTGAGGGAATATATCACCCTAAATGCTAGAGAAATCTTATCTAGCATTAGATGACCAGTTATCCAAGCATAGACTTTTGAGATCAAGCCTGCTATTATCCAGATGGTTCAGAATAATGTGCAATTTGGAGATTTATCCCATGAAGATCCTAATGCTCATTTAGCTAACTTCCTGGAGATATGTGATACTTTTAAGCATCACGGGATGACTGATGATACAGCTCGCTTAAGGCACTTCTCTTTTTCCTTGAGGGATAGGGCCAAGGCATGGCTTCATTCCTTACCGAAGCATTCTATCACTACCTGGGAAGAGCTGACTCAGAAGTTCTTGGATCGATTTTTTCCTCCTATGAAGGCAATGAAGTACAGGAATGACATCTTATCCTTTAAGAAATTCGAAGGAGAAACCTTGTATGAAGCATAGGAGCGATTCAAGGAACTATTAAGGAAGTGCCCACACCATGGTATTGCAAGATGGATGTTAGTGCATACCTTCTACAATAGCTTGACAACATCCATTCGATCCATAATTGATGCAACAGTTGGAGGGGCTATTATGAGCAAGACGGTGGATGTAGCCTATGACCTGTTGGAAGAAATGGCTAACAACAACTATCAGTGGCCAGTAGAAAGGATTACTCTTAGGAGAATGACTGCAGGCATACATAAGGTGGATGCTCTCACTTCACTTTCAGCTCAAGTGGCTGCTCTTTCTAAAAAATTTGACACCATGGGAATAAATTCAGTAACCAGTGGAGCTAATAGTTCAGTAAAAATTTGTGATCATTGTGGGGATCACCACTCCACTGCTAATTGTACGGCTAGCTTGGAAAGTGTACAATATACTAGTCAATTCTGTTAACCAGGTCACAACACTACTTTTAGTAATACTTATAACCCCAGTTGGCGAAACCATCCTAATCTCTCGTGGGATGGAAATGTTCAAGGCTCTTCCTCATCTTATCAGCATAATCAAGCACCTCGTGCTCCTCTAGGTTTTCAAGAACAGAGCCCCCTTTAAGCCCAAACTTCAACATCGACTTCAACTTCTAATTTAGAGAAGATGTTTGCTAAGTTTATGACCAGTCAACAAGATTACATGACCAAGACTGATTCACGGTTAGCATCCCACGATGCATTAATGCAAAGCTAAGCAGCTTCATTGAGGAATCCTGAGACTCAAGTGGGCCAACTTACCCAAGCTCTAAATAACAGGCCCCCAGGGAATTTCCCAAGTGACACCATCAACAATCCCAAGGGTGCATCTAATGAGCATTGCAAGGTTATCTCACTGAGGAGTGGGAAAGAGATATAAGGTAATCCAATGACCAAACAGCCTAAAGAAGAAATGGAGATGGCTCAAGATGAAGAGGTTGTGAGCAATGAGGTTGAGAAAAATGAGAAAATTGCTAGGGAAAGGGTTGAAGACAAGAAGAAGGAGGACAAGCCCATAACACCACCTCCATCATTTCCTAACCGGCTAGAAAAGCAGAAGCTTGATGCTCAATTCCAAAAATTTTTGGAAATTTTCAAGAAGCTTCATATCAACATTCCATTTGCTGAGGCGTTAGAACAAATGTCGAGTTATGTGAAGTTCATGAAGAACATCTTGTCCAAGAAGAGGAAATTGGGGGATTATGAGACCGTGGCTCTCACAGAGGAGTGTAGTGCAATCTTGCAGAACAAGCTACCTCCCAAATTGAAAGACCTTGGGAGCTTTACCATTCCATGCACAATTGGGAGCCAATTCTTTGGAAAAGCCCTGTGTGATCTAGGAGCAAACATAAGCTTAATGCCCTTATCCATCTTTCAAAGGCTAGGTTTGGGGGAGGCGAAGCCGACTTTACTTACCTTGCAACTAGTTGACCGTTCTCTCACCTACCCTAAAGGGGTCATAGAAGATGTATTGGTCAAGGTGGACAAGTTCATCTTTCCAGCAGATTTCATCATTCTAGACATGGAAGAGGACCGCAATGTGCCTTTGATCCTTGGGAGACCCTTCCTAGCCACAGGTAAGACTATGATCGATGTCCAAAAAGGTGAGCTTACAATGCAGGTCAATGAGGATAAGGTAACTTTTAACATTTACAAATCCATGAAATTTCCTAATGACCATGAAGAATGTTCTTACCTGGGTATGATTGATCAAGTAGTTAATACTACATTCCATACTAATTTCACTGATGATCCCCTTGCTTTATCATTAACATCCATACATGAGCATGTAGATAGGGATGATGTGATGGAATGTATTAAACTGCTTGATGCATCTGCTAAGTTTTACAGGAGACCAGGTTTTGAACCGTTGAACATACCTTCTGATAAGCTCTATCTCCAGCCCTCTGTCATAGTTCCACCCAAGCTGGAGCTCAAGCCACTGCCTGATCATTTGAGGTATTCATACCTAGGGGAGGAGTCCACATTGCTAGTTATCATCTCCTCATCCTTATCTGAAGAGCAAGAATCTAAGTTGCTCAGAGTGCTCAGGGAATACAAACAGGCCTTGGGGTGGTCCATTGTGGATATCAGAGGCATCAGCCCCACCATCTGCATACACAAAATATTGTTGGAAGCTGATCATAAGCCAACCATTGAACATCAGAGGCGCCTAAATCCCATCATGAAGGAGGTTGTAAAAAAGGAGATTATCAAGTGGCTGGATACAAGTATCATATACCTTATTTCTGATAGCAAATGGGTGAGCCCAGTTCAGTGTGTGCCTAAGAAAGGTGGAATGACAGTTATAGCAAATGAGAATAATGATTTGATTCCCACCAGGACTGTTACTGGATGACGCATATATATGGATTACAAGAAGCTTAACACTACAACAAGAAGGGATCATTTCCCATTGTCATTTATTGATCAGATGCTGGATAGGTTGGCAGGTCATGGGTTTTATTGTTTCTTGGATGGGTACTCGGGCTACAATCAGATTGCAATTGCCCCGAATGATCAAGAGAAAACAACATTCACCTGCCTATATGGTACTTATGCTTTTAGAAGAATGCCCTTCGGGTTATGCAATGCCTCTACTACTTTTCAGAGGTGTATGATGGCCATTCTCACTGATATGGTGGAGAACTACTTGGAGATATTCATGGATGATTTCTCTGTTTTTAGTGATTCCTTTGATAGCTGTCTTCAGAACATGGCCCTAGTGTTGCAAAGGTGCGAGGAAACCAATTTGGTGCTTAATTGGGAGAAGTGCCATTTTATGGTCCAAGAGGGAATAGTACTTGGCCATAGAGTGTCATCTAAAGGAATGGAAGTGGACCAAGCTAAAATTGAAGTGATTGAGAAACTCCCTCCACCAATTTCAGTGAAGGGAGTTTGGAGTTTCCTTGGTCATGCTGGATTCTATCAGCAGTTCATTAAAGACTTCTCTAAGCTTGCTAAACTGTTGTGTAACTTGCTGGAAAAGGATGTGGTTTTCAAGTTTGATGAAGCTTGTATGGAAGCCTTTATGGAATTAAAGAAGAGGCTTGTCTCAGCACCCATTATCACTACTCTAGATTAGACTTTACCATTTGAGCTCATGTGTGACCTAGTGACTATGTAATTGGAGCAGTGTTGGGCCAAAGGAATAACAAAATTTTTCATTCCATCTATTATACAAGCCAGACACTCAATGATGCTCAGTAGAATTACACCACTACTGAGAAGGAGCTCCTTGCTATAGTGTTTGCTTTTGACAAGTTCAGAGCATATTTGGTTGGTACCAAAGTCACTGTCTTCACAGATCACTCTGCCATCAAGTATCTTGTAAGTAAAAAGGATGCCAAGCCAAGGTTGATTTGCTGGGTGTTATTATTACAAGAGTTTGATCTTGAGATCAGAGACCAAAAAGGTGCCGAAAATCAAGTGGCTGATCATCTTTCCAAGTTAGAGAATGAGAAGTATCAGCAAGACCCAACTTTGATTGGTGAGGCATTTCCAGATGAACAATTATTTGCTGTGTTTACTAGTTCAGATCCTTGGTATACTGATTTTGCTAACTACATAGTGAGTGGATTGGTGTCATCTGAAATGTCTTATCATCAAAAAAAGAAATTTCTTCATGATGTTAGATATTTTATTTGGGATGAGCCATTTCTCTTTAAGCAGTGTGCTGATCAAGTGCTTAGAAGATACATTCCTATGGATGAGACTAGTGCGATACTTGAGCAATGTCATGCTTCACCATATGGAGGTCACTATGGGGGTGAACGGACAACGGCTAAGGTGTTGCAATCAGGCTTCTATTGGCCTTCTCTATTTTGAGATTCTTACTCCTTTGCAGCCAACTGTGATCATTGTCAACGGACTGGCAATATCTCAAAGAGGAATGAGATGCCCTTGAACTCCATTTTGGAAGTGGAACTTTTTGATGTGTGGGGCATTGACTTTATGGGGCCTTTTGTATCATCTTTTGGCAACCGTTATATTCTTATAACGGTGGATTATGTGTCGAAGTGGGTGGAAACCTGTGCTTTACCCACTAGTGACTCCAAGGTGGTCTTGGTTTTTCTGAAAAAGAACATTTTCTCAAGGTTTGGCACCCCTTGTGCTATTACTAGTGATGGGGGATCTCATTTCTGCAACAAGTACTTTACTGCATTACTTGCCAAATATGGGGTGACACATAGGGTAGCCACAGCCTATTATCCACAATTAAGTGGCCAAGCAGAGGTTTCTAATAGAGAGTTGAAGCAGATTCTGGAGAAAACTGTGAGCCTTTTTAGGAAGAATTGGTCGAAGAAGCTGGATGACGCTCATTGGGCATATCACACTACTTATAAAACCCCTCTTGGCATGTCCTCCTATCAACTTGTTTTTGGCAAGGCATGTCATCTTCCTATTGAGCTTGAGCACTATGCTTACTGGGCCATCAAGAGATTGAATTGGGATTCTGAAGCCTGTGGAGAGAAACGATTGTTGCAACTCAATGCACTTGAAGAATTTCGTCTACAAGCATATGAAAATGCCAAGATATACAAGGACAAGGTGAAGAAGTGGCATGACAATTGTATTATCCCAAGAAACTTTACACCAGGGCAGAAGGTTCTCTTATTCAACTCAAGGCTTAAACTATTTCCTGGCAAGCTCAAATCTAGATGGTCAGGTCCATTTTTGGTTATGGAAGTGTTTCCTTATGGTGCCATAACCTTGGAAGACCCAGTTTCAAAGTCAACCTTCAAGGTCAATGGTCAGTGGCTCAAGTCCTACTTAGGTGGTGAGGTGGAGAGGCACAAAACCTCGCTCACCCTCGCTCCTCCATCTTGAGAGTCTGCAAAGTCCAGCCAGGACTATAAATAAGGTGGTTATTGGGAGGCAACCCAATTCCTTAACCCAATCTCTTAGCTTAGGACATTTTTATGCATGTTTTTTCATTTTGTCATCTTGTTTTGTTTTTGTTTTTGATTGCTTTATATTGTTTGTTTTTCAATTTGATGCATTGATAGTGGTTAACATGCCTATTTTGTTTCTTAGCTATTTGAGAATAAGGAAGGTATGGTGGATGCTGGAAAATTTGGGGTGTTCTGGTTGTTTTGTTCTGTTTTGAAGTCCAGAAGTCCATGTATAGGCGTGTATGTAACACGCCTAGGTGTGTTGGTCTCAGCTGTAATAAGGAGTAATTTCTAGAGAGTTCCACGCCTAAGCGTGTATTTTTCACGCCTAGGCGTGGTCCTCTATATGTTTTTAGAGTTTTTGACCTGCAAGCATCATGCCTAGGTATGGTGTTGCTGTTTTAAAAAAAAATTAAAAATAATAACCACGCCTAGGCATGGTAAGGTCACGCCTAGGCGTGATGAGTCTACTGTTGCACAAAACACAACAACTTTTCTCTCTCTTTCTAATTTCCCCTCTCAAAGCCCTAACCCCATTTCTGATTTCTTCCCCCCTTCGTACACGAGCACCATTTCTTCCCCCATTTCTTCCCCACCATTCCATCTCCCCTATATCTTCTTCTTTTTACCCCACCTTTCACCACCATTTTCCATCTCCACCGTAATCCCACCACACCAACCAAACCTACCCTACTTCTTCCCTTCTAAACCCTCTCCTACGAGCCCCACCACCTCCTTTCCACCCCTCTTCCTGCTACTATTTCCCCTAACCCAATCCCCACAGTAGTCACCCCACCATTTTCCACGAACACCAACAAAGCTTAACCCCTCTTCCATAACCCCATTTCTCTTATATATTTGGCTCTCTTTGGGTTTGCTATTTGGTTGTCTTGGTGCTTGGTTCATCTGTGCTACGTCCAAGGTAGGCTACCCCTTACCATTTTTCTGTACATCCATGTTGCTGGAATTGGTTTTGAAGTATTTAACTGGACTGTGTTGTGCTTGACTTGATGGTGATGTGAGCAATCCGTGTGATTGGCCTATTTTGTTGACATTGGTTGCTAGATTATCACAGTGCTGATTACCTTGGCTTATTCCATATGTTGCTGAATCCTTGCCCATTTCTGAATTAGGATTTTTCCATGGTTTTGAATTTTTTTGTTAAGATTATTATGTGGATATCTTGTTGCAAAATGAGCATGTGAATTTTTGATTAATTTATGAGTTGTTAATCGTGTGACTATTGCCATTTTTGGGGTAGGGCTAGGACTTGGTTACGCTATGTTAATTGGTTGGGTTGAGTGTGAATTGGTTGGATTGTGAACTATCTGTGGATTAGTTCTGTTGTGTTTTGGTTAGGCTATGATCTGGCTATGTTCTGTTATGTTGCATGCTAGGATTTAATGCATCTAAGTTGTGACTGTTACTTGGGCTATGATTTGGTTAACCTTGTGGCTTGATTAGGTAGTGACTAGGTTTGACTAGGAGTTCACTAAATTATGGGTTGGCATTGATTGGTTTGGAATTGTGCCCTCTGCATATTTGGGTTATGCATGATTGATGTGGTGATGCTATGATATGATTGGAGGATGTTAATTTCTATTGTCATGATCCTTGAGCTCTGACTTATCATTTTGAGTTTTATGAAAGATCTTTTGTCACTTTTGGGGTTGGATTGTTGATTTGGGTAAGCTTTGGGCTCGATGAGTTGCATGAGTGACCTTTGTGAATGACTGGGCTTATTGTTTGCATTGCCAACTGTTCTGACTGGGTATGACTGCTTATTTCTTGTTCAATGGTCATAACTAGGATTTAATTCTTTTCAGGTATCCTCAGATCATATCAAAGCGTTAAAGAAAAACTGTTGAGGCTAGACCAAGCCAGGCTAAGGAAGCTTATGAGATTCTGGTCTTTGGCCCAGCCTACTTTACATCGCAGGATGCCTTTGACTACTTCTGACAGCATTTGTGCAAGATTAACATCATACAAGAGAGGGGCTTCCATGGTATCAATGTGGCACGCTATCTTGCCATTTCTGATGCCACTACAGCACTCAACTGGAAGACTTTTGTTGAGCATCCCACTGAGGAGCCTGTGGCTACTGTAGTTAAGGAATTCTACGCCAATGCGCATGCTGAGAAGCGTTCTACTACCACTACTAGGGTCAGAAGGAAGGTAGTTGATTATTCTATGGATCGCATTTGTCAGATTGTGGACCTTGGCCCTCCCCCTCTTTAGTGTGCTTACCAAACTTTACAGTTACCTAAAGAGGAGGGAGGGACCCTATTCAGCACAGTCATGGTCAACATCTGTGATCTGGCCTTCCCTATTCAGGTTTAGCGGAACTCAGATCACTCCATCAGATCATCAAACAAGAGAGTTTGTGTCGTGAGCTGCACCCTTAGAATCACTTTGTGAGTTCCTGCTTGCTCCCCACTGAGCACAGATCAGAGATTTATCCTGAATGGGCATACATGTTGTATGCGATCCACAGTCTGCAGCAAGTGGACACTGCTCAGATACTATATGACCAGATTAGACTGTGCATCATGTCTAGGCTCAAATCACTTTTCTTCCCTTTCCTCATCTATTGGCTTTGTGAGAGAGCTCACGTTAGATGGAAAGATATTGAGGTACAAGTGAAGCTGAAGACTCCTATGACGGAGAGGGTAGTTCAGACAATCATGACTGCCCAGGAGAAGCGCAGGCAAGCCCCAGTTAGTCCCTAACTACAGATCCCGAGTCTGCCCCTACACCAGTTCCATAGCCTGCCCCTATACCAGTCCTATAGCCTGCTCCAGTCTTTGATGCTGCTTGGGCTGCCTCTATTGATCAGCACCTAGATCGACAGCAGGAGATGCTGGCTATGCAGCAGGAGATGCTAGCTGCGATATACCAGGGCATTCACTGGATGACATTGGGTCAAGGACGCCCAATGGATGATTTTTATGCATTTCCTCCATTTGCAGCCCCACCAGTGGCTGTTTCCCCTTCTCCTCCACCTCCTTCACCTGCAGATGATACAATGATAGGCGCCGGGGGTGATGACCTATTTGATGAGGAGGACTTGTTTTGAGGCGCTAGGGCCTATTATTTTCATGCTCTTTTCTGCTTTATTTTTCTGTCTTTATTTTTAGTCCATTGTGTGTGTGTGTGTGTGTGTATATATATATATATATTGGAGACTTTAGTTCTTTTGGATACAGTGGGACACTGCATGTCTTAGGTTTAGGGGAAATTTATGATTCTTTTTGTGAATTGCTTGTTGAATCATTGTTTTGGACATATATATATATATATATATATATATATATATATATATATATATATATATATATATATATATATATATATATTGACTCCTTCTATTTCCTTTGCTTTTGCTTAAATTCTTTGTTCCCAAATGTCGGATATGAGTTTGCATGATTATGACTTGAGGGATGAATTTATGTTGAGGCAAGTTGAATTTATGTACGCTTGATTTTTTATTAGAATATCTGATGATTGTGTGGATCAAATATACACCTCACTGCTTGGGAACTCATTTGTAAAAATTCAAAAATTTTGTGCTTACACTTATTGCCATAATTGCGTATGAGAGAATTTCCCTGTTGCATGTGTGGTGGATTCTGGAACATGGATGAAATGCATGATTGGTGAAATTTATGATTGGCATGTGTATAGTCAACTTTGCATCTTAGAGGTTTATCTGATTCCCTTTTGAGGCAAAATCCTAGGCAATGCTTTTTCAAGGAAATGACTAGGGCATTTGTTTGGACAGATTGAGCTTTTCAAGCCAACCTTGATTGAATGATATCCCTAGTACCCCTTTTGAAGCCTAGTGTGCGTGTGTGTGGCCTAACTTTTTCTTCTTTAAACCTAATCTCTCCACCCTCTTAAACCATGCTTGTGAAAGAAAAATCTCTTCCCCTCATTACAGGTCCCTTGTTGAGCACATGATTGAGCAGTTCTGTTGGTTTGAGCCATAGTGTTTTGCATGATGCTAAGAATCCAAGAATTTGTGGTTACTAACTTTCATTCAAAAATGATATAAAAAAAAGAAGAAAGAAATGAAAAGAAAAAAAAAAGAAGAAAGAAAGAAAGTAAATAAGTGGGTTGTTGTGTAAATTGAAGCCCTTTTGATTATGTGATGAGAAAATGATGAGAAAATGGAATAAAGAAGGTTGATTCTTCAATTTGGATTTTGTTTGTGCATCTACATGCTTGGCTTGATTCAATGGAAGTGGTTGATTATGTGTTTGATATTTGAATTCAATTCTTTTCCCTGCTTTCTCAGCCACTACCCTTAGCCTTACATTACAAGCTTAAAAAACCCTCATGATTTTTTATTTTGGCTTGTATATATTAGTGGAGAAAGGGATGAAAGACATTCTTTTGAGAGTGCATGTGTATTTTATAAATTCATCCATCTTGCTCTTCATGATTAGGAAGGGGTCTTAAATACATGAGCTTGGGAGATCTTTCATGCATAAAAATGGCATTCCAGGGTAATCATGATAGTTGGGAATTTCATACATGTGTGGACCTTACTGTGAGGATTGAGATATGATTTTTAAGGGTATGAATGATAATTGGAAGCTAGATTTGCCTCATGTTTATTGACCTTTGGATTAGATTGTAATTCCTCTTCCTTTGCTTGGATTAGTTTGCTCGAGGACTAACAAAACTTTAGGTTTGAGGGTGTGATAACTTCAGAAAATGAAGTTAAATCACTTGAATTTGATTGTATTCGAGCATGCTATCCTTAAGTTTTCAAGGCCATAGGTTCAATTATTGCATGACTTTGGTGAATTAAGCTTGTTAATTCAAATGATTAAGAATTGAATCTTTAAAGATCATGTTTATGGAAGTTGGATGGATTATGGTTTGATGGACTTTAACATTGTTTTGTGTAACACCCCTAAATATAACAACCACAGCGTAATCGTCATTACACCACAGTTACTAGATCCAGGCGTGTCACACTCATGATAACAATAATTTAAAAATTTACGCAAGTTTATTTTTTTTTTCATTTTTATGCATAAGTAGAAAATACGAGCCATGAATGAAATATAAATATATTCAACCTTTAATATAACCACTGAAATAAAATCACATTCCTTATATATATTTTATAGTCAATTAACACAAATCACTGATAACATAGAATATAATAATTACAGAGTCAAATAAAATACAGCGAGAATAAAAACACTAAAGGGGAAAAGTAGTAACCCTGGGGTAGGTACGACTAGCAGACAAAGCCGCAACCCCATATACACATACGACGCTCGGAGTCCCAGTCAACAAGTCAGGCATCAATGCCTCCACGCAACTGCACTCGTACGTAGCCGAAGAAATCTTGTCCAGACGCCCAATCCAATCAACCAAGGTATGGTCCCTCTTTATCTTCCTCACGATCTTTTATCAAATATAAATATAAAACAGAAATACAAAAATATAGGAAAGAGGTGAGACACCCATCTTTCATTACCATTACGACAGTAAGAAAACGACACGGCACAAAGCGCCCATAAAATAATACAGTTCATATATTTATTAACAGCAACAGCGGAATTTATAATAAAAGTAATTCAATTATAAGCAATAATAAGAATCAATAATATCAGTGATATTTATAGTAAAGGCAGAACAACAGTAAGCAATAGTAGGCAGATCACAATAGTATTTCCAGGAATCAACACAACAATCAGATAATCATTTACAGAAGTAAAATAGTTATCTTCACATTCACAGGTGTTCATGCTCAACAATTTATGAGACCGACAATGAACGATGTACAATGCATTATGATACCACAATTCCTACTCTATGGAGCTAGACATAAATATCTTCAGAGTGAATGATCAAGGAGTAATGCCAGTATATCGTTAGCCTTAAAATACAGTGTGCTTTATCTCATAAAACATTTGCGCATTGGCTTATGCATGGCACCTCAACAGTTGATCGCGATATAGGATAGCGTCCTGGTCCGGATCATCGGTGTGTTTGCATCGGTCTACCCCACGGCACAGAGGAGCTCATAACTGTCCATGTGAGGAACCTGCACCCCGACGCCCCCAGGGCCAACAATATATGGCACCTACGCTAGTCTATTTGCACCTGCACATAGGTGTTATTCAACTCCTAGGCATACATCGCCTTACAACAATGTCCAACAGACAAAACATATGCATGACGACGCAATGTCCAATCATGTATGTTCATCAATGATGCATTCACCATATACACTACCACAACGGTATATAGTCATTCTCAGTATCAACATGTCACATCTCATCGAGAATTAAATCAACAAGTACATAACCCTTCATAGGGACTCACAACACATAGAGTCAAATCCCAATATCAATATATATTATGGTTTATCATTATCACCATTCCCCATTAAGGGTTTAACATTTTCAAGAACTTAAGTCTTGATCAATTATGAAAATACTTAGGTTAACTAACCCTTAAAATCGTAGCCTCACAAGCCCTCAAGGTTCTAAATTCCTTCTCGCATTATGCTCTAGTCTCTTGATACCAATCACTTAGTTTTTATTTTACATGGGACCAATCTAATTCCTCAACATTATTAGGTATTCATGGTTTATCAATTATCATCATATCCACATTAGGGATTTTTCATTTCTTTAAACTCCTAATCTCCAAAAATGCACAAAGGCATCAGTTAAACTTTAAGTTTTTCATAATCAACTCCACTATGATTATAAATCCTTTAGTGTTCAATTACACAAGCTTTATTGCTTACTAACTCAATCCAAACTCTCATTATCATGGGTCAAAACCGTGGCCCTTCAAGTCCTCAAAGATCCAATTTCTTTCCATTTTATGTATTAACTTCTTAATCTCAATTTACTTAAATTTTGATTTATCAAAGTCATTTCAATTCCTTATGATTTTAAGCCAAAACCGTGGCCATCATTTGTCATCAAAGTTTCAATTCTTCACCACATTATGCATTAGTTACTTGATACTTAATCACTCAAATTCTATTCTTTACAAGATCAATTCAATTCCCAAATTTCCAAGGTCCAAACTGTGGTTTCATAAGTCCTCTAAGTTTCACTTTTTCTTTCCTTTTTTTTTGGTACTAGGTCATCATTATCAATTCACTTAAATTTTAGTTCATTAAGATCAATCCAATTGCCTAAGATTCAATGCCAAAACCGTGGCTTCATAGGTATCCAATGTCTAATTTTTTTCTTTCCAATTGTATGCATAAGTTTTCTTAATACTAGTTCACTTACATTTAGTTCATCAAACTTAATCACATTGCCTCTTTATCAAGACCAAAGCCGTGGCTTCATGTGGGGTAGTAAACCCTTGAAACTTCATATTCATAAGTTTTTATTATCATCATTTAACATTCAATTTCATAGCTTCTTTTTATTATGTACAAAACAAATTTATCAATCAAGAATCATCTCAAAACCGTGGCATCAAGTCAAGGTAGGAAACTCCACATTTTCCATTTAACAACCTTAACTTGATCAAGCATATTTAACACATCAAACATATTCAAGAACACAATTCAAGCATTAATCAAATTCAAGAACAGTATATCATACAAATTTTTACAATTCAAGTAAGCATACAAGGATGGAATTCTCCATCAATATACATACAAAGTTCCCTCACCACCATAAGTGGTTGAAGTGAGTTATTTCCCTCTTACCTAGAGGAGATAATTCAAGAAAACAACTCCTTGGCTCCTTGATTTGCAAATTCGGATTCCACCTTCAAGAGAACTATAAAGTGGTCAAATTCTCATATTTACAAACTAAGGATTGAAAAGAATGATCCTTGGTCACCTATGTGACCAAGGAAAACGAAATTGAGAAGTGAATGTGAAGAAAGTGAAGAACTTTACCTAAAGCCTCAAGCTTGAACTCCTTGAGATTTCTTTTTGGTGATTTTCGGATTCCACTCACCCAAGAACCCTAGAATGTTCAAAATCACTCAAATCACACATCAATGCTCAAAAAGAGAAGCCTTTGGTCACATAGTAACCAAGGAAAACGAAAACGAGAAGACATAGGAGAGAAATCAAGAATCTTTACCTTGGAAGACAATGGAGACAAGGTTGGATTTTGGGCAACCTTTCTAAACGAAACTTGTAGGGAAGATGAAGATGAGTATATAAAAGTGTTTAGTGAAGAGAAAAATCAAAAAGCTTGGTCATCCATGGAGGAGTGATTTTCGGATTTGGAGAGGGAGAGGTAGAAAGGTTAGATTTTTGAAGAGATTTCCTAAAGAGAAAGTGTAGAGGAGGTTGAAAGAAGTCTAGAAATGGTGTTTATGAAGAGAAAAGTGAAGAGAAACAATAGTGGTGGTGGCTAGAAATTTCGGATTCAAGAGGAGGAAGAAGAGAAGAGGTGGAGAGAAAATGGAGGTAGAAATGGAAAATGAAGAAACTTTCTACACAAAGAAGGTAGAGGAAGTGAAGGCAAGTGTAGAAATGAGCTTGGAGAGGAGAAAAGATGAACAAAAATGGAGGAGAAGGTGGCTGCAATTTCGTGGCTAGGGTGGAGGTAGAGAGAAAGAGGAGAAAAAGATGAAGATGATGAAGTTAGAGAGAGAAAGTGGTAGGTTAAAGTGAGGTAATTTTGTGTGTGTATTAGGTTAAGTGTGGGAAGCAAAATTACTTCCCCACCAAGCCCAAGAGTGCACGGCCAAGAGGGAGAGGAGAGGGTTGGAGAGGCTTCTCCAACAAGCCAAGGGCAATTGGATCATTTGGTGGTCAAAGCTTCTCAAAGAAGCTTTGAAAAAGTACACAAATTTGAATTAAAGTGAGATTAATTTGACATAAAGTGAATTGCATTAAGATAAGGTGATAAGATTTCTAATGCATGCTATTATCCAATGGATAATAGCTACAGTCGACAGAAATCAGTATTAATTTATCTGACAGATGAAATTTACACAGCATTTTATTATTTCGTCTATTAAATTTCTTAAAAAACATGAAATCTTGTAAACTGTGTCCGGCCTCGGCTTTAGTAAGATCCCCCATCGACGTTTCCATAGTTCAAGGTTCTTGAGAAAAATATTTCATTTTCCCAGCTTCGCTCAGTGTGCACGTAAAATGAAAAATATATTAAAATATTCGACGTTTCCGAAAAAATTCCAAAAAATTCTAAAAAATCACAAATATTGTAAAATGAATATTTGTCATAAAATTTTTCAACTTTCGAAACGCTACAGACATTTTCCAGAGTCTGCTCGATGTACATGCAAAACGAGAAATATATTAAAATATTCAACGTCCTCAGAAAAATATGAAAAAATTCTCAAAAATCCCAAATATTGTTAAATGATTATTTATCCTAAAATTATCAATTTTCAGGATGTTACAACTCTTCCTTTCAAATAGAAATTTTGTCCTCAAAATTTTTATTCCTTAGACTAAACCTTAATGTTTTTCTTCACCCCACATTCTAACTTTCATGCCGCGCTTCCAATCGCGTCCATTTAGATCACCCTTACCAATGTGATCCCTTTGTCCACTTTTTGCCTTGCTCTCTTATCCTCAACTTTCATAACAAACTTTTTCACAGATTATATTCTCTCTCTCCATCCCTTACAATTGACACTTCCGCTTTAACATTTGATATATCTTGGTTACTGTTCCATTTCCCCTTGAATTTCTCCCAACAGACCATTCAGAATAACAACTGTATCTGGACATACTTCATCCGATATCACTTCCAATGATAACCACAAGTTTTCAAATTACTCTGCTAACTTCTTCTCCTTTAAGGTTTAGAAAACTGGATCAAAATGTCCAACATGCTTCTCCACGTGTTTGAGAATAGATCAAAATATCGTTGATAAGGACAACAACAAATCTGTCTAGGTAAGGATGAAAGATCCGATTCAAACAATTCATGAATATGACAAGAATATTGGTTACTCTAAACGGCACCACAAGATACCTTTAATGTCCAAAGTGCGTTCGAAAAATCACTTTGGGAATATTCTAAATTTCCCACGAATTTAATGATGATAAAAGTGTACTTCTATCTTGGAAAGAACAATAACTCTTTTCCCGCCATTCCATTGAATCGCTTATCTTTCTCCGAGAACATTCATCCTTGATAAGAGTATTGCTCCTTTTGTGATAGTCCTCGTCTCACCGAGAAGTTCTATTCTTTTCCTTACTGACAACATTGTAGCTCAACATGCGAAACTCTATGACTATAAGAGTGGCATTTATACTCTCCTTACTGTTGGTCCTCTATGGAAAACACTAACACGTATTCTCAGGCTCCCTTTTGCTTCCAAAGCTTCAACTTTGTTGGTCGTTATGAATATCAGAAGTCTTAATTCTGAAAACTAATAAGGTTTTCATTGGAATGGTGTAACATCCTAAACTTTTGGGTGAATTACCATTGTGTCCCGAATGTACTGTTTGATGTTTTTCAACTTTAGGATAAATGACCGTTGTGTCTTTTTTGTATTGTTTGTTATTTTTCTGTATGAATTACTATTTTATATTACTGTCTGTGATTTTATTTGGACTTTTTGTGTGATTTGCTCTGGGACAGGAAAATAATATTTTCCGGGCCGTGGAAATCTTAATTTAATTATTCGGAGCTGGGGGATCTTACTAAACCCAATTCTGAATGATACGGTTAATAATCTTTTAATTTTTAGGATTTAACTGTAAAATAAAATAATTTTATATTATTATAATATTATTTTATTAATCAGTACAAATAAGCAGTAATGGACCTAGAAATATTTTGCAGGACCCACGTTTAGTAAAAACTTAATAGGATTAGTAGCTTAATTAAGCATCATTAGTGGTGGAACATTCAAGAGCATGTGACAAGGCTTAATTAGTGACAAGGCTTAATGACAAGGATTAGTGACTAGGCTTAGATTAACCAATGAGAGCTAAGCTTGGTGATCAAGTTTTAATCCTCACCATTGATCATTCCTAAGGCTTGGATGGAGCCAACCAAGTGGACACCTCCTTGCCATTGAAGTCCACGGCCATGCACCACTTTGGAGGGTAATTATCACTTGATTTTCTAGCACTTTCTCTCTTCTCTCTCTTCCAAAAATACCAAACTCCATTGTTGTCTTCTTGAAGGTCCATTCGGCCAAACACCATTCCTTACCATCCATCCACCTAAAATTTTATCCAACCAACTTTTCTAAACCTAAACACAATTCTAAGAACATCTCTAGTTGAGAGTTCTTGCAAAATCCTTCATCTTGGGCTTGAAAACCTACTTGGGAGATTTTACCTAGAAGGTGAAATTTCTTGTTTTTCATTTCTAAATTCTTTTTCAAAGTTCTAAGCCATGATTGATCCATGGTTTAAGCTTTCTTTCATGTTATAACTTGTAGAATTTTGTTTAAGTTTGATAGGTGTCTTGGAGGGTGAAAACCGAAACCCTAGAAAGGAGTGAAAGAGTATTTGTCTTCATTTAAGGTAAGAGGAAGACTTTAATCTTATCATCCTTGGGTGGTGGTAAGAAGATGGAAATTGTTTGTGATTGTAGAATCCATAAGGATTCATTTGTGTGTTTGTTATTAGCTTTTCTATTTGTGATTTGTATTAATTTGCATGTCTACAAGCTTGGAAATATTGTATGTGTTAGTAGATGCATGTGTAAATATTAGGATGTGAACAACATGTCAAGGATTGCATGAGTGTTCCAAAGAACACACCATCAGGGCTCACGGCCTCAACCAAAAAGGAGAACCAAAATGTTCTCATTAATTTTCTAATATTGTGATTTAATTAACCTAGGAAAATTAACAAGATACAAAATGGTTTAAAGCAAGAAAATGAATTTAGAGATCAAATTTCAAATCTAGGTATTTCGGCCAACATGCCATAACTAAATGTTTATGATTTTCTAAAGCTATTATCACGTAAAAAGAAGTAATAAATACTAAAATAAATTTTTCTACAAGGAGTTTTGAAGAAAAAAATTAATTACAATTAAATTTAAGAAGTTAAAACTAATGATTTTACTGTTGGAAGAAAATACAGTAGCTTTTGTAAATTTCTAACATATAGCTCATATTATATTTTGAAGCATGTTAGTGGTTTTCAAAAATTAAGTAAAAGGAATTTTTACAGAAAAGTTAGGAAACCATTATTATAAGTTTCTAAACAAAGTACTGTCAATTTTTAGTAAAAACAGACAAATAAGATAGAAAAGATGTCCAAAAGAAAGTATACGGTATGAAAAATATTCTATGTAGTTTAAACGTACTAAATATTATTTTTGTTTATTTAAACAGTAATTTTAAGGGATTCGGACAAGAAAATAATGTAAAAACCTTACGCGATTGAGAAAACGTATTAAAAATTCTACGTGATTTTAAAAACAGTAAAATATATTTATGCGATTTAAAAACGTTTGTAAAAATGACGGAATTGTGAAAATGCGATAAAATTTCTACGCGATTGACGAAAACAGTGAATTTTTACTGTTGGGCTAAGTGGTGAACCCGGACAGGTTGTGAAACAGTATTTGTCTGGTGGGACTTACTGTATTTATTTCTGCCATGAGGGCATGAGTTTCTGCCATGAGGGCATTTGCGTAAATACGCATATTTGTACCATTGAGGGTATTCTGGTAATTTTTCTATCATGCATTGAGTTAATGCCAATTTTTGGTGGATTGATTGACGAGGTGAATCACATCGTATTGTCGGTGCGATAAACGTAGTGTGGTTCATTTTCTTTATGGACTTGGAGACGTTAGTGTGCGGTATCCCATATGTGGACAGTTGATCACTCCTCTGGGCCGTGGTAACTGGCAACACACTAATGGACTCAACACACACTATATTTAATCGAGATCTTATAAAGTCTAATAGTACATTGCCTGTAGTGATACGACGTTAGACAGTGTGCTACACCACGCCATGTGACTGTGGGCTATAGACGCAACGTGAGACCGCGAAATAGTTTGGTTGGGTAGCCGTGGTACTAATAGATTTTGCGGGTCATTCTCTCTGATGTCTGTATATGTTTAGCTCCATGGAGTAAGATCGTGTCATATTGCATATGTATCTGTGTTGTACATCATTATATTTTTATCTGTGATATCATATATATTTAATTCTTATATTATATTTGGGATATACTGTATTTAGGTTTATGTTGCTATGGCATTCTATATTGTATGAACTGTTTTATTTGCTGTATTATCGTTTTCTTATTTACCATGTTTGTGATGATTTAGATTGTCTTACCTCTTTCTTGTATACGTTTTCTGTATATTTTAAATTATGTGATAAAGAGTTTGAGGAAGAGGAACAACCTCTTGAGTGTGAGTATCCAGAGGAGGAGGAAGAGCAGCAAGCCGAAGATCAGTTCTACGAGCAAGAACCATCCGATCATCCATATCCATTGGATTGATTGTATGGATATAATGCTACCAGGTTTCTTTGGGTTTGTGAGACTGGAGTTCCATGGAGGCTCTGAAGCCTGGCGTCTGCGAGAGGATCGTGATTCGGTGACTTACGTAGGGCGTCTGACTGTGACCATACGTACGGAGTTTGATGAAGTGCCGATCTTTTCTACTTTGTTATATTTGCATGTGGAGTTGCCGCTATCTCTTAGGCGTCATTGGGGCGGTATGTTTGATGCGTCTAGTGAGATTAGCAGCGTATCGACTGCACGGACCTATGTCCGTAGAGGGTCAAGGCATCCTGGATATCTATCACCTGAAGTTTCATCTAAGAGTGATCCTTCAGAGGGTTAGATATTTATGATGTATACTTGGGCGCATCTGCGTTTGTATATATTTGGCCTTTTACTATTTTGTTTACTGTTTTAGTTTAAATATAGATAGTTGTAAATTATTTGTATAACTTATAACTAGAACCATATGTATATTATGTGTGATGTTGGTTTGTTTATTTTGTGTTTCTGCGTTATTTTATTTAATACTATTCTGTTTAACAAGAAGAATTTTTACAACTGCAATATTATGTTACAAATGTTTTACAACTTGGGTAGATTCTATTTATTTTTCTATTATTTTATTTATAAATGTGACATTCCCATAAGGGTGTTACATTAGTTGGTATCAGAGCCCAAGGTAAAGTCTTTTGGGGTTGTGGTTGGGTCTGTTTTTGTTTGTGCTGTGTGATTCTCTGTGATTTATTTCTGAAAGGATGTATTTAACTTTGTTTGGTTATGTTTGAAGAAAGAAGATGTCTGGTAGAGGACGAGGACGTGCGAACGTAAATCGGGAAGTGGACCCAATGATTGCGACTGCTGAAGCTATGCAGCGAATGGCTGAAGTGATTACTTAGCAGAATCTGAGAGCAGCTCAACAGCAAGATGCTACTGCTAATACCCTAAATTTATCTGAATTTAGGCGTAATAATCCGCCGCAGTTTAGAGGCGAGGTTGATCCTGAGAAAGCAAGTCAATGGATACAAGACTTGGAGAGAATCTTTGAAGGAATGAGATGCACAGATGAGAAGAAGGTGACATATGCAGCCTTTATGTTAAGGGGAGACAGAGAACATTGGTGGAGAGGAAACCGCCGGTTGTTGCAGGCTGAAGGAACAGAAATTACGTGGGAGGTATTTTCTAATGCATTTTTGGAAAAGTATTTTCCTGCTAGTGCTAGACATGCCAAGGAGATGGAATTTCTTGGTTTACGTCAGGGTAACATGAATGTGAATGAGTATGCTACTAAATTTCAGAGCTTGTCTCAGTTCTCAGATTATGCTCAAACTCGACCGGATGATGCGTGGAGATGTTGGAAGTTTGAGTCGGGGTTGAGAGTGGAACTGAAACGAGGAGTGATATCTTTGAGAATGAATCAGTTTCATGCTTTAGTTGATGCATGTGCACGACTCAAGGACTTGGAGCCTTCACGAGATCAGAGGAATCGTAACTTTGGACCAACAAGGTTTCAAAGGGGTGGTAGCAATAATACTAATGAGTTTCAGCGTAAGCCGTATTCTAGACCACCAGGGAGTCAATCTCAACTACCACCAGTTGGGGGAAGTACTAGTGGTAGTGGAGCTGGACAGAGAGTGGCATTTACGCCAACATGTTTTAAGTGCGGAAAGAAAGGTCATATCTCTCCAGAGTGCACAATCAGAGGGATAGTTTGCTTTAACTGTAAACAACCTGGGCACATGTCTAAGGATTGTACTCAGCCGGAAAGAAAACCTGCTGTTCGTTATGTTCGAGCTAATCAGCAAAAGTCAGGAGGTACTCAACCGAGGTCAGGAGGACGAGTATATACTATGACGGGAACGAAAATTTCTCAATCTGGTGACCTTATTCAGGGAGAAGGAGTCATTGAAGGTAATCTTTTGACTGTGTTATATGACTCTGGTGCGACACATTCATTTATTGCATATGATTGTATGGAAAGATTGAAGTTGCCTGTGTCTTCTCTGAATGTTAAATTGAGTGTATTTACGCTAACTGCTAAACCTGTAGTTACATCTAAGATATGTTTGGATTGTCCTGTTGTTATCAAGGATCGTATGTTTTCGGCCAACTTGATTTGTTTGCCTCTTGTTGAGATAGATGTAATCTTAGGGATGGACTGGTTATCTTCTAACTATATCCTTATAGATTGTGCGAACAAAACCATAGTTTTTCCTAAGGAAGAAGAGTCTGGATTCTTGACTGCTGTTAAAGTCAAGTTGTTGTTGAGAGAGAGAGCACAGGAATATATGTTATTGTCTTCTCTAGAAGTCAAGAACGAGAAAGATGTGAATACTATTCCTGTTGTCAATGAGTTTCCAGCAATCTTTCCTGATAACCTGGTTTGCCACCTGAGAGGGAGATCGAGTTTTCAATTGATTTAGTACCAGGAACAGGTCCTATCTCAATTGCGCCATACCGAATGTTGCCAGCAGAGTTGGTGGAGCTGAAACAACAATTGGTGGAACTGTTGGAGAAACAGTTTGTGCGACCTAGTGTTTCACCGTGGGGAGCGCCAGTGCTTTTGGTCAAGAAAAAAGACGGAACTTCTCAACTTTGTGTGGATTATCGTCAGCTGAACAAGGTGACTATCAAGAATAAATATCCGCTTCCGAGAATTGATGATTTGATGGATCAGTTGAAGGGAGCAGTGGTATTTTCTAAAATAGATCTGAGATCGGGTTATCATCAGATTCGTGTTAAGGGGGAGGATATACCCAAAACAGCTTTTCGAACTCGTTATGGACATTATGAGTATCAGGTAATGCCATTCGGGGTGACGAATGCTCCTGCCATATTCATGGATTATATGAACAGGATTTTTTGTCCGTATCTAGACAGATTTGTCATTGTTTTTATCGATGACATTCTGATCTATTCTCAATCTAAGGAAGAGCATGCTGAACATCTTGGTATTGTTCGTCAGATTTTGAAGGAGAAGCAGCTATATGCAAAATTGGCAAAGTGTGAGTTCTGGTTGGAAGAAGTCCAATTTCTAGGTCACGTGATTTCCATGAAAGGTATTGTGGTACACCCATCGAAAGTGGAGACTGTTTTACAGTGGCAAAGACCTAAGACGGTGACGGAAGTTCAAAGTTTTGTTGGACTTGTTGGATATTACCGGAGGTTTATCGAGGGTTTTTCTAAAATTGCTGGACCGCTTACGCAACTCACGAGGAAAAGTCAAGCTTTTGAGTGGACGGAAGAACGTGAAGCCAGTTTCCAAGAATTGAAGAAAAGGTTAACAACTGCACCAGTGTTAATTTTACCGGATTCTAAGGGAACTTTTGATGTGTATTGTGACGCTTCTTACCAAGGGTTAGGATGCGTATTGATGCAAAATCAGAATGTTGTGGCGTATGCTTCTCGACAGTTGAAGGTTCATGAGAGGAATTATCCAACACACGATTTGGAATTGGCCGCACTAGTTTTTGCTCTAAAGGTGTGGAGGCATTTTCTGTATGGAGCGATGTTCAATGTCTTTAGTGATCACAAGAGTCTAAAGTACTTGTTTGATCAGAAAGAATTGAATATGAGGCAAAGGCGATGGTTGGAATTCTTAAAGGATTATGATTTTCAACTTCAATACCATCCAGGGAAAGCTAATGCCTTAAGTAGAAAGGTGCTTAGTGTTTCGGCAATGATGATAAAGGAGGAGGAATTGATTAACAAATTCTGAGATTTATGGTTGTCAGTGGAGTTTCTGCCTGGAAGAGTTCGCCTATGCAAGGTCGTGATCATAAATGAATTTCTTGATGTAGTCCGAGATAAGCAAAAGGAAGATGCGTTTTTACAAAATGAGAGGGAATTGTTAAAGCAAGGTCATAAGTCGACGGTAGAGGAAGGAGCAGACGGAATTTTAAGGTTCAAAGGAAGAATCTGTATGCCCGATGATTCTGAACTTAAGAAAGGAATTCTAGATGAAGCTCATACTAGTGATTTAAGTTTACATCCGAGGATGACCAAGATGTACCAAGACTTGAAGAGGTTGTTAAGGTGGCCAAGGATGAAGAGAGATGTAGCGGAACGTATGGAGTCTTGTCTGGTTTGTCAGAAGGCGAAAGTGGAACATCAGAGACCAGCTGGTATGTTGCAACCGTTAGCTATTCCAGAGTGGAAATGGGATAGTATCTCAATGGATTTCGTTACTGGATTGCCGAAGACGAGGAAAGGTCATGATTCGATATGGGTTATAGTCGATAGGCTTACGAAGTCGGCTCATTTCTTGCCAATTAATATTAAGTATTCATTGGAAAGATTAACCCATTTATACATCAGTGAGATTGTGAGGTTACATGGTGTACCTACATGTATAGTTTCTGACAGAGATCCGAGGTTTACATCGAGGTTCTGGCGAAGTTTACAAGCAGCCATGGGAACTAAGTTGCGGTTGAGTTCAGCTTATCATCCGCAAACTGATGGTCAAACAGAGAGAACTATACAGTCTTTAGAAGATCTGTTGTGTGCTTGTGTTTTGGAGCAACGAGGAAGTTGGGATGAATTTTTATCTTTGATAGAATTCACCTACAACAACAGTTTTCACGCAAGTATAGGGATGGCACCTTATGAGGCATTGTATGGAAGGCGTTGTCGAACACCATTGTGTTGGTATCAAGATGGAAAAAATATGACTATTGGACCAGATCTTGTACAACAGACTACGGAGAAGGTAAAGATGATACAAGAGAAGATGAAAATGACGCAAAGCAGACAGAAGAATTATGCGGATAAACGAAGACGACCTCTTGAATTTGAGGAAGGTGAGCATGTATTTCTAATAGTGACTCCTACAACCAGTGTCGGAAGAGTTATTAAATCTAAGAAGCTTACTCCTAAGTTCATTGGACCGTATCAGATTATCCGACGTATAGGTCCTGTAGCGTATCAAATTGCTTTGCCGCCTTTTCTATCAAATCTGCATGATGTATTTCATGTATCTCAGCTAAGGAAATATGTTCCGGATTCGATGCATGTTATACAACCAGACGAAGTGCAGCTGAAGGAGAATCTGACTTATGAGACTTTACCTGTTAGAATAGAGGACAGAAAAGTAAAGCAGCTTTGAGGGAAGGTGATCGAGTTGGTGAAGGTCATATGGAACAATGTGACGGGTGATGCTACCTGGGAGCTCGAGGACAAAATGAGGGAGCAATATCCCCAAATGTTTAATGAATAACAAATTTCGAGGACGAAATTTTTGTTTGTTGGGGAGAGTTGTAACACCCTAAACTTTTGTGTGAATTATCGTTGTGTCCCGAATATACTGTTTGATGTTTTTCAACTTTAGGATAAATAACCGTTGTGTCCTTTTTATACTGTTTGTTGTTTTTCTGTATGAATTACTGTTTTATATTACTGTCTATGATTTTATTTGGACTTTTTGTGTGATTTGCTCCGGGACAGGAAAATAATATTTTTCGGGCCGGAGAAATCTTAATTTAATTATTCGGAGCTGGAGGATCTTACTAAACCGAATTCTGAATGATACGGTTAGTAATCTTTTAATTTTTAGGATTTAACTGTAAAATAAAATAATTTTATATTATTATAATATTATTTTATTAGTCAGTACAAATCAGCGGTAATGGACCCAGAAATATTTTACGGGACCCACGTTTAGTAAAAACTTAATAGGATTAGTAGCTTAATTAAGCATCATTAGTGGTGGAACATTCAAGAGCATGTGACAAGGCTTAATTAGTGACAAGGCTTAATGACAAGGATTAGTGACTAGGCTTAGATTAACCAATGAGAGCTAAGCTTGGTGATCAAGTTTTAATCCTCACCATTGATCATTCCTAAGGCTTGGATGGAGCCAACCAAGTGGACACCTCCTTGCCATTGAAGTTCACAGCCATGCACCACTTTGGAGGGTAATTATCACTTGATTTTCTAACACTTTCTCTCTTCTCTCTCTTCCAAAAATACTATACTCCATTGTTGTCTTCTTGAAGGTCCATTCGGCCAAACACCATTCCTTACCATCCATCCACCTAAAATTTTATCCAACCAACTTTTCTAAACCTAAACACAATTCTAAGAACATCTCTAGTTGAGAGTTCTTGCAAAATCCTTCATCTTGGGCTTGAAAACCTACTTGGGAGATTTTACCTAGAAGGTGAAATTTCTTGTTTTTCATTTCTAAATTCTTTTTCAAAGTTCTAAGCCATGATTGATCCATGGTTTAAGCTTTCTTTCATGTTATAACTTGTAGAATTTTGTTTAAGTTTGATAGGTGTCTTGGAGGGTGAAAACCGAAACCTTAGAAAGGAGTGAAAGAGTATTTGTCTTCATTTAAGGTAAGAGGAAGACTTTAATCTTATCATCCTTGGGTGGTGGTAAGAAGATAGAAATTGTTTGTGATTGTAGAATCCATAAGGATTCATTTGTGTGTTTGTTATTAGCTTTTCTATTTGTGATTTGTATTAATTTGCATGTCTACAAGCTTTGAAATATTGTATGTGTTAGTAGATGCATGTGTAAATATTAGGATGTGAACAACATGTCAAGGATTGCATGAGTGTTCCAAAGAACACACCATCAAGGCTCACGGCCTCAACCAAAAAGGAGAACCAAAATGTTCTCATTAATTTTCTAATATTGTGATTTAATTAACCTAGGAAAATTAACAAGATACAAAATGGTTTAAAGCAAGAAAAAAATGAATTTAGAGATCAAATTTCAAATCTAGGTATTTCGGCCAACATGCCATAACTAAATGTTTATGATTTTCTAAAGCTATTATCACTTAAAAAGAAGTAATAAATACTAAAAGAAATTTTTCTACAAGGCATTTTGAAGAAAAAAACTAATTAGAATTAAATTTAAGAAGTTAAAACTAATGATTTTACTGTTAGAAGAAAATACAGTAGCTTTTGTAAATTTCTAACATATAGCTCATATTATATTTTGAAGCATGTTAGTGGTTTTTAAAAGTTAAATTATACAGTTAAAAATTAAGTAAAAGGAATTTTTACAGAAAAGTTAGGAAACCATTATTATAAGTTTCTAAACAAAATACTGTCCATTTTTAGTAAAAACAGACAAATAAGATAGAAAAGATGTCCAAAAGATAGTATACAGTATGAAAAATATTCTACGTAGTTTAAACATACTAAATATTATTTCTATTTATTTAAACAGTAATTTTAAGGAATTCGGACAAGAAAATAATTTAAAAACCTTACGCGATTGAGAAAACGTATTAAAATCTCTACGGGATTTTAAAAACAGTAAAATATATTTATGCAATTTAAAAACATTTGTAAAAACGACGGAATTATGAAAACGAGATAAAATTTCTATGCGATTGATGAAAACAGTGAATTTTTACTGTCGGGCTAAGTGGTGAACCCGGACAGGTTGTGAAATAGTATTTGTCTGGTCGGACTTACTGTATTTATTTCTTCCATGAGGGCATGAGTTTCTGCCATGAGGGCATTTGCGTAAATATGCATATTTGTACCATTGAGGGTATTCTGGTAATTTTTCTATCATGCATTGAGTTAATGCCAATTTTTGGTGGATTGATTGACGAGGTGAATCACATCGTATTGTCGGTGCGATAAACGTAGTGTGGTTCATTTTCTTTATAGACTTGGAGACGTTAGTGTGCGATATCCCATATGTGGACAGTTAGTCGCTCCTCTGAGCCGTAGTAACTGGCAACACACTAATAGACTCGACACACACTATATTTAATCGAGATCTTGTAAAGTCTAATAGTACATTGTCTGTAGTGACACGACGTTAGGCAGTGTGCTACACCACGCCATGTGACTGTGGGCTATAGACGCAATGTGAGACCGCGGAATAGTTTGGTTGGGCAGCCGTGGTACTAATAAATTTTGCGGGTCATTCTCTCTGATGTCTGTATGTGTTTAGCTCCATGGAGTAGGATCGTGTCATATTGCATATGTATCTATGTTGTACATCATTACATTTTTATTTGTGATATCATATATATTTAATTCTTATATTTTATCTGGGATATATTGTATTTAGGTTTATGTTGCTATGGCATTCTATATTGTATGAACTGTTTTATTTGCTGTATTATCGTTTTCTTATTTACCATGTTTGTGATGATTTAGATTGTCTTACCTCTTTCTTGTATGCGTTCTCTGTATATTTTAAATTATGTGATAAAGGGTTTGAGGAAGAGGAACAAGCTCTTGAGTGTGAGTATCCAGAGGAGGAGGAAGAGCAGCAAGCCGAAGATCAGTTCTACGAGCAAAAACCATCCGATCATCCATATCCATTGGATTGATTGTATGGATATAATGCTACCAGGTTTCTTTGGGTTTGTGAGACTGGAGTTCCATGGAGGCTCTGAAGCCTGGCGTCTGCGAGAGGATCGTGATTCGGTGACTTACGTAGGGCGTCTGACTGTGACCATACGTACGGAGTTTGATGGAGTGCCGATCTTTTCTACTTTGTTATATTTGCATGTGGAGTTGCCGCTATCTCTTAGGCATCATTGGGGCGGTATGTTTGATGCGCCTAGCGAGATTAGCAGCGTATCGACTGCACGGACCCATGTCCGTAGAGGGTCGAGGCATCCTTGATATTTATCACCTGAAGTTTCATCTGAGAGTGATCCTTCAGAGGGTTAGATATTTATGATGTGTACTTGGGCGCGTCTGCATTTGTATATATTTGACCTTTTAGTATTTTGTTTACTGTTTTAGTTTAAATATAGATAGTTGTAAATTATTTGTATAACTTATAACTAGAACCATATGTATATTATGTGTGATGTTGGTTTGTTTATTTTGTGTTTCCGCGTTATTTTATTTAATACTATTCTGTTTAACAAGAAGAATTTTTATAACTGCAATATTATGTTACAAATGTTTTACAACTTGGGTAGATTTTATTTATTTTTCTGTTATTTTAATTATAAATGTGACATTCCCACAAGGGTGTTACAAATGGTTTAGCAGGATATTACTAGAAAATGATTAATCAGTCCCTAAATCATGAACTCTAATCGATGCGATTCCAAATAAGCAAAATAGATCAACAAAAAGGCTCAATCTCTATGAGGAGTAGGATAGATTAAACAAACTCAAGAGTCAAGTCCAGTCTCAACAACAGAAATGGGAACAACTAAGTCAAAGATAAGAAAGATACAGATGAATCCAAATGATCCATGCAGTTACGAATTGAAAGTGGAAGGGTTACCCCCAGAATTATATGGCACGATTACAAGGTCATCATTTGAGGCATAACTTCCCTTGTTGAGATCCCCAAATGTTGAGGTCTGATTGGATCTACTACTACTACTAGCATTTTCCCTTACGGGTTGGGTGTTGTTGTTACTTCCTTGGTACCCGTGAACATAGTCCCCGTTTTAATTTATTAGCTTTTCCATTATTCCTCCTTTGGAATCTAGGTAGTCCATGGTTATCCCAAGTCCGACTTTCCTTCAATAGATTTTGAATCTTAACCTCCAATTCTCGTTGCTGTGCGGTCCTCTGATCTTGGTGAATTGTCACATCTGTTATCCTTTGTATTTTCTCCTGCAGTTGTAGCCATAATTCTACGGTCTTGTCCTGCGCTTACGTGAGTACATTTGCCACGAGCCATTGACTCTTTTCGAAGGCGGACCAAACATAACACGATAAAACAAATGTAATTATTTCAAACAACATTACCTCCCTTCGGAAGTCAAACACAAAGAGTCACACAATGCACACAATTCAAACAAAGCAAGTTCAATTCACAAATCCTAACGATCTCTAGCTCGAACTTCTTAGTTCTGTCTTTTGTGGCATAATCTCTCGTAAGTCTCCAATCTCTAAACAGCTTCTCGAACCGAATTTAAACTAGTCATTCTTTCTCTAGAAGATCGGTTTTCCAAAACCTTTTGATCTCCTCACAAAAGAATTCCTATCTTCCTAACACAGTACGCCTAGGAGAAGTCATAGTTTCCTGTACACACAAAATATTACATATTGAGTAGGCCAGTCCTCAATATCATGCAACTGCATAATAGTACACAAGCCCAAGAGTGCACGGCCAAGAGGGAGAGGAGAGGGCTGGAGAGGCTTCTCCAACAAGCCAAGGGAAATTGGGTCATTTGGTGGTCAAAGCTTCTCAAAGAAGCTTTGAAAAAGTACACAAATTTGAATTAAAGTGAGATTGATTTGACATAAAGTGAATTGCATTAGGATAAGGTGTTAGGATTTCTAATGCATGCTATTATCCAATGGATAATAGCTACAGTCGACAGAAGTCAGTATTAATTTATCTGACAGATGAAATTTACACAGCGTTTTATTATTTCATTTGTTAAATTTCTTGAAAAACATGAAACCTTGTAAACTGTGTCTGGCCTCGGGTTTAGTAAGATCCCTCGTCGACGTTTCCATAGTTCAAGGTTCTCGGGAAAAATATTTCATTTTCCCGGCTCCGCTCAGCGCGCATGCAAAACGAGGAATATATTAAAATATTCGACGTTTCCAGAAAAATTTCAGAAAATTCTCAAAAATCACAAATATTGTAAAATGAATATTTGTCATAAAATTTTTCAACTTTCGAAGCGCTACAGTCATTTTCCAGAGTCTGCTCGATGTAAACGCAAAACGAGAAATATATTTAAATATTCAACGTCCTCAGAAAAATTTAAAAAAATTTCCAAAAATCCCAAATATTGCTAAATGATTATTTATCCTAAAATTATTAATTTTCGGGATGTTACATTTCAATACAGGTATCTAAGATGGAAAAAGGCCTTGGAAAGGATGAGGAAAGTGAACAGAAGCTCAAATTGTGAAGAAAATATCAAGGGAAAGTGCTTCCAACCCACGCCTAGGCATGGGCCCATGCAGTTCTCAGGGATTTCAAACAGAGACATCCACGCCTAGGCGTGAAAAAGCCATGCCTAGCAAGTTCAGTTTTTCAGGGTTTTCAGACAAAGACCCACACGCCTAGGCATGGTAAAGTCACGTCTAGGCGTGTCAAGCAGAGGAAAGGCACGTGATTCATAACCATGCCTAGGCGTGGGAAAATTCCTGGTACACGAGTTTAACCCTTATTTTTTGATTTTTAAGGAGGGGAATGGGGCTGGAAGTTTTGACCTAAGCATGAATTCTAGAGAGCAAGTGGAGGAGGAGGAACCCACTGGAATTGAAGGTGACTCAAGGGAGAATCAAGATCAAGGAGGAAGATCAAGCTTGGAATCTCTCCATTTTTGTTCATTCTTTCTCTTTTCTCTCTTGAATTGTAACTTGATGGTTCATTTGATTTCATTCATTTTCTTCTCCTTCATGATGTGTAACTAAACTCTAATCTAGGGGCTCTCTAGGATCTTGCTATGGATTTGATTAATTTGTAATTAGTAGAGTATCCTTTCAATGAAATTGATTTTGTTCATCCATATCTATGCTTAATGCTTATTATTGATTGGCCATTAATTGCATGATTTTAATATTCCAATTGAACTAGAAATAGGGTGTTGTGAATATAGATATGATATGGTTTATGTATGTTCAATTACATTCTATTGGTTTAGGTGTGTTGATTAACTAAGGGGATGGACACATACCCTTTGGTCATGCATGACAAGTGTTAGATAAATGGTCTCAATAAGTGATTCTTATGTTAACTCACATGGACACATAGTGGATCAGCTAGGTTTCACATAGGTAATTGTCCTAGACATGGGCTCTTATCTATTGATGGTTATTAGCTAACAAATATCATTTCATTGATAGGTGCTTGTTAATTGCAATTAATCATTGAAGTAGCAAGTTAATAGGGACCCTTAGGCTTTAATCATTCTCATCTGCTGTTGTGAATTTGGTGTTTGGTGCTCTCTTGTTTTGTTTCCTTTAAGTTGTTATTTTAATTGCAACTCACTCTCCTTCGATTACTTAGATAAAAATTTATGAAATTTGGTTAAGTTTAGCATTCTTCTAATTATCATTCCATTGGGATACGATACTCTAACTCTCATTTATATTACTTGTCGACCCGTGCGCTTGTGGATTTACGGATAATAACCAACACACGCCATGCGATGATACCTCCACAACACTGCGTCCTCTTGAAATCAAAGAAGATCTTCGCTTCACCACCATGACAGACTTTACAAAGCATAAACATATAAACAGAACAAGATAATAAAGAGATCAAATCTCCTATGTCAATATCAGCATGGCAGCATAGAAACATTAAGAACAACAATGTCATTCAATACACAATAAATAACACATACAGTCATTGTATCAAACACTAAATAATTCAATAGATAATTCAACAGATATAATTAACAAATAATTTAACATATATATATATATATATATATATATATATATATATATATATATATATATAAATATCACCATAAGATGTTAACTGACTATGTATATGCACAATGGATCAAACCCTACTCTATGGAGCTAACATAATTTCGGAGATGAAGGGTCCAGAAGACCTCCCAGCCTCAATGACAGTCTACACCGGACTGCGAAAAGAATAGTGTTTGTCCGGTCTCGTCAGTGCATTGCAACGATTTTTCGTAGCCAGAGGTACAATATGTGATATAAAGATCATTAGATGAATCATCGCACCTTGACAGCCCCAAGACTCATTGTACGATCTGCACTATTTGATTCTAATTCACTCCTAGGCAACAAAAGCCATAACAACCACCGACTGCATAATGTTCAATGCATAATATAAGCCACCGACTGCATAAACGTTTTCTAAATCGCATAGTTCAAAAATCCATGTTTTTGAAATGCGTAAGATTTTTTCACTATTTTTCATTGTATAAAATATTTCTTGACGTTCTAAATTCACTGTTGAAACTTTCTAAGTTTAAAATATCATTTGGACTTCAAATTCCCATTTTTCTCATTAAAATTCCTCTAAGTAATATTTTCTAATGTTTTTTCTCAAAAATCTTTATTATTCTAATTTAATCAACATTAAAGAAATTCTCTTTCCATCTCCGTCACTAAAAATCCATTAAACTTTAAACAAAAATACTTTAAATCTCAATTCACCTTTAAAACTCCATTTCTATTTCTATTACTAAAAATCATTATTTATCCAATAAAAGCTATACATTTCCCCATTCCTCTTAAAAATCCTTTTAATTTAATTTCTTATCAAATCTCCTCTAAATTATCTTCCAATGTTTGTTCACAAGAACTTCATTATCTTTATTACATCATCCCTTTCGAAAATCATTCTCCGTTTACCATCACTCATGCACTTCTAAACAAAATACTTAATATTCCAAATCCTCTTTTAAACTCATTTCATTTCTCATGATAAAAAATCAATCATTTTTCCAATAATAAAACTTTTTTTCATTTCCTTTATCAACTTGTAAAACCTTAATCCATAACCTTATTATAAAATCAATTAAATCCATGATTAATAAAATATTTTCACTTGGTTCACCCCAAAATAGCAATGAAGGTCGTGACCCTCTTAAGGTCCTTGGAACAAAAAATTCTTCCTTTTCACGTGATTCACAATCATACCATATATATTCATCATCATATGTCTATTCTAACAAGTTCATGCATATAATTAAAGCAATAAAATCAAATAGAGCAATTAATCACAAAACATTAAACTTATACACACAAGTGAACAAATCCACACATGGATTGTTCAAACATAATCAATTTCGTTCCTTACCACCATGGATGGTTGATGAGGTTAATCTCCCTCTTACCTTGGATGATCCTCTGAAGCTCCTTTTTGTCCTTCTTGAAGTATACTTTCTCCACCAAGTGGAACTTAAAAACAAAGAAAACATGCAACATTAACATCCAAGGTTTTAAACTAAGATAACCATGGCTCAAAATCATGGTTAGAACTTTGAAACAAAATTAAAAATGAAGATCAAGGACTTACCTCAAAAACGTTCAAAATTTAAGCTTGAAGAAAAGATAGAAGATGATGGAACTAGATGTTGGTCACAACTACAAAGTGTCTTAGAATAGTATAGGGATTCAAGAAGTGGGGTTGGCTTAAATTATTGAAGAATGGAGGGTGGTGTTGGGTGGTGTGGCCGTGAGCTTCCTTGGAGAGAAAGATGAGAGCTTTTTGTTTGGTTTCTTTGTTAATTGATAGAAAGATTATAGAAATGAGTTAAGTGTAATATTTGCCTTCCAACAAGCATGCATGACCATGAAGTGCATAGGAGAAAGCCACCAAGTTTGACTAGTTCCTATTAGTGCAACTAAAGGTATCATAACATGTATCACAAAAATAAATGTCCTAGAGCAATTCCTTGCTCCTCTAGCTGTGGAACTCCAAGGGGAAAAGCTAAGCAATCTTCTCCTACAAGCTTACCTCCATCAAGCATAGGAAGCTTCCTTCTCAAAGGGTCAAAGTTGAAAGGGTCATAGCCATTATTGTTGACTAACTTTCATTAGTTCATTATAAAGAGACTAATTTCTAATTAGGTCATCAAAAGAAGACTAGGTTTCTATTGGTTGGGTGGCTAACTACTTGCTTCCTATTGGTTACCAAAGATGAGTCAAGGCCACTAAGTTAGACTAAATCTCATTGGCTCACCTAAAAGTTGTCATAATTCATCATCATTAGCATCTAGGATATTTAGGCTTATAGATAACTATACATCAAGATGTTCTTCAGTATACTTTAACCAATGGATAATAGCATTGTCCAATGGAAAATAAAACAGAACAAAATCACTGTAAAAGAAAATTTTGAAAATTGTTTCCAGTTTTGGGTATAGTAAGCTCCCCAGGCCCCAAATCAACAATCCAAAATTTTTCGGCCTCGAATTTTTTTTTATTTTTTTAGGCCCTCCCCGGCCCCACATACATCTCGAAATAATATTAAAATAATAAAAAATTTAGAAAAATCTACAAAAATTCTCAAAAATCATAAAAATTATAAAACTCATATATATTTAGAAAAAACGAAATTCGGGGTGTTACATTAACAATATGTGTGGAAACAAAGGGACTTTTTTCAACGGCATCCTACACATCAAGATTAATAGCTTGAATTAAAATTTTCATCATTTCTTTCTAATAGGTATAATCATCCCCATTGAAAAAGGAAGGTCTATTTATCGAAGAACTTTCGGAAGAAAAACCATTTGAAGTTGTTTGTCCCTTTATAGGCCACAAGTGCATGGATCGAACAAGTAATATAGTTTAAGAGTAGGATATCGTTCCCACGAGGATAATGGAACTTCTAATGCTAAATATCAACCAATAGCTTAAATAATTCTATTTAAGATCATATAAATAGGGAAAAGTGCATTTAAACTAATCTAAAAGCTAAAAAGCAATAAATGAAAATTAAAGATAATGGTTAGAGATTAGGGAATCTTTCTTCACCTCCTACTTCAATTAATAACATGCAACCCTTTTAAGCAACATTAATGAATGAGTTAAGTTAGCTTGAGAATCTACTTTAGTTAAAAGCCTATGTCTAGATCAATTAACCATGCTTCATTTACCTAATTCACTATGTTTCCATGAGAACTAGTGCAAACTCCACTCATTAAGGTCTATTCTCAAACACCTATTATGCATGACTAAGAGGTATATTTCTATCCCATTATCAAATCAACTCACCCCGCCATTAGAATGAAATCGAACATGCATCAACTATACATATGATCTCAAATCTAAATTCTTATGTCTAGGTTCATCATATTTCAACAAATCACTTAAAAGTTAGCCAAACAATCAAGAGCATTAAGATTAATATGATTAAACAAAACCAAACATCAATATAAATTTGAAGAAGTACAAAATCATCAATATCCATACAAGGATCCAAAGTAATCCCTAAATATAGCTTAACTACTCATTGAACACAAAGTTATACAACAAAAACCATGTTTATGATATAGGGAAGAGAAAGAAGTAAAGGGAAAAGGAAGGAAGCTCATAAATATGATCATTGATGCTTGAATCTCCCTCCATGAAAAAGATGACCTCCAATCTTAGCTCCCCTAGCTTCCTCTCAACCTAGAAATGAGAACCTAGCTTCAGTTTTCTAACCTAAAAAAAAAAACTCTTTTACAAATATAATAAAATAGTATTTATAGGCTCAGAAAATAGAGTCATGCTGCAGCGTTCACACCTGCACGCCGCAGAGCACGTGTAAATTAGGTCACCACACTGCGACATTAACTCCTTTGTGCTGCGACATTCAAGTCTCAAGTTCTAGTATACTATTGTCTGAATGCACCGCACCACAACATTAATATGCCTATGCCGTGGCGTGAGATGTTGAACTCCACACTTGGCTTTCTCTTGGGCTTACTCATCCAATGTTGGTCCAAAACTTCCACCAATCTGCTTGTTTGCAGCTCTTCCTACAATAGAGAAATCACCAAGTTAATAAAAGTTACAAATCCACTTAATCAATTAAAGAATATGCACAATTTGCTTAAAATCATATGGGAAGATATCCAAATTGAATTCGATAAATATAAGCTTGAAATCTTCTATATATGCATAATAACATGGAGTAAGCTATCAATAAAACACAAATATAGGGCATAGATAACTACATTTTATGGAGTTATTAGAAGCCATCACTTCTCTTAAAGCTGCTAAGCTCTTTACACAAGAGTCTAGTTCTTATACCACTTGTTACTAAGTGGCTTCAATACTCAAAAGGGTGGTGAATTGAGTTTATAAAATATTTTTGCAAATTTTTCATACTTGAATATCAATTTTTGTTGAATCTATTAATTGATTGAGATGAATGGATAGAGAAGATTGAATACTTTCACTCATAAATAAATAAGCCAATATAGATAGTATTCAAGCAAGCATATAAAATAAACACATCAATGTAAAGGAGTTGAGTTTAGAAGATCAAACACAAGGTTTATCCTGGTTCATCCACTAATCCACTTATGGCTTACGTCTAATCCTCAAGTAATCACCTGAGATTTTCCACTATATCTTCAAGCTTCAATAGGTTCTTGTAACCTTTACAAACTAGAGCACTCAATACACCTTGGGACACCTCACCCTTTGTGTTTGAGTCTCAAAAACAAGGGATACCTCACCCTCTTTACAAATTACACAAATTATATATGAACAGAAACTCTCTCAAGAGTGGATAATACAAATTGAAGTTCAATGGGTATTAAGGATTCACACTTTGAAGCTCAAAACTGTAACATCCTGAATTTAATAATCATAGTATACTACCATGGTCATTAGATTCGGACCTGCCACTTCATAGCTATGTGATTTTCAATATAACATAACATTATATGTGAAATATGAGCCACAAATGAATATATAAATATTACACCACAACTGTATTTCTTATAAATACAATACATACATCATAACAAAAGAAACTACCTAGCTATATTAAGTTAATTACTCCAAGCTCCTGCTTCTCTTTTTGAAGAACTCGTACCTGGATTTACATGGCAACATAATCGGGGTGAGAAATCACATCTCAGTAGAAGTATTCTAAAACCAGCAATTTATACATTCATAAAGATTACACATTTAATAAATTAACACTTCAATCATAGAAGTACACAATAACAATATCTCCATCTCAAAGACACTTAATCTCCCATACAATTGCAATGTTATGAGTTTATGTCATGATAGCAACTGCCCATACAATTGTCATGTTATGCTAAGTTATGTCTAATGTGTATGCCTATGCAATAACGTAAGTATGAAATGAATAATGCATGATATCAAGTCCATGGTAATGTTTTGAATGCATGAGTCCTGAACAAAATGAAGGAAGTCAACCCCAAGTCTCGAACAAGCACTGGAAATCCATCTAGAAAACAACATGCCGAGTAGTGAAGTCCATCAACTACATGATCTCAAAATTGAAGAGGAAGTCCATCCTCAAAACCATAAGGAAATTCATCCTTAATATCACAACAAACCTAGAGAGGATACCACTCACCTCAACTATGTTTCACAATCATATCATGCAAAACAATTACTAATTACTTCACATAATTAGCCCACAATTGATTTAAATGCACATAAAGTTCATTTTACAACACATTTCATCCAAATACTTCTAAAAGTAGTTCAACACTCTTAAAAGAGTACACATGAGTGATTCCTACTCCTAAGAAGACTCATGTTCTCAATATCACAATATATGACTTATATCTCCATGCCTAATTATTTCACATAATTAGCATTACAAAACAATTTGATTCATCACAATCTTACCTCATTAAATACTTCTATTAGAGCCTTAATACTCATTAAGAAGCATAAAAGAAGAAACTACACCTTTACTAGGCTCCATTGCATTACATTTCAACTCCTCTTCAAGTCTGGAAGCCACACAAGTTAAACACTTTATTTAATTCAGACTCATTATAACAATTGTTCCATAAAGTGGTTTGGATGCATATTCATTCCATAATTTAGTGAATTCAATCACATACTTAAGGGTTATGGTTTGTATTTAGGTCCCATGGGATAAAGAACTTTGTTTCCATCATTTTCAAATCAAAATACTCATTTTGGGGGTCTGGTAATCGATTACATGACCCTGGTAATCGATTACATGCTTAAAAGAATGCATGTAATTGATTACAAGCAGGATGTAATGGATTACAAGCTGCCTAAAAACACGATTCGCAGTTCCAGAAGCTTGGTAATCGATTACAAGGGCTATGTAATCGATTACCACATGAAAATATGCAGAAAACAGAGTCTTTAAACCATCCCAACCCAAATCAAACCCATACAAATCAATATCAAACATCAAATCAACATAAATAGACATCCAAAACACTCATAAAACAACAAATTTCAAGGTGGGTGTGAAACCCCCTTTTTTTCTCACATCTTAAAAACTCATCAAGGGTTAACTCAAATAATCAAGTTCTTAAATCATCATCAAACAATCATCTTTTCCATTCCAAATCATCTTTCAAAATCTTAAGTTTCCAAAACTTTGAAAGACAAAGGAAGAAATAGAAAAGCAATGAAAAAGCCACTGCCTCTTGGTACCAAGATGATGAAGATGAAGCCAAGGATGAACCATAGAAGATCCTCCTCTTTGGTCTCCTTTCTTTCCCCTTTCTCTTTTTCTTCTTTTTCCTTCTTTCTTTTCTCTTTTCCCTCTTCTCTTTTCTATTTTCTCTTCTCTGCCATGGAGCTCCTTTGGTAGCAAAGTCTAATTTTGCTACTTAAAGACAGCCACTAGTGTGGTACCAAAAATCTTGATTTGCTAAGAACACTCAGATTTCACCAAATTCAGTTTTCCAACCACCAACAGGCTTAAAATAAATCCTGTGATTCACTAAAAATCTGTTTTCACCATTTTCTCACTTTTTCATATCTACTGGCTGTTAATTCAGCTTTAAAACACACAAACAGTATGCTTAAAAATACCAAACTAACTCTGATTAACCTCAAACTTAAACTGTAGCACAGGTCACACATTTGTGACCTAGAAATAAACTATCCACATTTATTTCTATTAACTAAGTAGTTTAAGCCACTTCCAAGGCTAAAAACAACTATTTTCCACACATAGCGTTACAGCAAAGTGTCTAAATGTGCTCAGACGGTTATAAAACTTAACAGACATGTTAAACAAGTATTAAGCTACCTCTGTATCCATATACAAACCTAATATAGTTTTCCAGGGTGGTACATTCTCCCCATCTTTTTAGAATTTTGTCCCCAAAATTCGCTCACCACCAACACTTAGTCTCTCACAACTAAGGTTCCAAGATCTTCATCAAACATCACACTCGAAGGAATCCCACTTTCCATAGTGATATCCAATTCATCATAAACAACTCAAGACAATCCTATTTCATATCGATCTCCAGCTCCCAACCCAAGCCAAACCTAAACCAAATATTCTTTACCTAAGATATTTGTTTTCCACAAAACACTTGGACTTCCTTATCCATAATCCTTTCAAGCCTTATCTAACAACCCTTTAACTAACCCATAGGCTCTACTCACACTAGAGGTACCGTATCAAAGGTTGTAAATGCAAGCAAATCCTAATGAGTTCAGTCATGCCAACTGGACCTTCACTAGAAGAACTTCTATTCCCCTAGTTCACCTAAGTGAAATCATAGTTTCTAGTCTACACAGAACATTACATATTGAGTAGGTCAGTCCTCAATATCATATAATCGTGTAACAGTAGCTACTAACATCCAACCTAAAGCAAGCCATGCAATTCCTTTCCAACATCTCAAATAAGAGATAAAGAAATGCACAACACATAGAGAAATTTTTAACATGCCTAAGCATAGTCACACGAGTCTTTTCAGCGTGCTTTGTCCTCACTCACACGTATCCTAGGAAACTTCCTAAAAGGTCACTCATCCCACAAGTTCTCCAAGTCAAGTACGCTTAACCATGGAGTACTTATGTTCTTGGCTCCCGAAAAGAAGATGCATCTTGTTGATATAGGCGGTGCTAATCAATTCCTTTAAGTCATCCTCAACTATGCAGTCTCATACCTACACAGTCTCTGAATCCCTCTCATTTTGGTGTGTATTCACTTCATTCATGTGTCCCTTCGCTTAGAAGCCTACTAGCAGCCGCTCCTTGTCTGTGCTTCATCTTTTTGCACTGGCGACCACTCCCTGCCCTCGTCGGCCCCAGATGTCACATGCCCACCAGCTTCCGTATGGTTATTCCCCAAACCACAATGTACTAAGAGAGGTCCTACTCTGATACTATTTGTAACATCCTTGGACTGCCTGCAGGATTGATAAGTGTCCCCACAAACCAACACGGGTCTTTTCAGCATGCTTTGTCCTTACACACACGCATCCTAGGAAACTTCTCAGGAGGTCACCCATCCCACAAGTGCTCCAAGTCAAGCACGCCTAACCATGGAGTACTTATATTCTTGGCTCCCGAAAAGAAGATGCATCTTATTGATATTGGTGGTGCTAATCAATTCCTTTAAGCCATACTCAACTATGCAGTCCTTTACCTGCACAGTCTCTGAATCCCTCTCATTTCGGTGTGTATTCAGTTCATTCATGTGTCCCTTCGCCTAGAAGCCTGCCAGGAGCCGCTTCTTATCCGTGCTTCATCTTTTTACACTGGCGACCACTCCCCGCCCTCGTCGGCCCCGGGTGTCACAAAAACAAGGTATTAGATTAAATGATTATAAAACTCGTTTTTAATGTTCAAGAATGATTTTCATATTGTTTCTCCAACCTTCTTTAATGCCCAAACTGTAACACCCCAATTTTTAGAAAATGTACCGAATGTACTGTTTGCTGTTTTTCAAGCTTTCGTGTGAATGAGCGTTGTGTCCCTATTTTACTGTTTCTCGATTTCTGCATGAAATACAAATACGTTTATACAGGCTCAAATTTTATTTGGTCTTTTTACGTAATTTGTTCCGAGACGGTAAAATAAAAGTTTTTCTGAGCTACTGTTTTAATTTTTCTGGAAGATATACAGACAATTAATACTGTCTGTAATTTTATTTGAACTTTTTGGATGATTAGCTACGTTGTGGAAAAAAATAGGAAAATGACCATTACGTCCCGAACGTGCTGTTTGTACTGTTTTTGCTGTTTTTAATTGTTTTCTACTTGATTTAGTGTCCAATATTACTGTCTGTGATTTTATATGGACTTTTTGTGTGATTTGCTACGGGGCAGGAAAATAATATTTTTTCGGACCGGTAAAATCTGTTTTTAATTATTCAGAGGCGGGGGATCTTACTAAACCCAATTCTGAATGAGCCTAAAATTAATCTTTTAATTTTTAGAATTTAATCATCAAATAAAATAGTTTTGTATTATTATAATATTATTTTATTAGTCAAGTATAATTTAGTGACAAAGTGGACCCAGGAAATGTTTTGCGGGAACCATGTTTAGCTAAACCAATTAACTTAGTAGCTTAATTAAACATGATTAGTGGAGGAACATTCTTGAACATGATGATAAGGCTTGATGACTAGGTTATTAGTGACTAAGCATGGTGACTAGGGCTAATGACTAGGTTAGGAGCAACCAATAGGAAACAAGCTTGCTAATCAAGGCTTAATCTTGACCTTTGATGCATCCAAGGGCTTGGATGAAGCCAAGCAAATGCACACCTTGCAAGCCATGATGTCTACGGCCAAGTGAGGTTTGGAAGACCAAAAATCACTTTGCTTGCATGCATTTTCTCTCTCTCTCTCATCCAAGAACCCTAAACACCATTGTTGCTTCCTTTCTCAACCATTCGGCCAAGCTTGATACTATACCATCCAACCACCTAAAATTTCTTCTAACCAAGTTTTCTAAACCTAAACACAATCCTAAGAACATCTCTAGTTGAGAGTTCTTGCAAATTCCTTCATCTGAAGCTTGAAAACCTACTTGGAAGATTTGACCAAGGAGGTGAAATCTCTTGTTTTTCTTTTCTAAACTATTTTTCAAAGTTCTAAGCCATGATTTATCCATGGTTTAAGCTCTCTTTTAATGTTTAGTAATTTGTAGTTTTTGTTTAAGCTTGCTAGGTTTTTGGAGGAGGAAAACCGAAGCTCTAGGAGGAGTGAAAGAAACCTTTTGTCTTCATTTAAGGTAAGAGGAAGACAAATCTTATCACCTATGGATGGTGGTAAGAAGATGGAGTTGATTTTGTGATTGTAGAATCCATAAGGATTCATGTGTGTGCTTGTTAGTAGCTTATTTGATGTGGTTGTGTATTTGTTAGTAGCTTTCCTATTTGTTGTTTGTAATAAATTGCATGTCTACAAGCTTTAAGTTGCATGTCATAAGCTTTGATAATATTGCATGTGTTAGAATTGCATGATAAAGTATAGAATGGCATGATAATGTATAGGATGTGAACAACATGTCAAGGAAATGCATGTGTGTTCCAAAGAACACCACACCAAGGCTCACGGCCACTAACCAAATGGGAAACCAAAATGTTCTCTTAATTTTCTTAAAAGGTAATTTAATTAACCTAGGAGAATTAAGAAGGTTTCAAGTTGATTAGATCAAAGAAAATGAATTTAGAAATCAAATGGTAAAACTTAGTATTTTCGGCCAACATGCCTAAAATGAATGTGTTGATTTCAAAAACCATTTTCTAAAACAATGGTTAAATGAATTTAGACAATACAATAAGTTTGACATATATTTAGAAGATGAGAAATAATTTAGAAATCAATTTCAAAAGATTTAGGAAATTCGGCCAACATGCCAAACTAGACATTCTTGATTTCTAAAATCAATTCCAAACCATTTTCAAGTATAAAGAAGGCATTATATGTTAACAAGAAATTTTTTTAAAAAAGAGTTTTTAAGAAATCAATAGATTAGAATTAATTTAAGGAATTAAAATTAATGATTTTATTGTTATAAAGGAAATACAAGTAATCTTTAAGAATTTCTAACATATGGCTCATACTATATTTTGAAGCATGTTAGGAGTTTTTAAAAGATTAAATTATCCGGTTTATTTAAATAAACAGAGTTTTTACGAAAAAATTTAGGAAACCATTATTATTAATTTTCTAAACAAGATACTGTCAATTTTTAGTAAAAACGGACAAATAAGATAGAAAAGATGTCCAAAAGACAGTATACGATATGAAAAATATTATACGTAGCTTAAACGTATTAATTATTATTTCTGTTTATTTAAACAGTGAATTTTAAGGGATTTGGACAAGAAAATGATTTAAAAATCCTACGCGATTGAGAAAACGTATTAAAAATTCTACGCGATTTTAAAAACAGAAAAATATATTTACGCGATTTATAAACGTTTGTAAAAACGACGGAATTGTGAAAACGCGATAAAATTTCTACGCGATTGACCGTTGCTGTATTTATTTTATGCTGTCGGGAAAATGTGAACCCGTACAGGCTTTTGAGGATTTTTCGCTGTCGGGAAAATGTGAACCCGTACAGGCTTTCTATTTTTCTGCCATTGAGGGCATATTATTATCTTGAGGGCATTTTTGTAATTTTATATTTTTGGAATTATGTATTGAGTTTATGCCAAATTTTTGGTGGATTGGTTGAAGAGACGAATCACATCGTGTTGTCGATGCGATAAACGTAGTGTGGTTCATTGTTCTAATGGACTTGGAGACATTAGTGTACGGTATCCCATATGTGGACAGTTGGTAGCTCCGCTGGGCCGTGGTAAACCGATAGCACACTAATGGACTCGACACGCACTATATTTAATCGAGATTTCGTGAAATCTAATAGTACATTTCCTGTAGTGCCACAACGTGAGACCGTGAACTACACCACGCCTGGATGATGGATTCCTGTGTCGTGGGGCTATAGACGCGACGTGAGACAGCGCAATAGTTTGGTTGGGCAGCCGTGGTACTAATAGATTTGGCAGGTCATTCTCTCTGATACTTGTGTGTTTTCTTTAGCTCCATGGAGTAGGATGTGTCTTATATTTATTTATTGGGATCTATTTATTTATTTTGTCTTATCTATTTATTTTTGTCTTATCTGTTTATTATATTGATATTGATTTATTTGTTTACTTTATTTGTTTGATCTATTGTTGTATTGTATCATTTGTTTCTTGTTTTATTTTATCTGTGATGGTATATTGTTGGGATATTTAAATCTTTTTGAATCTTTACACTACTCTGTTACTTATTAATGTTATAGCTTTTCATATTGCATGAACTGTATATCTGTTGTTTGTCGTCTTCTTATTGGCCATGTTTGTGGTGATTTTAGATTGTCTTACCTCTTTATTGTATGTGTTTTCTGTATATACCTGTTTATATGGTAAAGAGTTTGAGGAAGAAGAAGAGGAACAACCTCTTGAGGTTCTGTACCTCGAGGAGGAGGAAGATCAGCTAGCCGACGACCAGTTTGACGATCAAGAACCATCCGATCATCCATATCCTTTGGATTGATTGTGGGAGATGGCAGTGCCAGGATTTTTGGGGTTTGTACAGCTGGAGTTTCATAGAGGATCGTTAGCTTGGCATCTGCGAGGAGACCGAGACTCTGTGACGTATGTAGGACGGCTGACTGTGACCCTACGTCAACAGTTTGATGGAGAGCCGGTTATGACTACTACTGTATTTTTACATTTAGAGTTACCTTTATCTCTTAGGCGTCATTTTGGTGGTATGACCACGGAGCCTAGTGAGATTAGTATTGTATCGACTGCGCGATCTCGTTATCGCCGAGAGTCGAGACATCCGGGATATTTGTCTCCTGATGATTATTTTCATGTTGAGAGTGATCCTTCAGAGGATTAAATATGCATGATGTTTTTTTGGGCGCGTCTGCGTATGTCTGTATATATTGACTCTTTTATTGTTTTATTTACTGTTTTCGTTTAAATATTTGTAGTTTTAGTTGTAAATTATTTGTACAACTTATAACTTAAATCATATGTATATTATAAGTAATGTTGTTTTGTTTATTTGCTATTTTTTCGCATTATTTTATTTAACAATATTCTGTTTATCAGGAATTATCTTACAATATGTAATATTATTTAACAAATGTTTTACAACTTGGGTAGATTTTATTTATTTATTTTATTTTTCTTTATATGTGTGGCATCCCAAAGGGGTGTTACATTAGTTGGTATCGAGCCCAAGTTAGAGTCTTTTGGGATTGTGGTTGGAGTCTGTTTTTGTTTGTCTTTGTGTGATTCTCTGTGATTTATATCCTTTCGGAAGTATCTAAAAGGATGTATCTAATTTTGTTTTGTTTGTTTGAAGAAAGAAGATGTCTGGACGAGGTAGAGGACGTCCGAACATGAATCGTGAGGTTGACCCTATGATTGCGGCTGCTGAAGCTATGCGGCAAATGGCTGAAGTGATTACTCAGCAAAATCTGAGGGCAGCTGAACAGCAAGATGCTACTGCTGATGCCCTAAATTTGGCTGAGTTTAGGCGTCATAATCCGCCACAGTTTAGAGGCGAGGTTGATCCAGAGAAAGCAAGTCAGTGGATGCAAGATTTGGAGAGGATCTTTGAAGGAATGAGATGTGCAGATGATAAGATGGTGACTTATGCTATTTTCATGCTGAGAGGAGATGCAGAACATTGGTGGAGAGGAACCCGCCGAGTATTGCAAGCTAAAGGGACTGAGATCACATGGGAAGTGTTTTCTAATGCTTTTCTGGATAAGTATTTTCCTGTGAGTGTTAGGCATGCCAAAGAGATGGAATTTCTTGGTTTGCGACAGGGAAATATGACGGTGAATGAGTATGCCACAAAATTTGAGAATTTGTCTCAACTCTCAGATTATGCTCAGACACGGCAAGATGATGTGTGGAGATGTAGGAAGTTTGAATCAGGATTAAGGGTGGAACTGAAACGAGGAGTGGTATCCTTGGGAATGACTCAGTTTCATGCTTTGGTGGATGCAAGTGCGCGACTTGAGGAGCTTGAGCCGTCGAGAGATCAGAGGAATCGTAACTTTGGACCGGCAAGGTTTCAAAGAGGTGGAGGTAGCAATACGAATCGGTTTCAACGCAAGCCGTACTCTAGACCACAAGGAAATCAATCTCAGCGACCGCCTGTTGGAGGAAGTGTACGCGGTAGTGGAGCAGGGCAGAAGGTGGTGTTTACGCCAACATGTTTTAAGTGCGGTAAGAAGGGCCATATATCTCCAGATTGTACAATCAAGGGGACAGTCTGTTTTAACTGTGGACAGCGTGGACATATGTCGAAAGATTGTACTCGACCAGAGAAGAAACCTGTTGTTTGGTATGTTAGAGCTAATCAGCAAAAATCTGGAAGTACTCAACCAAGGTCAGGAGGACGAGTATATACAATGATGGGATCTGAGATTTCTAAGTCTGATGATCTTATTCAGGGAGAAGGAGACATTGGAGGTAATCTTCTGACTGTATTGTATGATTCTGGTGCTACACACTCATTTATTTCCTATGATTGTGTGGAAAGATTGAAGTTGCCTCGTGTCTTCTCTCGAATGTTAAATTAAGTGTATCTACGCCTAACTGCTAAACCTGTTGTTACATCTAAGATCTGTTTGGATTGTCCTATTGTTGTGAAGGGCCGTTTGTTTATGGTCAACTTGATTTGTTTACCTCTTGTTGAGATAGATGTAATTTTAGGGATGGACTGGTTATGTTCTAACCATATCCTTATAGACTGTGCAAGTAAAACCATAGTTTTTCCTAAGGAAGAAAAGTCCGGGTTCTTAGCCGTCGTTAAGGTCAAGTCTTTGTTAAGAGATGGAGCGCAGGGATATATGGTATTGTCTTCTCTAGAAGTTAAGAATGAGAAGGATGTGAATACTATTCCTGTTGTCAACGAGTTTCCTGATGTTTTTCCTGATGACGTACCTGGTTTACCACCTGAGAGGGAGATCGAGTTCTCAATTGATTTAGTACCAGGAACAGGTCCTATCTCAATTGCACCGTATCGTATGTCGCTAGTGGAATTGGAGGAGCTGAAGAAGCAATTGGTGGAGCTGAAGAAGCAATTGGTGGAGCTGTTGGAGAAAGAGTTTGTGCGACCTAGTGTTTCACCATGGGGTGCGCCAGTGCTTTTGGTCAAGAAGAAGGACGGAACATCTCGGCTTTGTATGGATTATCATCAGCTAAACAAGGTGACTATCAAGAATAAATATCCGCTTCCAAGAATTGACGATTTGATGGATCAGTTAAGAGGAGCTGTGATATTTTCCAAGATAGATCTGAGATCGGGGTATCATCAGATTCGTGTTAAAGGGGAAGATGTGCCGAAAACTGCTTTTCGAACTCGTTATGGACATTATGAGTATCAGGTAATGCCATTCGGAGTGACAAATGCTCCTGCCATATTTATGGATTCTATGAACAGGATTTTTCGTCCGTATCTAGACAGATTTGTCGTTGTCTTCATCGATGACATTCTGATCTATTCTCAATCAAAGGAAGAGCATGCTGAACATCTTGGTGTTGTTCTTCGGATTTTGAGGGAGAAGCAGCTGTATGCGAAATGTGAGTTCTGGTTGGAGGAAGTTCAGTTTCTAGGTCACGTGATTTCCAAAGATGGTATTGCGGTAGACCCATCTAAAGTGGAGACTGTTTTACAATGGGAAAGACCTAAGACGGTAACAGAAGTTCGAAGTTTCGTTGGACTTGCTGGTTATTACCGGAGGTTTATTGAAGGTTTCTCGAAGATTGCTGGACCACTTACACAACTTACGAGGAAAAGTCAAGCTTTTGAATGGACGGAAGAACGTGAAGCCAGTTTTCAAGAGTTGAAGAAGAGATTAACAACTGCACCGGTGTTGATCCTACCAAATTTGACGAAATCTTTTGATGTGTATTGCGACGCTTCTTATCAAGGGCTAGGATGCGTGTTGATGCAAGATCGGAACATTGTTGCATATGCTTCTCGACAATTGAAGGTTCATGAGAGGAATTATCCAACGCACGATTTGTAATTGGCCGCTGTGGTTTTTGCTCTAAAGATATGGAGACATTTTCTCTATGGAGCAACGTTCAACATCTTCAGTGATCACAAGAGCTTGAAATACTTGTATGATCAGAAGGAGCTGAACATGAGGCAGCGGAGATGGTTAGAATTCCTGAAAGATTATGATTTTCAACTGTTATACCACCCTGGCAAGGCGAATGTCGTGGCTGACGCCTTAAGTAGAAAGATTATCAGTGCTTCTGCTCTGATGATCAAGGAAAAGGAGCTCATTGAACAATTTGGAGATGTGTGGTCATTTGTTGAATTGAAACCGGGGAAGATCTGTATTAACATGGTTACTATCTCGAGCGAGCTGATGGAAGACATAAGGGAAAAACAGAATGCCGATGAATTTTTGCAAGGAATAAGAGAACAAATAAAGCAAGACGAGACAATAGAGTTCAAAGAAGGAACTGATGGAATTCTGAGGTTTCGGGGTAGAGTTTGTGTTCCTTGTGACCGGGAGCTGAGGCGATATATTGTGGAACATGCCCATACTAGTCTATTGAGTATGCATCCAGGCATAACAAAGATGTACCAAGACTTGAAGAAGTTATTCTGGTGGCATGGATTGAAGAGTGATGTTATTAGGTGCGTGTCAACTTGTCTAGTCTGTCAAAAGGCGAAAGTGGAACATCAAAGACCAGCTGGAATGTTACAACCGTTATCTATTCCATAATGGAAATGGGATAGTATATCGATGGATTTCGTTACTGGTTTGCCGAAGACAAGGAAAGGTCATGATTCAATATGGGTTATAGTCGATAGGCTTACTAAATTGGCTCATTTCTTACCAATTAATATCAAGTATTCGTTGGAAAGATTAACCCAGTTGTACATCAGCGAGATTGTCAGATTACATGGTGTACCTACATGTATAGTTTCTGATCGAGATCCGAGGTTTACGTCAAGGTTTTGGCGGAGTCTGCAAGAAGCTATGGGAACGAAGTTGCGACTGAGTTCGGCGTATCATCCGCAAAACAGATGGTGGTCGAGAGAGAACTATACAGTCTTTGGAAGATCTGTTGCGTGCTTGTGTTTTAGAACAACGAGGAAGTTGGGATGAATTTTTATCTTTGATAGAATTCACCTACAACAATAGTTTTCACTCAAGCATCGGAATGGCACCTTATGAGGCATTGTACGGAAGACAATGTCGAACTCCGTTATGTTGGTATCAGGATGGGGAAAGCATGACTGTTGGACCAGATCTTGTACAACAGACTACGGAAAAGGTAAAGATGATACAAGAGAAGATGAAGATGACGCAGAGCATGAAAAGTTATGCGGATAAACGAAGACGACCTCTTGAATTTGAGGAGGGTGAGCATGTGTTTCTAAGAGTTACTCCTACGACTGGTGTCGGAAGAGTTATTAAGTCTAAGAAACTTACTCCTAAGTTCATTGGACCGTATCAAATTATTCGACGTATAGGTCCTGTAGCGTATCAGATCGCTATGCCGCCGTTTCTGTCGAATCTGCATGACGTGTTTCATGTGTCTCAGTTACGGAAGTATATACCAGATCCGACGCATGTTATACAGCCAGATGAAGTGCAGCTGAAGGAGAATTTAACTTATGAGACTTTACCTGTCAGAATTGAGGACAAAAAGGTAAAGCAGCTTCGAGGGAAAATGATCGAGCTAGTGAAGGTCATATGGAATGATGTGATCGGTGAAGCTACCGGGAGTGGAAGATAAAATGAAGGATCAGTATCCTCATTTGTTTTGAGGAACAGCGAATTTCGAGGACGAAATTTTTATTTGTTGGGGAGAGTTGTAACACCCCAATTTTTAGAAAATGTACCGAATGTACTGTTTGCTGTTTTTCAAGCTTTCGTGTGAATGACCGTTATGTCTCTATTTTACTATTTCTCGATTTCTGCATGAAATACAAATAAGTTTATACAGGCTCAAATTTTATTTGGTCTTTTTACGTAATTTGTTCCGAGACGGTAAAATAAAAGTTGTTCCGAGCTACTGTTTTAATTTTTCAGGAAGATATACAGACAATTAATACTGTCTGTAATTTTATTTGAACTTTTTGGATGATTAGCTACGTTGTGGAAAAAAATAGAAAAATAACCATTACGTCCCGAATGTGCTGTTTGTACTATTTTTGCTATTTTTAATTATTTTCTACTTGATTTAGTGTCCAATATTGCTGTCTGTGATTTTATATGTACTTTTTATGTGATTTGCTACGAGGCAGGAAAATAATATTTTTCCGGACCGGTAAAATCTGTTTTTAATTATTCAGAGGCGGGGGATCTTACTAAACCCAATTCTGAATGAGCCTAAAATTAATCTTTTAATTTTTAGGATTTAACTGTCAAATAAAATAATTTTGTATTATTATAATATTATTTTATTAGTCAGTATAATTTAGTGACAGTGGACCCGGAAATGTTTTGCAGGACCCATGTTTAGCTAAACCAATTAACTTAGTAGCTTAATTAAACATGATTAGTGGAGGAACATTCTTGAACATGATGATAAGGTTTGATGACTAGGTTATTAGTGACTAAGCATGGTGACTAGGGCTAATGACTAGGTTAGGAGCAACCAATAGGAAACAAGCTTGCTAATCAAGGCTTAATCTTGACCTTTGATGCATCCAAGGGCTTGGATGAAGCCAAGCAAATGCACACCTTGCAAGCCATGATGTCTACGGCCAAGTGAGGTTTGGAAGACCAAAAATCACTTTGCTTGCATGCATTTTCTCTCTTCTCTCTCATCCAAGAACCCTAAACACCATTGTTGCTTCCTTTCTCAACCATTCGGCCAAGCTTGATACTATACCATCCAACCACCTAAAATTTCTTCTAACCAAGTTTTCTAAACCTAAACACAATCCTAAGAACATCTCTAGTTGAGAGTTCTTGCAAATTCCTTCATCTGAAGCTTGAAAACCTACTTGGAAGATTTGACCAAGGAGGTGAAATCTCTTGTTTTTCTTTTCTAAACTCTTTTTCAAAGTTCTAAGCCATGATTTATCCATGGTTTAAGCTCTCTTTTAATGTTTAGTAATTTGTAGTTTTTGTTTAAGCTTGCTAGGTTTTTGGAGGAGGAAAACCGAAGTTCTAGGAGGAGTGAAAGAAACCTTTTGTCTTCATTTAAGGTAAGAGGAAGACAAATCTTATCACCTATGGATGGTGGTAAGAAGATGGAGTTGATTTTGTGATTGTAGAATCCATAAGGATTCATGTGTGTGCTTGTTAGTAGCTTATTTGATGTGGTTGTGTATTTGTTAGTAGCTTTCCTATTTGTTGTTTGTAATAAATTGCATGTCTACAAGCTTTAAGTTGCATGTCTATAAGCTTTGATAATATTGCATGTGTTAGAATTGCATGATAAAGTATAGAATGGCATGATAATGTATAGGATGTGAACAACATGTCAAGGAAATGCATGTGTGTTCCAAAGAACACCACACCAAGGCTCACTACCACTAACCAAATGGGAAACCAAAATGTTCTCTTAATTTTCTTAAAAGGTAATTTAATTAACCTAGGAGAATTAAGAAGGTTTCAAGTTGATTAGATCAAAGAAAATGAATTTAGAAATCAAATGGTAAGACTTAGTATTTTCGCCAACATGCCTAAAATGAATGTGTTGATTTCAAAACCATTTTCTAAAACAATGGTTAAATGAATTTAGACAATACAATAAGTTTGACATATATTTAGAAGATGAGAAATAATTTAGAAATCAATTTCAAAAGATTTAGGAAATTCGGCCAACATGCCAAACTAGACATTCTTGATTTCTAAAATCAATTCCAAACCATTTTCAAGTATAAAGAAGGCATTATATGTTAACAAGAAATTTTTTTAAAAAAGAGTTTTTAAGAAATCAATAGATTAGAATTAATTTAAGGAATTAAAATTAATGATTTTATTGTTATAAAGGAAATACAGTAATCTTTAAGAATTTCTAACATATGGCTCATACTATATTTTGAAGCATGTTAGGAGTTTTTAAAAGATTAAATTATCCGGTTTATTTAAATAAACAGAGTTTTTACGAAAAAATTTAGGAAACCATTATTATTAATTTTCTAAACAAGATACTGTCAATTTTTAGTAAAAACGGACAAATAAGATAGAAAAGATGTCCAAAAGACAGTATACGGTATGGAAAATATTATACGTAGATTAAACGTATTAATTATTATTTTTGTTTATTTAAACAGTGAATTTTAAGGGATTTGGACAAGAAAATGATTTAAAAATCCTACGCGATTGAGAAAACGTATTAAAAATTCTACGCGATTTTAAAAACAGAAAAATATATTTACGCGATTTATAAACGTTTGTAAAAACGACGGAATTGTGAAAACGCGATAAAATTTCTACGAGATTGACCGTTGATGTATTTATTTTATGTTGTCGGGAAAATGTGAACCCGTACAGGCTTTTGAGGATTTTTCGCTGTCGGGAAAATGTGAACCCGTACAAGCTTTCTATTTTTCTGCCAATGAGGGCATATTATTATCTTGAGGGTATTTTTGTAATTTCATATTTTTGGAATTATGTATTGAGTTTATGCCAAATTTTTGGTGGATTGGTTGAAGAGACGAATCACATCGTGTTGTCGATGCGATAAACGTAGTGTGGTTCATTGTTCTAATGGACTTGGAGATATTAGTGTACGGTATCCCATATGTGGACAGTTGGTAGCTCCGCTGGGCCGTGGTAAACCGATAGCACACTAATGGACTCGTCACGCACTATATTTAATCGAGATTTCGTGAAATCTAATAGTACATTGCCTGTAGTGCCACAACGTGAGACCGTGAACTACACCACGCCTGGATGATGGATTCCTGTGTCGTGGGGCTATAGATGCGACGTGAGACAGCGTAATAGTTTGGTTGGGCAGCCGTGGTACTAATAGATTTGGCAAGTCATTCTCTCTGATACTTGTGTGTTTTTTTTAGCTCCATGGAGTAGGATGTGTCTTATATTTATTTATTGGGATCTATTTATTTATTTTGTCTTATCTATTTATTTTTGTCTTATCTGTTTATTATATTGATATTGATTTATTTGTTTACCGTATTTGTTTGATCTATTGTTGTATTGTATCATTTGTTTCTTGTTTTATTTTATCTGTGATGGTATATTGTTGGGATATTTAAATCTTTTTGAATCTTTACACTACTCTGTTACTTATTAATGTTATAGCTTTTCATATTGCATGAACTGTATATCTGTTGTTTGTCGTCTTCTTATTGGCCATGTTTGTGGTGATTTTAGATTGTCTTACCTCTTTATTATATGTGTTTTCTGTATATACCTGTTTATATGGTAAAGAGTTTGAGGAAGAAGAAGAGGAACAGCCTCTTGAGGTTCTGTACCCCGAGGAGGAGGAAGATCAGCTAGCCGACGACCAGTTTGACGATCAAGAACCATCAGATCATCCATATCCTTTGGATTGATTGTGGGAGATGGCAGTGCCAGGATTTTTGGGGTTTGTACAGCTGGAGTTTCATGGAGGATCGTTAGCTTGGCATTTGCGAGGAGATCGAAACTCTGTGACGTATGTAGGACGGCTGACTGTGACCCTACGTCAACAGTTTGATGGAGAGCCGGTTATGACTACTACTGTATTTTTATATTTAGAGTTACCTTTATCTCTTAGGCGTCATTTTGGTGGTATGACCACGGAGCCTATTGAGATTAGTATCGTATCGACTGCGCGATCTCGTTATCGCCGAGAGTCGAGACATCCGGATATTTGTCTCCGATGATCATTTTCATGTTGAGAATGATCCTTCGAGGATTAAATATGCATGATGTTTTTTTTTTGCGCGTCTGCGTATGTCTCGTATATATTGACTCTTTTATTGTTTTATTTTCTTGTTTTCGTTTAAATATTTATAGTTTTAGTTGTAAATTATTTGTACAACTTATAACTTAAATCATATGTATATTATAAGTAATGTTGTTTTGTTTATTTGTTATTTTTTATTTAACAATATTCTGTTTATCAGGAATTATCTTACAATATGTAATATTATTTAACAAATGTTTTACAACTTGGGTAGATTTTATTTATTTATTTTATTTTTCTTTATATGTGTGGCATCCCCAAAGGGGTGTTACACAAACACTTTCATTTATAGCTCAAAGCTTTTAAGAGCCATTGATGGTGGTTGGGGGCATTAAATGCCAAATTATAGCCATTGGAAAACCATTTCTGGTTAGCCAAATAACTGCTTATTGATGTTACATAACCAGTTATTTGGTTTTAAATAACCAGTTATTGATTAACCATAATCGTTTATTGCTTTCACCAGGAACGTTTAAACTAGCCAATAACCAATTATTGAAAGCTTATAACTGGTTAGGAGCTTTTAAAAATAAAAGCATACACTCCTGACTTGGTGAATAATCGGTTATGGATATTTATTGCACTATGTTTTTGATAAATTAACTTTTGAAAGATCATAACTTCTTTGTTAATCATCTGTTTAAAACACATGACCACTTATTGGAAAGATCATTGAGTCTACTTTCAAATGAAACATGTTTCAGAACAAGACTCAAAATAATTTTAAAGATATGGTCAAATTACTAACTAAGGGTCAGTTTTGCAAAACACAAACTTGACAAATTTTCATAGATTTGAACACCACTAAGATTAGCAATTCAAAAATAGTTTGTAGGGCATTTTAACTGTAACACCCCAAAAATTAATAATTTTATGATAAATAGTCGTTTTATAATATTTGTGATTTTTGTGAATTTTTCTGGAATTTTTTGAGAACGTAGAATATTTTAATATTATTTCTCGTTTTACGTATGCGCTGAGCGGAGCTGGGAAAATGAGATATTTTTCCCGAGAACCTTGAACTGTGAAAATGTCGACGGGGGATCTTACTAAACCCGAGGCCATACACAATTTACGAGATTTTACATTTTTTGAGATTTTTATCTGATAAATAAAAATTGCAGAATAATTTTATTATCCGTTGGACGATAAATATCAGTTTTTGTTAACTGTGATTTTTGTCCACTGATAATAATTCTGATACAGTGTTAGTCATATTTTAGAAAACACTTTAATGACATCACCATGGTGACATCATGACCATGACATCACTTTGACTTTTCAAAGGAAGGAAGCTTCCTAGCACCTTCCTTTTGGCTTGTTGGAGAAGCTTGGAGGAAGCTTCCTTGCACTTTCCTATTGGCTTCTTCAAGAAGCCACATTTCTTCTCTCCTCCTCTCCACCACATATTTTTGAGGGCTCTTTGTGGCCACACATTTTAATTCATACACTTACACAAAATACACCTTACACATTTTATTTCATTTCACTTTGCTATCACTTTCTCTCTCTACACTTTTCTCTTAACCATTTTTCTCCTTCTCTCTATCTCCATGGCAATACATATTTTGGAGAGCCAAAATTATGCATCTCCCTTTATCACACTCATTTACAATTTTAACACAAAAAAGCTACTACTTTCTCTCTCTATTATTTCTCTCCTATCACTTTTTCTCTCACATTTTCTTCTTCCTTCTTCCTCCTCTCTTCCACGGCTACACCCTCCATTTCCCCTCCATGAATGCTTGATTTCAAGCTTCTATCTTGCTTGAATCTACACTTTCATTGAAGATCTTCCTTCCTTGTTGGAATCACTCTCTAAAAGCCTCACCTTTTCTCTCCATTCTCTTCCTCTTTCATGGCCAAGAAGACCCATTTTTGGGCATCCACTTCTCTTGCTCAAACAACATCATTTCCTACCATTTCTCATCACCTAGAACATTTTCTCTTTTGTGACCACCACCAAAATCCACCATTTTTGTTTTTGCTCCATCAAACTTCAAAGTTGGAGACTTTAAGGTAAAGTTCATAGTTTTTCCACCTTTTCTCCTTATTTTTGTAATCCTTAATCTCTTAGGTGATCAAGGGTTCATTTTCTAAGCTTTGATGATGATTTTGGTAAATTTTGATGTCCTTAGGGCTTCCTTGAAGGTGTAGTACGAAAATCTCTACAAGGAACCAAGAGGCTTGCTTTCTTGTGTTGTCTTCCCTAGGTAAGAGGGAGATAATCCTCTTCAACCTATCTTGGTAGTGAGGAAACATTTTCTTTATGTTGTTGATGAGGAATCCATATGAGATTGCTCTCTTGGTTGTGATGTTCTTCATGATTTTGTGCTATTTTGACTTGTATGATTTATTGATTGTTATTATATGTCTTGATGACTATGTAAGAATATATTGGATTGCTTGGATTGTTATGTCAAGAGATTTTAGGGTTCTTTGCCCTTTTGGATTCACGGCAAAGAGGCCAAATTTTTGGGTGTTCAAGGTGTAGTTTTGTAAAGATTGGAACTTATGTGATGAAGAGTTAAATGGCAAATGAATAAAATGGAAAATTTGGGTTCCTACCCATTGGGAGGCCTACGGCCTCTTGAATAATTGTTAGGGTTCAAGACTTAAATTTGTAGCAACTTTGGAAGTTAAGTAATTTAATGAAAGTAACTAACAATGTGGTGGAAAGATTGGTTAGATTCATACAATTGGGAGGCTCACGGCCTCTAGGAGATTTATTGGGTTAAGTTGTGATCTTTATGCAACCTTGGGTTTTAAGTGATTAAATGATAAGTGATCAACATTGTGGTGAAGGAAAAAATGTTAGACTTTGTTATAATGAGGCTCACAGATTCTTAAGGAAAAATGTCACAAAATGTAGTGCAAAAATGGAGACTTAGAATGATTTTGAACATAAGGGAAGAACAAGAGAATTTGTATACCCTTAGAGTAATTTTAAGTGAGCAGAATTGATTAGATTAAGGAACTTGAGCAATCTAAAGGAATGAAGATTTAATAAGGACTTCAAGAGAATCCCTCTAGAAAATGAAATTCATAAAAGATGTTAATTTAAGTAGAACTTTATAATGATCTCATAAGAATCGTTAAGCTAAAGTGAAACCCTGAAATGAACTTCAAAAAGTGTGTTGTTACTCTTGAGAATTTAATACTATGCTATTGTGGGTCCGTGTTTAGGACTAAAATTATGTTGATGCTTAAATTGGCCAAATTGTGGCATGTCTGGAAAATATATCATTACTGTTGGATATACTTGATTATGCATGGAGTCCACATGCATTGAACATTATACACCTTTTGTTGTTGTGCCAATGCACTAGACCCGGGTGGATCAGTGTTATTATGTAATTGTATAGGCAGTTACGTAATATAAGTGATACTAATGGTATTAGACAATTGTATGGACGATTGTTTAATATCATTGGGGACAGTACAATGATGGCTTAAGTTATGCATATTCGCATTGAACAATTTGCTCAGTCGATGACTGTTAAAAGGCTGGATGAGTCTATAATTATGCATTGAATCAATATGTATTGAACAAATTGCTCAGTTGACGACTATTAAAAGGCTGTATGAGCCTATGAATGAGAATTGAATAGAGTGGTCTATGATGGATCTATGGGGGACGTAAGGCGCGGTAAAAGCTGATTGTACGCATTACTGACCCGACAAATCACTATTCTTTTTATGGTAAATGAACGAGAATTGATTATAGTGCGATCTAGTGGAAGGATCTCTAGATGTGTCAGGGCGCGGTGATCCTTCTAGTGACCTGTTTTGTCACATTGTACACCCCAGGCCGGAAAGCCGATTGCAACACATTGACGAGGAACCGATAAGCACTATTCACTTCATGGTCTGGCATAGACTGTCATTGAGGGGGGATAGATCTTCCGGAACATTCATCTTTGAAATGAAAATGGAAATCGAAAATCTTGGTATCAAGTGCACATGCATTGTGAGTCGATATTGTGAGTCGACATATCATTTGGCATTCATTTATAAGATGATTATACTATTGTGTTATTGATGTCATGATTATCTGAAATGTTTTAATTGTTCATTATCTGAGATTCTATTGTTGTTTTCTTTTATCGTATGTGATTACTGTTACTTAAATGTTATTGCCCTGCTATGTGCACACTCTGCACCATTCTGTTTCTTTACTGCCATAATGGGTAATGTAAGTAAGATGTCTCACCTCTTTCCTGTATTCTTGTATTTCTGTTATATATATATTTGATAAAAGATCGCGAGGAAGAAGATGAGGGACCACACCCTTACTGATTGGATTGGGCTGATTCACTATTTTTAATATGGCTTCAGGACGAGATTTCTTCAGTTACGCACGGGTGCAACTCCATAGGGGCATTGATGCCTGGCGTGTCAACTGGGACACCGAGCATCGTATATATTTTTGGGGTTGCAGCTTTGTCTGCTAGTAGTACTTATCCTAGGGTTACTGCCTTCCCTTTTTGTTCTTTAGTACCCATTATATTTTATTTGAATATGTAAGTGCTATATTTAGTATTGTCAGTGCTTTGTGTTAAGGATGAATATGTTATATATGAAATATGTTTTTCTTCAGTGGTTGTACTTTAATGGTTGGGTACTAAATATATTTTCATTCGAGGCTTATATTTTCTATCTATGTATAAATGTAATAAATTTTTTTGTAAACATTATTTTTGAGACTGTGACACGCTTGGATTTAGTGACTGTGGTATTAATGACAATTGTGCTGTGATTACTATATCAAGGGGTGTTACATTAACAAGTAAGAAACACTTCTAAAGATTTTAAAACTTGTTTGAGCTTAGTGTGATTCTTATTTACCTTTACACACAAGATCTAAGTCCTATAAGCTAAACATAAAGAAATGTGGGGTTTGATCTTTGGGCAACCAATCTTTTCTTGTTTGTTAACATCAAAACCATTGCCATTTACAATATGAATGCTAATATATAATTTCGAATATGTCATTAGTTTAAGTATTAGGACGTTACATTTTGGTATCAAAGTAGTTCATTTTGTTAAGCCCGAGTATGGACTAGCTATGCTTCTAGCATGAATATGATGCATTTCTTATCTTGATACTGAGATGTATAGATAGAATTGCACTATAGCCTTGAGTATATATGTTCAAGGTTACTATTGCACTATTACAAAAGTACTGATTAACTCAATATGTAATGTTTTGTGTGTAGAGGAGATAATGGCATCATCCAGGCATACGCGAGGAGATAGAGCATCTTCCAGTGATTGCACGACAGATATAATGGAGTTGTTTAGAGAAATGACGGTTGTCATGAGAGAGCAAAGAGATATGGCCACAACCATGAGAGAACAGACAACCGTCACAAACTGAGTTCTGGAAAGGATGGGTAATAAACCACATCCGTAACTAGAAAATGAAGCAGTGGTCATGAGAAACCCGGGTTTTCATGACATTTCAGAGTTCAGGAAGACTAACCCTCCATCATTCCAAAGAGAGTATGATCAAACTAAGGTGGGGGAATGATTGAGAGAGATGGAGAAGATTTTTACAGTGATGAGGTGCACAGATGACCAGAAGGTGTCCTTTGCTTCCTTCTTGTTGAAGGGGGAAGTTGAATATTAGTGGAACGACGTGAGAAGAATAAAGGAAACAACTAGAATTGAGATATCTTGGGAGGTATTCAAGACGAATTTCTTGGACAAGTATTTTCCAAGGAATCTCCAAGAAGAAAAAAAGTTAGAATTCTTGAAGTTGGAACAAGTCAACATGACGGTGGGGCAATATATAGCAAGATTTGAAGAACTGTCAAAGTTCTCTTCTTACTTCCGGTACAATCCAAATGAGAACTGGAAGTGTGTGAAGTTTGAGTCTGAGTTAAGGGATTCAGTGAGGAAGATGGTGAGGCCCCTTGAGATTAGAGACTTCTATACTTTGGTGAACAAATGTAGAATAATAGAGTCGGATAGCTCGAGACCACCACAGTAAAAGCCTCGGGGCCTTCAAAAAAGAAAGAAGACAGATGATGACTCTAAGAAGAATGTTTCAAAGTTCAAAAATCAATAAGAAAAAGGGAAACAGTTAAAGATAGAAGACAAAGGACCACATTGTTCGAAATGTAAAGGGTGCCATGGTGATATAACTTGCATGATTGATCAAATGGAGTACTTTAACTATGGTAGGAAGGTACACTATGCTAGGAACTGTCCCCAGAGGCAAGAAGCAATAACTCCCAAATCCTTGACCTAAGGAAGAGTATTCACCTAGAGTGGCATGGAAGCAACCCAATCTCTTGATTTGATATAAGGTAAGTGCATTGTTAATACACTTTTAACTGTATTATATGATTTTAGAGCTTCTCACTTTTTCATTTCTTATGATTGTGTGAGGAGGTTGGATTTACCTGTTTTAGACCTCCCTTATGACTTGATAGTTTCCATTCCCCCGGGAAAACATGTAACAACTTCCAAAATATGTCTAAATTGTGATGTAACTATTGAAAATAGAAACTTCCTTGTGAACCTTATATGCTTACCCTTTTTTGATTTAGACATCATTTTGAGTATGGATTGGTTGTCAGTAAACCATGTTGTTTTGAACTATTTAGATAAAACCTTAGTGTTTATGTCTGACCTTCCTTCTACAAACCTTTCTTCTGAATTAATGTATCTGAGTGCCAGCCAAGTTATTAACCACCTATTAGAAGGAGCTCAAGGCTATGTTATCATCTTTTCCTTGAATTTCGAAAGGGATCATAGTTTGGAGAGTATACCAGTTGTAAGAGAGTACCCAAAGGTATTCCCAAATGAAGTGAGTGAACTGCTACCTGAGAAAGATAAATGGAGTTTGCTATAGACCTAGTGCCAAGAACACGGCCTATCTCCATAGCACCATATAGGATATTCCCCATAGAACTTTCTGAACTTAAGAAACAGATAGAAGAGTTGTTAGATAAAAAGTTTATTCGACCTAGCATCTCACCTTGGGGAGCCCCTGTACTCTTGGTGAAGAAGAAAGATGGAAGTATGAGATTATGTATGGATTATATACAATTAAATAAGGTTACAATTAAGAATAAATATCCATTGCCTAGGATAGATAATTTAATGGACCAGTTAAGAGGAGCTATAATGTTTTCAAAGATTGACCTAAGGTCAGGATACCATCAAATCAGGGTTAAAGAATAAGATATCCTAAGACTGCTTTTAGGACCAGGTATGGGTATTATGAGTATCTTGTAGTGTCTTTTGGGCTGACAAATGCACCTGCCATTTTCATGGATTATATGAACATAATTTTTAGGTCATACCTTGATAAATTTGTTATTGTCTTTATAGATGACATTCTTATTTATTCAAAGACAACTAATGAATATGAAGAACATCTTAGGGTAGTTCTAGAAATCCTAAAAGAAATGAATTTTTTTGCCATGTTGTCAAAATATGAGTTTTGGATGAAGGAGATACAGTTCTTAGGACACGTGATATCTGGAGATGGATATCTGTGGATCCCAGTAAGATAGAGGCAGTGTTGTGATGGGAGAGACCTACCATCGTAACTGAAATTACAAGTTTCTTGGGTTTAGTTGGGTATTACATGAGATTTATAAAGGGGTTTTCCCAGATAGCTTTGTGTAACATTCTACCTAACTTAATGATACAAATTAGTGTTACAGTAGCTTAATAAATCTGGTATAAGTTAATTGATAATTTGGGTAATTATTTGGATTGAATTGAGAATAAATCTATAACATTTAGTGTGAGAAATAGCTCAAAATAGCCTAGAAATTTAGCTTAAATAGCTAAGAAGGTATAAATAAATATGGAGAATTATTTCTAAGTCATAAATGATTGGAATGAGTTATATTAAATTTTTAAAGATCAAATGAATTAGTTTGACATTTTTAATGACACTAAGATGGTGTTTAAAGACTAAACTAAAAAGATAAGTAGCTCAGAAAATCATAAGATTATGAACAATTTTCAAATAGAGGATGAAGAGTAATTAGAGAATGGAAACAGATTAGAATGAGTACCTGAAAGCTTCTTAGTTCAGTTGTTAAGGGTTAACTTAACCCGGGGATGAATAGTGTAGCTTAGTGATAGATAATGGTGTATAATGATATTTGTGGCAAAATGAAACTAGAAAATAAATGAAATCCTAAAATTTTTTAAAAAACCTATGATGGTTAGAAAATTTGTTATGGGAGTATTAAAGTATCCTTAACAGATATAATACTTCCAACTAGATTTCATTTTTCCCTATTATTTTCTTACTCCACTGTCCTACACCCCTCATCATTACCTTTCTTGATATTTTCTCACTTTTCTCTCACGTCCACTCCCATCTCTTTTAACACTCATACGGTTGCCCTCATCAAAAGAAGAGAAAAAGAAACAAAGAAAGAAACAGAGACAAAAACAAAAAGAGAGACAAAAGAGAGAAACAAAGAAAAAAAGAAGTGGAAGGGTGTGAAGGAGAGAAAATGGGGAAGAAAGAAGGAAGATCAAGGAAAGAAAAGCAAGGAAACAAGGAAGAGTAATAAGATCAAGGAGCCATGGAAAGCAAGGTAGGGAGTTTTTCTCTATCAGTTTCTCCATTTTTTTTCTAAGCTTTGAAATCTTGTGATTTTGATGAAGATTTCAAATGAGAAAGATGATCAAGTGTTGATTGTAAATGGAGAACTTGAAATTCTTGACTTATTTTGATGAACCTTGAGTTTTGAAAATAGGTATAAAACCTATATTTGATTCTTTGTTTTGAAATTGTTTTAGATGTTTGTCTATGAATAACTTGATGATATAGTGAGCTTTTGAGTTGCATTTCTTGATGAATTTTTGAGCACTTGGGTTTCTTCCAAAACCCAAAAAGTTACAATACAGAGAGCAAGGAGCCACGACACCAAATGGTTATGTGCCGCGACACGAAATGGTCATGTGTCGTGGCACAAATAGATTGAGGTGCCACGATACAAATTTGTTAAGTGTGCCACGGCACACTTGTAAAATGAAGTCGTGGCACAACCTTGCATAGTCTTTACATATTTGAAAATTTGTCTTTGTGTGATTTTTTTTATGAAAAGCATGATGTTTTGGCATGAAATAATATAATGGAATACTCTAATGTTTGACCGATGAGATATTAATGCCTTATGCCATGATTATGAGATTGATTGAGGAAACCTATGATGAGAAAAATTAAGATATGTACATTTTTGCATGATTGATGATATGATGATTAAAGAGATTGGATGAAATATGATTTTCTCTCATGGGTATCCCTTTGTGGAACTAGGCTAATTTGGATTTTGGATAAACCTTGTACTAAGTAAGTTTTGGACAATGGTAAGAGAATAGGAGAATTTCTTTATAGAGAATGACTTCACTACTTGGAGTGATCCTAAATCCTGGATAGTATAAGGATTTCTGTGCATCTTCCCTATCCCAGACAACTGATATTATGAGGATTTATGTGCATATTCTCTATCATGATAGTTTGAAGTCTACCCCTGGTTCTAGACTGAGGAATTCTGTGCGTCCTCTTTACTAGATAGATATAGATATGGCCTAATTACCAGGAGTAGTCTTATGTGACAAATTGATCGTCATAAATAGGTTAATGTGCACTAACCTGAAAACAGACTACTACCAAGTGAATGAATAATATTATGAGCTTATATCTTTGATTTTAAGATGAGACTTGAGTATTGATGATTTGATATTTGATAAAATGATTTATGAATTGATGAGTTTTCAGAAATAAGGTTTCTTGATATGACTTTAGTATTGATGATATTTTGATTATATGAAAAAATGAGATTTGATAACATGATTTACGATTGAACAATAAGAAATTTAAAGATGTGATTTATGATGTGATTTTGATGATATGAATGATTTTCATAAAAATAAAATGAACTGTCTATTTCGGGAAGAGGAAGAACCTATTTTGGCTTTCTACCACCTTCCTAGATTAACATTGGGTATTTTAAAATGGATTTTTCCTCCAAAATAACTGGAATTATTATTATGACACATTTTTAAATAAACTACTGAGAATTTTATGATTCTCACCCCCTACTTCTATGATTTCCACAATGATTCTAGGAAAGATCTACAATAGTTAAGCAAGATGATAAAAGATGAAGCTTGTGATGAAGAGATAGTTTAGTTTGTTTAGTTAAGATTTTTGTATAATAAGAGGTATATTATATAATATACAGAGATGTATAATTTGTATATAATTCATTTCATATTATATGTATAAGATGCTTCCAAAAAAGACTCATATTTTGTATATTATTAAATCATTTATTTAAATAATTGTGGATATTCATAAGTAATGTACCAAATTCTAATTACTGATGTGTAAGCCGAATATGTCAATAGTACTAGTATTTGGGATGTTACATTATGGTATCAGAGCAGTTCATCATGTTTAGTCAGGGTATAGACTAGCTATGCTTATTATGCAATTGTCTTATCATAATGATAAGATGCATAGGTGGAATTGCATAACTACCATGAGTCTGTATGTTTATAGTTAACTATCATAACATAATATTGAGTAATCAACTCAATATATAATGTGCGGTATGTACAGGATATTATGACATCGACTAGGCGTACGCATAGAGGCAGGACAGCTTCCAATAAAAATATAAGAGATGTAATAGAAGTACTTAAAGAGATGACAACTTCAATGAGAAAGCAACGAGAAATGTCCGCGGCCATGAGAAAACAAAATGCAGCTACGACTAAGATGTTGGAAGGAATGGGAAATAATCCATATCCATAGTCAGAAAATGAAGCAGCAATGGTAAGGGACTAGAATTTCCATAATCCTTATGAGTTTAGAAAGTGTAGTCCACTATTTTTTTATAGAGAGTATGATGCAACCAAGGTTGAAGAATGGATAAGGGGATCAAAGAAGATATTTGTTGTGTTGTCTTGCACATATGACCAGTAAAATTCGAAGCCTTCACTGAACCTTGGTGGAATAATGCTAAAAGATTTTTAGAGGCTACTAAAAACCAAGTTGTAAGGGAGGTGTACTTCTCACTAAGTGTTCAAGAAGAGAATAAAGTGGAATTTCTAGAGCTTAACCAAGGAAGCCTGATAGTGGGTCAGTACTTAACAAAGTTTAAAGAATTATTTAAATTCTTTTCACACTACGAGTATACTCCAGATGAACAATGGAAATGCACAAAAGAAATTGAGGCTAGTTTGAGAAAAGGCATAATTAAGACAATATGACAATTGGAAATGTGAAATTTCTAGGTTTAATTACTCTACAGGTCCTTAAACTTTTTGGGATAATTCAAATAGGTCCTTAAACTAAAAAAGTTTGCAATTGGTTAATCTATCTACAATGACCAAATAACATCATGTGCAGAAGAAGTTCGTGGCAATCCCATCATAAAATCCATTTTCGTACTGTCTCATTTCCATTCAGGGATCTCTAATGGTTGAAGCAGACTGGTTGCTTTTTGGTGTTCTATCTTAACTTTCTGACATATTAAACACTTAGCTACATATTTTGCAATTTCTTCTTTCATCTTTGGCTACCAGAAAATTTTCTTAAGATCTTGGTACATTTTGGTGGTTCTTGGATGAATGGTATATTTACTACAATAGACTTCCTTCAGTATTTGGTTTTTTAATTCCTTTTCACCTAGAATACATAGTTTATCTCTATAAATTACAATCCCATCATTGGCTACTTGAAATTCACTTTGTTTACCTTGAGCAACTTTTTCTTTGATCATTTGCAAAAATTGTTCAATGTTATGTTTTTGCCTGACTGTGATTTAATTTCACTAACAATTTCTATTTGACTCATGCACAAAATTTTTGGTTGTAGAGTAATTGAGAGATTCAAATCTCGATATCTTTCTAATAACTCAAATTCTTGGATCATCAAAAAGGATACATGTAGTGACTTTCTGCTAAGGGCATCAACTACCACATTAGCTTTTCCTAGGTGATATTTCAATTCAAAATCATAATCTTTTAGAAATTCTACCCACCTTCTTTGTGTCATATTAAGTTCCTTCTGATCAAAGAGATATTTCAAACTCTTATAATCGCTGAATACTTCAAATTTAACTCCATATAGATAATGCCTCCAAATTTTCAAAGCAAAAACCACTGCCGCTAATTCTAAATTATGGTTTGGGTAGTTTTCCTCATATGGTCTTAATTGTCTTAAAGCATAGGCCACTAATTTCTCACTTTGCATCAAAACACATTCAAGACCCTTCTAGGACGCATCACTATACACGATGAATTTTTCTTTAGGATCAGGAATAATTAATACGAGAGCCGTAGTTAACCTGGTTTTTAATTCCTGAAAACAATTTTCACACTCATCAGTCCATTCAGAAGGCTTTTCCTTTCTTATTACTTGGGTCAAAGGTAACACTAATTCAGAAAATCCTTTAATGAATCTTTAGTAATACCAGGCTAATTCTAGAAAACTCTTGATTTCAGTGATAGTTGTTGGTCTCTCCCAATGCATCACTGCTTCCACTTTACTAGGATAAACTGAAACTCCTCCTTATGATATTATATGCCCTAGAAATTTTACTTCTTAAAGCCATAATTCACTTTTTTCTAACTTAGCAAACAATTATTTTTCTTTTAAGATTTGAAGGGCCTTTCTAAGATGTTGTTCATGCTCTTCTGCTATCTTCGAATAGATGAGAATATCATCTATGAAAACAACCACAAATTGATCCAAATAAGGTCAAAAAATGTGATTCATGTAATCCATAAATACTACTGGGGCATTAGTCAATCCAAAAGACATGACGAGTGTAATATCCCTTCTAAATTAAATATGACAGTATTTATTTTGTATTCTGTATTCATAAGACATACACATAATTTATTAAATTGTTATAAGGGACGTATGTCGAATTAAAAATTTCTGCATACAAGGGACATACATGGAATTAAAAATATTTGTGTACAAATTGAATTATTTAGTTATAGCGAATCTAGAAGATTTTCTAGAACGCTAAAATTTCTTAAAAACATTATTAAGATATGTTAAATAGAAATTAAGAAATAATTAGATAAAATAAGGTCTTAAAAATCCTAAATAACTAAACTAACAAAATGGTTAGTAACTTAGTTAATTTGTAAAACTAGCTTAGTAACTAAGTTAGGTTAGTTTGGTTAGATTAACCAAATGTCATCATAACCTAGCCATTAACCAATAGAAACCTAGACGTTTGTTAGGATTTTCATTAGTTAGAAGTTTAGAGAAGCTACACTTGTTGTATTTACCATTGAATGATTAGAAAATATAAAAGGAAAGGAATTGAAAAAAGAGAGAGAGAGAGAGAGAGATGAACACTTGAAGTTACTAGAAGTCTCGGCCAAGAGAGAACCAAGAAGGAGAAAAGAAGAAAAATTGAAGAAAAAGGGAGAAAAGCTAAGGATTAAGAAGGATTAAGGGTTTCTAAGTTCATCCGCCAAAAGATCAAGCTAAGAATCTCATCTTTTTCATCTTGGTTTCATCTAATTTGAGGTAGGGAGTCATACATTTTCTCTAAAGTTTTCTTGATTTGTTCTTGTTTCAAAGAGTGTTCTATTATGTTTTTCACCATGTTTTTGTTGGTGTATGCCTTAGAGGCCAATTTATTTTGACTCTACTAGCTTATATTGTATTATTCTATTTATTTAATATATGAGACATTTCATTTATTGTGTGTTATTTATGATAAACATAATAAAATCCTTAAAATAGTAAGTTTTATGCCATAGGACATCAAGTGGATGACTTGATCATGAGATCCTATTGGATAGAAACAAAACACTATTCTTAAATGTCCCTAGTCAAGTATTATCGTTAATTAGGATGATAATAATGCATTGAGACTAGTATGTTCGTAGACTGATGACCACATCTCACTGGTCATGGATATGAGATATCGAGTCTTCACATGGATACATATTAGAGTAATGATGTATTAGACTGACTCACCGTGAGAACGCTACATGGATCGTTACGTGAGTATCATAAGCGATTCTCATAGTGATAATGGTGTATGTGGTCCTTTGACCTAAAATTACTATGATTCCTACATGAGGAGTTGTATGTTTTAATGTCATCAAACGTCATATGTAACAAAGTGATTATAAAGTTAGTTATTGGACATATCGTGAATCATGTGGAGGGATGTGAGTGACCTAGATGGGATTTGTCCCTCCTATATAACAGGAGTGATATCTTCGGGGCCCCTGATTGAGTAAGACTACAAAATGCATGGCCATGCTCAAATGAATCAATGTGAGATTTTGATCTCATTTGTTATTACTACGTCTACTCGAGTATCAGAAAATGGAAGATTGAACTATATGAGGGTGGCACGTTCCATGCCTTGTGTTTAATCTAGATATCTGGACAAAGGGACTAAGCTACACGGTAACATTGATCACGGAAAGGTTATATCAAATCACTGACATTCTCATTACTTGGGTAGCAGTGATGTGTTGCTAGATACTGCTCACTACTTGTAATATTAAAATAGAATTTTAATATTATTGCCAACGTCATGAGAACTTACAGGGTCACACATATAAAGCAGACTAAATTAGAGCAATAAGAATCCAAGTTGGACTTGGATTCCATCGTGGGCCTAACTCATAACAAATGAGTCCAAAGGCTGCACAGCTAACCCTGGTACTACTCACACTCACTTAAGGTAGTCACTATTACAAATAGTACTATTAAAGGGGCTGCTAAGCATGCATAACAGAACCCTAACCGCACCTACAGAAATAGTGAGTGAGAGAGTGATAGGTTTTTCTTCTCTTCGTAGCTAGCAATACGTCAGAGACGTGGGACTCCTTTTTACGGATGTTGGACGTTCTTGAGTCTGTTCATGTGGATACCACAAAGACATCATTGTTGTTATGGTGTTGGTGATTCACGTTATTTGTTTTTCATCTCGCTTCAAGAGGTAAACTCAAAAACACATATTATGGTCTTTTTCACATGGATCCTTGGGTGGAAATTTTTGTTTTTTCACTGCGTGATGTATCTGTAATTCCCAATAGTGGTATCAGAGGCACTTATGAAACCATGATTTAGTTTTTCTATTCTTCGTGTTGTATGAAATAACATGATTACTTGTTTGTAGTAAAAGATATGATCTTTAATGTGTTATTTCAGAAACTGTATGAATCCTTTGTGAAAACATAATTTGTTTGACATATTGTAGACGAAACCATGATGATGTTTTCGAAGCAATGAATTTATTTTGTATGTATGTATGTTTTTGTGAAGTTTTCTAGTATATATGTGATATATACAATATTCTTGAAACCTGGTTGTGGCAGCAAACCTCATTCTGGACAACGTTCTGAACACCGGCGCAAGGGTTTTGGAATCCTTGTTTCTGGTTAGTTGCGGCATCAAGTGTTGATGTCAAGCAAACCTTGTTTTGGATAGTAGACGACGATGTTAAGGGTTCCTCATGACATGAAGTGTTCATATCCTCACGCGTTCTGGAAACCTTGTTTTTGGACAGGTGACGACGGGATCCCCATGCTACCTTTGCGTAAATCGTCTTTTTTGAAGCACAATTTTCAAATTTGTTGTTATGATTCACAACGATAATAGTGTATTATTGTTTTGCGTTTATATGTTCTTTGTGGTGCATGGTGCATGGTTATGGCCTCAGTCTTTTTTTATGTTATTTTGGTTATTTTTAAAATACGGCATGCGTGTCGTGTCTTTCTCTCTACATTTTGGTTGTACATTCTCTTCTCACCTAACTCCCTTGTATGTAAAACAAGTTTTCTATATAATGTAATCTTGATGTGGAGGCAAGAAGATGGCATTAAATGAGGACGTTGGTGGGACACGCTTAGTGAAGCTGAGAGAATCAATGCGTTAAGGGCCATAACCATGTCACATTATTTATATGCTTTACATGTATGAGATGCATGGATGTTTAGGGTATGTTAAATAGTTTAATAAATAGTGAGATCTAATAATAATAAAATTCCCTCAAAGCAAATATTAAGTCATTGTGTGATGCCTTCCAATGCATGGCACTTGTCATGACTAATATCGATTAAGTATAGGTCTGCCAAAGTAGGATGCCTTTATCCATATTAGTAAGACACAATGTGATAAAGGTAATATCCAACTGCCAACCATTGGGTTTAACTTAACTAGGCCATTTCAATAGGATTGAAGGCTTAGAGGCATAAAGTTAGGCTTTAGTCCATTAGATAGATTAGAATAAGTGTTATTCACCTAGCTATCCAAGAGTTGTATGTGATGTAATTGGAAATTGTTTCCTACCTAAATAACCAAATTTTGGGTGATTAGTCAAAGCTGACTCAAAACTAGGTGAAATATGGATCTTGGCCCACTAGGAAATCTTACAATAGGATTTTCTGAGTCAATGTTGAGGGTCACTGATTTGAATAAAATAATGGGAGGCATATTTAATTAAAGACCTTATTAAATATGTTTATGACATGATACTTATACTTTGCATATTTTCTGTTGATAGATTACCATGGCAATAAATACTTCTAGTAACTTATCATTGTGATCCATCCTTGAGAAGGACAAATTATCTGGGACAAATTTCCTAGACTAGTACCGGAATATGAGGCTTGTTCTCAAGCATGAAAAAAAGCTGTATGTTTTAGAGTATCCCATTCCTGAGTCACTAGCTACAAATGCCCCTAGAGCTGAAAAGGATGCTTATAAGAAGCATCAAGATGAGGCCTTGGATGTCAGATGTCTCATGCTAGCCACCATGAACTTTGAGCTTCAAAAGTAACATGAGAACATGGATGTTTATGATATGATCATGCACTTGAAGAAGCTCTCTCAAGAGCAAGCTACACATAAGAGATTTGAAGTCTCTAAGGCATTTTTTTCAGTGCAAACTGGTAGAGAGTAGGCCTATTGGTGCTCGTGTGCTCAAGATGATTGAGTACATTGAAAACCTAGAGCGTCTTGGTTTCCCTTTCGGCCAAGAGTTGGCCACTGACTTAATCCTGCAATCGTTGCTGAAAAGCTTCAGTTAATTCGTTATGAACAACAACATGAATGAAATTGACAAATCTCTACCAGAGCTGCTAAGCATGTTGAGAACTGCTGAGCAAAACATTAATAAAGGAAAAGGAAAGGCCATTATGATGGCCCAAAAGGCTAAGGTCAAAAATAGCTAAAGAAGCCCAAGGACAATTGGAAGGGTAAGGGTAAGGAGAAATCCAAGCCAAGCACTTCCGGCTTTAAACCTATGGGAGGAGTGGCTAAGGAAGGTGTATGCTTCCACTGTGGTCAGACCGAACATTGGAAGAGGAACTGTGGCAGGTAACTAGAGGAGATTAAGAAGAAAGGAAGTGAGACTTCTACTTCAGGTATTTTTGTTATAGAAGTCAATTTATCTACTTTTGCATCATATGTATTAGATACTGGATGTGGGTCTCACATTTGTGTAAATGTGCAAGATCTAAAAAATAGTAGACCATTGGCTAAGGGGTGAAGTCGACCTATGACTTGGAAATGGAGTAAACGTTGCTGCTTTAGCCGTAGGGACTTATTTATTATCTTTGCCCACTGGGCTTGTTATTGAGTTGGAGAACTGTTATTTTATGCCTGCTATTAGTAGGAATATCATTTTTGTTTCTTGTTTAGACAAGAAAGGTTTTACTTTTATAATAAAGGACAAAAGTTGTTCTATTTATTTGAATGATATTTTTATGGTAGTGCACAACTGAGTAATGGACTTTATGAACCCAGCTTATCTCTAGCATTGTCGTTTGGGCTACATAAATGAGAAACACATTTCTAAACTCCATAAAGATGGATTCTTGGACTCATTTGATTTTGAATCATATGAGATATGTGAGTCTTGTTTATTGGAGAAGATGACTAAAGCCCCATTCATTGGACAAGGTGAAAGACCTAGTGATCTTTTGGGCCTCATACATAGTGATGTATGTGGACCCCTAAACACACTAGCTAGAGGTGGTTTTCAATACTTCATTACATTTACTGATGATTTCAATAGATATGGGTTTGTGTATCTTATGAAACACAAATCAAAATCCTTTGAAAAGTTCAAGGAATTCAAGAATAAAGTACAAAACCAACTTGGCAAGAGTATTAAAGTCCTTCGATTGGATCAAGGTGGTGAATACTTAAGCCAACAATTTGATTATCATCTGAAAGAGTGTAGGATAGTATCTCAACTCACTCCTCCAAGAACACCACAATGGAATGGTGTTTCTGAAAGGAGGAATAGGACCCTGTTGTATAGTGTCCGATCCAAGATGAGTCAAGCAGACCTTCTAGGTTCCTTCTAGGGACATGCTCTATTAACAACAACTTTTACACTTGATTGTGTTCCATCTAAAATGATTCAAAAGACACCATATGCGATATGGACTAGGAGACGACCCAATATGTCTTTCATGAAGATTTGAGGTTGCGAATCTTATGTGAAATATCAAGTTTCTGATAAGTTTGGGCACAAATCAGATAAATGCTTCTTTGTGGGATATCCTAAGGAAACCAAGGGATATTATTTCTATAATCCTACCAAGGGTAAAGTGTTTGTCGCACGAACTGTTGTGTTCTTAGAAAAGGGGTTTATCTCCAAAGGAACTAGTGGGAGGAAAATAGAACTTAAAGAAATTCAAAGTTCACAGAGTAGCAACAAACCGATGGTGGAAATAGAGTAACCTCCGCAAGTCGTTGTGGAGCTACAATCTACTCTAATAGCTTAAGACCTGCGTAGGTCTAGCAAGATACATCATCAACCAGAAAGATATGAATTTCTCACGACTCAACAAGGTGACGTATTGCTTATGGATCAAGATGAGCATGTGACACCAGGAAGCCATAATTGGCTCAAAATCTGAGAAATGGCTTAAGGCCATAAGATCTGAAATGGAATCCATGTATGCCAACCAATTATGGACCTTGGTTAACCCACCTGTAAGGGTAAAACCTATTGAGTGCAAGTGGGTTTTCCAAAAGAAAACTGACATGGATGGTAATGTGTATACCTTTAAGGTGCGATTGGTGGCTAAAGGTTTCAAGTAAATTCATGATGTAGACTATGATGAGATTTTTTCCCCAGTTGCGATGCTTAAATCTATTCGAATCTTGCTTGCTATTGCAGCATACCACGATTATGAAATCTGGAAAATAGATGTCAAAACTGCTTTCCTTAATGGAAATCTCCTTGAGGATGTGTACATGACACAACCTGAGAGTTTTGCCACTCCACAGGATATTGGAAAGGTGTATAAGTTGCAACGATCTATTTATGGATTGAAGCAAGCTTCTAGAAGCTGGAATCTTCGTTTTGATGTTACAATAAAATAATTTGGTTTCATCAAGAATGAAGAAGAATCTTGTGTCTACAAGAAGGTTAGTGGGAGCACAATTGTCTTTCTGATGGTGTATGTAGATGACATACTACTCATCGAAAATGACATCTCTACCCTCTAGTCTGTAAAGACTTAGTTAGGGAAATGTTTTTCTATGAAGGACTTGGGCGAAGCCACCTATGTGTTAGGTATCACGATCTATACAGATAGATCACAGAGACTGCTTGGCCTAAGTCAGAGTACATACATAGATAAAGTGTTAAGACGTTTTAACATACATGAATCCTGTAACACCCTAAACTTTTGGGTGAATTATCGTTGTGTCCCGAATGTACTGTTTTCTGTTTTTCAACTTTAGAATAAATGACCTTATGTCCTTTTTATAATGTTTGTTGTTTTTCAGTATGAAATGCTGTTTTATTTTACTGTCTGTGATTTTATTTGAACTTTTTATGTGTTTTAATTATTCGGAGCTGGGGGATCTTACTAAACCCAATTCTGAATGATACAGTTAGTAATCTTTTAATTTTTAGGATTTAACTGTAAAATAAAATAATTTTATATTATTATAATATTATTTTATTAGTCAGTATAATTAAATGACAGTGGACCCAGAAATGTTTTGCGAGACCCACGTTTAGCAAAACAGTTAACGTTTTGGAGTAGTAGCTTAATAACTAGGCTTAATGACAAGGCTTAATGACAAGGCTTCATGACTAGGCTTGGATTAGCCAATGAGAGCTAAGCTTGGTGATCAAGTTTTAATCCTCACCATCCATCATTTCTAAGGCTTGGATGGAGCCAACCAAGGGGACACCTCCCATGCATTGAACTCCACGACCAAGCTTCATTTTGGAGGGTAATTATCACTTAATTCTCTAACATTTTCTCTCTTCTCTCTCTTCCAAAAATACCAAACACCATTGATGCTATCTTGAAGCACCATTCGGCCAAGAACCCTAGTTCACCAACCAACCACCCAAAATTTTATTCCACCTACTTTTCTAAACCTAAACACAATTCTAAGAACATCTCTAGTTGAGAGTTTAAGCAAAATCCAACATCTTGGGCTTGAAAACCTACTTGGAAGATTTTACCTAGAAGGTGAAAATCTTTGTTTTTCATTTCTAAATTCTTTTTCAAAGTTCTAAGCAATGATTGATCCATGGGTTAAGCTTTCTTTCATGTTAATAACTTATAGAAATTTGTTTAAGCTTGATAGGTGTCTTGGAGGGGTGAAAACCGAAACCCTAGAAAGGAGTGAAAGAGTGTTTGTCTTCACTTAAGGTAAGAGGAAGACTTGAATCTTATCATCCTTGGGTGGTGATAAGAAAATTGAATTGGTTGTGGTTGTAGAATCCATAAGGATTCCTTTGTGTTATTTGTTATTAGCTTTCCTATTTGTGATTTGTATTAAATTGCATGTCTATAAGCTTTAAATATATTATATGTGTTAGAAATGTATGTATAATTAGTAGAATGTGAATAACATGTCAAGGATTGCATGACTGTTCCAAAGAACACCAATGAAGGCTCACGGCCTCAACATCAAAGGAGAACCAAAATGTTCTCAACAATTTTTCCAAAAGTGTGATTTAATTAACTTAGGGGAATTGATAAGATATAAATTGTTTTAGAACAAGAAAAACAAATTTAAAGATTAAATGTCAATTTTATGTATTTCGGCCAACATGCCAAAGCCAAGTATTTATGATTTCTAAAATCATTTCCAAACCATTTTTAATAAAAAAGAAGCAATATATACTAGAAAGAATTTTATTACAATGAGTTTTGAGAAAATAAAAGGATTAAGATTGAGTTGAAGAAGTTAAAACTAATTATTTTACTGTTAGAAGAAAAATACAGTAGCTTTTGTAAATTTCTAACATATAGCTCATTTTATATTTTGAAGCATGTTAGTAGTTTTCAAAAGTTTAATTACATGGTTTGCCATATAAATAAAAAGGAATTTTTAACAAAAAAATTAGAAAACTATTGATATAGATTTTCTAAGCAAAATACTGTCAATTTTTATTAAAAACGGATAAATAAGATAGAAAAGATATCCAATATACAGTATACGGTATGAAAAATACTCTACGTAGTTCAAAACGTATTAAAAATTATTTTTGTTTATTTAAACAGTGATTTGTAAGGAATTTGGACAAGAAAATAATTTAAAAATCTTACGCGATTGAGAAAACGTATTAAAAATCCTACGCGATTTTGAAAACAGTAAAATATATTTACGCGATTTAAAAACATTTGTAAAAATGACAGAATTGTGAAAACACGATAAAATTTCTACGCGATTGACAAATACAGTAACTTTTACTGTCGGGCCAAAGTGGTGGACCCGGACAGGTTGTGAAACAGTATTTGTCTGGTGGGACTTACTGTATCTATATATGAGTTTGTGCCATTGAGGGCATTTCGTAAATATGTGCCATTGAGTGCATTTGCGTAAATATGCATATTTATACCATTGAGGGTATTTTGGTAATTTTTATTTTTTTTTATCATGCATTGAGTTAATGCCAATTTTGGTGGATTGATTGACGAGGTGAATCACACTGTGTTGTCAGTGCGATAAGCATAGTGTGGTTCATTCCATTATGGACTTGGAGACATTAGTGTGCAGATTATTCTATTTGTGGACAGTTGGTCGCTCCTCTAGGCCGTGGTAACTGGCAACACACTAATGGACTCAACACGCACTATACTTAATCGAGATCTTGTAAAGTCTAATAGTACATTGTCTGTAGTGACACAACATTTGACAGTGAACTACACCACGCCATGTGACTGTGGGCTATAGACGCAACGTGTGACAACAGCAATAGTTTGGTTGGGCAGTAGTGGTACTAATAGATTTTGCGGGTCATTCTCTCTCGATGTCGTATGTGTTTAGCTCCATGGAGTAGGATCGTGCCATATTGCATATGTATTTGTGTTGTACATTATTATATTTTTATCTATGATATCATATATATTTAATTCTTATATTATATCTATGTTATACTGTTTTTATGTTTATATTGTTCTGTCATTCTATATTGTATGAACTGTATATCTGATTGTGTTGTCGTTTTCTTATTTACCATATTTGTGGTGATATAGATTGTCTTACCTCTTTATTGTATGTGTTTTCGTATTTTAAATTTATGTGGTCAAGAGTTTGAGGAAGAAAAACAGCCTCTTGAGTGCATGTATCCTGAGGAAGAGGAAGAGCAGCAAGCCGAGGATCAGTACGAAGATCAAGAACCATCCAATCATCCATATCCATTGGATTGATTATGGAAGGATGACGCTACCAGGATTCTTTGGATTCGTGCAACTTGAGTTTCACGGAGGCTCTGAAGTCTGGCGTCTGCGAGAGGATAGAGACTCGGTGACGTACGTAGGGCATCTGACTGTGACCATACGTACGGAGTTTGATGGAGTGCCGATCTTTTCTACTTTTTTGTATTTACATGTGGAGTTGCCGCTATCTCTTAGGCGTCATTAGGGTGGTATGTTTGATGCACCTAGCAAGATCAGCAGCGTGTCGACTGCACAGACTCGTGTCCATAGAGAGTCGAGGCATCCTGGATATCTATCACCTGAAGTTTCATCTGAGAGTGATCCTTCAGAGGGTTAGATATTTATGATGTGTACTTGGGCGCATCTGCGTTTGTATATATTGACCTTTTACTGTTTTGTTTATTGTTTTAGTTGTTAAATATTTATAGTTGTAAATTATTTGTATAACTTATAATTAAAACCATATGTATATTATGTGTGATGATAGTGTGCTTATGTTATGTTCCGTGTTATTTTATCTCGTAATATTCTATTTAACCGGAAAAATTTTACAACCCGTATTAGTATATAATAAATGTTTTACAACTTGGGTAGATTTTATTTATCTTTATTTTATTTTCTTTATAAATGTGACATCCCCCTAAGGGTGTTACATTAGTTAGTATCAGAGACCAAGTTAGAGTCTTTTGGGGTTGTGGTTGGGTCTGTTTTTGTTTGTGCTGTGTGATTCTCTGTGATTTACTTCCGAAAGGATGTATCTAACTTTGCTTTGTTATGTTTGAAGAAAGAAGATGTCAGGTAGACGTGGAGGATGACGTGCAAACGTAAATCGTGCAGTGGATCCAATGATTGCGACTGCTGAAGCTATGCAGCGAATGGCTGAAGTAATTACTCGCCAGAACACGAGAGCGACTCAACAAAGAAGATGCTATCTTTGTTGCCCTAAATTTCTTTGAATTTAGGCGTAACAATCCTGTAACACCCTTGTGGGGATGTCACATATATAAAAAGAAATAAATAAAATCTACCCAATTTGTAAATCATTTATTACGTATTAATATGGGTTGTAAAACAATTCCTGATAAACAGAATATTATTAAAATAAAATAAAGCGGAAATATAAAGTAAACAGAACAACATCACTCATAATATACATATGGTCCAAGTTATAAGTTATACAAATAATTTACAACTACAACTACAAATATTTAAACAGAAACAGTAAAGAAAAACAGTAAAGAGTCAATATATACATACGCAGACGCGCCCAAAAATACATCATACATATTTAATCCTCTGATGGATCACTCTCAGGAAACTCATCAGAAGATAAATATCCAGGATGCCTCGACACTCGGTGGACATGAGACCGCGCAGTCGATACGAGTGTCATCTCACTAGGCTCAGTGGATACACCACCCCAATGACGCCTAATGGATAAAGGTAACTCTAGGTGTAAAAACACAGTCGTCGTCATCACTGGCTCGTCATCAAACCTATGACGTAGGGACATAGTCAGCCGTCCCGCATACGTCACGGAGTCTCTGTCTCCTCGTATATGCCACGCTAACGATCCACCGTGAAACTCGAGTGTCACAAACCCCAAAAATCCTGGCACCGCCATACCCAAACTAATCAGTCCAATGGATATGGATGATCAGATGGTTCTTGATCGTCAAACTGATCTTCGGCTTGCTGATCTTCCTCCTCCTCGGGGTACAGAATCTCAAGAGGTTGTTCCTCCTCCTCAAACTCTTTACCGCGTAAAATAAATATACATAAAACACATACAATAAAGAAAGAGGTAAGACAATCTAAAATCATCACAAATATGGCAAATAAGAAAACGACAAACAACAGATATATAGTTCATGCAATATGAAAAGCTATAACAGTAATTTAATAACAGTATAGTGTAAAAATCTAATTATCATAACAACATATGATTTCACAGATAAAACAATAACACATACAATATAACATTGCAGATAAAATAAATTCAGAAATAGACAATATCACAGAACAATAACCAAATAAACAAATAAATAAAATAAATAAATAATGTTCAAGATATAATTAAATACAACATGACACGATCCTACTCCATGGAGCTAAACACAAATAGATATCAGAGAGAGAATGACTCGTAAAATCTATTAGTACCACGGCTGCCCAACCAAACTATTGCGCTGTCACACTTTGCGTCTATAGTCCCACGTCACATGGAATCCATCATCCAAGGCATGGTGTAGTTCACGGTCTCACGTTGTGGCACTACAGGCAATGTACTATTAGATTTTACAAAATCTCGATTAAAAATAGTGCGTGTCGAGTTCATTAGTGTGCTATCGGTTACCACGGCCCCGGAGGAGCCGACTATCCATATATGGAATCCCGTACACTAACGTCTCCAAGTTCATAAAGACAATGAACCACACTACGTTTATCGCATCGACAACACGATGTGATTCACCTCGTCAACCAGTCCACCAAAAACTGGCATAATCTCAAATACCAAGATAAAAAGATACAGTAAGTCCCACCGGACAAATACTGTTCCAAAGCCTGTACGGGTTCACCTCATAGCCCGATAGCAGAAAAATATAGAAATTCCAGAAAGAATATAGAAAATATTGTTTCGGTGAATCGCGTAGAAATTTTATCGCGTTTTCACAATCTCGTCGTTTTTACAAACGTTTTTAAATCGCATAAATATATTTTGCTGTTTTTAAAATTGCGTAGAGTTTTTAACACTTTTTCTCAATCGCGTAAAGTTTTTAATACATTTTCTCAATCGCGTAGGATTTTTAATACGTTTTCTCAATCGCGTAGGATTTTTAATACGTTTTCTTGTTCAAATCCCTTAAAATTACTGTTTAAATAAACAGAAATAATAAATAATACGTTTAAACTACGTAAAATATTTTTCATACCGTATACTGTCTTTTGGACATCTTTTCTATCTTAATTGTCCGTTTTTACTAAAAATTGACAGTATTTTGCTTAGAAAATTATATTAATGGTTTCCTAAGTTTACCGTAAAAATTCTGTTTATTAAAATTTTAAACCATATAATTAATCCTTTTGAAAACTACTAACATGCTTCAAAATACAGCATGAGCCATATGTTAGAATTTCTCAAAAGTTACTGTATTTTCCTTCTAACAATAAAATCATTAATTTTAATCTTTAAAATTAATTCAAATCATTTTGTTTCTTTAAAACTTATTGGAGAAAAATTCTTTTTAACATATATTGCATCTTTATACTTGAAAATAGTTTGGAATTGATTTTAGAAATAATGAATTCTTGGTTTGGCATGTTGGCTGAAATATATGTTTGGATCATTTGATTTCTAAATTCATTTTCCTTGATCTAAATAATGCTATCTCTTGTTAATTTTCCTAGATTAATTAAATTACAATTTAGGGAAAATATGAGAACATTTTGGTTCTCCTTTTGTATCCATGGCCGTGAGCCTTAAGATTGTGTTCTTTGGAACACTCATGCATACCTTAGCATGTTATTCACATCCTATACATTATCATGTAATTCTAACACATGCAATATATTTCTAACACATATAACCTAAATCAAAGCTTGTAGACATGTAATCAAAGCTTGTAGACATGCAAATTATTACAAATATCAAATAGGAAAGCTACTAACAAATACACAAACACATAAACAAGCCAATAACAAATACACAAACACATAAACAAGCCAATAACAAATACACAAATGAATCCTTATGGATTCTACAATCACAAAAATCACACTCCATCTTCTTACCACCATCCATAGATGATAAGATTAGTCTTCCTTTTACCTTAAATGAAGACAAAAACTATTCTTTCACTCCTCCTAGGGTTTCGGTTTCACTCCACCAAATCACCTAGCAAGCTTAAACAAAACCACAAGTTACTAACCATAGAAAAAGAGCTTAAACCATGGAGAAATCATGGCTTAGAACTTTGAAAAAGAGTTTAGAAAAGAAAAACTAGGAATTTCACCTTCTTGGTTGAATCTTCCAAGTAGGTTTTCAAGCTTCAAATGAAGGATTTTGCAAGAACTCTCAACTAGAGATGTTCTTAGGATTGTGTTTAGGTTTAGAAAACTTGGTTGGATAGAATTTTGGGTGGTTGGATGGTGTAGAACTAGGTTTGGCCGAAACTAGCTCCAAGAGAACATCAATGGTGTTTAGGGTTTTTGGAAGAGAGAGAAGAGAGAAAAGGCTTGAAGACAAAGTGATTTTTTTTGTCTCTCAAAGGCCAAATGGCCGTGGACTTCATGCCATGCAAGGTGTAGCCTTGCTTGGCTTCATCCTTGCCTTAGAACACATCAAAGGCCAAGATCAAAACTTGGTTAGCAAGCTTGGTTCCCATTGGTTGGTGCAAGCATAGTCACCATGCTTAGTCACTAAGCTCCATTAACTCTTAAGCCTAGTCATTAGCTTAGTCACACACTTAGTCATCATACTCTAGAAAATTCCTTCACTAATGATGCTTAATTAAGTTACTAAGTTAACTGTATTAGCTAAACGTGGGTCTGCAAAACATTTAGGGTCCACTTGTCATCTAATTATATTGACTAATAAAATAATACATAAAATTATTTTATTGGACAGTTAAATCCTAAAAATTAAAAGATTAATTATTGTCTCATTCAGAATTGGGTTTAGTAAGATCCCTCAGTCTGAATAATTAAAACAAGATTTCCCCGGCCCGAAAAAATATTATTTTCCTGTCCCGGAGCAAATCGCATAAAAAGTCCAAATAAAATCACAGACAGTAATATTAAGCACTTTAACATATAGAAAAATTAAAAATAGTACAATCGGGACGTAACGGTCATTTTTTTATTTTTCCCCACGACGTAGCAAATCATCCAAAAAGTTCAAATAAAATTACAGACAGTATTAATTGTCTGTATATCTCCCAGAAAAAATTAAAACAGTAGCTCGAGAAAATTTTTATTTTACTGTATCGAAGCAAAATACGTAAAACGATCAAATAAAATTTTAGCCTGTAAAACATATTTGTATTTCATACAGAAAACAAGAAACAGTAAATAAGGACACAATAGTCATTTACACAAAAGCTTAAAAAAACAGCAAACAGAACATTCGGGACATTTTCTAAAAATTGGGGTGTTACAAATCCGCCGCAGTTTAGAGGCGAGGTTGATCCTGAGAAAGCGAGTCAATGGATACAAGACTTGGAGAGAATCTTTGAAGGAATGAGATGCTCCGATGAGAAGAAGGTAACGTATGCAGCTTTTATGTTAAGGGGAGACGGAGAACATTGGTGGAGAGGAACCCGCCGATTATTGCAGACTGAAGGAATAGAAATTACATGAGAGGTATTTTCTAATGCATTTCTGGAAAAGTATTTTCCTGCAAGTGCTAGATATGCCAAGGAGATGGAATTTCTTGGTTTACGTCAGGGTAATATGATTGTGAATGAGTATGCTACTAAATTTGAGAGCTTGTCTCAGTTCTCAGATTATGCTCAGATACGACCGAATGACGTGTGGAGATGTCGGAAGTTTGAGGCAGGGTTAAGAGTGGAACTGAAACAAGTGCTATCCTTGGGAATGAATCAGTTTCATGTTTTAGTGGATGCGTGTGCACTACTCGAGGAATTAGAGCCGTCGCGGGATCAGAGGAATCGTAATTTTGGACCAACAAGATTTCAGAGAGGTGGTAGCAGTAATACCAATCGGTTTCAGCGCAAGCCGTATTCTAGACCACCAGGGAATTAACCTCAACGATCACCAGTTGGGGGAAGTGCAAGTGGTAGTGGAGCTGGGCAGAGAGTGGCATTTACACCAACATGTTTTAAGTGTGGAAGGAAAGGCCATATCTCCCCGGAGTGCACAATCAAAGGGACAGTTTGCTTTAATTGTAAACAACCTGGGCACATGTCTAAGGATTGTACTCAGCCGAAAAGAAAACCTGTTGTTCGTTATGTTCGTGCTAATCAGCAAAAGTCAGGAGGTACTCAATCGAGGTCAGGAGGATGAGTATATACTATGATGGGAACTGAAGTTTCTAAGTCTGATGACCTTATTCAGGGAGAAGGAGTCATTGAAGGTAATCTTCTGACTGTGTTATATGACTCTGGTGCAACACATTCATTTATTGCATATGATTGTGTGGAAAGATTGAAGTTGCCTATGTCTTCTCTGAATGTTAAATTGAGTGTATCTACGCCAACTGCTAAACTTGTAGTTACATCTAAGATATGTTTGGATTGTCCTGTTGTTATCAAGGACCATATGTTTTCAGTCAACTTGATTTGTTTGCCTCTTGTTGAGATAGATGTAATCTTAGGGATGGATTGGTTATCTTCTAACCATATCCTTATAGATTGTGCAAGCAAAACCATAGTTTTTCCTAAGGAATAAGAGTCTGGATTCTTAACTGCTGTTAAAGTCAAGTTGTTGTTGAGAGAGGGAGCACAGAGATATATGGTATTGTCTTCTCTAGAAGTCAAGAATGAGAAATATATGAGTATTATTCCTGTTGTCAATAAGTTTCCAGAGATTTTTCCTAATGATGTACCTGGTTTGCCACCTGAGAGGGAGATCGAGTTTTCAATTGATTTAGTACCAGGAGCAGGTCTTATCTCAATTGCACCGTACCGTATGTCACCAGCAGAGTTGGTGGAGCTGAAAGGACAGTTGGTGGAACTGTTGGAGAAATAGTTTGTGCAACCTAGTGTTTCACCATGGGGAGCGCCAGTGCTTTTGGTCAAGAAGAAAGATGGAACTTCTCGACTTTGCGTGGATTATCGTCAGCTGAACAAGGTGACTATCAAGAATAAATACCTGCTTCCTAGAATTGACGATTTAATGGATCAGTTAAAGGGAGCAGTGGTATTTTCCAAAATAGATCTGAGATCGGGTTATCACCAAATTCGTGTTAAGGGGGAAGATGTACCTAAAACAGCTTTTCGAACTCGTTATGGACATTATGAGTATCAGGTAATGCCATTCGGGGTGACGAATGCTCCTGCCATATTCATAGATTATATGAACAGGATTTTTTGTCCGTATTTAGACAGATTTGTCGTTGTTTTTATCGATGACATTCTAATCTATTCTCAATCTAAGGAAGAGCATGCTAAACATCTCGGTATTGTTCTTCAGATTTTGAAGGAAAAGCAGTTGTATGCGAAATTGGCGAAGTGTGAGTTCTGGTTGGAGGAAGTCCAATTTCTCGGTCACGTGATTTCCAAAGAAGGTATTGCGGTAGATCCATCGAAAGTGGAGACTATTTTACAGTGGAAAAGGCCTAAGACGGTGACGAAAGTTCGAAGTTTTGTTAGACTTGCTGGATATTACCAGAGGTTTATCGAGGGTTTTTCTAAGATTGCTGGACCGCTTACGCTGCTCACAAGGAAAAGTCAAGTTTTTGAGTGGACGGAAGAACGTGAAGCCAGTTTCCAAGAATTGAAGAAGAGGTTAACAACTGCACCAGTGTTAATTTTACCGGATTCTAAGAGAACTTTTGATGTGTATTGTGACGCTTCTTACCAAGGGTTAGGATACGTATTGATGCAAAATCAGAATGTTGTGGCGTATGCTTCTCGACAGTTGAAGGTTCATGAGAGGAACTATCCAACACATGATTTGGAATTGGCCGCAATGGTTTTTGCTCTGAAGGTGTGGAGGCATTTTCTGTATGGAGCAATGTTTAATGTCTTTAGTGATCACAAGAGTCTAAAGTACTTGTTTGATCAGAAAGAATTGAATATGAGGCAAAGGCGATGGTTGGAATTCTTAAAGGATTATGATTTTCAACTCCAATACCATCCAGGAAAAGCTAATATGGTAGCTGATGCATTGAGCAGAAAGGTAATTAGTGTTTCGGCAATGATGATAAAAGAGGAGGAATTGATTAACAAATTCTGAGATCTATGATTATCAGTGGAGTTTTTGCCTGGAAGAGTTCGCCTATGTAAGGTCGTGATCATAAATGAATTTCTTGATGTAGTCTGAGATAAACAAAAGGAAGATGCGTTTTTACAAAATGAGAGGGAATTGTTAAAACAAGGTCATAAGTCGACGGTAGAGGAAGGGGCAAATGGAATTTTAAGGTTCAAAGGAAGGATCTGTATGCCTGATGATTCTGAGCTGATGAAGGGAATCCTAGATGAAGCTCATACTAGTGATTTGAGTTTGCATCCGGGAATGACCAAGATGTACCAAGACTTGAAGAAGTTGTTTTGGTGGCCAAGAATGAAAAGAGACGTAGCGGAACGTGTGGCATCTTGTCTGGTTTGTCAGAAGGCAAAACTGGAACATCAGAGACCAGCTGGTATGTTACAACCGTTAGCTATTCCAGAGTGGAAGTGGGATAGTATCTCAATGGATTTCGTTACTGGATTGCCGAAGACGAGGAAAGGTCATGATTCGATATGGGTTATAGTCGATAGGCTTGCGAAGTCGGCTCATTTCTTGCCAATTAATATTAAGTATTCATTGGAAAGATTAACCCAGTTATACATGAGTGAGATTGTTAGACTGCATGGTGTGCCTACATGTCTAGTTTCTGACAGAGATCCGAGGTTTACGTCAAGGTTTTGGCGAAGTTTACAAGAAGCAATGGGAACTAAGTTGCGGTTGAGTTCAACTTATCATCCGCAGACTGATGGTCAGACAGAGAGAACTATACAGTCTTTGGAAGATCTGTTGCGTGCTTGTGTTTTGGAGCAACGAGGAAGTTGGGATGAATTTTTATCTTTGATAGAATTCACCTACAACAATAGTTTTCACTCAAGCATAGGGATGGCACCCTATGAGGCGTTGTATGGAAAGCGTTGTCGAACACCGTTGTGTTGGTATCAAGATGGGGAAAGTATGACTATTGGACCAGATCTTGTACAACAGACTACAGAGAAGGTAAAGATGATACAAGAGAAGATGAAGATGACGCAAAGCAGACAAAAGAGTTATGTTGATAAACGAGGCGACCTCTTGAATTTGAGGAGGGTGAGCATGTGTTTTTAAGAGTGACTCCTACGACCGGTGTCGGAAGAGTTATTAAATCTAAGAAGCTTACTCCTAAGTTCGTTGGACCGTATCAGATTATCCATCGAATAGGTCCTGTAGCATATCAGATTGCTTTGCTGCCTTTTCTATCCAATCTGCATGATGTATTTCATGTATCCCAGTTAAGGAAGTATGTTTCGGATTTGACGCATGTTATACGACCGGACAAAGTGCAGCTGAAAGAGAATCTGACTTATGAGACTTTACCTGTTAGAATAGAGGACAGAAAAGTAAAGCAGCTTCGAGGGAAGATGATCGAGTTAGTGAAGGTCATATGGAATGATGTGACAGGTGATGCTACTTGGGAGCTAGAGGACAAGATGAGGGAGCAATATCCTCAATTGTTTTGATAAATAACAAATTTCATGGACGAAATTTTTATTTGTTGGGGAGAGTTGTAACACCCTAAACTTTTGGGTGAATTACCATTGTGTCCCGAATGTACTGTTTTCTATTTTTCAACTTTAGGATAAATTACCATTATGTCCTTTTTGTACTGTTTGTTGTTTTTCTGTATGAAATGCTATTTCATTTTACTGTCTTTGATTTTATTTGAACTTTTTGTGCGATTTGCTCCGGGACAGGAAAATAATATTTTTCGGGCCGGGGAAATCTTGTTTTAATTATTCGGAGCTAGGGGATCTTACTAAACCCAATTCTGAATGATACAGTTAGTAATCTTTTAATTTTTAGGATTTAACTATAAAATAAAATAATTTTATATTATTATAATATTATTTTATTAGTCAGTATAATTAAATGACAGTGGACCTAGAAATATTTTGCGGGACCCACGTTTAGCGAAACAGTTAACGTTTTTGAGTAGTAGCTTAATGACTAGGCTTAATGACTAAGCTTAATTAGTGACAAGGCTTAATGACAAGGCTTCATGACTAGGCTTGGATTAGCCAATGAGAGCTAAGTTTGGTGATTAAGTTTTAATCCTCACCATCCATCATTTTTAAGGCTTGGATAGAGCCAACCAAGGGGACACCTCCCATGCCTTGAACTCCACGACCAAGCTTCATTTTGGAGGGTAATTATCACTTAATTCTCTAACATTTTCTCTCTTCTCTCTCTTCCAAAAATACCAAACACCATTGATGCTATCTTGAAGCACCATTCGGCCAAGAACCCTAGTTCACCATCCAACCACCCAAAATTTTATTCCACCTACTTTTCTAAACCTAAACACAATTCTAAGAACATCTCTAGTTGAGAGTTTTAGCAAAATCCAACATCTTGGGCTTGAAAACCTACTTGGAAGATTTTACCTAGAAGGTGAAATCTTTGTTTTTCATTTCTAAATTCTTTTTCAAAGTTCTAAGCCATGATTGATCCATGGTTTAAGCTTTCTTTCATGTTAATAACTTGTAGAAATTTGTTTAAGCTTGATAGGTGTCTTGGAGGGGTGAAAATCGAAACCCTAGAAAGGAGTGAAAGAGTGTTTGTCTTCACTTAAGGTAAAAGGAAGACTTGAATCTTATCATCCTTGGGTGGTGATAAGAAAATGGAATTGGTTCTGGTTGCAGAATCCATAAAGATTCCTTTGTGTTATTTGTTATTAGCTTTCCTATTTGTGATTTGTATTAAAATGCATGTCTACAAGTTTAAAATATACTGTATGTGTTAGAAATACATGTATAATTAGTAGAATGTGAATAACATGTCAAGGATTGCATGAGTGTTGCAAAGAACACCAATGAAGGCTCACGGCCTCAACATAAAGGAGAACCAAAATGTTCTCATCAATTTTTCCAAAAGTGTGATTTAATTAACTTAGGGGAATTGATAAGATATAAATTGTTTTAGAACAAGAAAAACAAATTTAAAGATTAAATGTCAATTTTATGTATTTCGGCCAACATGCCAAAGCCAAGTATATATGATTTCTAAAATCATTTCCAAACCATTTTTAATCAAAAAGAAGCAATATATACTAGAAAGAATTTTATTACAATGAGTTTTGAGAAAATAAAAGGATTAAGATTGAGTTGAAGAAGTTAAAACTAATGATTTTACTGTTAGAAGAAAAATATAGTAGCTTTTGTAAATTTCTAACATATAGCTTATTTTATATTTTGAAGCATGTTAGTAGTTTTCAAAAGTTTAATTACATGGTTTGTCATATAAATAAAAAGGAATTTTTAACAGAAAAATTAGAAAACCATTGATATAGATTTTCTAAGCAAAATACTGTCAATTTTTATTAAAAACAGATAAATAAGATAGAAAAGATATCCAATATACAGTATACGGTATGAAAAATACTCTACGTAGTTCAAAACGTATTAAAAATTATTTCTGTTTATCTAAACAGTGATTTGTAAGGAATTTGGACAAGAAAATAATTTAAAAATCTAATGCGATTGAGAAAACGTATTAAAAACCCTACGCGATTTTGAAAACAGTAAAATATATTTACGTGATTTAAAAACGTTTGTGAAAATGACGGAATTGTGAACACAGGATAAAATTTCTACGCGATTAACAAAAACAGTAACTTTTACTGTCGTGCCAAACTGGTGGACCCGGACAGGTTGTGAAACAGTATTTGTCTGGTGGGACTTACTGTATCTATATATGAGTTTGTGCCATTAAGGGCATTTTCATAAATGTGTGCCATTGAGGGCATTTGCGTAAATACGCATATTTATACCATTGAGGGTATTTTAATAATTTTTATTTTTTTATCATGCATTGAGTTAATGCCAATTTTGGTGGATTGATTGACGAGGTAAATCACACTGTGTTGTTAGTGCGATAAGCGTAGTGTGGTCCATTCCATTATGGACTTGGAGACATTAGTGTGTAGATTATTCTATTTGTGGACAGTTGGTCGCTCCTTTGGGCCGTGGTAACTGGCAACACACTAATGGACTCGACACGCACTATACTTAATCGAGATCTTGTAAATTCTAATAGTACATTGCCTGTAGTGACACAACGTTTGACAGTGAACTACACCACGCCATGTGACTGTGGGCTATAGACGCAACGTGTGACAAAAGCAATAGTTTGGTTAGGGGTACCGTGGTACTAATAGATTTTGCGGGTCATTCTCTCGATGTCCGTATGTGTTTAGCTCTATGGAGTAGGATCGTGTCATATTGCATATGCATCTGTGTTGTACATTATTATATTTTTATCTATGATATCATATATATTTAATTCTTATATTATATCTATGTTATACTGTTTTTATGTTTATATTGTTCTGTCATTCTATATTGTATGAACTGTATATCTGATTGTATTATCGTTTTCTTATTTACCATGTTCGTGGTGATATAGATTGTCTTACCTTTTTATTGTATGTGTTTCCGTATTTTAAATTTATGTGGTAAAGAGTTTGAGGAAGAGGAACAACCTCTTGAGTGCGTGTATCCTGAGGAAGAGGAAGAGCAGCAAGCCGAGGATCAGTACGAAGATCAAGAACCATCCGATCATCCATATCCATTGGATTGAATGTGGGAGGATGACACTACTAGGATTCTTTGGATTCGTGCAACTTGAGTTTCACGGAGGCTCTGAAGCCTGGCGTTTGCGAGAGGATAGAGACTCGATGACGTACGTAGGTCGTCTGACTGTGACCATACGTACGGAGTTTGATGGAGTGTCGATCTTTTCTACTTTGTTGTATTTACATGTGGAGTTGCCGCTATCTCTTAGGTGTCATTGGGGTGGTATGTTTGATGCGCCTAATGAGATCAGCAGCGTGTCGACTACACGGACTCATTCCGTAGAGAGTCGAGGCATCCTGGATATCTATCACCTGAAGTTTCATCTGAGAGTGATCCTTCAGAGGGTTAGATATTTATGATGTGTACTTGGGCGCGTCTGCGTTTGTATAAATTGACCTTTTACTGTTTTGTTTATTGTTTTAGTTGTTAAATATTTATAGTTGTAAATTATTTGTATCACTTATAATTAAAACCATATGTATATTATATGTGATGATAATGTGCTTATGTTATGTTCCGTGTTATTTTATCTCGTAATATTCTGTTTAACCGAAAAAATTTTACAACCCGTATTAGTATATAATAAATGTTTTACAACTTGGGTAGATTTTATTTATCTTTATTTTATTTTCTTTATAAATGTGACATCCCCATAAGGGTGTTACAAATCCAAGAAAGGACTCTTGCCTGTCACATAGAGTAAGCCTATCTAAGGCTCAATCCCCTTCCACCCAGTACGAGAGGGATCGCATGAGCAAGATTCCATATGCATATGCAATTAGATCTATCATGTATGCCATGTTATGTACTCAACCAGACATCTCGTATGCTTTGTGCATGATGAGTATGTACTAGTCTGATCTAGGTGAGAGTCATTGGACTACTATCAAGAACATCCTTAAGTACTTGAGAAGGACTAAGGATTCGTTCTTAGTATATGGAGCCGAGGAAGAGCTAGTTGTAAAGGGTTACACTGATGCTAGCTTCCAAATCGATAAGGACGACTCTAGATCGCAATTGGGTTTTGTTTATTGCCTTATTGGTGGGGCTTTAAGCTGGAATAGCTCAAAGTAGGAGATAGTTGTCGATTCTACCATAGAGGCTGAGTATATTACTGCCTCTAATGTAGCAAAGGAGGTCATTTGGATCAGGAAGTTCATTATTGAGCTTGGTATAGCTCCTAGCATTGAGGACCCAGTGGACCTCTATTGTGATAATAATGGAGCCATTGCACAAGCTAAGGAGCCTAGATCTCCCTAGTGATCTAATCATATACTTAGGCGCTTCCATCTCATTCGTGAGATCATCAATAGAGGATATGTGAAGACATACAAAGTATCAACAAATAATAACATTGCAGATCCACTAACAAAGCCTCTTGCACAACAGAAGCATGAGGGTCACACTAGATCTTTAAGCATTAGACATATGCCTGATTAGCTCCAGTGCAAGTGGGAGACTATTGGTGTTTGCCCTAGAGGCCAATTTATTTTCACCGTACTATCTTACATTGTATTATACTATTTATTTAATATATGAGACATTTAATTTATTGTGTGTTATTTATGATAAACATAATAAAGTCCTTAGAATAGTAAGTTTTATGCCATATGACATCAAGTGGATGACTTGATGATAAGATCTTATTAGATAGAAACAAAACACTATTCTTAAATGTCTCTAGTTAAGTATTATTGTTAATCAGGACAAGAATAATGCATTGAGACTAGTATGTGCATAGACTAATGATCACATCTCACGGGTTATAGATTTGAGATATCGAGTCTTCACGTGGATACGTATTAGAGTAATGATGTATTAGACTGACTCGCCATGAGAACGTTACGTGAATTGTTACGTGAATGTCATAAGCGATTCTCATAGTGATAATGGTGTATATGGTCTTTTGACCTAAAATCACTACGATTCCTACATGAGGAATTATATGTTTTAATGCCATCAAACATCATCCGTAATAAGGTGTTTATAAAGTTAGTTATTGGACATACCACGAATCATGTAGAGGGATGTGAGTGACCTAGATGGGATTTATCTCTCTTACATAGCATGAGTGATATCTTCGGACCCACTGATTGAGTGAGACTACAAAATGGATGGTCATGCTCAAATGAGTTAATATGAGATATTGATATCATTTGTTATTACTATGTCAACTCGAGTATCAGGAAACAGAAGATTGAACTATATGAGGGTGACACGTTCCATGCCTTATGTTCAATCTAGATAACTGGACAAAGGGACTAAACTACACCATAACATTGATCACAGAAATGTTATGTCAAATCACTAATATTCTCATTATTTTGGTAACAGTGATATGTTGCTAGATACCGCTCACTGCTTGTAATATTAAAATAAGATTTTAATATTACTGTTAATGTCATGAGAACCAGCAAGGTCACACACATAGAGCAAACTAAATTGGAGCTATGAGAATCCAAGTTGGACTCAGATTCCATTGTGGGCCTAACTCATAATAGATGAGTCGAAAGGCTGCATAGCTAACCCTGCTACTGCTCACACTCACTTAAGGCAATCACTATTATAAATAGTACTATTAAGGGGGCTGCTCAGTATGCAAATAGAACTCTAACCACACCTACGAAAATAGTGAGTGAGAGAGTGATAGGTTACTCTTCTCTTCACAGCTGGCACTGTGTCAGAGACATAAGACTCCTTTTTACGGATGTTGGATGTTCGCAATTGTACGATTTTGGTGATTCACGTCATCTATTTTTCATCTCACTTCATGAGGTAAAATCAAAAACATTGATTATGGTCTTTCTCACATGGATCCTTGGGTGGGAATTTTTATTTTTCCATTGCATGATCTATCCTTAATTCCCAACAATTTTTAAATTAAGAAGTCTTGTTTATGGCTATTTTGTTAGTTTGAAACACTAGGCTAATAAGACTTGAATTTTGTTCTTATGATTTTGGTTGGGTTTCTATGGAAGTTTATTGAAAAAATAATGTTGTTGGTGGAGATGAATCATAAAGATGATGTTAATTTTTGAGAAATTATGATAAAGAAAGGAAGATGTAAGAACTAGGGTTTTGTTAAAAATTAATTTAGGGATTTTGATCTAAACTTTGATTTTAAATGAAATTTAAGCTAAAAATGATCTTTTGATGTTAGAAGTGATTTAACAATGATGAGAATGAGAAGAAAATATTCTTTGTCTAAAAATGGGTGTCTCAACCAAGCATCAATCTTAAGGTTAGAATTGTTTGTTGATGTGTTATAATGTATCCTATTGTTATAATATTAAAAATTAATGATATAGATTCTATTGATGTTGAAATTTTGAGTAAATGATTGATTATGTTGATGTCACCTATTATGAGCTATTGAAGTTGTTATGTGAAAAAGTGATTCAAAGTTATGACATTTATTTAATTAGCTTGGAGCCTAAAGATGTGACATTAATATTTTGAGAGAAATATGTATGTCTTCTAGGACCCATTAAGGTGAGTCCGTGGGGCTAAGGCACTTGGAACTTAATGGGGAGTCTTACATGGGTCATTTTTATTGAGCTCTATATCTCTCGTCCCAAGGCATGTGGGATGATCACTTTTATTGGGTTCCTAGATTAGGAATGACCACTGAGCTAGGGGACGCCCTAGAAAGTTTGGGATCTCAACTATATATATATAAATATTGTTATTGGCCATGTGAGCAAGAAGAGAAAGTAAAATTTAATAGAATGTGAAATGATATTATTTAGTATGTATTTTATTGATATAAAGTTAAATTATGTAGTATTCTATTTGAAAATTATTTTCTGTAGTGAATGCAGCTAGACATAGCATAGTCCAAAATAAATGCTTTTAATAACTATATGATCTCTCTACTGAGAATTTTAAATTCTCACCCCTTATTTGTTATGTTCAGAGGAGCAAGATGATATGCATCATGTTGCTGATTGATATTGATGCTTACTGTGTTTACCGTCCTGGCACTGAAGAAATACACATAGTGATTAATGGCATTAACATCTGATACTTTGTCATGTATGCTTCTGATTAACGATAAGCATGCATGATATGATTGTATATAGATATAAATAGTTGACTTGGCTGCTTTTTGGGTGTGCTTGTGTACTGATGTACTAATCAACATTGATGATTAAGACATTTTAGATGCCTCTTTTGTAATTTTGAACGCACTTGGGGTTTGTAAATATTTTAGACAGATGTATTGGCATATCATATGTAAATATTAAATACTGATGCAGCTAGTGTGATGTTTAAATTTGCTATTGTACTTTATTAATTTTGTGTTTCATTTATGCGTTTATCGTATAAATTATAAAAAATATAAATATTTATATGGGAATTACAACTTAGTTTATTTAAATATTAAACAAACTCTATTACGTGTTTAACCACTACGCGTATTAAATTAAAGCCTAAATGAATAATGAAGCATATAATATTCTTTCAGTATTAAGTAAATATAAATACAAATAAGGTATGTATAAATAAATGCAGCATAATAATAAAATATAATTAAATTACTGGTAGAATGTTATATTATGGTATCAGAGCAATAGTCTATGGTGTGCCTGTGTAGGTAAAGTTTGTATGGTCTAGACCTAATTTAAAATGCATCCCCAATGAAAATTTTATAGATGGTATGCATAGTATTATGTGTATATCGGTCTTAGTGTGATATGATTTATTCCTAACCACAAGTATAGTATTATTGAGACTACTCACCTCAATAATTATATGTCTATGTGTGCAGGGATATAATGGTACCACCTAGGCGTACCAGAACTGGAAATACTTCTATAGAAGAAATGAATGCTCCTAATACTCCTAATGAAAAGATTTGGAATACTTTAGGAGAAATGGCTAATGCTACTCGGGACCAATCCATAATTACAATTAATATTCTACAACACTTATAGAGTAATTTTAACATAAACAACAATTACAATAATGTTGGGAATAAAAATTAGGAGAAAGGCAAAATAAATTTCTTGAAAAGAAAAGTGGAGAATGATAGGCAAAAGGGAAATAATACCCAATTTAGAACTAACCTAAACAAGGGAAAACAAATACAAAATAGTGGTTGGAAACAACGTTGTACTAAATGTAAAAGATTCCATGGTAACAAACCTTGTTTGAGAGGAACTGGAGCTTGTTTCAATTATGGACAACAAGGTCATTATATCAAAGATCCTAAACTTCATACTCCAAATCTTGCTCAAAGACCTCAAACCAAAGGACGTGTTTTTACTTTGACTAAAAAAGAAGCTGAACAGTCTCCAAATCTGATACATGGTAAGTGTTTGGTTCAAAATCATTCCTCAACTGTACTATTTGATTTAGGAGATACACATTCGTTTGTGTCCCTTGATTGTGTGAGAAATTTGAAATTGCCTGTTTCTTTGTTACCGTATGATTTATTAATTTCCATTCCTATAGGAGGAAAAGTGGCAACTTGTCAAGTTTGTTTGCAATGTCCTATGTATGTGCAAAATAAATTGTCAATGATGGATCTTATTTGTTTGCCTATGAAAAATATTGATGTTATATTTAGAATGGATTGGATATCTCAAAATCAGGTTATTGTCAATTGTTCTAAAAAATCTGTAAATTTTGTTGAAACCTCTGTGTCTAAATTTGTTGAGAATGAGCCTATTTATTGCTCTGTCATTCAAGTTAGGAAATATTTAAAAGAAGGTGCACAATCATATGTTATCTTGTTTTCTTTAAATTCAGAGGAACAATAAAAATTAGAAACTATCCCTACAGTGAAAGAATTTCCAGAAGTATTTCCCTCAAAAATAAATGAATTAGCTCTAGAAAGAGAAATTTCTTTTTCTATTGATTTGATACTAGGAATAGGTCCTATATCAATAACACCTTATAGAATGTCCTAATTGGAATTAAGTGAACTTAAGAAGAAAATAGAGGAACTCCTGGCCAAGAAATTTATTTAACCTAGTGTGTCACCCTGGGGAACCCCTGTACTCTTTGTAAAGAAAAAGGATGGAAGTTTAAGGTTGTCTGTGGATTATAGACAATTGAATAAAGTAACCATTAAAAATAAATATCCACTTCCAAGAATTAATGATTTGTTGGATCAACTTAGGGAAGCATCAATATTTTCAAAGATAAATTTGAGATCAGGATACCATCAAATTAGGATTAAGCTAGAGGACATTCCTAAAATTGCTTTTAGAACTAGATATAGACACTGAATATCTAGTCAAGCCTTTTGGATTGACCAATGCCGCAACAGTATTTATGGATTACATTAGTCGCATTTTTTGACCTTTTTTTGGATAAATTTGTAGTTGTTTTCATAGATAATATTCTCATTTATTCAAAAAGAGCAGAAGAGCATGAACAACATCTTAGACAGGTCCTTCAAATCTTAAACGAAAAACAATTGTTTGCTAAGTTGGAAAAATGTGAATTTTGGCTTCAACAAGTAAAATGTTTAGGACATATAATATCACAAAAGGAGGAGTTTCAGTTGATCGAAGTAAAATGGAAGTGGTGATGCAATGGGAAAGACCAATAACTATCATTGGAATCAAGATTTTTCTAGGATTAGCTTGGTATTACAAAAGATTCATCAAAGGATTTTCTCAATTAGTGTTACCTTTGAACTAGATTAACTAGGAAAGAAAAGGCTTTTGAGTAGACTGATGAGCGTGAAAATTGTTTTCAGGAATTAAAAATCAAGTTAACTACAGCTCCTATACTAATTATTCCTAATCCTAAAAAAAATTTCACAGTGTATAGTGATGCGTCCAAGAAGGGTCTTTGATGTGTTTTGATACAAAATGAGATACTAGTGGCTTATGCTTCAAGACAATTGTGACCACATGTGGAAAACTACCCAACCCATGATTTAGAATTACCAGCAATGGTTTTTGCTTTGAAAATATGGAGGCATTATCTATATGGAGTTAAATTTAAAGTATTTAGTGATCATTAGAGTTTGAAATGTCTCTTTGATCAGAAGGAACTGAACAAGAGGCAAAGAAGGTGGGTAGAATTTTTGAAAGATTATGATTTTGAATTGAAATATCATCCTAGAAAAGCTAATGTGGTAGCAGATGCCCTTAGTAGAAAGTCACTACATATATCCTATCTAATGATTCAAGAAATTGAGTTGTTAGAGAAATTTCGAGATTTAAATCTCTCAATAACCTTGCAACCTAAAGTTTTATGCATAAGTCAAACAAGAATTGTTAGTGAAATTAAATCATAGGGTAGGCAAAAACAGAGCATTGATAAATTTTTGCAAATGATCAAAGATCAGGTTACTCAAGGTAAGCAAAAAGGATTTCAAGTAATCAATAATGGGACTGTGATATATGGAAGCTCATTGTAGTAAATATACCATTCATCCAGGAACCACCAAAATGTACCAAGATCTTAAGAAAATTTTCTGGTGGCTAAAATGAAAAAAGAAATTGCAAGATTTGTAGCTAAGTGTTTAATATGTCAAAAAGTTAAGATAGAACACCAAAGACCAACCGGTCTACTTCAAACATTAGAGATCCCTGAATGGAAATGGGATAGTGTGGCAATGGATTTTGTGATGGGGTTGCCACGAACTTCTTCAGGACATGATGCTATATTGGGTCACTGTAGATAGGTTAACGAAAATAGCCTACTTTTCAACAATCAAGGCTACTTATTCATTAGATGGACTGACTCAAATGTACATTAATGAGATTGTCAAATTATATTGTATTCCTTCTAGTATTATATCTGATAGGACCTTAGATTTACCTCTAGATTTTGGGGAATACTATAGCAAGCATTAGGAACTAAACTTTGTTTTAGTACATCCTATTATCCCTAAACTAATGGACAAATTGAAAGGACCATTCAAACACTAGAGGATATGTTGAGAACGTGTGTCCTAGAACAGACAAGAAATTGGGATCAATATTTGCCATTAATAGAGTTTGCATATAATAACAGTCACCATTCCAATATTGGAATGACACCTTATGAAGCTCTATATGATAGGAAGTGTAGATCACCATTATACTGGTATGAAGTTGGAGAGAGAAATTTATTAGGACCAGACACAGTACAACAAACTTTAGAGAAAATAAAATTTATCAAGGATAGACAACTTACTGCACAAAGTAGATAGAAAAGCTATGCTAATCAAAGAAGAAAACCTCTAGAATTTCATGAAGGAGAACATGTATTTTTGAAAATTTCTCCTATAACTGGAATAGGCAAAGCACTTAAATCCAAGAAACTGAGTCCTCGATTTTTGGGTCCATTTCAAATTTTCAAAAAAGTAGGATCAGTAGCTTACCAAATAGCTCTTCCACCCAGTTTGTCAAATATTTATAATGTCTTCCATATATCTCAGCTTAGGAAATATTGTTCAAATTCTTCTCACATCCTATCCAATGAACTAGTACAATTAAGAAAAGACTTGACCTATTTCATCAAACTTATTCAGATTTTGGATACTTCTGAAAAATAGTTAAGAGGAAAAATAATTCCTTTGGTCAAGGTATTAAGGGAAGGATTAACAATAGAGGAGGCTACTTGGGAAAAGACAGAGGAAATGTAATAGAAGTATCTAGAATTATTCTCACCAAGTAAATTTTGAGGACAAAATTTTTTTTAAAAGGAGGGAAAAAATGTAATATCCCTTCTAAATTAAATATGATAGTATTTATTTTGTATTCTATATTCATAGGATATACGCATAATTTATTAAATTGTTATAAGGGACGTTGGTGAAATTAAAAATTTTTGTGTACAACTTAAATTATTTAGTTACAACAAATCCGAAAGATTTTCTAGAACGCTGGAATTTCTTAAAAACATTATTAAGATATGTTAAATAGAAATTAAGAAATAATTAGATAAAATAAAGTCTTAAAAACTCTAAATAACTAAACTAACTAAAAGGTTAGTAACTTAGTTTGTGAAACTAGATTAGTAACTAAGTTAGGTTAGTTTGGTTAGATTAACCAAATGTCATCATAACCTAGCCATTAACTAATAGAAACCTAGACATTTGTTAGGCTTTCCATTAGTTAGAAGTTTAGAGAAGCTACACTTGTTGCATTTAGCATTGGATGATTAGAAAGTATAAAAGGAAAGGAATTGAAAAAAAAGAAAAGAAAGATGAACACTTGAAGTTACTAGGAGTCTCGGCCAAGAGAGAACCAAGGAGGAGGAAAGAAGAAAAATTGAAGAAAAAGTGAGAAAAACTAAGGATTAAGAAGGGTTAAGGGTTTCTAAGTTCATCCACCAAGAGATCAAGCTAAGAATCTCATCTTTTTCATCTTGGTTTCATCTAATTTGAGGTAGGGAGTCATACCTTTTCTCTAAAATTTTCTTGGTTTGTTCTTGTTTCTAAGAGTGTTCTAGTATGTTTTTCACCATGTTTTTAAATTAAAAAGTCATGTTTATGGCTATTTTGTTAGTTTGAAACCCTAGGCTAGTAAGACTTGCATTTTGTTCTTGAGATTTTGGTGGGTTTCTATGGAAGTTTATTGAAAGAATAATGTTGTTGGTGGAGATGAATCATAAAGATGATGTTGATTTTTGAGAAATTATGATTAATAAAGGAAGATGTAAGAACTAGGGTTTTGTTAAAAATTAATTTGGGGATTTTGATCTAAACTTTGATTTTAAATGAAATTGAAGCTAAGAATGATCTTTTGATGTTAGAAGTGATTTAGTAATGATGAGAATGAGAAGAAAATATTCTTTGTCTAAAAATGGGTGTCTCGGCCAAGCATCAATCTTAAGGTTAGAATTGTTTGTTGATGTGTTATAATGTATCCTATTGTTATAATATTAAAAATTAATGATATAGATTCTATTGATGTTGAAATTTTGAGTAAATGATTGATTACGTTAATGTCACCTATTATGAGCTATTGAAGTTGTTATGTGAAAAAGTGATTCAAAGTTGTGACATTTATTTAATTGGCTTGGAGCCTAAAGATGTGACATTAATATTTTGAGAGAAATATGTATGTCTTCTAGGACCCATTAAGGTGAGTCCGTGGGGCTAAGGCACTTGGAACTTAATGGGGAGTCTTACATGGGTCATTTTTATTGAGCTCTATATCTCTCGTCCCAAGGCATGTGGGATGATCACTTTTATTGGGTTCCTAGATTAGGAATGACCATTGAGCTAGGGGACGCCCTAGAAAGTTTGGGATCTCAACTATATATATATAAATATTGTTATTGGCCATGTGAGCAAGAAGAGAAACTAAAATTTAATGGAATGCGAAATGATATTAGTTAGTATGTATTTTATTGATATAAAGTTAAATTATGTAGTATTTTGTTTGAAAATTATTTTCTGTAGTGAATGCAACTAGACATAGTATAGTTCAAAATAAATCCTTTTAATAACTATATGATTTTTCTACTGAGAATTTTACCCTTATCTATTATGTTCAGAGGAGCAAGATGGTACGCATCACGTTGCTAATTGTTATTGATGCTTACTGTGTTTACCATTCTGGCACTGAAGATATACGTATAGTGATTAATGGCATTAACATTTGATACTTTATTATGCATGATTCTGATTAACTATAAGCATGCATGATATGATTGTATATAAATATAAATAGTTAACTTGGCTACTTTTTGGGTGTGGTTGTCTACTGATGTACTAACCAACATTGATGATTCAGACATTTTAGATGTCTTTGTTGTAATTTTGAACCCACTTAGGGTTTGTAAATATTTTAGACAGATGTATTGGCACATCATATGTAAATATTAAATACTGATGCAACTAGTGTGATGTTTAAATTTATTGTTGTACTTTATTAATTTTGTGTTTCATTTATGTGTTTATTGTATAAATTACAAACATTAAAACCTAAATGAATAACCGCTACGCATTAATCGCTACGCATATTAAATATTAAATAAACTCCATTACGTGTTTAACCGCTACGCATATTAAATTAAAACCTAAATGAATAATGAATCACGTAATACTCTATCAGTCTTAAGTAAATATAAATATAAATGAGGTACGTATAAATAAATGCAGTATAATAATAAAATATAATTAAATTACTGGTAGAATGTTACAACTAGATATTCATAGTGTCCATATTTAGTTCTAAAAGCAGTTTTAGGAATGTCCTCTAGCTTAATCCTAATTTGATGGTATCTTGCTCTAAAATCTATCTTAGAAAATATTAATGCTCTCCTAAGTTGATCCAACCAATCCTCAGTTCTTGGAAGTGAGTATTTATTTTTAATGGTCACTTTATTCAATTGTCTATAATCCACACACAACCTTAAACTCCCATCCTTTTACTTTTCAAAAAGTACAGGGGCTCCCCAGGGTGATACATTAGGTAAACTAAATTTCTTGGCCAGGAGTTCTTCTATTTGCTTCTTAAGGTCACTTAATTCCAATGGAGACATTCTATAAGGTACTATTAAGATAGAGCCTGTTCCTGGTATTAAATCAATAGAGAAAGAAATGTCCATTTCCGGAGGTAATTCATTTATTTATGAAGGGAATACTTCTAGAAATTTTCTCACTACAGGGATAGTTTCTAATTTTTGTTGTTCCTCATAATTTAAAGAAAATAAGAGAACATATGCTTGTGCACCTTCTTTCAAATATTTCCTAACTTGAATGGTAGAGCAATAAACGTACTCATTTTCAATAGATTTAAACGTAGAAGTTTTAACAAAATTCACAGATTTCTCAAAACAATTGAGAACAACTTGATTTTTTGAGACATCCAGCCCATTCCAACAATAATTTTAGTTTGGTCTTATCATTTTTCCTTAATTACCACTTAGTTCATAAACTCTAGTTGGCACTTAAAAAGTTGATCATTATCTATCTCATCTCCTCAACAACTCATTCACTAGTTAAATTTTTCTACACAATCAAGATAGCATCATGCAGAATTTGTACTATGATACTCAATTAATTTGGTTGTATTAGGGTAGTGTCTATTTGCCTACATCTAAAGCAACTTGGTGACAATATAAGTCATTTTCATAGATGTAATGATTCAACCAAACCACAGCAACATCCTATTCTATAATATCTATCAAATTTCCTACATCAAGTAGAGTATTTAAATAATGAAGACTTGTTCATAACAAGGCAGTCACAATGCAAACGAATTCCACCAAGAGACTGCTATTATTCAAGTATGATAAACATCTAAGAAGTGAGCCAACCATGGCAGTAAGCATTCCTATCATATTAGCAAAAATTCTTGCAACTTTTTCAAGGACATCAATACCAAACATTAGTAATAAACCAAATCCACAACTAACAGATAATGTTCTACTTAAATAGGGCACAACAACATAAACAAAACATAACAATCATACTTGAAAGATCATAGAACAATCCAAACACAAGTACATTTAATTAAATTACACAATTTACAATCACAAGGAGTGAATAACTCTTAGGTCAAACAGTACAGTAATAAGTTTATTTTTTTATTATTTTTATATTCTTTTTGAGTGAATTCTTCTTCACTGTTTAATACATTTTTTTATACATAATAATACTTAGTTACTAAAATCCTTACTGCATTATTTAGAGTTTCTCAAATTTCGACCACATATTGGTCCAATATTTCTTCCTTCCTTGGCTGCAATATTGAGGTGCACTACTAAAAATCGCTTAAATAGCGACATAATTTAGTGATGGAAAAAATTCTGCTCACGAATTTTATGAATTAAACTTAGCGACAGAATTTAGAGACGGAATTAATTCCATCGCAAAATATCCGTGACAAATTCCGTCGCAAACCTACTTTATTTGTTTGTTATTTAATGAAATATATAGCGACGGAAAGTTGTTCCGTTGCTAAGTTATTTATATATAAAGAAATGAAAGTTTTGTGACCAAAATTTATAAGGCAGGAATCGAACCTGCAACTTGTGGTAAAACAAACTCTCCATTTACTATGAAGCCATACTTAGTTGTAATGTTTATGTTTGCATGTTTTACAATTTATAATTAAACGAATACTTTGATTTCTTTCCCTCATATGTTTTCCATTCCCTCTCATTCTTGGTCTGCCCTAAATTAAACACTCTGCTTCTATTTTCTGTTCCTGCAACATTTTCTATTCTCTCTCATTCTACGGTAACACTTTGCCTTCTTTGAGCCACCGTGGAACCTCCATTGCTGGACCTTGGCTCTACTGCTCCTCCCCACTTCGAGATCGCGCCTCCCCATTGCAGGTGAGGTTCCATTTTGCTGCTTTTGCTTGTAGTCTTTCCTACTTTGCTTTTATGGTCTGTATGCGAATGTGCAAGCAATAGTAAGAAGCCAATTGTTTTCCTTTGAATAAGTAGTGGTCTGTAGTCTTTCCTATTTTTGTTGCATTATACGCCAATAGTGGTATGTTTTTGTCTAGTGAAAAGCCTTTATTGACTGAACTAATTGAAGACAAATTCAGAGCACTTCATTGTTGACCTAAATTCACTGTAAAGAAGTGATAGCCACATTATCCCCGTGGCACAAGTGTTGGTCACCATCTATTTTCTCTCTCTCTTTTTTTTTCAGCAAGTTCTTCAACAAAAAGGATATGATATAAAATTATAAATACACCATGTAGATTTATCAAAAAAAAAAACTCACATACACACACACCATGTAGACTTTTAACCTCAAGTACAACTTGCCAAAGTTTTGATCCAATAATATAGTGGTGGACCATTAGAGACTATATAACAGTACACTATGAGTGGAAGAGTAACATAAAGGGTATATTGCTAATAATGTGCCTAATTGATCCTTTTACCCAAGATCTTAATAGTAATAGGGTTACTAGTGTAGGATATATTGTTAATAATATGCCTAATTGATCATTTACTCTAAGATCTTGACAGTAATCTGGTTACTAGTAACAATAGTAACCTTGGAGAATAAGATAAAATCCGTGAGAAGATTTTCATACTTCACAAAATTCTGGACCTGTTGCAATACATTAAAATACACTTGAAATCACAATCATGTGTAATTTTAATCTTTTGTGTGGCCAACTAGGCATTATCGTGCAAAGATCATGGGGAACAAATTATGGTCTTATAATATTGAAATGGCACTTCTTTTTTAAATTAGGATTTGTCATAAAGATTATCTTTTCACTATATCCCTTAACTTTTTTTTATTACTACTTTGTTATTCTTTCAATCATACAAGGGATCTATATAAAATAATAACTCAACTACCTAGACATAGAATTCTATCAACCTTCGTAAACATGATTATAAAGTAATGAAGAAAGAGACCTTGATAGATTCTTTCAATTTTACGTTGTCACTGTATTGATATTGTCCTTCTTAAAGTTCTAACTAATATAATGCTAACTACTAATATAGTGCTAACTTGCAATAATTTCAAGTGAATAAAATAAAATAAGAAGTTGTAAAAGTATACTATATTGTGATGTTTTAGCTAGTGCATATATTTACAATAATAAAAAAAATGCACATACATGTACTCGAAAAAAAATGCTACATACGTTTAAAAAAATTGGAAATTCCTATTAGACATAAAATATATCCTTTTAAGATTTTTTTTTCTCTCTACAAACTCTCTACTTTGAGTTTTGTGTTATTAGGTCCAACATTGTATTTCTCTTATTTATGTATTTAAGTTTGTATTATAATGCTTGTTTGTGAATTTTTTCAAGTTTGTTCTTTTGGGCCTACTTGAAATTTTAACGTTGGACTTACATATATTCAATTTTTTGAATTTTAGTCTTTATTTTCAGTAGCTTGTGATAAACCAAGTGCAGTTGCTAGACTTGAAGAGGACATTCATCTTTACTTTGCTTGGTTTTGTGTTAGTGGGTCCAACATTGCATTTCTGGTAATTCCCTAGAATATATGTTGGTATGCCTGAAAGTTAACTCTCTGTTTATAGTTTATATTAATGTTTTAACTAATGTAAAGAAATACTGATGCCTTCAATAATAAATGCAATCATGTTGTAAGTTATGGTCTTGTGTGCAGTCCTGTAAGTTAACTTTCTTATCTTGGTATGAGCTTCTTAGATTGTACTTCTAATTTGGTTACTTGATGTTGTTTGATAGGGTTTTTAATACTTCTAAAATGGAAATTCCTGAAAATCGCAAGTGGATGGATAAAAGGATAGGTTCTGATAAGGATATTACAAATGAATTTATAGAAGGGGTTTTTGAGTTTGTTGAATTTGCCTGTACCCAAGATCAATATAGGCTAGAAGAGAAGTTGAGGTGTCCTTGTAAAAAATGTAAATGTAGGAAGTACCAAGAAGTTGACGACGTTAAGGTGCATCTATGTAGTAAGGGTCTTATGAGTAACTACTACTATTGGACTAACCATGAAGAATCAATACCTCATATTCCTACTGTAGTTTTTGATAATTCATACTATGGAGGTAGTGGGTTGAGGGAAGACTTCAATAGGTATGAGCAGATGGTAATGGATGCCGCTGGACCTTCAATTGGTACTAACATTGAGCAACAAGGATTTAGTTATATTGAACAAATGAGTGAAGATCCTAACCCGAAGCCAAAATTTTTTTTGATATGTTAGCGGCTGCAAAAGCTCCCTTGTATGATGGTTGTGAAAATTACTATGAATTGTCAGCTGTAGTAGACGCTCTAAGTATCAAGTCTGACTTCAATAACTCTGGGAATTGCTTTAATCGATGGGTGGATTTCATGGGAAATGCATTGCCGAAAGATAATCGAATGCCCAAAAACTTGTATCGTGCAAAAAAAATCAGTAGAACAACTAGGGCTAGGTCGTGTTAAGATTGATTGTTGCCCAAATGGATGCATGATATACTATCCTCCTGAAGAGAATATGGAAAGTTGTAAATTTTATGGTCAGGAGTGGTATAAAAGAATCACTAGAAATGGTAAGGTTAAAGAAACTCCTTTGAAAAAAATGTGGTACTTCCCACTTGTCCAAAGGTTGCAAAGACTTTATTCCTCAATACAAACGGCAACTCTAGTGAGATGGCATCGTGAGAATCAGAGGGATTCAGGTTCTTTGTCTCATCCTCGTGATGGAGAAGCTTGGAGATGTTTCGATGAAATATATACAGAATTTGCAGAGGATCCTCGAAATGTGATATTAGGGTTGTGTGCGGATGGGTTTGCTCCATTTAATAAAACTGGTAGGACTTACTCTTGTTGGCCGATAATAGTTACCCCGTACAATCTTCCTCCTGAAATGTGCATGCGGAGAGAATTTTTGTTCTTGAGTGCTATAATTCCTGGCCCTGCGAATCCTAAAAGTAGAATTAATGTGTACTTGTGACCATTAATAGAAGATCTTAAAAAGTTATGGAATGAAGGTGTTCTGACATATGATGTATCACTCAAACAGAACTTTATCATGGAGGTAGCTTTGATGTGGATGATTAATGTCTTTCCTGCATATAGGATGTTATCTGGATGGATGACGATGGGAAAACTGGCTTGCCCGATTTGTATGGAGAGATCAAAAGCATTCACACTTCAACATAGCCGCAAAACTTCATTCTTTGATTGTCAGTGACAATTCTTACCAATTGATCATGCCTATAGAAGGAATAAGAATGCGTTTAAGAAGGGATGTGTTGAGACTGGAGTACCCCTGCCTAGGTTGACTGGTGAGGAAGCATGGGAAATGGTGAGACATTTTCCTAGCATTGTTGAATCTATAGGAGAACACCCAATTAGGTACGGGGTTACTCACAACTGGACCAAACGCAGCATATTTTGGGACTTGCCATATTAGAAAGTAAACATTCTCCCTTATAATCTAAATGTCATGCATATTGAGAGAAATGTGTTTCTCAATATTTTGTACACAGTTATGGATACCAAAGGCAAGACAAAAGACACTTTTAAAGCTAGGATGGATTTAACAAAATATTGTAGACGAAAGGATCTAGAGTTGCAAGATGTTGTAGTTGGAAAACTAAGGAAGCCGAAAGCACAATACACATTAACTAAGCAACAAAGGTTAGCTGTTTGTGAATGGGTTAAACAACTTAAGCTACCAGATGGGTATGCTTCCAATTTGGGTAGGTGTGTCGACATAAGGGAAGCGAAGTTATTCAGTATGAAAAGTCATGACTGCCATATATTCATGCAACGTTTACTCCCGATGGCATTCAAGGCTTTGCCGAAGTCCATTTGGAATACGCTTACTGAATTCGACAAATTCTTCACAGAATTAACTTCGTCATTGTTGAGAGAAAATAAATTGCGAGAGATGGAGCAGAACATTCCAATTATTAGGTGCAAATTGAAGCAAATATTTCCTCCAAGCTTCTTTGACTCCATGGAGCACCTTCCAATGCATTTGCCATACGAAGCAAGAGTTGGTGGTTATGTTCAATATAGATGGATGTATCCCTTTGAAAGGTGAATTCACTTATCTCATTCTTTTAAATGAAATTCTCATAAGAGTATAAAGGAAATTTTTAACTAATCAACTCAATTTTCAATTATTAGGTTTATACGTACCTTAAAAGATAAGGTCACAAATCCGTCTAAAGTCAAAGGCTCCATTTGTGAAGCTTATCTAGTGGAGGAGACTTCTACCTTCACATCTTACTACTATCCACCTGAAATTCCTTCTTGGAGAACAAGATTGCCACGTAATGACGATGGAGGTGATGGAAGTTCAACAAATCCACCATTGTGTATTTTTAATTATCCAGGACGTCCTGCTGGAAAACACAACTGTACTACCTTAGATGAAAGGCAAATGATAACTGCCAAATTATATGTTCTTTTAAATTGTCCAGAGGTGGAGCCTTTTTTGGAGTAAGTTATCGAGCATATGCTAATTACTCATATCTTGTAGTGATTAATACAAATCTTACATGATCCATGATCTGTATGCAGAATGTGTAACACCCCGAACTTTCTATCTTAGGAACAGTAATTTTGACAATTAACAGAATTTTACTGTTTAGTAATTTCTGGATACTGTAAAATTATTTTGATTATTTCGTCAGCATATTTGATCGTTTTGAGTAATTTGCTCCATGTCATGAAAATAAAAATTTTCGGGCCGGGGAAAAAATTTACGTAATTTAATTTTTACTGTTTAGTTTTAATTAATTTACGTAATCTGATTTGATATTTATGAGTTTTCTAATTTTTGTGATTTTATATATGATTATGAAATTTTATATTTTAATGATTTTTGGACTATATGTGGGCCCCAGGGGTCCTACGCGGGCCCGGGGTGGATCCCAAAAAGTGAAAATTTTTATACCTTTAGAAAAATTTGTACTGTTTAGACGGAGACAGGGGATCTTACTAAACTTGAATCCGGAAACAGTTTTAGAAAATTTCTTTTACAGTGTTTTGTACTGTATTTAATTATCGTGCAATAAAAATACAGTAAAAACATTTTTTTGTAGTGTTACAGCAGATACAAATAATAATTATACTGCTTAGTCAACAATAGTGGTTATAACCACTTTAGGACTTTGAATATCAACCATTGATTAAATCAACAGATGAGATCGATCTTATAAAATGGCTAGGACCATTTATAACCGTTGGATCAAAATTAAATCAATGATGGAGATGGATCATTAATGACCATTGGATTTGGATTTAGATCAATGGTGGAGAATTGGTCATCAAAAATGACTACAACCATTTTGGATCCTTGGATGTAAAGTTTGAAGGTGTAATCTTGACCCTTCATTTTGGAGACACATTCAATGGTTAGGATTGCAAGCAAAAAAATGATCCAATGGCTCAAATTATGTCTTCTATCTATAACCTAAACTTAGTAGCTATTTTAATCCAAACCATTCTTTTAATTAAGGGCTAAGATGGCTTAAAAAGGGTGGCTATGAAATTTGTCACACTTTGATGAAGCATGGAAGGGGGGACGGTTTTGGTGATGCAAAGGAGGGGGGGCAGTTTTGAGTAGACTTTTTAGGCCAAAGAAAAAGATGAAGACAATAATCTATCACCTTGTCCATTATTGCAAGTTTGCATGCAAAATCACTTAGCAAAAATTCTCTCATTTTCTCTCCAAAATGCAAGCTACGGCCACCACCCCAAACCACACCTTCCATCACTCAACAATTCTAAACAACCATATTTCTTGAATCCTTTCATCATTCTAAGAACCTTTGTAGTTCATACCAAGTTCTAATTCTTCCATCTTGAAAAACTTTTTCCAAAATCAAGCTTTAAGATTTTGAAGTGAAGTGTAAGGAAAACTTCACTTCAAAATCCTAATTCTTTCATGATTCTAAACTATATTTGATCTATGCTTCTTCTTATTCAAGCTTAATATACTAATTTTCTTGTGTTTGTTTCATGTTTAAGAAACTTGTGTTGGTGGAGATCTTGTTCAAAATACAAAGCAAGGAGCTTTTGAGGATCTTCAAGAGGTAAGAGGGAGATTCATCTCACCAACCAAGTATGGTGGTGAGGGACATGTTATCTATTTGGTGGTTGATGAATCCATGTGAGGATTCATATCCATGTTCATGTAATAATTTGTATGTGTTTATGTGCTTTGGTTATTTGCTTATGTTTGATATGATTTGCATGGTTTTGCATAGTTTTATTGCTTGTGTGATATGCTTATAATATGCATGATGATGTATGTTAAATATATTATGATGGATGCATGTTGAAATAAGCAATTTTGGCTCCAAAAGCCATGGAGGAGGTCACGGTTTTGGGCTTCTAAAACTAGGGTTTTTATTGAATTTTTTCAAGAACAATGGAGTTAATTTTTAGTCCTTGAACTAAAGCAAATTTCGGCTAAGACACCAACAAATTTGGTGTTCACAAATTTATATTTTCATGAATGATAAAATTGAATGATTTGGGAAGTAAGGAAAATAAACAAAAGGGTTTGTTTTACAAAAATAATGCACACGGTTTTTGAGTTATATTTTTATTAATTTATTTTGTGTAGAAACAAGAATGGAACTTAGATGATTTACAAGAAAAATATTTGATGGTTTCAAAGGCCATATATAAGGTTTTGACAATTTAGAAAAAAATGTTTGATGTTATGAAATACAAGAATTTTCATATAAAGATTTTGGAGAGGGAATTAGATTTTTGGTCAATAAACTGAAGTGGAATTTTCATAAATAAAAGAAAAAGGAGGTTGAAAGTGTTTGAACCCCAAATTATTTTAAAGATAATTAATTTTTAGAAGTGATTTAGAAATATAAAAGGAAATGTCTGTAACTTAAATTTACTAACGTAGAACTTATTTCTTAAGTTTTGGAAAACGTTAGGAAATCTAAAGTTAGAAACAATAATTAAATTAACTAAATGTGATTTTGTAAGATTAAATCAATAAAAGCCCAAAATAATATTTTTAAAGTTAAGAAATATTTTACGAAGTGTAAAAACAGTGAAAAAACAAATTATGTAACTAAAAACGTAATTTTTAAAGTTACGCGATTTGAAAAACGTTAAAATATTTCTACGCGATTGGTAAAACGTTTAAATATTTTACACGATCGAAATGTTGTAGAAAAATCGCTATGCGATTTAAAAATGAAAGAATATTTTTATGCGATTTAGAATACAGTAGAAAATTGTTACGTGATTTTTAAACGTAACAGAAAATGTTAAAAATTGTTGTTTACGTAACAAAATATTACGTGACTGTAAAAAACATGACAAAAATATTTCTCGAATGAGAAAAATGCGATAATGTGATTTTGCTGTTAATTATATAGTAAACTTTACAGTTAAAATCAGTATACGAATACTGTACAAGAAATTGAGACATTTGCCGTAATTAGCATTAATACATTTTACGAACATAAAACAGTATTTTCACCTGGCATGAGAAATTATGTGATTTACCTTTGGTTTGTAATTGGTGCATTATACATGCATTGAAAATGGTCCGATGGACTGTATATGGCTAATTGCCTAGGAGAAACGTACATCTCTTGAGTGGGTGCGATACGTGTAGTGTAGGTCACTTGTTGACCTTGGGGGCATCGGGGTGCGGGTTGCTCGCAATGGGCAGTTAGTAGCTTTTTTGTACCGTGGGTTAGACCGATGCAACACACCGATGATCCGGACCGAGACACTATTCTTAATCGAGATTTGACAAAGACTGTCGTGTATGTGCTAGATGTGCAAGATATAATTATAGCACTTGGTCTGAGGCACGTGGTACCGACAGATCTTTTCGATCAATTTCTCAGACCTGAATTTAGCTCCATGGAGTAGGAAATCGAGTCTATGTGTTCATGCATTAACATAAATGCTTACATCTGTGTGATATAATAGTTATGAAATATTGATTATGACAATTGTATTTTTTTAAAATATTTGCTTAGTGTAGATGGCATTTCTTGTAATTATTAAATGCTAGTTTTGATCTATAATATGTTGATGCCATAAGTGTAATATGATGTGTTTATATGGTATGCTATTATGTTATCTCTGTGCTACCATGCTAGTATTGGCGTAGGTGATCTCACCTCTTTGTATGTATATGTGTATATTATATTTATAATTGGGTGAAGACGTTGAGAAAGAAACAGTACAAGAAGGAGAAGAAGAACTACTTCTCACGTTTAGGAACGCAGAATTTTGACAGTATGACGTCAAGAGCTAGTTTCTTCGGATATGAACGTCTACAATTCCACGGAGGAGCTAGAGAATGGAGAACAAGTCTCGATGAGCGAGGACTTATTTACGAAGGGTATCTGACTGTTAGCATTAGTAAACTATTTCGCGGGGATCTGTTTTTCTGTGTGACTATTTTTATTCATGTTGAATTTTCTTTGCATATCGGGCGACATTGGGATACTAGAAATTATGTCCCAACGGAAATCAGCATAGTATCATCAGCCCGGACACCTGTCCGTAGGGCTACTCGTCATAACGGATTCTTATCTGCTGAGGAACCTGAGGAGGACCTGTCTGAGGGGTCTGCTACTTAGTTAAACTTGGGCAAGTTTGAACTCTGATATAAACTATGTGTGTAATTATTTAAGTGTGTTTGTAGTTTTGAGACATGGTCTGTATATAAATAATCCTGACAACACTTTTGTAATATGTATATGATGTAAATTATATATGAGGTTGCTATAATATTTTATTTTCTGCTAAGTTTATTTTACGGAAATAAGAAATTTTACAACCCGTAATTTTATGATAACATTACATTATATAACTTGGAGTAATTCGGTAATAATAACGTGTAAATGTGGCACCCTGCGGTGGGTGTTACATTAGTTGGTATCAGAGCCCAAGTTAGAGTCTTTTGGGGTTTATGGTTAGGTCTGTCTTGTTTGTGTTGTGTGATTCTCTGTTAGTGGTTTCTTGGTCTAAAGATTTATTTTAACTTTCTGGTGTTGTTCAGTTTGAGTAGGGAAAAAGTAATGGCTGGACGAGGACGTGGACGTGTGAATAATAGAACAGATATGGAACTTAATGGGGATAATAATTTGAATATGGCTGCCGCTGTAGCAGCAATGCAAAGAATGGCTGAAGTGATTGTACAGCAAAATCAAAGGGCTAATGATGAACGAAAGCTTACGTTAGCAATGTTTGTGCTAGTAGGAGATGGTGAACGCTGGTGGGCAGGAGCCCGAAGATTGTTAGAAGCTGAAGGGAGAATTGTGACATGGCAACTTTTTAGACAGAAGTTTTTGGAGAAATATTTTCCAGCAAGTGTGAGGCATATGAAGGAAATAGAATTTCTGAGTTTACGACAAGGGTTGATGTCCGTACGTGAATATGCGGCAAAATTTGAAAGTTTGTCTCAGTTTTCGAGATATTTGCAGATGAACCCAGATGAGGGTTGGAAATGCAGGAAATTTGAGGAAGGATTAAAGCTGGATATTAAGAGAGCAGTATCGATGTTGGAGATTAATCAATTTCCAACTTTGATTGAAAAATGTTGTAAAGTTGAAGAGATTGATCATCAACGAGCGGCAAGGAATAAGAATTTTGGACCCACGCGGTTCCAAAAAGGAAAGGGTAGCAGAGGAATTCGTTATCAACAGAAACCATATGCAAGACCGACTGGAGGTCAGAACAAGTAGCAGTCTGTTGGAGGAAGCTCTAGTCGGGATAAGGCAAGTCAAGCTGGGACTCCCCCAATTAGATGTTTCAAGTGTGGGAAGGATCATCACACCAAGGACTGTCAACATAAAAGTGTAGTCTGTTTTAGATATGGAAAGCCTGGTCATTTCTTAAAAGAATGTGATCAGATAAAGAAAGAACCATCTATGGGAAATGTTTGAACTGCAAGGCCGCAGGCGGGTGGTTGCGTATATACAATGAGCGGAGAAGAGGCCGCGAAATCGAAGGACTTGATAATGGAGGAGTGTGCTATTAAAGGTAATCCTTTAACCGTACTTTATGATTCAGGAGCAACGCATTCTTTCATTGCATGTGATTGTGTGCAGCGTTTGGGTTTGACTGTGATTGCATTGCCATATGATTTAAGTGTTGCTACTCCTACTGATAAGCTTGTGATTACTTCAAAAGTATGCCTGAATTATCCTATTTGTGTTAGGGATAAAACATTTTATGTGGATTTGATCTGTTTGCCTCTTTCTAAGATTAATGTAATCTTAGGGATGGATTGGTTGTCTTCTAACCATATCCTAATTGATTGTTCGAATAAAACATTAGTATTTCCTGAGGCTAAGGATCCTAGATTTCTAACGGCTACTCAAGTGGAAGCTTGTCTGAAGGAAGAAGATCATGGGTATCTATTGTTATCTTCTTTGGAAGTTGAATGTGATGATGTATTAAAAGATATTTTTATAGTTAATGAGTTTCCTGAAGTATTTCCTGAAGATATACCTGGACTACCACCAGTAAGGGAAATTAAGTTTTCTATTGATCTAGTACCTGGAGTTAGACCAATATCTATAGCACCTTATTGGATGGCACCGATTGAATTGGCAGAGCTGAAGAAACAGTTAGTGGAATTACTGGAAAAACAGTTTGTGAGACCTAGTGTGTCACCTTGGGGAGCACCTATTTTATTGGTCAAAAAGAAGGATAGGACTTCTCGTTTATGTGTTAATTATCGGCAGTTAAATAAGATCACGATAAAGAATAAATATCCATTACCAAGGATAGATGATCTTATGGATCAATTGAGAGGAGTTGCCATATTTTCAAAGATTGATTTGTGATCTGGGTATCATCAGATACGTGTGAAAGAGGAAGATATTCCCAAGACTGCATTCCGGACGCACTATGGGCATTACGAGTATCTTGTGATGCCATTCGGTGTGACAAATGCACCAACTATATTCATGGACTTTATGAATAGAATTTTTCGTTCATACTTGGACAAGTTTGTTGTTGTCTTTATTGATGATATTTTGATCTATTCTCGAAATCAGGAGGAGCACGCAGAACATCTCAGAGTGGTTCTTCAGATATTAAAGGAGAATAAGCTTTATGCTAAATTGTCCAAATGTGAATTCTGGTTAAGTGAAATTCAGTTTTTGGGACACATAATATCGAAGGATGGAATTGAGGTTGATGCTTCAAAGGTGGAGACAATTGTTAAATAGGAAAGACCAAAGACTATAACGAAAATCGGTAGTTTTATCGGATTAGCAGGTTACTATCGGAGGTTTATTGAGAGTTTTTCCAAAATAGCAGGACCTCTTACCCAAGGAGCTATTCACACGACTTCACACACGCAAGGGGAAGTGGATATCTACAAAAGCAACAAATATTGTTGTAAGTATAAATGCTGCAATTAAATTTTAATATATGGTTAAGTCAATTTGCAAGCATAAATATTTATTAACAATTGTATTTATCAAGATGAGTGCCAAAAACGTATCAATGAGAGCGACTCACAGCGGCCACCAAGAGAGGAGACTATTGACATCCACTTTGACAACAACATCTACTTGGATGTTGTTGGAGGCATTAGCAGCAAGAAACACATCTTTGGCTTGGGATCTGATGCTGCTTGTCATGCATCATCTTCCTCTGCATCTGCTGAAGGTTGTTCACAGTCGGAGATGGAAGTGATGAGGAGTCTAGTTGCAAGTCTCAGTACGCAGGTGGTGGAGCAGAGAAACTTAGTTATGGAACAGGGAAACTTAATCAACACAGTCTTACAGTGCTTGAATGCATCTACTAGTGGCTCACAAGCTACAGGCAACGATTAGGAGGATGAGTTACTTGGTGATGGGGATGAAGATGAAGATGACATAGAGGAGGATGACTATGATCTTTTTCTTCCTGATGTTTGATACATGGTCTTTATGTTTGTCTTGATAAAGAACCTGTATAACTTAATTTATATTTATCTTAATCTTTTGAAATATTTTTATTTTGACTTTTTAAAATACTGTAGTATGACATGATAATGATATTTTAAAATTTTGGAAATTTGTTGCTTGATTTTGGATTAGATTGTTGTATTGTGTTGTATACAGGTTTAAATTGTATAATTTGACTGTTTAAAAATATAAAAAAATAATTTAAAATATTTAGGTCATCAGCGACGAAAGAAATAGATTTATACTTCACCCTTAGCGACGGAATAATATTTTAATTGTTAAGAAACTTTGGTCACAGATGTTAGCGATGAAATTTTATTAACTAGCGATGGAAAAAATCCATCGCTATTTAGTCACAGAATTATATTTCCGTAGCTAAGAAATTAGCCACCAAGGATTACGCGACATAAATTTTTCCTTGACAAATTCGGTCGCTAATAGTTATAGCGACAGAATTTAATGGATCAGCGACGGATTTTTTCCATCACTATTTAATTAATTTTTAGTAATGGTGATCAGTCTCAATATCACAACACTCATAGGTAAATATCCATATTGTCACACATAAGCAAATATGTAAAAGTATAATCCTAGAAATATTTATCTAACCTATGCACCATGCATAGTAAAAAAGTTGACCCATTACCCTAGGCACACTAGGACTATTGCTCTAATACCATAATGTAACATTCTACTAGTGATTTAATTATATTTTAATAATATACTCAATAATTAATACGTTCCTCATTTATATTTATATTTAGTTAATGCTGATAGAGTATTACGTGCTTCATTATTCATTTAGGTTTTAATTTAATACATGCAATGGATAAACACGTAATGGAATTTATTTAATATTTAAATAAACTAAGTTATAATTCCCAAATATATATACGTATATTTATATTATTTTTAATTTATACGATAAATGCATAAATAAAACATAAAACTAATAAAGTACAATAAGAAATTTACAACACACTAGCTGCGTTTGCATTTAATATTTACATATGGTGTGCTGATATATTTGTCTAAAATATTTACAAATCCTAAGTGGGTTCAAAATTACAAAAGAGACATCTAAAATGCCTGAATCATCTATAATGGTCAGTACATCAGTAGACAAGCACACCCAAAAAATAACCTAGTCAACCATTTATATCTATATACAATCATATCATGCATGCTTATCAGTAGTCAGAATCATGCATGATAAAGTATCAGATGTTAATGCCATTAGTCACTATCCGTATTTCTTCAGTGCTAGGATGATAAACACAGTAAGCATCAATATCAATCAGCAACGTGATGCGTACCATCTTGCTCCTATGAACATAACAGATAAGGGGTGAGAATTTAAAATTCTTAGTAGAGAAATCATACAGTTATCAAAAGCAATTAATTTGATCTATGCTATGTTCAACTACATTCACTGCAGAAAATAAATTTCAAACAGAGTACTACATAATTTAACTTTATATCAATAAAATATATACTAAACAATATCATTTCACATTCCATTAAATTTTACTTTCTCTTCTTGCTCACATAGCCAATAAGATATCATATGTATAATTGAGATCTCAAACTTTCTATGGCGTCCCCTAGCTCAATGATTATTCTCACTCTGGGAATCCAATAAAAGCGACTCGTGTAAGACTTCCCATTAAGTTCCATTGTGCGTTAGCCCATGGACTCACCTTAATGGGTCCTAGAATATATACATCTTTCTTTCAAAATATTAATGTCACATCTTTAGGCTCCAAGCCAATTAAATAAATGTCACAACTTTGAATCACTCTTTCACATATCAACTTCGATAGCTCATAATAGGTGACATTAACATAATCAATCATTTACTTAAAATTTAAACATGAATAGAATCTATATCATTAATTTTTAATATTATAAAAATAGGATACATTATAACACATCAACAAACAATTCTAACCTTAAGATTGATACTTGGCCGAGACACCCATTTTTAGATAAAGAAGATTTTCTTCTCATTCTCATCATTACTAAATCACTTCTAACATCAAAAGATCATTCTTAGCTTCAATTTCATTCAAAATCAAAGTTTAGATCAAAATCCCCAAATTAATTTTGAACAAAACCCTAGTTCTTACATCTTCATTTCTTAACCATAATTTGTCAAAAATTACATCATCTTTATGATTCTTCTCCACCAACAACATTATTCTTTCAATAAACTTCCATAGAAACCCAACCAAAATCTCAAGAACAACATCCAAGGCTTACTAACCTAGGGTTTCAAACTAACAAAATAGCCATCAATAAGACTATTTGATTCAAGAACATGGTGGAAAGCATACTGGATTACTCATAGAAGTAAGAACAACTCAAGAAAACTTTAAAAGAAAGGTATGACTCCCTACCTCAAGATAGATGAGACTATGATGAAAAAGGTATGATTCTTGGCCTAATTTGTTGGTAGATGAACTTGGAAACCCTTGATTCTTCTAGTTCCTTGGCTTTCTTCTTTTTCTTCAATTTTTTATTCTCTCCTCCTTCTTGGTTCTCTCTTGGCCAAAATCTCTAAGAGCTCAAATGGTCATCTTTTCTTTTCTTTTTTTTTTCTCTTCAATTCTTTTCCTTTTATATTTTCTAACTAACCAATAGAAACTAAAACAAGTGGCATTTATCAAAGTTTCTAACCAATGAGAAGTTTAACAAATGGCTAGACTTTCATTGGTCCATGGTTAAGTTAAGATGACTCCTAGTTACTCCAACCAAATTAGTCTAACTTTGTTACTAATCTAGTTCTATAAACTAAGTAAGTTACTAACTAATTAGTTAACTTAGTTACTTAAGGTTTTTAAAACTTTATCTTACTTAATTTTTCTTAATTCTTTCTAACTTTTCTTATAAATGTCTCTTGAGAAATTTTAGCATCCTAGAAAATTTTTTGTCTGTCTTTTGAATTTGCTATAATTAAATAATTCACTTTGTACACAAAAAATTTTAATTCCACATACGTCCTTGGTACACAAAAATTTTTAATTTCACTTACGTCCCTGAATAATAATTTAAGAAATTATACACATGTCCTATAAATACAGAATACAAAATAAATACTATCATATTTAATTTAGAAGGGATGTTACATGAAGGAGAGAAAATAGGGAAGGAAGAAGGATGATCAAGGAAAGAAAAGCAAGGAAACAAGGAAGAGTAACAAGATCAAGGAGCCATAGAAGGCAAGGTAGGGGGTTTTTCTCTATCAGTTTCTCCATTTTTTTCTAAGCTTTGAAATCTTGTGGTTTTGATGAAGGTTTTCAAATGAGAAAGATGATTAAGTGTTGATTGTAAAAGGAGAACTTGAAATTCTTGATTTATTTTGATGAACCTTGAGTTTTGAAAATGGGTATGAAACTAATATTTGATTCTTTGTTTTGAAAGTGTTTTGGATGTTTGTATATGAATAACTTGATGATATGGTAAGCTTTTGAGTTGCATTTCTTGATGAATTTTTGAGCAGCTAGGTTTCATCCGAAACCCATAAAGTTGCAATGCAAAGAGCATGGAGCCGTAACACCAAATGGTCATGTCCCGCGGCACAAATCGATTGAGGTGTTGCGACACCAATTTGTTGAGTGTGCCGCGACACACTTGTAAAATGAAGTCGTGGCACAACCTTGCATTGTCTTTACATATTTGAAAATTTGCCTTTATGTGATTTTTTTATGAAAAGCATGATGTTTTGGCATGAAATGATATAATGGAATACCCTAATGTTTGACTGATGAGATATTAATGCCTTATGCCATGATTATGAGATTGATTGATGACTTTGAAATACCTATGATGAGAAAAACTAAGATGTGCATATTTTTGCATGATTGATGATATGATGATTAAAGAGATTGGATCAAAGATGATTTTCTCTCAAGGGTATCCCTTTTTGAAAGTGGGCTAATTTGGGTTTTGGATAAACCTTGCACTAGGTAAGTCTTGGACAATGGCAAGAGAATATGAGAATTTATCTATACCAAAGTAATAGAGGTTGAGGAAGACCTCCCTCTTTACCCATGCTTTCCTAGACATCAAGTGGTAGAGAATGACTTCGCTACTTGAAGTGATCCTAAATCCTAGATAGTGTAAGGATTTCTGTGCGTTTTCCCTATTCCAGACAACTGAATATATTATGAGGATTTCTGTGCGTCTTCTTTATCATGGTAGTTTGAAGTCTACCCCTAGTTCTAGACTAAGGATTTCTGTGTGTCCTCTTTACTAGAAGGAGATAGATAGGGCCTAATTACCTGGAGTAGTCTTGTGTGACAAATTGATCGTCATAAATAGGTTGATGTGCACCAACCTAAAAGCAGGCTACTACCAAGTGAATGAATAATATTATGAGCTCATATCTTTGACGTTAAGATGAGACTTTTGTATTGATGATTTGATATTTGATAAAATGATTTATGAATTAATGAGTTTTCAGAAATAAGGTTTTTTTATATGACTTTAGTATTGATGATATTTTGATTTTATGAAAATACAAGATTTGATAACATGATTTACGATTGAAAGATAAGAAATTTAAAGATGTGATTTATGATGTGATTTTTGACGATATGAATGATTTTCATAAAGATAAAATGAATTGTATATTTCAAGAAGAGGAAGAACCTGTTTTGGCTTTCTACCACCTTCCTAGATTAACATTGAGTATTTTAAAATGGATTTTTCCCCGAAATAATTAGAATTATTGTGATGGCATGTTTTTAAATAAACTACTAAGAATTTCATGATTCTCACCCCTACTTCTATGATTTCCACAATGATTCCAGGAAAGATCTACAACAGTTGAGCAAGATGATGAAACATGGAGCTTGTGATGAAGAGAAAGTTTAGTTTATTTAGTTAAGATTTTTGTACAATAAGAGGTATATTATATAATGTACAGCGATGTATAATTTGCATATAATTCATTTCATATTATATGTAATGCTTCTGAAAAAGACTCATATTTTGTATATTATTAAATCATTTATTTAAATACTTACGGATATTCACAAGTAATGTACCAAATTCTAATTACGGATGCATAAGCCGAATTCGTCATTAGTATCAGTATTTGGGATATCACGCTTTGCCTTTAACTAGGTTAATTAGGTTGACTAGGAAGGCCAACACTTTTGAATGGACATAGAAATGTGAGAATAACTTCCAAGAGTTGAAAGAGAAATTGACCACTACACATGTGCTAGTAATACCAGACCCACAAGAAAACTTTGAAGTTTATTGTGATGCTTCAAAAAATGGGTTAGGTTCTGTGTTGATACAAAATGGACGAGTAGTGCTTATGCTTTAAGGCAACTAAGACCCCATGAAGATGAAGAGAGTTACCTAACCCATGACCTGGAACTAGCAGCAATTGTGCTTGCTTTAAAGATTTGAGGCATTATCTGTATGGGGTCAAGTTTGAGATCTTTAGTGATCACAAAAGTTTGAAATAATTGTTTGATAAAAAAAGAGTTGAATATGAGACAAAGGAGGTGGATGGAGTTTCTAAAAGATTATGACTCTGAATTAAAGTATCATCCGGATAAGGCCAATGTTGTGGCCAATACGCTTAGTAGAAAACTTATGCATATATCCCAAATGATGGTGCAGGAGATAGAACTCCTTGAAAGCTTCAGAAAATTGAGTTTGGTAATGATTATGTTACCACATGGTCTATGTTTGAAAAGTTTAGAGATTCAAAATGATTTGAGGACTCAAATCAAAGAAGCTTAAGAGAAAGATGAAGCTTTAAAGCTAATAGATGAACAAATTCAATTAGGAAAGAAAAAAGAGTTTAAGAAGGCTAAGGATGGGACACTTATGTTTAGAGATAGACTTCGTATTCCAAGAGAAGATGAAGACAAAGAAAAGATTTTAAAAGAAGCCTATAAAAGTAGATACACCATCCATCCCAGATCCACAAAAATGTATCAAGACCTCAAAAAGATGTTTTGGTGGCCCAAACATGAAAGGAGATATAGTTGAATATGTGTCTAGATGCTTAGTTTGTCAAAAAGTGAAAATAGAACACGAAAGACTTTCAGAACTTCTTCAATCCTTGGAAATTCCTGAGTGAAAATAGGAGAATATATCAATGGATTTTGTGATGAGATTACCAAGGACTCGATTAGTCCATGAAGCCATTTGGGTTATAGTGGATAGATTGACAAAGTCTGCACACATTTTAGCCATAAAGGCTAATTGGCCATTAGATAGATTAGCCCAACTGTATCTCCAAGAAATAGTCAGATTGCATAGAATACCCTCTAGTATAATATTAGATAGAGACCTTAGATTCACATCTAGATTTTTGGGGAGTTTTACAAAAAGCCTTTGGGACAAAGTGAACTTTAGCACTGCCTATCAACTGCACACAGATGGCCAAACTGAGAGAACCATCCAGACACTAGAAAATATGCTCAGAGCATGTGTGCTAGAACAACAAAGAAGTTGGGATAAGTTTTTACCCCTAATAGAGTTTGCTTACAATAACAGTTATCATACCATCATAGGAATGGCACTCTATGAAGCTTTGTATGGCAAAAAATGTAGATTACCCTTATGTTGGTATGAAGTAAGGGAACAAATTATCCTAGGACTAGACTTGGTACAGCAGACCACATATTAGATTAAAATGATCAAGGATAAGATGTTAACAGCCCAAAATAGACAAAAAAGTTATGCGGATGAAGGAAAAAGACCTTTGGAATTCAATGAAGGAGAACATGTGTTCCTCAAAATCACTCCTACTACGGGAGTTGGTAGGGTTGTAAAAACCAAAAAGTCGACTCCTCGACTTCTTGGTCCCTTTTAGATTTTGAAAAGAATCAGACCAGTTGATTACCAAATAGCTTTACCCCCTAGTTTGTCAAACCTCCATGATGTTTTCCATGTTTTCCAACTCCGAAAGTATAATCTGGATCCTTCACACATTCTGAAAAATGAATCAATATAGTTAAAAGATGATTTGATCATGGATAGGGCTACAAAAGAACTCAGAGGGAAACAAATTCTTTTGGTAAAGGTGTTATGGGAGGGAGATGAATCAGAAGAGGTCACATAGGAACTCGAATCCCACTTGATGAAAGATCATTTGGAGCTTTTTGAATAAGGTAAGCAAATTTTAAGGACGAAATTTATAAAAAAAAAGGAGAGAATTGTAACATTCTCTCCAATCCAATAAACTGGATCAGGGTTATAGAAGCTCAACAACATTGGTATAGGACACCAGTTAATTTTGGTAACTATCTGGTATTATTTGAGTATAAATCTATAACAATGAATATGAGAATTAGCTCTTATAAACTTGGATTGTTGTGAGAATAGCTGAGAAAATAGAAATAAATAAGGAAGATTTATTTCTAATCTATGAATAATTAGAATAGATATATGAAAGCTTCTTAATTCAATTCCATAGGTTTAATTTAACCCAGGAAATAATAATGAAGCTTAGAGAATGATAATGCAGTATAATGAAAATGGTGGAATGGTAATATAGAGAATAAAATGAAATCCTAGAATTTTCTATGATACCTATGAAGTTTCTAGCTAGATTTCATTTTTAACTCTCTATTCCTACATACTCTATTGTAGCTTGCTGCCAAATCCATCAAATTTGTTGACTTTCTTACGTTGCTTACTCTTCACTCTTCTCCATTCTCTAACATTTTCACGCTGCCAATAATAGAAGAAAGGAAAGGGAAAAAGAGCAACAAGAATCAAATAGGAAAGATGGGACAAGAAGAAGAAGAAGAAAGGAAAGCCAAGAAAGGAAAGAATAAACCATCCTCAAGCTAGGTAGGGGTTGTTTTCTTAGACTTTTCTTACTAAGCTTGATTTCTTATGGTTTTGAAAGAAAACTAGATTGTATGGACCCATCTTTATGTTTTGAAAGAATAAAGCATCGAAGACAATGATAAGGACCCATCTAAAATTCACCAATAAACACAAGCAAATCACCATAATTCATCTGATTTGAGATTACAAAATATGGACTTATCACCCCATATAGTTGAGCTTTGCTTATCCTCAAGCAAAGAATAGGCATAAAAAACAAGGTTAAACTCAGCATCCAGAAACATGAATCAAGGAAAATTCTATAATTTAAGAATTCAATCAAGTTCGACACTCAAATCTAATCTAGCAAAATCATTTAGCGCTTAATACAATCAAAAGCTTGAGTCAAGCTTGAATCTTTTCTCCTTACTAACCAGTTGAGGTCATTCATCTTTCCATCGCTCAAGTGTTTAAGGACAAGGAGATCATTTTACCATAGGCTTGGTTATCAATCTCATCCTCACTTCCAAATTCACACACAACGCAAGAATCAAAAGGGCTTCCTTTGGTTGTAATAGGGCCAAGGAGAACAATGAAAGGTAGTAAATAGATAAATAAGGATAAAGAATATTCATGGATAAATTGATAGAAAACAGAATCAGGTTGAAAAGATGATAAATAGAACATAATGCACAAGGGTATAACAGATTCTCATTTTCAACTCAATATTCTCATTATTCTTCACCAATAATCCTTTACTTTATTCTTCCCTCTCCATTTTTTTTTCAAACCGTTGAAGACAAAAGCAACCCTTAATGACCTTTCAATTTCAGTTGCTCCATTATTCTAAAAAAAAATAATCAATGAATCCAACCTGATTATTCAATTAGGTATCAAGTGAAATCAATTTCAGGCTCAAATGGGACAACTAAGGGATTATTTTCTCAACGCAACTTTGGAAGTTAAGAAAGAATTAAACTTAATTGCCTTAATCATGTTCAAGTATGTGTGTGAACCATTAAAGTCTCAACAAGATATCAAAACAAGTTCTAGCACACATTAATCAAGAGAAATCTCACTCCAGAAGAAAAATAGGATTTGGTTTATGAAAAATCCAATCATTAAAGGTCAAAACTCACTTTCTAGCTAAGTTGACAAAGAGAACAAATACAAGCAGACATGACTAATTTTCAACTAAAATACTAAATCTCTCTTTACTTAATTGAAAAAGATTGTTTCACACAATATCAACTCATGATTAGTGAATTCTCCTCTTAAACATATTTCTATCAGCTCAGTATTAATTTAAGAAATTAACACAATTCCTACTTGATTACTTGTAAAACTCAAGTGTTCATTGATTCAATGTAATTAATAGTTAATTGCATAAAAAGTTAAGTGTACCCCCCCACACTTAAGACCAACATTGTCCTTAATGTAGAAAAAAAGAAAAAGAAAATAGAAATAAAAAATACAAGAATAACAATAAAAGAAAATAGTACAAAGGATAATAGAACTTCCCTAAAAATACGATGACATCATGTAAGGAAAAGTCATATAGGTGGTGGGGATGGTGGAGCCTGAGGGAAGCGTGTAACCATGAGCTCAAACATTTGGTCCAACTGAGCAGTGACATGTTGTCGAAAGTTAGCTTGATCAGCAGCCATGCAACTCAGGTTGGTCAGCACACGCTATCAGAAACTAGCCTGATCAGCCTCCAGGCAAGCCAGTCGTTCATTCAGATCGATCAATACATTCGGGGGTAGCGATGGCACACCATCCTCAGTAGTAGTGTCAGGATGATCCTCCAGCAGGGGGAAGGAGGGGTCGGGATAGGCCCACCATGAAGTGTCTAATGCCCTGGAGCAACCTCTTAAGCAAGGCCCAGGCAGAGTAGCATATCTCGATCAATCGACTCTATCTGCTTAGCGAGATAGGCATTTGTATGAAGGGCACCGAGGTTCTGAGCAAGGTTAGAGACATAGAAACCCACTGGAATGTACCTCTGTTTGGCCCCACCTTTGGCCTTATCGAGCTTGGAGATGTGCTGAAAAAACATATAGCCAAGGTTACAATGGTATCCATGTACCAAACACCAGAGTAAAAATGGTTAGATTTAGTGACAACCCCAGTGCTATGCTATTGGCTCGAGATGCTATTAGCGATGAACTAGTGGAGCCATCTCAAGGCAGGTCGCAGATGTAAGAAGATTTTGTGGAGCTAGGGTTGTAGTGGTGGTGGCGCTGACCATTCTTGCCCCATAAGACACTATCAATGAATGAGGTAGAATTATTTAGGAATTTGTTCTGATATACTGAGCACTGGATGGACGCAGAGGTCTCGAAACCCATAGCTACATTGAATTCATTCAGCGACATTGAGAAGTGACACCAATTGAGTCTAAACTAGAAGGTATCTGGCTAGTTAATAGTCTGGGCCTCACATGACACCGTAAGTGTGGAGAAGAATTCAAGTGTCGACTCCAGATAGGTATCGCAGTGGATGGATGCAAATAATTCCCACCCATCTCGAGCCAAGTGAGCATAGATGGTCTCTAGGACGCCAAACTTCTCCATTGTCTCTGACTCTAGGAATTTATTGGTAGTGATTATGTATGTGTGAAACAACTTACATTTCTGCTGATAAGTCGGAGAGTCAAACTGCAGGAGGTGATCAATTGTTGCCATATAGTGAGAAGGGATAGCGTGTCCGACAATTTGCTGGAGCTTTGGTGCTATAGTACCTTGTGGGTAAAGAGAGAGAAAGAGATGATGGGAGAAAGAGGTGCACGATGGTCGTGGGTTTTGGTGGGTTTGATCACGGTGGGAGTGGAGGGGGGATGAGGACGGTGGGGGTTTAGGATGGTGAGAGTGGGTTTGGTCACGTTGGGGATGGAGAAGGGATGAGGACAGTGGGGGTTTAAGGTGGGTGAGGGAGAAGAGAGAGAAGGGAGGGAGAGGATCGTTGGTTTTGGGAGAGAGAGAGAAGAGTTCGAGGGGGAATGTGTGGCAGAGAGCCCCCCGATTATCTTGTATTATTTTTTTAAAACCATAAAAGGGGACACGACTATGTCTCATGCTGCTTCTAACATAGAAGCGATGAGAAGGTTAGACACAACTATGTCTAACTCCTCTATTATTTTTGTAAAAGAACACACGATTGTGTCTAACTCCTAAATCACTTTTGGAATAAGAAAAACAAAACAACAATTGAAAAACCAAATGCAAGAACTAAGAGTGCTATGATAAAGGATAGAAACACAGGTTACCTCTTGTGAAGCACTAAGTTATAGTCATTATCTTGACTATGGGCAGGTGTCATGCTTAGGTGAGGTGGATAGAGTGGTATTTAGTCTCCACTCCTTCTTCATAATGTTTCGCTCTCTGGCCATTTATCTTTAATATCTTTTGGCCTTCTTTCTTTACATCAAGTACATCGTATGGTAAGATTTGAACAAACTCATAGGGTCTGTACCATCTTGACCACAATTTGTTGGGAAAGAGACGTAGACGTGAGTTATAGATAAAAATTTTATCCCCAACCTTAAACTCACCCTGCTTGAAACGTATGTCATTTCTTTGTTCTCTCCTTGTAGAGCTTGGCATTCTCATATGCCTTAGGGCGGAGTTCGTCCAACTCATTGAGCTGGTTATGTCATTGTGCACCTGTAGCTTTCACATCAAAATTTAGCAATTTAAGTGCTCAATATGCTCTATATGGGGACATGTCAATAGGGGTTTTGAATGCAATTCTAGATGCCTACAATGCATCATCCAACTTCAAAGACCAATCTTTACGGGACACATTAACAGTCATTTACAAAATATTTTTCAATTCATGATTGAAAACCTCAACTTGGCCACTTGTTTGTGGATGATAAGGGGTGGTGACCTTATGGGTGACATCATATTTGCTCAAAAAAATTTCAAATTATTATTACAAAAATGAGTGTCGTCATCACTTATGATTACTTGGGGTGAGCCAAATCTAGTAAAAATATATATTTTGAAAAAATTTACCACCACCCGAGCATCATTGGTAGGCAACGCCACTGCCTCAACTCATTCGGAAACATAATCCACAACAACAAGTATATATTGATTGGAAAATGATTTTGGGAAGGGACCCATGAAATCAATGCCCCAGACATAAAAAATTTCACATATCAAGATGTTATTCAATGGCATATCATGTTTCCTAGAGATGTTGCCACTTCGTTGGCATTTATCACAAGTTCGAACAAATTTAAAAGCATCCTTAAACAAAGTTAGCCAATAAAACCCACATTATAAAACCTTTCGTGCAGTTCTGGTGGGACCAAAGTGGCCACCAGTTTCCTTAGCTTGACAATGCTTAAGAATGGACTGACTTTTACTACCATGAATGCATCTCTTAATGACACTATTAGCACAAATCCTAAACAAGTATGGATCCTCCCACAAATAATTCTCAACATCAGATAAGAATTTTTTTTCTTTCATAAGTGAGGTCTAATGGAAGGATATTACTTGTGAGGAAGTTCATGTAACATTTCCCTTAACCTAATAGTTCTAATCAAGGTTGCAAAATCTCAATATGACAGGTAAGAGTTATCTGTTAATTCAAGTAACTTTTTGAACTAGTTTGAACATAATTCTATAATGTTGAATACAAGAAAATAAATAAAGTATTTGTGTAAACAGTTGATATGATGGAAATAAACATGAAAAATTTATTTACTAGCTATAAATGATTGATAAGAGTTATAGAAAATTTTGGAGAATTAATAGAGTTAATACGATATTTTTAAGGATACCGATAAGAAATTAATGAAACAGTTAAGTATCTCAGAAAATTATGAAATTTCAAAGAAATGATAAGTAAGATATTGGGAATATTTTGGTATAAAATACCAACCAAGATAACTATCAATAAGCAGATTTACCTAATTCCTAAGTTTAATTTAACTTGGGATCGAGTAATAAAACTTAACTGATAAATAACGGTATATGGAAAATTGTGGAAAAATGGATCCAAGGATTAGGTTGAGCCCTAAATTTTTTTTGTAATACTTATGGTAACTTGAAAACTTAGTTATGGAGAATTAAAGTGTGCTTAACAAATACAAAAGTTCATGCACAAAACTATAGTCATAAAGCTTAGTCAAACACTTAGCCGTATAACTCTAGAATTCTCCACTTCTTTCTCCACTCTTTTTCTTCCTTTCTTTCATCTCATTCTCTGCCTCTTTCTTTTATTTTTTCTTTCGTCTAGCTACTTCCCAAAAGAAACAAGAGAAAAATAAAAGAAATGAAGGAGAAAACAGGTTCAAAAGGAAGAACAAATTAAAGGCAAGAAAGAAAAGAATGTTATGACAAGTTAGTGGACTTGAGATAGGGGTTCTTGCCTTCAATCACCCTTGTTATTCCATTGAATATCAAATAAAATTTTGTTTTACTCATTATAGAAGCTCACGACCATGCATACAAAAACAAAGAAGAATTCTTTGTTAATTTGTGATTTAGTTCTTATCTTCATCTTATTTTTTCTTCTATGAAATTTTGAATTAATTTGGTGACTTTGAAGCTTATGGAACTTATGGTTAAGATATGATTTTGATAAGGATTCTTTGTTTGAATTCATTTTTTTTTTACTTCTATTGATTGTCTTGAAATTATGAAGTTAGTTGTGATTAGAAAATTGAACTCTTTATGTTCATGAATTTAGGAAGGGCATGACCTAACCCTAACCCTAACCCTAACCCTAATTTGAATAATGTAAGAGAGAATCTTTGTCTAACTTATAATTCTAAGGACTTTGTGAAAGAATTTAGTGTATAAATACAAAAAATTGCTTGAATGTATTTCCATTAAGCTGTCGGCCATGTACCAGTTAGAAAGGAAAATGTTAAATTTTATATGTTATATATATAGTTATTCAAGAATTTAGTGACTAAAAATTAATAGAATAGTTATTCTTGTGATTTGATTAAATAATTGATGATTAGGTGAATTTAGCTATGCTTGAACAATTTAATATTTGAATTTATGTATTAAACCTTTAGATGTTTATTATAGCTCTAATTGGTGATAATAATTATAATATACTTGAATAAAAGTGTATTGTGTATCAAATGAGTTGGAATTGTGCAATTATTGAAGATTGTGATCTTATTGAGAATGTATGGAATGTGATGATGAAATTTATTAGTATTGCTCGTTGATTATTAAAGTTGAGCTAAATTTTGTATTGGATATGCTCCCTTAATTCACAAAGTTGAGCTTGGATATATGATTAAATAATCAGTGCTCAATGAATTTGAATTTGAATTGTATATGAGAATTATTGACTTTTATTCTTGAATGAGAAAGAAAATAGTCTTATTGTGTTTTTCTCACTCAGTATCCTTCTTTTATATGAATTTGTAATCCATTAAGAATAATGGATTTTGGAGTAAATCCTGTATGAGGGAAGGGTATTCAAAATTTCATTTGAATCATGAAGATGATCCTTTGTGCGGAAGAGGATCCTGTATTCTTAGAAATTCCTCATTTTATTTTCTCATGTATTATTTTTTCCTCATATGATACTAGTAGTAGTGTAAGGTCCTAATTCACTTCCTACCATAAGTATATAGAACCCGAACTATATGACGTAGCTCGCACCTATTAGGTGCTTGAGATATAGGTTCTGTGAGAATAAGTGAATATTAGAATGAGCACTGAAATTTAGATTGTATTTGTATATCATGTTATGTCTTGAATATGTATATGAATCTTTGAATGAATTTAGTATTATAGTATTTGTATTTGGAAATATTTTTTGAAATTAAATATGATTGAAATTTGTATTGTTTGATAGTGAATGTTTTTAGAAATTATTAAATGAAATTTTATTTCAGGAAGAGAAACAACCATATTTGGCATTTTGCCACCTTTCTAAATATATCTATTTTTATTTAAATTCAATTTCAAAGAAATGTATTTTTTCCAAAATAGCTGAAAATATTATGATGACACGTATTTTAATAATATTACTAAGAATTCTTGGAATTCTCACCCCTTTGCTATTTGTATTTCTATAATATTTTTATGTTCGCGTTCTGTAACACCCTCCGCAAGGCATCACATTTTCGGCTAAAAACTTAAAACCTGAAAAGCCATTTCATAAAAGCTTTGAGTTCTAAGATATGAATTTAAAAATTCCTTTTTGTGGGAACATAAACTTATCAAAAATGTAAGTAATACAGAAAATAAATTGAAAAGATTATTACACAACTTTATTTATACCACATAATATTCAACAAGAAGTAAAACATAACTCACAGACTCAAAGAAATAGTAGCAAACCCAATGACGGTTCCTACTAATAGCACGGTAACAACACTAACGAGAAAACTCAACATACTTGTTCCGTTCCTCCATCAAACTGCTTACTGTTGAAACTTGAAAGATCAGTCCTCGACGCCGTTACCAACCTCAGAACATTGCCTCCAATTGAGTCTAAGAAACTCGTTTCACCTACTATACGAATTTAACAATACAAACATAACAAAATAATACAACAAAGAGGTGAGATCCCTTTTTACCAATACCAGTATGGCAGCAAAGAATGATACGAATGACAAAGTCATTCCATACACACAGATATCACAAATATAATCATGTTATCAATTTACAAATAATTCCAATAAACATATATTGTAATAAAATGAATAGCAATAATATTACCATAACAGATGTAACAATTGATACAATAAACCATATAGTCACATCATGCATAATAACTCACATTAAATATAAATAACCATATTAAGATATAGACCACATATGCAAATATACACAGACTCATTCATACTCCATGGAACTAAAACACAGACATCAGAGAGAATGATCCATAAAGAACTATCAGTACCTCAGGCTGCCCAACCAAACTATTGCACTGTCCAACGTTGTGTCTATAGCCCACAGTCCAAAACATCGTGTAGTAGTACACAGTCCAAATACATCGTGCACTACAGGCATTGTACTAAACAGTCTCCACAAGATCTCGATTAAGAATAGTGCGTGTCGAGATCATTAGTGTGTTGCTAGTTACCACGGCGCAGAGAAGAGACTAACTCTCCACATGTGGAATACTCCGCACACTAATGCCTCCAAGTCCACTCAATGAATCACACTACGCTTATCACACTGATAACATGGTGTAATTCGTCTCGTCAATCAATCACCAATATCAACCAAATTGACACGACTCTCAAATGCATGAATGAGAACCATAATTACTAAATTACCCTTAGTCTCAAAAAGTCACCATATTTACAAAAATGCCCTAAATCTCAATATTCCAATATATAGTACGCCTCCACTTAATAGTACCATATCTCAACATGTCCGGGTCCACCACTTTGGCCCGACAGTAAAACTCACTGTTCCAATTAATCGCGTAGAAATTTTATCGCATTTTCACAATCGCGTCACTTTTACAAACGTTTTTAAATCGCATAAATATATTTTTCAACGTTTTAAATATCGCCTAGTGTTTTGAAATCATTTTCTCAATCGCATAGCTTAAAATTATTATTTTAAAATATGTGTAAGCTATTTCTAGTATTTCTCAACTACGTATAATATTTTCTTTACGTTCAAATTTTATATTTAAACTTTCTCTATTATTAGTCCATTTTTAATTAATTTTTTTGGCGACATTTTATCTAGAAAATTCATTAAGTGATATTTTCTATGTTTCTATTAAAAATTTACCTTTCTTAGTCATAACTAATAATTACATCTCGAAACTTGCTAACACGCTTCAAAACTCAATGAGTGAGCTATACGTTAGTACCTTTCAAGTATTTACATCATTACTTAAATTCACTAATTTAACTCTAAAATTAAATTATTTTCCATTGTTTATCCAAAAATTCATTTAATTAAGTTCTCATTAAATTAATTTCATAAGTCCACACTTTTAAAAATAGTTTTAGATTAAAAACATCATAAGTAGGCATATTGGCCAAAAATCATTCTATGCATTAAAAATCATATTTATTTGTTTCTCATCATTTAATCTCTTATAAAAATTCTTAATCCAATTTATTTTTATTAGATCATCTAGTCCATAGTAAGAAAATAATTTTGGATCAAAGGTATATGGCATGTTGGCCGAAATTCTACATGTCCTTATAAATCATCTAAAAATTATTTTCCATCCTCTAAATTATTGAAAAATCCATTAATCCAATTAAATCAATTAAATCATTCTTTTAGAAAATGGTTAAGAACATTTTGGTCCTCATTGGTGATGATGGAGCCGTGAGCTCCCTTGTGTTCTTTGGAACACTCATGCAAATCCTCACATGTTATTCATATCCTACAATAATAATCATGCATCTATGAACGCATACCATATATTAAAGTAATCATAAAACATATACCAAAAATATTAAAGCTATAGACATGCTTGCGCACAAAATCAAACACAATTAGGAAAGACAATAAACAACCAAGTGAATGAATCCTTATGGATTCTTCAGCACAAACACATCCATTCCTCACCACCAACACATGGTTGATGAGGGTAATCTCCCTCTTACCTCTTGGAGAAACCTCCAAAGCTCCTTGTATGTCCTCTTGTTGTCTCCTTCAAGATGAACTTCAACCACCAAGTGCTTCTTGAAAATCAAATAAAACATGAAATATTAATATCTAAGGCTTGAATAAGAAAAACCATGGATCAAGATATGGTTTAGAACTTTGAATCTATGATTAGAAGAGGATATCAAGAATTTCACCCTTTATCCTTCAAACTTAGATCTTAGAAAAAGTGCTTGAAGATGGATGATTTGGAAGATGGTCTCAACATGAAAGTTCCTTAGAATTGCATGGAGATTCAAGATCTAAGGTTTTTTAGAATTATTGAAGCTTGGAAGGTGATTTTGTGGTGGTTGGCCGTGAGCTTCTATAGAGAGGAAAGGTGAGAGTTATGTGTTTGGCTTTGAAAGAACTCCTTGAAGATAGGTGATTTTGGTCAAGACTCCAACTACAAAGTATCTTGAAACAAGGTAAGGATTCAAGATATATGGTTAGTGTAAATTATTGAAGAGTGATGGTAGAACTATGGCCCCTTGGCCGTGAGCTTGGAGAAGAGAAAGATAGGAGCTTTTGTATTCTTTATTTGATAGAAAGATGGAAATGAATGAATCTTGAGAAATTCCCAACATGAAAGTATCTTGGATTAATGGGAGGATTCAAGAAATGATATTGGTAGGAATTATAGAAATTTGGAGAGGGGTTCTTGGTGCTTGGCCAAAACTAGGGAGGGAGAGAAAGTGAGAGAGTTTTGTGTATATCTTTTGGCTTCTTAGGTGGAGATGAATAAAAGATGAGCAAGTGTAGAAATTTGGCCTCCAAGAGTGTTTGGCCGTGGAACACAAGGAGAGAAAAGGGTGAGAACTTCTTGGCAAAGTTGAAAATGAACCAAAGCCCTCCTATTTATAGACTTTATGAAAAAGATGAAGGCTTAAGATATTTTTCGGTATATTGTAAGCAATGAGCAATAATTACTGCTTATAAAGTCAATGTCTATTGTCCAATGGATAATAAAATACACCTAGATTTTTTTCTTGCTCCAGTTAGGTAGCAACTATTATTGATCATTTTTCTACTGATTACCCTTGATGAGTCATAGAGCGACTCATCAAAGAAAAGTTTCTAGAACATGTGACTCACTACAATGAGTCAACATGATGAGTCAGCATAGAAATTTCTAGAACAGGTGAGTCAGCATGGCGAGTCACTAGCTGAGTCACCAGTTGAGTCAGCATGGAAACTTCTAGAACGTGTGACTCACTGCCGCGAGTCACAGGGCGAGTCAGCCTTTCTAGAATGTGGCGAGTCACTGCTTCTAGAAGCTTCCTGAATGTGTTGAGTCATAGGTGCTGAGGTGTCACGTCATGTGTCGAGCTTCTATTGGTCCTTCGCGATGAGTCACAACCACTAACTTTGATCGGCTCCTTATTGGTCCATGTGTAAAGCACTTGATGACTAGGCTCGTTGACGAGGCATTTTCTAGAGTCTTCTAGAACAAGCTAGAACACATGAGTCACTAGGCTAGTCACCTAGGTAAGTCACCAAACGATGAGTCATCGTCTAGAACATTCTAGAGTAGGTGACTAGGCTTGCGTCTAGAATCATCTACTAGATATTTTCTCGAAAGATATTATCCAATGGATAATAAAACATACCCCAATTTTATTCGTCAGATAAAATCGTAGAAAAACAAAACTTAAAAAATTGTTTCTGGTTTCGGATTTAGTAAGATCTCTCGACTCCGAATCAACAATACAAAAATTTCTGGCAATAATAATTTTTATTTTTTCAGGCCCTGTGCCCACACACAGACTCAAAATATCAAAAATATAATAAAATATTTAAAATATCTCAAAATATCTCAAAATATCTCAAAATATCTAAAATATAATAAAATATTCAAAATATCTTAAAACATCTAAAATATATTAAAATATTCAAAATATCCAAAATATCACAAAAATTCACAAAAATCATAACAATTGTGAAATTCTTGAAAATCAAATCAGATTAGTAAAAATAATTAAGGATTGCCAGAAAGAAATAAAATACGAAGGCTTATATACACAGCTCAAAAATAATAGTAAAATAATCAAAAACGTAAAAACTCCCAAAAAATTCTTAAAAATCATAAAAATTATAAAATTCACAGAAATCAAGTCGGATTACTCAAAATAATTATGAATCGACCAAAACAAATAAAATACGAATTCTCGGGATGTTACATGTTCTTTTGCCGGCAAGCAATGAAAGAAGATAGTATAGAATTTTGTGTTTATGATGTATATTTAATATTTGGAGCAAATTATGTAAATAATAAGTATGTGAATGACAATGGTCTTGGTTTTGATGATCAACAAACAAGAAAGCAATGAAGTGCGAAGATCAAATCCCAAGGTCTTTTTCAAGATTAGCTAATAGGACTTAGATCATATGTAGAGGTATAATAGACTCACACAAAAGCTCATTTCTTGTTTCTAAACTCATCTTAAATGGCTTTGCATAATCATGTTTTCATCTCTTGAATATTGTGTTTAAGATTGAGTAAAATGCTTAGAAAGATTTAGAAAGATTTTGAATATCATTGGTTGAGAAAGTCTTTGAAAATCCTATGTTTTTAAGCAAGCCATAATAGGTTATGGATTTTTTTATAAGAGGTTATTCATTAAGTCAAAGGCTATTCCTATGTTTTCTTAAAGCCTCATAATAGATTATGATGTTTTCATAACTTGTTATATGACAAGTCAGAAAATGGTTCTATGTTTTCTAAAAGCTTCATAATCGATTATGCTTATTTCATAATTGATTATATGTTGATACAGAACATTTCCTCTTTGGTTTTAAGGTTCCATAATTGATTATGCCAAAATCATAATAGGTTATGAAATGTTCCATAACCGATTATGAGAAAACTCATAATAGGTTATAACAAACTCATAACAGGTTATGATAAGCTCCATAACCGATTATGAAAAACTCATATTAGGTTATGAAGTTAGATAAAAGCCCAGGATATCAATTTTGCAAGTCATAACCGATTATGGTTATGCTATAACAGGTTATGCTCAAACGTAGAACATTTTCTCAATGGCTCTTTTGAGATCATTTAATGCCCCCAACCACTTCCAACATCTCTAAAAAGCTTTGGGCTATAAATGAAAGTGTTTGGGCTTAAAAGAAAAGTTGGAGAACAATCTGAAAAAGATTCTTAAGCATTAAATATGAGTTTTCTATCATTTTCATCATATACTATGTTTTGAGCTTCAAAGTGTGAATCCTTAATACCACAATTCTTCAGTTTGTATTATCTACTCTTTGAGAGAGTTTCTATCATTCAAACACTTTGTTTATTCTGCAAAGAGGGTGAGGTATCCCTCTAGTGAAAAAGGGTGAGGTATTCCTTGTTGAAAAGAATATGAGATATCCTTCAAAGGTGTAAAGAGGGTGAGGTATCCCTCAAAGGTTGTAAAGAGGGTGAGGTATCCCTGTTTTGAGGCTCAAAGCACAAGGGTGAGTATCCCAAGGTATTGTTAAGTGCTTCAATCTGTAAAGGTTTTCAAGCACTCGTTCAAGCTTGAAGTTTAGTGAAAAATCTTGAGTGGTTCGCTTGAGAACTGGATGTAGGTCACAATGGGTGGCTAAACCAGGAGAAATCCTTGAGTTGACTTTGATATCTAGCTTTACTTGAATACTTTCTATCTTGACTTGTTTATTTGTGAGTGATTTATTTGATCTCATTTATCTATTCACTTTAATTAAACAATAGCTTCAACGAAAATTAGTTTACAAGTGTTTTGCGAAAGATTTACAAAAAAATTTTATAAACTCAATTCACCCTCCTCATGAGTTTGATGCCACTTGTTAACAAAGTATCGTAATGTATTTTGTATATTGCTCCATATAATGTATGCATGTATTATTAACACATTAGCATAGCTCATATTTTGTATATCCCATATATATAAATTTTAAATTACTTATTCTAAATAAGAGACGTGCTTAATTATAATTACTAATACATAAATTTTGGATACATAATTGGTAATTAAATTAAGGATGTTACAGTTCACGTAATCAGGGAATGATTCATTTATGGCACAAGTGTTTTGCGAAAGATTTACGAAAATATTTTATAAATTCAATTCACCCCCCTCTTGAGTTTAAGGCCACTTGGTAACAAGTGGAATCAGAGTTAGACTCTTGTATAAAGAGCTTAGCAGCTTCAAGAGAAAATATGGCTTCAAATGGTCTTTTAGAAAGTTCTTCTCTTTTTAGACCTCCCTTTTTCAAGGGGGATGAGTATGCTTATTGGAAAGAAAGAATGAAAATTTTTATTGAACTATTGACTTAGATGTGTGGGATGCTGTTGAAAATGGCCTTTTTATCCCCCACACAAGTTGTAAATGGTGTAAGAGTTAATACACCAAGAAGTGAATGGACAGATAATGATAAGAAGAAGGTTCAATACAATTTGAGAGCCAAAAACATCATTACCATTGCTTTGGGGTATGATGAATTCTTTAGGGTGTCAAATTGTAAAACTGTCTGAGAAATGTGGGATACTTTGCAAGTTACCCATGAGGGTACTAGTGAAATAAAAAGATCAAGAATTAATACTCTCACTCATGAATATGAGCTCTTTAGAATGAACTAAGTTAAAAGCATTCAAGAAATACAAAAACGCTTTACACATATTGTTAATCATTTAACTTCATTAGGAAATATATTTTCTAATGAAGATCTTATTAACAAAGTTTTAAGATGTTTGAGCATGGATTGGTAGCCTAAAGTGACGGCTATATCAGAGTCAAGAAATTTAGCAATAATGACTTTGGCCACCCTCTTTAGAAAGCTCCAAGAGCATGAGCTGGAGCTGAATAGACTCAATCAAAATGAGGAGCATGAGAAGAAGGAAAAGAAGGGCATTGCTCTAAAAGCCACCTCCTCCATGATTAATGATGATGATGATGATGGAGATGGCTTGGAGATTAATGAAGAAAATTTTAATCTTCTAGTAAAGAAATTTGGAAGATTCTTCAAGAATAATGAAGCTTAAAGAAGATCTTCCTTTCCCCAAAAGAATGCCTATCACAAAGGGGAAGGAACCTCATCCACTCCTAAATGCTATGAATGTGGAGAACCGGGACACATGAAAATGGAGTATCTAATCCATCAAAGGAAAGTGGAACAATATGAGAAGAGGTACTCAAAGGAGAAGAAAGAAAGAATGATGTACATAGCTTGGGATGATAATGACATAGACTCAGCCGATAGCTCAGATAATGAGACAGTCAATCTATGTCTCATGGCTAGAGGAGAAGAAGAAGATAAAGATGACACAGACGTAATATCCTCAAACTTTGACTCTCCCCTTCCTATGATGAATTGCAAGATGCATTTGAAGAATTGCATAATGAATCTATGAGGCTTGCAAAAATTGTTTCATCATCCAAGAAAATATTTTCCTCTTTTGAAAATAAAATCTCTATTTTAAATAAGGAAATTGAGGAGCTTAGAATTGAAAATGAAACTCTTGGACTTATTAATGTAAATTATTCATGTGTGACATGTTCTTCTCATCATAATACATCTATATCCTTTTCTTGCTCATCATGCAAAACTTTTGAAAATGAAATTGAAGACTTGAAAAATACTCTTTCAAAATTTACTTTTAGAAAAGATAATTTGAATTTATTGTTGGAGAATCAAAGATGTGTTTTTCACAAGATTGGTTTAGGGTACAATCCCAAAAACTAACAAAAAATCTACAAGAATTTCTTTGTCCCCTCAAGCACATCAACAAGTCCTTTTATAAAGTGTTTTCATTGTGGCAAGAAAGGACATAATGCATTAACTTGCAATGTAAGGAAAAATATCAATAACAAGATAGGGACTAAAATAGTTTGGGTTCCCAAAGGAACTTTGCCAAAAACTAAGACGCAAGGATCCAAGAATGTAACACCCCCCAGTAAGGCATCACATTTCTGACTACCAACTTATAATCTGAAAAATTAGTTCAAAGGTTTGACTTATAAAACATGGGTTTTAAAATTTCTTCTCGCTGAAATATAAATTTACTGTAATTTATAAGTAATACTGAAAAAAATAGATTTAAACTGATTAAAACTCATATAACAGACACACTTAATATTTAACAATTATTCAATAAATATAAAACTTACAGACTTAATTTTAAACAGTAACAAACCCCATGACGGGTCCTACTCAATAGTACGGTAAAACACTAACGGTAAAAACTCAACATACTTATTTCGTCTTGTATCCATCCTGATGCGTCATGTATCTGTTTCTTGTCAACACTGCACACTATCAAATCCTGAATGACCACTCCTCAATGTTGTCACCAATCTCAGAATATTTGCTTCTTGTCACGTCTAAGAAACTAGTTTCATCTACTATATAATTTTAATAATACAAGCACAACGAAACAATATAACAAAGATGTGAGATCACCTACGCCAATACCAACATGGTAGCATAGAGATAACACAAACAATACACCATACAGGTATAACATACCATAATTACAATTATGCCATCATCATAATGTATAAAATAGCAATAATTATAATAATGCCATCAACATTATTTATCATCATCATCATCCAACATTCCTCAATTATTATATCACACAGATATAAATATTCAATATTTACGATAATGCCCTCAATTATTATCCAAGTATTCAACAGTTCAGTTATCATAACCAATACTCAATAATGATGCATATGTTATGCATGTAGACTCAATGTCCTACTCCATTGAGGTTTTCACAATTTCGAGAAGAATGCTCTGTTAATTGTCAGTCTTAGCCCAAAGACAATCTTCCAGATTAGCCCACAGACAATGCCCAGCCTTAGCCCACAGATAATGTCCATCTTTCGAAAAGAATTGTGTTCTTGTCAGGTATCATCAATGCGTTGTAACGGACTGCATCGCCAAGTGGCATATAGTCCAGCCTTAGCCCACAGACAAATATCCACTGGTCGATCGTCGCGCCTTGACGCCCCCAAGATCCATCATAGACCTCACTATCAATTCACATTCTCTCTTCAACCACAAGGGTCACAATAGCATCAGCTATTAATTTTTGTTCAAAATTCAACATATGCCTCAATGCATATTTTTTTCCAATGCATGTATAATGCACCAAATGTCAATCACAGGCAAAATTCATCATTTCCAATGCATGTTCAATGCACCAATGCCAATCACAGGCTAAATTTCATGATTTTCTCATATAGTGTCCATACACTGGTTCAACAGTAATCATACGTATATTCAACAGTGAAATCATATTATTGCGTTTTCATAGTCACAAAACACTTTCATCGTGTTTTCACAATCGCGTAACATTTCTGTTACGTTTTCACAATTCTACAACATTTCTGTTGTATTTTCAAATCATGTATTGATTTTTCCATATTTTCTCAAATCACGTTTTCTCAAATCGCGTAGCTATTTTCCACCATTTTCAAAATCGCGTAACTTAAAAATCATTCTTTCAAGTCGCGTAAATCATTTCCCATCATTTTCAAAATATTTAAACGTTTTCCAAATCGCGTAGCGATATTTTAACGTTTTTCAAATCGCGTGAAAATATTTAAACGTTTTTCAAATCGCGTAGCTTAAAAATCATATTTTTAAGATACGTAAAACATTTTTCACCATTTTACACTCACGTAAAATATTCCTCAATATTCCAAACATTATTTTGGACTTTCAAACAAATCAATATCATTTCCAAGATCATTTTTCATATTTCACCTTTAAGAAATTCTTTACTCAAAATAATATGACTTTTCACATTATTTTCCACATTTTCTTACTCAAGAAAATCCTTTTCACAATTATTCCACAAAATTAGTTTTCCATTGATTTTAAATCAATGTTTCCATCTTAAAATTTACTAACGCGCTCCAAAACCCAAAGAATGAGTTACACGTTAGAAAATCTCAAATCACTATTATATTCTCCATTTTTCTCAAATCAATTTCAAAATCAATTTTCTTTAAAATGAATTGAGGTTCAAACACTTTCAACTTCTTTTTGTCTTTCATAAACAAAATTCCATCTTTCAAGTAACAAAACACCTTATTTCCATTTTCTTTAATCCTTGTACTAAAACACTTTGTTCAAACACTTTGTTTCCACTTTGAAATCACTTTGTTTCATAAAACCAAGGCATTACAAACCTTCAAAACCGTGGTACTTGATTTCAATGGCCATCAAATATTTTTCCTTCTAAATCAATTAAGTAACATTCTTGTTTATACACAAACAAAACCATTAAAATTTCTTGCAAAAACCGTGAGACTCATGGTCTTTAAAATCAATTCATTTGTTCATTTTCATTTTCACTTTCTTTGCAAATCCTTAAAATCATCAACTCATTGTTTTTTTCATTTAAAACTCATGATTAGTAAAATACTTAGAATCTTTTGATTCAAAAACATCCTTCAAAAACCGTGAACACTTATTCTTTGAAAACAAATGCTTTGTTTATTTTCCTTGCTTTTCTAAACATCCAATTTTACCATTCATGAAAATATTAATTTGTAAACACCTATTTTGAGGTGTAGAGGCCGAAATCCTCATGGTCTTTGGAACCAAAAATTGTTTTCCTTTCCAACAATTTTTATGGCATACATCACATATAATCAACATATTATATTTCAAGCATACCATAAAAGCAATAAATCATACTAAACATGCAAACACAAATAAATCATGCAAAGCATATCAAACATAAGCAAATAATCAAAGCACATAAACACCCACAAATAATTACATGACCATGGATATGAATCCTCACATGGATTCACCATCCATCAAATACCAAACCATCTCTCACCACCATGCTTGGTTGGTGAGATGGATCTCCCTCTTACCTCTTGAAGATCCTCAAAAGCTCCTTGTTTTGCTTCTTTTTCCAAGTCCTTCATCACCAAAAGCTTCTCAATAACAAAACATAAGTTTATGAGTATATCAAGCTTGAATAAGAGGAACCATGGATCAAACATGGTTTAGAACATGAAAAGAAGAAAAGAAATGAAGTTTTCCATAACTTCACCTTAAGAATCCTAGAACTTGTTCTTGGAAAAACTCCTTGAAGATGAAAGATTTAGAACTTGCTCCAAACTACAAAGTGTCTTAGAATAAGGTAAGGATTTAAGAAATAAGGTTAGATAAAATTTTTGAGTGATGTAGGGTATATTTGATGATCATGGTCGTGTGCCAGCTTGAAGGAGAAGGAGAGAAATTTTTCTAAGAGCTTTAGGTTTTTGGAAATGATCAATAATGATCAAGAATGGCAATAATGGTCATGAAACACTTTTCTATGGTCTTAAGCCACCAAAAACTGTCCCCCCCTCCATGTATTCTCTTAAGAGTGCAAAATGATCAATAATGATCCATATTGACTAAAACAACTAATAATGATATTCAAACTTTTCCTTTAGCTTCAAAACAACACGAAAACCGTCCCCCCTTCTTGCTTCTTCAAAATGTGACCAATCTCCAAGCCACCATTATTTGTGCATCCTTAGCCATTGATTAGTTCAATGGTTAGGATTAATGTAGACTTTAAGTTAGAAGACTTAATTTAGGCCATTAGATCTTTCTCCTTGAAATTATAGCCTTTAGATGTGTCTCCAAAATGAAGGGTCAAGATTACTCCTTCAAACTTTACATCCAAGGGTCATAAATGGTCCTTGTCATTTTTTTAAGACTAAATCTTCACCCTTGATTAAATCTACATCCAATGGTCATAAATGGTCCTAGTCACTTTATAAGACGAAATCTCCACCCTTGACTAAATCCACATCCAATGGTCATAAATGGTCCTAGCCACTTTGTAAGACCAAATCTCTACCCTTGATTAAATCAACAATGAATATTCAAAGCCTTCCTTATTAAGATTGTCTTTACAACCATTGATTAAATCAATGGTGAATATCCAAAGCTTCCTAACTAAGTTTACTCCCCCACCATTGATTAAATAAATGGTGATCATCCAATACTTCTTCATTAAGTTTATTTCTCAACCGTTGATTAAATCAAGATCAAGTTTCCACTGTTGATTAAATCAATGGTGGATATCCAAACAACCAATGTTGACTTAAGCAGTATAATATTTATTTTTCTATCTACTATTACCCTCCAAATAATATTTTTACTGTATTTTTATCGTCCGATAATTAAATACAGTACAAAACATAGTAAAAGAAAATTTCAAAAACTGTTTCCGGATTCAGGTTTAGTAAGATCCCCCGTCTCCGTCTAAACAGTACAAATTTTTCTATGCGTTGAAAAATTTTCACTTTGCGCGACTCACCTGGGCCCACGTAAGGCCACTTGGGCCCACAGACAGCCCAAAAACAATCAGAGAAATATAAAAATTTCATAATCATCCACAAAATCATAAAAATTATAAAACTTATGAAAATCAAGTCGGATTAGTAAAAATCATTAAGGATTTTCAAAAAGAAATAAAATACGAAAGTTCGTATACAACCTCAAAATAATATTAAAATAATAAAAAAAACATAAAAACTCCCAAAAATTCCTAAAAATCACAAAAATTATAAAATCCACAGAAGTCGGGTTGGATTATTCAAAATAATTAAGAATCGCCCGAAATAAATAAAATACAAATTTTTGGGGTGTTACAAAGAAAACCTGGGTACCAAAGTTAAAAATTGAAATGTGTTGTAGGTGTGCTTGAAGGTCAAAAGCTGACTTTGGAATATTGAGAATGGTTGCTCCAAGCACAAGACCATAAAATACTTCAAGTTGTCTTCCTTGTCCCCATGAAGCTTGGACTTACAATCTTTGGATAAGTGGAGATTTTTTTTTATGCTTTTCTTGTTTAATATCATGAAAATATCTTTGTTCTTAGTTCTTTGATCAATCATGTCTTTGAATGAATGTTTGTAGTAGATATATTTTATTTTGGCATATTGGATCAATCATGCATTTAACTCTTGGTAACAAAAATTCATTTTGTTGCATAATGTTATAATTTGCTGCATAAATTTGTCTTGAACTTTTATCTCTTGAATCCAATACTGACTTGAGCATTGGAGTTTCTCCCAAGTTTGTTTTGTAGGTACTTGATCCATGCTCAGGTCCCCCAAATTTCCAATCTTAAGTTCTTGCTAAAGAAATTGAATTCTAGCACTCTCAAAGAAGCAAAATCTGTTTTGGGATACATTTAGGGTGTTTAGAGTTGATGGAAATGAGGCCAAACTAAGAAAAAGATGGATTGAGTTAGTATATTAAGGGCTGATCTCTTAAAGAAATTTTCTGGTTTTGTTGGTGAATGACAAGTATTGATGATCTTAAAGGATGGATTCTTGAAGATTTTTCTGGTTTTAATTGAGAAATAAAAGGATAGAAGATGGACATAACATATTATGGAAAGGTTATTGTAACACCCACCATAGGGTATCACATTTAAGACTAATCCTAATATAACTTACCCAAGTTGTAAAAGAATTAATCTTATAAAATACTGACTTTTAAAATTTTGTTCACAGAATAACTGAAAATAAATAAAAATCATAAACATAAAATGTAACTAAAAATAAACTCGCCATAATTTACATATTGAAACTTTGTTTACAAATAATTTACATAACTACACTTCTAAAAGATAATATTTACATTACACACCAAAACAAAAACTACTTAACTAGAATTCCTACAGACTAAGGATTTGGGCTCTCATTAGGATCCTCCTCCTCAGTATCATCATCAAAGAAACCTGGCGGATATAGTACACGTCGAGTTGGCATCCTGGCAAACGACACCATTGAATCCTCCAGTGGAGTATAGGCATTATAAGTATTGTCCCTCCAGAGTTCACGAATAGGCATAGTGAACTCTAGATGCACAAACACATGTTGTGTCATAACAGAAGTTCCATTTCTAGTACCACTCAGATTCAGAGTCAAATCCCCCAAACCACTCATTATCTATATTAACCCTCCAAGCGTCAATCCCACCATGGAACTGAACTATAACAAAACCTAAAATCTAGCGCCTCGCCGCCATATCAAGATAATACAGAAAAAGCATCACTGGTAGTAAAAAGTATTATCCACTTCCTTGTCTCCTCGGTCTTCATTCAATATATACAATAAAACAAGTATAACATAACAAAGAGGTGAGATCCCCTACATCAATACCAATGAGGCAGTATAGAAAACGACAGTAAAAGATACAAGTATAATATTATCAAATTAATTATCACATTAGTTTTCACATTAATTATCACATCAATATGCTGACCCACTATGCATGTGTACAACGACCCATTTCCTACTCCATGGAACTAATCACATTTTCGGAGAGAAAGATAGGGAGTACATGTCTGCATATCGTTAGCCTCAAATCATGTGTCAATATATCATATCATGGTGTGCAACATGGCCAATACAAGACACTCTCAACCAATCACGAAAAGAGTAGTAACTCCATCGAGACCGTCGGTGTGTTTGCAAAGGATACCATGACGCAGTGGTGCTACCAACTGGCCACATATGACATTCCACACCGCGACATCCCCAAGATCACTGAAGATCGTAACTACGCAATTCTCACCTGCACAAAGGTGTAATTTCCATCTCCTAAGCCCATTACCTTAACTGACATACTTTTCTATGCATGATGTATGATTCAAAACACATACAACCATATTTCACCGTATTTCACATATACACACCATATTCTTAATGGTATCACTTTCCAACATAACAGGGCCCACCACGATAGCCCAACAGCAAACTACTGTGATTTCCAATCGCATAAACATTTTATCGCATTTTTGAAATCGCTTAACATTTTTCTTACGTTTTCAAATCACGTAATTATTTTTCAATATTTTCGCAATCGCATAAATATTTTCAAATGTTTTCTAAATTGCATAGAGGTTTTTAAACATTTTCTTAACCGTGTAATAATTTTAAATCATTTTCTCAATCGCTAGCTTGAGAATAGAAATTTTTAAATCGCATAAGAGTTTTCTAGCATTTTTCACTTGCGTAAAATATTTTGTAACTTTCTAAACTTAATTATAAAATTCTCTACATAATATAGGCATTTTGGCCTTATTTAGAATATTTTCCTACTAAAAACTCTTAGCGTAATATTTTCTACAATTCTTTACAGAAATTTGATTTCTTTTGATTTAATTAGACATTACATCTTAAAATTTTCTAACGCGCTTCAAAACCCAAAGGGTGAGCTATACGTTAGCCAATTTCAAGTTTTGACCTTAAATTATCGTTATAACTTAAATATACTCATAAAATTCTAAACATTAAATTTATTTTCCTTTTTCTACTAAAAATTCATTAAATTAAATTCTTGTTAACTAATTACTAAGGTCTACACTTAGTAAAACAATCTTGGATTTAAAATACCTCACTTTGGTATATTTGCCAAAAATTCATTTAGCACCATATAACATGATTAATCATTTTTCATCACAAAATCCTTTACAAAACCTTTAATCCAATATCTTATCATTGAATTCTTTAATCCATAACTTAAGAAATAATTTGAAATATCTTGTTCTCTTGGTGATGTTCAAAACCGTGAGCCTCCATAGGTTCTTTGGAACCCTCATACAATTTCCTCATTAAGTGAATCACATCCTACTTTACACAATAATCATCATGCTTCCATAATCACATAAACAAGCATATAATAAAATAAACAAGTATAAAATTAGAGCTAGAAAGCATACCAACCAAAGATCATCACAAACAAAGCAAGATTAAAACCACACAAGTGAATAAATCCTTATGGATTTTTCACCACAAACAAGCCATCTCCTCACCACCAACATATGGTTGATGAGGTTAATCTCCCTCTTACCTCAAGGAAGACAAAAATCCTTTTGCTTTTCTTCAAAGATTTTGTGTAGCCTCCAAAGAAAACCCTAATAAGCTTAAACCAACACAAAGTTATAAACTAAGCTTAAAGAAGAGAAACCATGGAGCAATCATGGCTTAGAAACTTAAGAATCAAACTTAGGAACAAAGAACTAGAATTTTACCTTGAAAACTTAAGAACCCTAGCTTGTAGTAAAGGTAGAAGATGAAGGATTTAGCTTATGTCTTCAACATGAAAGAGTCTTAGAATGATATGTAGGCTTAGGAAATAAGATTGGATAAAATTTTAGAAGCTTGGATGATTGTGTTTTGTGTGGTGGCCGAATGCTTCAAGGTAGGAGAAAATGGAGTTTTTGGCTAAGTTAGGAAGAAAGAGAATGGAGAGAATGGTTCAAGTGACCAAGGGTGATAGAAATGAAATGGTTTTCCTACTTCTAAAGCTCCTAGCCGTGGAGTGCATGCATGTGAGGGAGTTAATGCTTGATCAATCATGATGAAAATCAAGCACATGGTTAAAGTCATCAAGTGGTCATGCTTTGATCACCCTTGATGATTCATAAGCTCTTGAAAGTCCTAGAATGCTCTACATGGCTGTGGAACACCATTGGGAAAACTAACCAAAATTTGTTTCATTAAATTACCACTTAAACTTAAGTTAACTTAGTTAATTCATCTAGTTTAAGAACTAATTAAACAAGCCATTTTTGTTGACTTTATGCTATTGGCTAATAACATTTCAAGCCATTAATTTTGACTATTACTATAGGCTAGTATCACATGGCTATCACATGGCTAAAGGCTACAAGAATTATTACTCAGAATAGAAACTACTGCTCACAAACTAGCAGTTATTATCTAATAAATAGTAAAATAACAGTAAAAGAAAATTTTGATAACTGTATCCAGTTTCGAGTTTAGTAAGATCTCCTGCCCTCGCATTAACAGTATAAAATTTTCTGTCCCTAAAAAAAATGTATTTTTTCGGGCCCACCCCGAGCCCACCCCGGGCCCACAGATAGCCTGAAATAATATTAAAATAATCACAATCTCAAAAAAATCTACAAAAATTCTCAAAAATCATAAAAATTATAAAACTCATATTTATAAAGAAAAAATAAAATTCGGGGTGTTACAGTTATAATTTGTTATTGGTGTTTGTAGATGGTTTGGCACGTTGGACTTTGTCTCTGCCAAGACAAAATAATCGATTATGGAATTCTCATAATCAATTATGAAGAAATCTGGATGTGTGTGGCTCTCTGTCAAGCCCCACATAATCTGTTATAAGCCTTCTATAATAGGTTATGAGGACATTTATCTTTTCTAGGGACTCTCTAGAAAGCCTACATAATCGGTTATGCCCCCTTTCATAATCGATTATACACACTTGACCGAGAGACTAGCTTTCTGAGGACCTTCCATAACCGATTACAACATAACCATAATTGGTTATGCTCTCATTTAAATGAACCAGTTGTACCTCCTCCCTCCTTATTCACAAGCCACCCTCCACCATTATCATCTTCTTCCTCTCACACCCACTCACTCAAACACCTTTCCCACATCTAATCCAACCAAAATCCACCATTAAATCTCACTTTCCATCACTTTCCATCAATTTCCACTGTTTAAAATCATCTATTTCCCCAAAAATTATCTATTTCCAAGTGAATGATGTATGAGCATAAGGTAGAGGATGTGAGGTAGCAGTTGCACTAGCTGGAGATGCTGATGTTCCTATGGAGGATACCCCTACTCAAAACGAAGACAAGATCCTAGCTGCTATTGCAGATATGCAAGCTAGCTTACAAACTCAAATTATGGATTTGAGGGTCTATCAATAAAACACTAATGGGATTATATATGATAGTCTTAACTCCATGGATGCTCACTTGGAAAGACTTGAGCATCAATTTCAACAACCTGATGATCACGGGACTTAAGCATAGATCTAATTTTTCTTTTAGCTACTGTCTTTGATCTATATATTTCCTGTTTTGATCTAACATTATTATTAGCTTGATTGTGAACAAATTCATATATCATAATATGCTTTTGGTGTTAGCATATTGGTATCAATGGTATTAAATGTGAATGACAATGCATGTTCTGTTTTTAATGATCCTATTGCACTAATTATTGAATATCTATGTTATCAAATAACTATGAGTTTTAGTCCATATATATTAAATTTTCTAGTATATATTTTATAATTGGACCTGTTAAGCTTCTCTTTTGTAAAACTTGGTATTTTTTGTTGTATATATTTTTTATCATGACAAAAATGGGAGAAGAAAGTCCTTGAGAAAAGATAAACAAAAGGTATAAACTCAATGATTCTAGGATTCCAATATTAAAGGGTAGTTATGCAAACTCTGAACTTGTCCACTCTTGAAAAATAGAGGGGGAGTAAGTTTTATTTAATACCTTGTGTGAATACCAATTTAATTGAACTAATGCTTTTCTCAAATGATTGTTTGTCATCATCAAAAAAGGGGAGAATGTGAATGGCAATGGTCTTGGTTTTGATGATCAACAAACAAGAAAGAAATAAAGTGCAAAGATCAAGTCCTAAGGTCTTTTTCAAAATTAGCTAATAGGACTTAGGTCATATGTAGACGTATAATGGACTCACACAAAAGCTCATTTCTTGTTTCTAAACTCATCTTAAATGACTTTGCATAATCATGTTTTCATCTCTTGAAAATTGTGTTTAAGATTGAGTAAGATGCTCTTAGAATGTTAGGAAAGATTTTAGATATTCTTGGTTGAGAAAGTCTTTGAAAATCCTATGTTTCTAAACAAGCCATAACAAATTATGGATTTTTTTATAACAGGTTATTCACTAAATCAAAGATTATTCCTACGTTTTCTTAAAGCCTCATAATAAATTATGATGTTTTCATAACCTATTATACGATAAGTCAGGAAGTGGTTCTATGTTTTCTAAAAGCTCCATAATCAATTATGCTTATTTTATAATTGATCATATGTTGTTATAGAACATTTCCTCTTTGGTTTTAATGTTCTATAATCGATTATGGCAAAATCATAATAGGTTATGAAATGTTCTATAACTGATTATGAGAAAACTCATAATAGGTTATGATAAGCTCCATAACCGATTATGAAAAACTCATAATAGGTTATGAACTTAGATAAAAGCCCAGGATATCATTTTTACAAGTCATAATCAATTATGGTTATGCTATAACAGGTTATGCTCAAACGCAGAATACTTTCCCAACGGCTCTTTTGAGAGCATTTGTTGCCCCCAACCACTTCCAACGCCTCTAAAAAGCTTTGAGCTATAAATGAAAGCGTTTGGGCATCAAAGAAAAGTTGGAAAACAATCTGAAAATGATTCTTAAGCATTAAATGCGAGTTTTCTATCATTTTCATCATATACTCTGTTTTGAGCTTCAAAGTGTGAATCCTTAATACCATAGCTTTTCAATTTTTGTTATCTACTCTTTGAGAGAGTTTCTATCATTCAAACACTCTGTTTATTTTGTAAAGAGGGTGAGCTATCCCTCTAGTGAAAAAGGGTGAGGTATCCCTTGTTGAAAATAATGTGAGATATCCTTCAAAGGTGTAAAGAGGGCGAGGTATCCCTTAAAGGTTGTAAAGAGGGTGAGGTATCTCTCCAAGGTTGTAAAAGGTGAGGTATCCCTGTTTTGAGGCTCAAAGCACAAGGGTGAGATATCCCAAGGTGTTGTTGAATGCTCAAATCTGTAAAGGTTCTCAAGCACCCGTTCAAGCTTAAAGTTTAATGGAAAATCTCGAGTGGTTCGCTTGAGGACTGGGCGTAGGTCACAAGGGGTGGTTGAACCAAGATAAATCCTTGTGTTTGATTATCTCAACTCTATCTCTTTACTTTGTGCTTTAATTATATATGCTTGAGTTGACTTTGATATCTAGTTTTGCTTGAATACTTTCTATCTTGACTTGTTTATTTGTGAGTGATTTATTTGATCTCATTTATCTATTCACTTCAATTAAACAATAGCTTCAACGAAAATTAGTTTACAAGTGTTTTGCGAAAGATTTACAAAAATATTTTATAAACTCAATTCACCCCCCTCATGAGTTTGATGTCACTTGTTAACAAAGTATCGTAATGTATTTTTGTATACTGCTCCATATAATTTATGTATATATTATTAACACATTAGCATAGCTAATATTTTGTATATCCCATATATATAAATTTTAAATTACTTATTCTAAATAAGTGATGTGCTTAATTATAATTACTAATACGTAAATTCTGGATACATAATTGGTAATTAAATTAAGGATGTTACAGTTCACATAATCAACATACCATGGTAAAAGGGAGACGACAAGGAGGTGCTAATCAGGGAATGATTCATTTATGGCACGCTCAATAGTGGTCTCCAACACCTCCTCATCCAATCACGATAGGTGGTCAACTACAAGATTCTCCATCCCTTTTTTGTCACATCTCAAGATCAAACTCTTGCAGCAAAAGAATACACCGAATTAGCCTCAGCTTAGCATTTGCTTACCAAGTAAATACTTAATAGCATAATGGTTAATATAACAAATGACTTTAAAGAGAATAAGGTAGGGGCGAAATTTATCAAAAACAAATACTATCGCTAGTAACTCTTTTCAGTAGTAGTGTTGTTTCTTTGTGCCTCCTTCAAAGCACGACTAGTGTAGTAAATGGTTTGGGAAATTTTATTATTCCTCTGGCCTAAACTGAACCCAACTGTTGTATCGCTCGCATCACACATGAGCTCAAAAGATAAGGACCAGTTAGGGGCAACGACGATGGGTACACTAATTAACTTTTCCTTCAAAGTAACAAATGCGTTTAAGTATGAATCAGAAAAGTCAAATGGTGCATCCTTCATTAGGAGGTCCATCAATGGTCTAGCAATTTTTGAAAAGTCCTTGATGAACCTCTAATAAAACCCCGCATGCCCCAAAAACTTCTAACGACCTTGATAAATTTAGTTGGGGAAAATTTTTCAATTACATCCACCTTTGCCGGATCAGCCTTCATATCTTTAGGCGATACCTTATGCCCCAAAACAATGCACTATTGTACCATAAATTGGCATTTCTCCTAGTTTAACACTAGGTTATTGCTCCTGCATTGCTCTAAAGCTAAGTTGAGATTGTGTAAACAATTATCAAAAGAAGGGTCAAAAATAGAGAAATCATCCATGAAAATCTCAATACAATCCTCTATCAAGTCAGAAAAAATGGTCATCATATACCACTGAAAAGTAGTCAGTGCAATACATAATCCAAAGAGCATCCCTCTATATGCAAATGTACCATACGGGCATGTGAAAGTGATTTTTTCCTAATCCTCAAGTGCCACAGGTATTTGTATATAGCTAGAGTACCCTTCCAAACAATAAAAGAATGCATGACCTGAAAGTTTCTCTAACATTTGATCTGTGAAGGGTAAGGGAACGTGATTTTTCTGAGTGACATCATTCAATTTCCTATAATCAATGCACATGCGCCACCCGGTCACATTTCAAATGGCTATGAGTTCTTTCTTTTCATTCTCTATGACCATTGTACCCCTTTTTTTTAGGTACCACTTGTACCAGACTCACCCAAAGACTATCAGAGATGGGGTATATAATACCTGCATTCAGAAGCTTTATTACCTTATTCTTTACGACCTCTTTCATGTTTAGGTTGAGGCGTCTTTGTGGTTGCATAAGTGGCTTGTTTTGTGCCTTCATGAAAATTTTATGGGTACATATGGTAGGGTTGATGCCTGTGATGTCATAAACGGTCCACCCAAATGCCTTTTTATTCTCTCTCAACACCCTCATGAGCTTCTCCTCCATCGGACCCAAAAGCAAAGCGAAGATAATCACAGGTAAAAATGATGGAGGATCTAGAAAAGTATATTTCAATTAGAGGGAAGAGGCTTGAGCTCAAGTTCGGGAGACTCCTCAATTGAGGGTTTTGGTGTTAGGATGCTTTCCTTATCCAAATCCTCATAATGCCCCCATGTTCTTCTTCCTCTTGAGGACATGCCAGCTTCCAACTGCATTATAGTCTCTATGACCTCTTCACCATCCTCAATGTCGGCAACAACCATAGTCAAGATCTTCTCTAGCACATCATCAATCACAGACTCTTGTAGATATAAAAACACAACACTATCTACAACATCAGTAGCATCTGTGTAATTACATGAATGAAAGGAACTAGGATTTTTGACAGAATTAAAAACATTAAAAACTACTTCCTTATCATTTAATCGCAATGTCAACTTCCCTTGATGGACATCAATTATGATCTTTTCAGTGGCAAAGAATGGACGCCCAAGTATGATTGGGACCTCAGTGTCCTTGTTCATGTCTAACACAATAAAATCTGCTGGAAAAATAAATTTGTCCACATTCACCAAAACATCCTCCACCATACCGCGAAGGTAAGTGATAGATCTATCAACTAGCTGTAGTGAAACGGTGGTGGGCTTTGGTTCCCGCATTCCCAATTTCTTAAAAACGGTGAAAGACATCAAATTTATACTAGCACATAAATTACATAATACTTTCTCAAAATAAGAGTTACTAATAGAGCAAAGAATAGTGAAACTCCCTGGATCTTTTAATTTTTGTGGTAACTTCTTCAAGAGAATGGCAGAGCATTCCTCATTTAACCTTACCATTTCAAATTCCTCAAACTTGCATTTTTTTGCAAGTATTTCCTTCAAGAACTTTGCATACTTGGGCATTTGGGAGATGGATTCAACAAATGGAATATTAATTTGTAATTTCTTAAACATCTCTAAGAATTTAACAAATTGCTTATCTTGCTGAGTGTTCTTGAGCCTCTGAGGGAATGGAATAAAAGGCTTTTGTGGCTCACTTACATGTACCATGAAGGGTGTTTCACTTGCCTTCTTGTTTTCCACATTAACTGACTCATCAAGAGTATCTTCTTGCTCGTGCATTTGCTTCTCCTTTTCCTTAAAGAGCTCCCCAGGCTCTTTGCCACTTCTCAAGGTAATTGCCTTGGTATATTCCTTTAGATAAGGCTCGGTAGTGCCAGACAATATCTCTAGTGCCCTTTCTGACATCAAGGTAGTCAACTGGCTAATATGAGTTTTCATGCTCTTCATTCAAGCCTTTAAATTCTGAATGTATTTCATTACAAAATTTTCAAAACTTGGCTTCTCTTCAAGTGCTTGAAAACCTGGGGTGGTTACGGAGCTCGTAGATGGCTCTATTGATTGACCTGTTGATTTGCCCATTTGAAATTGGGGTGGTCCCTCTAATCGAGATTATACATATTGGAATACGGATTGTATTGCGGCCGGTTGAATTTGCCAACAAAATTTGCTCCTTCGGGTTTGGGGGCAAATGGATTACTAACTTGTCAGTTTGAACTTTTATGTCCCTGTTCACCACATGCTTCACATATAACTAGTGGGGTTGTACTATTTGCCACCATCAGAGTCTCAACCTTTTTCGTCATTGCTTCCAATTGGCTCAGAATGGCAGAAGAAGAGTCAATAACATGTGCATCGACTTGTTTCCTAGTCATCTGGTGCTCATTTTGTCATTAATAGCTATTAAGCGCCATTTCTTTAATCAGTCCATGGATTTCAGTAGGTGTTTTCTTCTAAATTGTACCTCCCGCAATGGAATTAATCAGTGAACGGTTGCCAAGCAACGGACCATTATAAAAAGTTTGTACCTAATGCCATACAGGCAATCCATGATGTGGACATTTCCTCATAAACTCTTGAAAACATTCCCAAGCTTCATAAAGAGTATCCATATCATACTACACAAAAGTAGAAATATCATTCCTTAACTTAGCAGATTTGGAAGAAGGAAAATACTTAGCTAAAAATTGTTGTGTCAACTGATCCCATGTGGTGATGGAACCCCTTGGTAGTGATGTTAACCATTGACTCGCTCTATCCCTAAGAGAGAAAGGAAAGAGCCGTAATTAGATTGTATCATTTGTCACCCCAATATACTTTATAGTGTTAGACAATTGTAAGAATTTGGCCAAATGTTGAATTGGATCATCTAAAGGCAATCCACCAAGATGAACAAAAGTTTGAATCATTGAGATCAATGTCGGTTTGATCTCAAAGTTGTTGGCTGCCATAACCGATCTTGCAATACTCCTTTCGTATCCTCCAGTTGTCGGCATGGAATATTCGAGCATTGTCTGCTCTGCTAGGATAACTTGTTCTTCACCAGTCCCATCAGCTCTTTGTCTCGCCATCCTCCTTATAGTTTCTTTAGCCACAACTTCAATTGAGATTGTTTCTTTAACCTGCGAGTTATTTTCTCAATTTCTGGATAAAATTGCAGATTAGGAGATTAAGAACGAGTAAGCATAAACAACAAATATAACCAGGAAGATGAAGTGACAAATGATTTGAAATAAATAAAAAAATTAAAAATAAGATAAAAAATAAAATAAAAGTTTGTCTAAATTGACTAGAGCTTTTCGTCTCTAGTATTCCCAAAGTTACTCCTCTGCAACGGTCCCAAAAACTTGATATGCCTAAAATACACAAAGAGTAAGTGCATTCTATCATATAATAATATAGGACTTGATTCCCAATTGTCGATCCCACGAGGAATAAGAGGTAATTACTAGATTTGTTAAACCCTTGGTTATTTAAACAACCGTAGGTGTGAAGAGAAACTTAAAATAAAATTTGACAACAATTAAAGAAGAATGATGGAAGATTAATAGAGATAAATCACTTAGAGGGAAACTAGGGTGCAAGGTTCACTTGAATCCAATTAACCAGTTTTTCACTCGTTTATGATGTAAAGTAATTCTCCTGCCAAATCCTCTTAATTGTTATTGAGTCCCAATGGTCATGGATAATCATTATTCTATTCCCAATTAATCACGTATTTGGTTAATTAGTTGAATTAACTCGGAATGCATTAAACCCTAATTCAAGAGATGAACTAACCTAATTGTTAATTCAATTAGTAGAATAAATTAATGTTTGATCATTCACCAACCTAATCCTAGGTTTATCATATGAGTCCACTCATTAGTTGCGGATGGCCACTGTTCAAACAATGAATTAAAGTATACCAAAATTGATCAAGGCTTGATAAGAATTCAAGCAATACAATAAACCTAATCAAATTAAAATTCAAAACCAATTAATTAGAAAATGAGATTCCCCATAGCCTTGGCTTATGGGATTACCTATTCATATTCAGTAACAATCCCAAATCATAAAACAAATCCATGGAAGGAAAAACCTAAAGAAAAGGGAAAAACTAGAGGGAAGAGAAATCAAAACTCCTTTAATGGAGATTGTGATCTTCAAGCCTTTAAGAATTGTGTCCTCTCTTTGTGGCCGTCTTCTAGCGATCAGTGGTCGTCCTTTGGTGTGATTTTTCTGTCAAAGTCTGTTGCCACAAAAAAGCACCATCTGGTTTAGGGATTCACAACTATTTATATTAGGCATGGAGCAAAACTATACGTTTTCATGCGTAGAAGCCTTCACATAGTCATGTCTAGGCTTAACACGGTCGTGTGAAGAGGAAAACTCGTAAATTCCATGTCAGTGAGACACAGGTGTGTCTCCCAGAGACAGGGTCATATCTCTAAGTCAAGAACGTTCCCCAAGTTAGACAGGGTCTTGTCTAACTCAGGAATCACTTCTGAGGTGAAACAGGGCCATGTCTAAGCCAATATAATCTTCTTTTGCTCTGAAAACATGGTGTCTACACCTGCTTTCACTCCAAGGGCGCGTTTGGCACAATGAAATAGGCATGATAGGATAAGTTTATATAATACATTATGACTTTATTAGTTGTTTGGTGGAACCATAGTATTGTATAAGCTTATCCAGTAAATTCTTCTTATACATTAAAATGATGTATAATTTAATTAGGTATTGAGGGTGGGATTAGGCCTGATTAGGATTTGATGTATAAGCTAATGTAAAATTTTTCTCATTCTAACCCAGTGAATCCTGATATCTTCTCTGCCTTCTTACTACGACCCTCTCCTTTCCTCTCATTGCGGACGAGATTTTCTTTGGTAGCTGCTGCCAGTGGTAGCTGCTGCCAGTGCCTATCTCTCTCCCCCATTACAAGGTTAGTTCTCAATCTCTCTGCGTGCCATCATTTAGGGAGTGCTTGCCCATGGATTTTTTATCTATCTTTACCCCTGTATTTTCCTTGAGAGCCTTTTCTACTTTGGCTAATGGTTCTCTAAAATGGTTTAATAGGTTTAGTTATTTTATTTTAGATTGAGTTTGTTATTAAGTGGTTTTTATCCTGTTGCTTTCTTTGTTGCTTCAGTTAGTGGGCTTATTTTTATTTCTGGTTATCAATATACTAAAAATGATGGACACAACTATTTTCTTTTGTTTTGGCAATTTGTTCTACGAATTCTTTATATGAATTTCAACTTTTATTAGATTGCTGATAAGTTATTTGATAGAATGCTTCAATGAAAATTTGGCCACTTTCATTGTGAGTTATTATAACTATAAAAAAAGGTTTGTATTTGTTTTTATCAATTGTTCTTATGTTGGTTGATTCTCAAATAATCTGTTGTTTTGCTGTAAGAGTAGCCAGTTGAGATGTAGAATCATTAATAATTTAGATTTTAGGCATTAGGCCATGGTTTATCAAGTGAAAATGTTAGGGGGTTTCTATCCAAAAAAACATGCAACATATGTCACTGATAAATTTAAATAAGTTTAGTTAAACTCATACTATTATATATGTTATTATATAAATAATGTGACTCAAATTATGTGAGAATAGCGTATGGCACCTTATATGTTGTGTATTCAACTTGAAAGGTTAGATAGCAGGTCTGATATGTTAAAATTCTTTTTTTGTTTTGATATATGATTTCATGACATAAACCATTGAGCTAGAGCTACTCTAAATATATGCCACTAAAGCATATTTGTTTCTATGGAATAACAAAGAGACAATTAATTGTACATTGTAGATTGTACTAAACAAATATATATATATATATATATATATATATATATATATATATATTCTTGTTTGTTGGAAGACCATTTCATTTGTTCATTAGTCAATTACATAACAAGTGCAATAAATCGATGAAATTGATATCTATTATGGAATAACTGAAAGCATCTAAAAGAGACAACAATTGTACCTTGTATCAAACAAATACTCTATCTGTTGGAAAACCATTTGTATACTATCCTCTAGTGCTATCTTGTTTGTAATGCTTTACATGCTCATCGTGTAATCCCACCTTATAATTCCATATGTTTTTGGTAATTTCCTTGATGACCTCAGTGTTATTCTTTTGTGCCACTAATTGAACTGGACCAGAAATACCGACTTGGACATTGTCAAAGTAGGCACCATAAAAAGATATCAATGTTAGTTATTAACCAGGATCAACAGTGGCATAATTAATGTCTTTATGAAATGTGTACTTGTTACTTATAGGTAAACCAATAGTATTACTAAGTAGAGTAATCTCATTCTTCCCACGTTTCAATTTGACCTCTGCCTCTTAAACAAACTGGTACTGTCCATTTTGAGCATATTGGGAACCTGTGATAAATATACATGGATGCATTGTATTTACATGTCAAATTAATATACACCTTATATGCATCTTTTAATGAATCTTTTAATGAGCAATTTAAATTTTTAGGTGATATGGATCCTAATAAAAGACTTGACCCAATCGATGGCTAAATAACCCAAATGGATGGCTTAATGATATAAGTGAGCTCCTTAATGTCATGTTGATGTGCTTGATTATAGAACAAGCTTTTTTGGGGATGATGATTGCATGTATTATGTCATACTTACATGTATGTCGTGTAGCCCAAAGATAACATGAGAGATTATCATTAAGGCGACGGGTAATACCAAGGGTAAGGAAAGAATCAAGGGTAGTATTCATAAGGAAACTAATAAATGATGATGTTGCATATGTGGAACAACTTCAAATAGATACTTATACATTTCAAGTGTTGTGTTCTCTTCTACATGTTAACGGTAGGCTAAAGGAAGATGGGTTAGTACTAATAGAAGAACAAGTTGCTATGTTTTTACACATATTGGTTCACCATGCAAAAAATCATGTCATCAAGTTTAAATTCCAACTTTCAAGGGAAACTGTTAGTAGATACTTCAATTTAGTGTTGAATTCTATGTAAAGGCTGTAAGAAAATTTACTTAGGGCACCAGATCCAGTACTTGAGGATTGCACTTATGATAAGTGGAAATGGTTTAAGGTATGAACTATATTATTGATATCAAATGTTCCTTTTAAACTTTTGCATTGTTTCTGTTTATTTCACATGAGTTAGTATTGTTAAAGATGGTTTGTTTTTCTATTTTAGGGTTGTCTTGGAGCTTTAGATGGAACCTATATTAGTCTTAATGTTCCTGAGGCCGACAAGCCAAAGATATAGAATTCAGAAGAGTGAAATTGCCACAAATGTGTTAGGAGTGTGCTCAAGAGACATAAAATTTTTATATGTGCTGCTTGGATGGGAAGGTTCAGCTTCAGATGCTAGGGTATTGCATGATGCAATTAATAAAAGAAATGGCCTTAAAGTTCCAACTGGTAAGAATGTGAAAATTACCTTCAAATTGATAACCTTATTATAATAAAAATATATATTGAATCTTGTTTAATGAAATAGGATACTACTACTTGGTAGATGCTGGATATACTAATGCGGAAGGGTTTCTTGCCCCTCATAGGTGAACATGATACCATTTTAGTGAGTGGAGACGTGGACATGTCCTAACAACTCCTGAAGAAGTATTTAATAAGTGACATGCTTAAGCTAAAAATGTGATAGGAAGAACATTTGGATTGTTGAAGATGTGTTGGGCAATTCTTAGAAGTCCAAGTTATTATCCAGTTAAAACTCATAATCGAATTATTATTGCTTGTTGCTTATTGCACAATTTGATTAAGAGGGAGATGGTGGTAGATCTATTAGAAATAGAGTTTGGTAACATGTCAATTAACGAAGAAGAGGAGGTGGAACTATATGATAACATAGAAACAATTGAAACAAGTGAAGCGTGGAGTGCGTGGAGAGATGCATTGGCAAATGAAATGTAAAATGATTGGGTTGCTCATTCAGGCTAAATGAAGGCTTGTTCTTGTATCTTTTGAGTTTTAATTGTTGTTCCTTGAAGTTATGATGTACTTTTATATTTTGGTTGCTTGAAGTTGTGATGTACTATTATGTTTTGATGTTGTTGTGTATTGTGGCTTTTATATTAGAACTTATAAAATACATGCATTTTTATTGAGTTTTATTTATTTGTTATTTTGATTTCGTTAGTTGTTGTTGGTTTTTCTACACTTGTATTATGTGTTATTATATTTGATAGGTATGGTATCTGAAAGTACTCAACAAGCCAGCATAGTTAAAGGAGAACGTAAGGGTTAGAACGATGGAGAGTTTAATGCATTACTGGATTTCTTAGAGGAGGCAGTTGCCCTAAACAAAAAGGCTGATGTTGGGCAATTTAAAAATGGTACTTTTAAATGGTTAAAACAAAAGTTGGGGGCCAAGTTTCCTGAAGCAGACATAAAGGTGAAACCATATATTGAGTCAATCATGAGGATGCTTAAAACAGAGTATAGTAATATATATAACATGTTGAACACAAGTGGTTTTGGATGGGATGATGTGAATAAGAAGATTATAGTTAATAGTGATGATGTGTGGAATGCCTACATCTAACCTAAGATTCTTTAATTTTTTTAATTAGTTTTATCGTATGTCCTATTCTTTTTTGTCTACTTTAACTATCTAATGTAACTATTATGTTTGTTTTATGTGTAAAGAAAGATGCAACCTTAAAGAACTATAGGACCAAAGTGTTTCTTCACTTTAATCAATTGATGATTATCTTTGGAAAAGATCGTGCAACCAAAAAAAATACTGAAGCTCTTGCTGATGTGCTTGAGGACTTAGACAAAGAAGAACAAGCTCATGGAAACAATGCCACTACAGAACTTCCAGAGTAAGTTATTGGGTTGAGTGATTATGATAGTCAAGATGTCAATCAATCATTGTCTGTGAACCAAAATAAGAATAAGGCAAAAGATACTCATTCTGAAGGTTAACAAGTAAGAAAGAGGTTAAGAGGATGAGATATATTAGCTACTAATATGGACAAGTTTGCCAATTCGCTTGTAGAAGTTGTTAGAAAATCTGCTGATAGGATGAGTGTCATGATTGAAAGTGTCAAGGTAATATCTGAAGGTGTGAAGGTTGTGAAAGACTTCTATGATGATTCAAGGGCTATTGCTAATGAATTGATGAAATTAGAAGACCTCACACCTAGAGAACGCAACAAGGTTAGTCATTTGCTTATGCAAAACCTTCCCCTTATGCATTTGTTTTAGGGGTTTCAAGGTGAACACAGAGTTCAATTTGTGAAAGATTTACTTGACGATAACTAATGGTGCTAGTGTTTAAAAACTAGAAATAAAATATGTACTAGACTACAGTTAGTAGTACTTGTAAGAATTTGATGGTACTTAGCTATTAAAACTTGATGTTATTTTTAATTTGGTGGTATTTTATGGTACTTGCTATTAGAACTTGATGGTTAATATTTATGAAATTGTGTGTAGATCTGAGTTATTTTTCATATTATGTGTTGTATTTAGAAACTAAATACCTATATAAATTCTTGTAAATTTTTACTATTAAGATGGGCTTTACCAAAATAAAGACGAAAATGACTACTCGATCTAGACATTTTTTAGATTTTTGCTAATTTTTGTTGTGAAGGCATGAGTTATTTTTTATTTAATATACATAGCAGTCGTGATTTTTTTATAGGCCTTGGAGACTTTTATTTTTCTAAAAATTATTATAACATAATAAATTTGTGTAATTGGCATTGGCTAAAGCAATGGTTTTGATGATAACAAACAAGGACAAGAAATGGAAGTGCAATTATCAAGTCCAAGGATCTTCGAGATTAGCTTATAGGACTTAGATCTTGTGTAAAGGTATTTGGGAATCACACTAAGCTCAAACATGTTTTTAAATCTTTACAAATGGTTTTCAAATGCTAAAATGCTCAACAAACAAGTTTTGAAAAGCTAGTCTTGGTGATTGAAAAATAGTCAAGTTTGTGTTTTGCAAAGTTGACCTTTGGTCACTCTTTTGATCATAACTTCCAAACTATTTTGTGTTTTGTTCTGCAACTTATTTCATATGAAAATAGACTCAAATACCTTTCCAATGACTGGTATTTGTTTAAAATGGATGAGAAATGAAGAAGTTATGACCATTTAAAGTTAGCTTTCAAAACCAAAATGCTATAACCGAATATGGGAATATGCATAACCGAATATGGCTTCTTTCTAATTGAGTTTCTGGCTTCTCAAGCGCAACAACCTGTTTCTTAAATGGCCATATTCGAATATGGCATCCTTCATAATAGGATATGAGCTCTAAAACAGAACGTGTCCTGTGATTCTTTAAAAGGCCATAACCGAATATGGCTTATCCTATATTTGATTATTCTGATTTCCATTCATGTCTTTTGTTTTCTCAAAAGCCATATTCGAATATGGCATATCCTATCATAGGTTATGAGCATTCTCATAACAGATTATAAGACTCTTCATATTCGAATATGAGTTAAGTCATAATAGATTATTTTGACAAACAGAGACGATGGAAACTCCTTATTCATGCCATAACCGAATATGGAAATGGCATAATAGATTATGGACACTTCCAGATCTCTTCTCCAACGGCTCTTTCAATGGCATTTAATGCCCTCAACCACCTCTAACGTCTCTAAACTCTTTTGGGCTATAAATGAAAGTTGTTGGGCATTGATTAAGTGTTGGAAAAACTTTCTGAAAATCATCTTAGAGCATTTATAACGAGTTTTCTGATCATCTCTTTGAAAACCCTGTTTTGAGCTTCAACTTGTGTGAATCCTAAATACCATAGCTCTTCAATTTGTATAATCTGCTCTTGAGTGAGTTTCTTTCATCTAAACCTTGTATAATCTGAAAAGAGAGGGTGAGGTATCCCTCAAAACAGTTAGGGTGAGGTATCCCTTGTTGAAAAGAAGGTGAGGTATCCTTCAAAGGTGTAAAGAGGGTGAGGCATCCCTCAAAGGTTGTAAAGGGTGAGGTATCCCTGTTTTGAGGCTCAAGCACAAAGGGTGAGGTATCCCAAGGTGTGGTGAGTGCTCTAGTTTGAAGATATAGTGGAAAATCTCTAGCGGTTACTTGAGGACTGGACGTAGGCCACAAGTGGATTGGTGGCTGAACCAGGATAAACCTTGTGTTTGATCTTCTAAACTCATCTCTTTACATTTGTACATTTATTTTATATAGTTACTTGAATGTTACTCATCTTAGCTTACTTAATTTGTGAGTGAAGTATTCAATCTCATTTATCTATTCACTTCAATCATCCAATAGCTTCAACGAAAAATGATAATCATATGTTTTGCGAAAGATTTACGAAAATATTTTACATACTCAATTTATCCCCCCTCTTGAGTATTGAGGTCACTTGGTAACAAGTGGTATCAAAGTTAGGCTCTTGTGTAAAGAGCTTAGCAGCTTCAAGAGAAAGTGATGGCCTCTTCCAATAGTTTTTCTGAAAGCTCTTCTTTTTATAAATCTCCCTTTTTCAATGGGGATGGATATACTTATTGGAAAGAAAGAATGAAAATTTTTATTGAAGCTATTGACTTAGATGTGTGGGATGTTGTTGAAAATGGTCCTTTCGTTCTCACACAAGTTGTAAATGGTGTAAAAATTAATACACCAAGAAGTTAATGGACGGATGATGATAAAAAGAAGGTCCAATATAATTTGAGAGCCAAAAACATCATTACCACAACTTTGGGATATGATGGGTTCTTTAGAGTCTCAAATTATAAATCTGCCCAAGAAATGTGGGATACCTTACAAGTAACCCATGAGGGTACTAGTGAAGTGAAAAGATCAAGGATAAACACTCTCATCTATGAATATGAGCTTTTTAAAATGAACCATGGTGAAAGCATTCAAGAAATGCAAAAACGCTTTACATGTATTGTTAATCATTTAGCTTTATTAGGAAAGACATTTTCTAATGAAGATCTTATTAACAAGGTCTTAAGATGTTTGAGCAGGGATTGGCAACCTAAAGTGACGGCTATCTCAGAATCAAGAAATCTAGCAACTATGACCTTAGCCACACTTTTTGGAAAGCTACAAGAGCATGAGTTGGAGCTGAATAGGCTCAATCAAAATGAGAAACATGACAAAAAGGAAAAGAAGGGAATTGCTCTAAAGACCACCTCCTCCATGATTAATGATGATGATGATGATGATGGAGATGACTTGGAGATTAATGAGGAGAATCTTAGCCTTCTAGTAAAGAAGTTTGGAAGATTCTTCAAAAAAAATGGAGCTCAAAGAAGACCTCCCTTTCCCTCAAAGAATGCCTATCACAAAGGGGAAGGAACCTCATCCACTCCTAAATGCTATGAATGTGGAGAACCGAGACACATGAAGATAGAGTGTCCCATTTATCAAAGGAAAGTGGATAAATATGAAAGGAGGTCGTCAAAGGATAAAAATGTAAGAATAGCTTATTGATAAACACATATTTTATTCATTAAGAAACCCTTATATTTAGTCATTTACACTCTCCATATTCTTAATTGATTGAGTTTGACATGATTTTGTGAGTTTGAGCTCAAATTGGTCCTAATTGAATATTTTCAGCATTATTGAGATTTTACACTGTTTCTGTATTTTGGTCATAACTTGAGTTCCTGATATCTGAAAATCATGAATTTTATCTTGTAGGAAAGCTAAGAGGAAGCTCTACAACTTTGATGAAGAGCTCGAAGTCTGATTCAGGTGTCTAAGGGACCTAAGTGGACATGGAAGTCAGAATACGGGTTCTGTCAGTAGAATCCGAACAGTGTGCACTCAAAAAAATCATATCTCAAGATATAATAACGGAGATGGGCTGAAATTTGGACATTGGATAGTAAAGATCCAAATAAACAACTTTCATGAAGAACACATTTTGAGAAAAAGAAGTCTAGTAGGTCATTTTGAGCTTGCAAGTCGGAACAGAGGAGCTGAAGTTGGGTTTGAGCAACCTACGGTATTTGGGACATATATTAGGCTTAAGGAAGCCAAATTGGACGAACCAGCTATCCATTTTATAGCCAAGACAAGGATCTACAACTTTCATGAAGAACACTTTTCGTGATTCTGAAGTATAGTGGGTCGTTTTTGTCTTCCAAGTCAGACACGAAATTTTCGTCCTCAACCATCCACTCATCCATCCACTAATCCACTCATCCATCCACTAATCCACTCATCCACTCATCCACTAACTCACCCATTCATCCACTCATACACTAATCCAACCACTTAACCACTCCACCCACTCATCCACTAATCCATCCACTCATCCATCCACTCACCCATTCATGTCCATAATTTCCCACTCACCAAAAGTCCTTTGGCATTTTTCACTAATTCAACCACTCAACCATTCCACTCACTCATCCACTAAACCAATCCACTAAACCAACCCACTAATCCATCCACTCAAACACTCCACTCACTCACCCACTCATCTACCCACTTCCCTTTGTCATTTTGTTACCTTAGACTTCTATAAAAGGCACCATTTATCATGAACAAGATGTAACTCTCCTTCATTTTCTCTCTTAGTTTCTTGTTTCTTCATAGTTTCTTCTTGTTTCTTCATAGTTTTTCTTGTGATTTCTTTCTAGCTATGTGTAACTAAACCTCCCTTGGTTAAGGGGGTGATGAAACCGCTAGTATTAATGTTGTAAACTTTGCATATTTGATTATTTCAACATAGTTATGTTTTTATTCATATATTTCTGAATCTATTGTTGGTATGAAGGTTTTTGTACTTGTTCCTACTTTCAAAGTAGTAGATCTAGGTTTATTATGCGCGGTTGCGGTAGTAGATCTAGTGGGATGTATGATGTTCATGTGGGTATAATTATCTTTGTGCTATTTGCCAGTTATAAAAGTGGTAGATCTGGGTTTATTATGCGCGGTTCCGGTATTAGATCTAGAGAAATATATGTTCTAAGTAATTTAATCCCGGTGTGTGATTAGACCTTAGTGTAATTGGTTTTCTAAATCTTAATGCAATTGTTGGATAGTTGTAAGAGCGGTTGCTTTATGACTAATCAGTGATTAGGAGTTGATTTGAGCGGTTGCTAAATTGACCAACACGTAAGGAAAGCAGAGATTTACTCTCACAATTGCATAAAAACATAATTGAGCATGTTGGAATAAAAGGATATGTGGATTTACATTATCATATAAATCTAGTGGTGGATTCAATCTCTTAACCAATTTTCTTATATTGTTGATTTCAGTTTGTTTATTGTTATCTTTGAAGTTGTTCATTGTTCATCAAAACTCCAAAACCCCTTTTACTTGTTTATTGTTAATCGAGTCTAAATTGGGAATTGTTTAATAGTGTTAATTGAATTGGTTCTCTGTGGATCGACTCTTACTAACTACAACTAGTTGTAAGGTTTTTATTTTCGGTGGGCCCGACAACCGATTTTTATCTTAATTTTAATCACTACATCCGCACGCATCGAAATTTTGGCGCCGTAGATTCGGGAACCAATTTTTTCAATTACACTATTAATTTATTTCCTATTTTTATTCTATTTTTATTTTATTTTATTTTATTTTATTTTTAATCTTTCTTTCGGAGTGTTTTGTAGGTGTTGATGTCCTTTGAAGGAGTAGACGAAGGATTGCTAAATTTGAGGAACTATATTGATCAACTCACTTCACATCCTCAATTTCCCTTCCATCCAGGCTAACTTCCAACTCACACCCGCCGACATTGAAGCCGCCCGTTACATTGATCTATCAAGTTCGGAGACATTTGAGCCATCCGAAATATCCGAAGAAGTGACAATGGCGAGAAAACACTTTAAGGGCATTGGGTGCTCCAGATCTAGATCAATGACCTCTTTGCATAGACATTCTTGAAAATGAAGAGGCATTTGAATTGAAATCCGGTTTAATCCATCTCTTGCCATCTTTCAATGGATTACCCGGAGAGACCCCAACAAGCACTTGAAGGAAATCCATGTGGTATGTTCTAGCATGAAACTGCAGGAATTCATGTAGAGCAAGTCAAGTTGAGAGCTTTTCCATTCTCATTGAAAGACTCACTAAGGAGTGGCTTTACTACTTGCCACCCGGATCCATCCAATCATGGCGGGACATGGCCCGAACTTTCCTAGACAGATACTTCCCCGCCTCAAAAGCTGCAACAATCGAAAAGAAATGTGGTATTCAACAAAGGCATGGGGAATCACTCCATGACTACCGGGAGAGATTTAAGAAGCTATGTTTCAGCTGCCTCATCATCAAATAAGTGAGCAACTTTTAATTCAGTATTTCTATGAAGGCTTACAAGTGATGGATCGCAACATGATTGATGCTGCTAGCGGAGGAGCATTGATTGATAAAACTTCTCAAGAAGCTAGAAACTTGATCTCAAGAATGGCTGCTAATACTCAACAATTCTACTCTAGAAATGACACTGGAGTAAGAGCAGTGAAAGAAGTAGAGACAACCGGTATACAAAGCGTGACAAATGACTCAATTGACTTGCTATGGTTCAACGGTTAATGGATTCAGTAAAGCACCAGTTCATGCTTGTGGGATCTGTTGTTCATCCTGGACATCCCAACGATATGTGTCCCACTCTCCAAGAAGACACAAATGAGGAGGTAAGAGCAAGGGGATATCTTGGACTTTCAAAAAATTATAACCCCTACTCAAACACATATAATCCGGGTTGGAGGGATCATCCAAATTTCAGCTATGCAAAGCAACCTCAAAATCAACCTCAAACTTATGGACCTCCAGATTCCAACAAAGGCAAGTACCTTTCCCTCGAGACAAGAGCAAGTTCAAGCTCCTAAGCAACCGAGCCTTCATTAGAGGAGCTAGTAAAACAAATGGCCACTAATAATTTGCGGTTCCAACAAGAAACAAATGCAACTATACAAAGTTTCAAACAAGAAACAAGGATCGCAATCAATAACTTGCAGAATCGATAGGACAGTTGTCCACAGAATTCAACAAGTTTCAAAGCCAAGCTTCAGTGGAAACTACCCTCACAAATGAAGTGAATCCGAGGGAAAATGCTAGTCTTTGTCACATTGAGAAGCGGAAAGACGATGGATGAGCCTACCTCTCTTCCACCAATCATTCAAGAGAAGGATGAACCACCCAAAGAAGCAAATGATAAGGGGCAAACTTCCAAAACCCCTAAGGTAAGTATTTCGAACCCCTTCCTAAATATGTCACTAAAGCTCATTTTCCTAGTAGGTTGGTTAAAACCAAGAAAGAAGAAGCGAGAAAAAGAAATACTTGAGACTTTTAGGAAGGTAGAGGTTAATATCCCTTTGTTAGATGCCATTAAGCGGTACCTAGATATGCAAAATTTACGAAAGAATTATGCACTAACAAGAGGAAGTTAAAAGGAAATGAAAAGGTCCAAGTGGGAGAAAATGTTTCACCATTTGTAATTAAAAAGAAACTCCCAACCAAATGTAAGGACCCGGCACATTCACCATTCCATGCACTATAGGTAACACAAGGTTTGAAAGGGCAATGCTTGATTTAGGTGCATCTATAAATGTCATGCCATATTCTATTTATGCATCTTTATACTTGGATCCTTTGGAACCTCTTTGGTGTTGTTATTCAATTGTCGATAGATCTAATGCATACCCTAAGGGTGTGGTTGAAGATGTTTTGGTACAGGTGAATGAATTAGTGTTTAAATGGAGACTTCTATGTTTTGGACATGGAAGAGGATGAGTCTCCCAAATCTGCTCCTATCTTGCTAGGAAGACCATTTTTGAAGACCGCACGGACAAAAATTGATGTGCACTCGGGAATTCTAACAATGGAATTTGATGGGGAATTAATTAGATTCAATATTTTTGAAGCTATGAGATACCCAAGTGATGTGCACTCGCTTGTTTAATTGATTCTTTTGATCCTTTTGATTCTTTAATTTCTCGCACTTTTGATACCGACCATTTTGATGCTCTTGATACAATTCTAACTCATAGCTTAGATGTACGGGAGGAAAAGAAGAAGAGTGAAGAAGAGCCATGGAGTGAAGACATTGATGAAATTGTTCTTTGCCTTACAAGAGCTCTCTTCCACTCCGAGAAGAGCATGAGGTAACTTTTGTTGATTTACCCGTTACTACCGATATACCTCAACCTTCGTTGTGCGAGCACACTGAATTGGAACCGAAAGCACTACGATCATCTTAAATACATCTTCTTGGGGGAGAAGGACACCCTTCCGGTAATAATTGCAAAGTCACTCACCCAAGAGCAAGAAGAGAAAGCGGTAGCTGTTTTGTAGGAACATAAGACTGACCATTGGTTGGTCAATACCGATATCAAGGGTATTAGTCCCTCCGTTTGTATGCACAGGATATTAATGGAGGAGGATACTAAACTGTGAGAGACCCTCAACGGAGATTGAATCCTCCCATGATGGAGGTTGTGAAAAAGGAGATCTTGAAGCTCCTAAGTGTGGGGGTGATCTACCCCATTTCGACAAAGCAAGTGGGTAAGCCCGGTCCCAGGTAGTACCAAAGAAATCGGAATTACCGTGGTAAGAAATGCTGAAAATGAGCTTATTCCCACTAGGTTACAGACATGTGGTGGCGTGTTTGTATTGATTACGGGAAGTTGAATGCCGCCACGAGAAAAGACCACTTTCCTTTACCTTTCATTGATCAAATGTTAGAAAGATTAGTGGTCATTCTTATTATTGTTTTCGGATGGTTTTTCGGGTTACAATCAGATTGCCATAGCTCCGGAAGACCAAGACAAGACTACATTCACTTGTCCATTTGGTACCTTTGCATATAGGCGAATGCCTTTTGGACTCGCAATGCACCAGGAACTTTCCAAAGATGCATGATGAGTATATTTTCGATTACATTGAAAACATCATTGAGGTTTTTATGGATGACTTTAGTATCTTTGGAAATGATTTTGAAAATTGTTTGGAACATTTAACTTTGGTGCTTAAAAGATGCATTGACACTAACCTGGTACTTGAATTGGGAAAAATGTCATTTCATGGTGAATGAAGGTATTGTGTTAGGTCATGTAATTTCGCTAGGGGAATTGAAGTAGATAAAGCTAAAGTAGAACTCATGCATTCTTTGCCACCACCCACTAGTGTGCGGGAGATTCGTTCTTTTATTGGTCATGCAGGTTTCTACCGGAGATTCATTAAAGACTTTTCTAAAGTCTCATTGCCCCTTTGAGACTTCTTCAAAAAGATGTTAATTTTAACTTTGATGAGAAATGTATGGAAGCTTTCAATAAACTCAAGAAGTTGTTAAGCTGTTGCGCCTATCATCGTGCCACCCAACCTGGGAGTTACCTTTTGAACTAATGTGTGATGCCGGTGACTTTGCAAAGAGGAGCTGTCTTGGGACAACGAGTTGATAGAGTTCCTTATGCCATTTACTATGCATCAAGGACTCTAAATGATGCTCAACTTAATTACTCAACCACAAAAAGGAACTTCTAGCTGTTGTATTTGCTTTAGAAAAATTTAGATCATATCTAATTGGTTCTAAAGTGATTGTGTTTTCAGATCATGCAGCCTTGAAGTATCTTCTAACAAAGAAAGAAGCAAAGCCTAGATTGCTCGATGGATTTTATTGCTCCAGGAATTTGACTTGGAGATTAAAGACAAGAAAGGGGGCGAAAACTTGGTGGCCGATCACTTGAGTAGATTGGTAACTGAAGAGGAAGAAATGCCTATCATGGAGACTTTTCCGGATGAATATTTGATGGTTGTCAACACCATAATCCCTTGGTATGCTGACATTGTTAACTACCTGGTTACTAAGGACTTTTCGGAGGATTTGAACAAGGCCCAAAGAGATAAATTAAGGAGTGACTGTAAATACTATATCTGGGATGACCCGTACTTATGGAAGCATTGTGCAGATCAAGTCATTAGGAGGTGCATTCCTGATTCTGAGACACACTTCATCCTCTCCTTTTGCCACACCTATGCATGTGGAGGACACTTTGGCGAAAAAGGACAGCCAATAAAGTGCTTGACAAAGTGGTTTCTATTGGCCTTCAATTTTCAAAGACGCTTACAACTTCGTAAGTCTTGTGGACCGTTGTCGAGAACAGGTAATATTGGTCCTCGTAATCAAATGCCTCAGACTCCGATCATTTTTGTGGAACTCTTTGATGTGTGGGGTATTGATTTCATGGGACCATTCCCTCCTTCATTTGGTTTCACATACATTCTTTTATCTGTTGATTATGTGTCTAAATGGGTGGAAGCAAAAGCCACTCGATCCGATGATTCTAAAGCATTGCAGATTTTGTTAAGTCACATATTTTCTCCAGGTTCGGGACCCCAAGGGCTATCATCAGTGACCAAGGGACCCATTTTTGCAACAAAACCTTTGATGCTCTATTGAAGAGATATGGAGTAATGCACAAAATTTCCACTCCTTACCATCCACAGACAAATGGGCAAACTGAAGTGTCCAACCGGGAGATTAAGTCAATCCTTGAAAAGACAGTGAATCCCTCAAGAAAGGATTGGAGCACTTGACTTGAAGATGCTTTATGGGCTTATAGGACTGCCTATAAGACTCCCATCGGCATGTCACCATTTCGGTTGGTGTATGGAAAGCCCTGTCATTTGCCCGTTGAGTTGCAACATCGATCTTACTGGGCCATTAAACAAGTTAATATGGAATTGGAAGGTCTTTGGAAAGCAAAGGAAGTTCCGATTACAGGAATTAGAAGAACTAAGAAATGAGGCCTTTGAGAATGCCCCGATTTATAAGACTAAAGCTAAGGCATTCCACGACCAATTGATTTCCGAGAAAGAAATTTCACAGAGGACAAAAAGTCCCGCTATTCCAATCAAGACTCAAATTATTTCCGGTAAACTGCGTTCTAAGTGGATTGGGCCGTTTGTGGTAACTAATGTTTTTCCTTTTGGTGCGATTGAGATCGGGAGTGAAAATTCGGCAAAGCATTTAAGGTCAATGGTCATCGTCTCAAACCATATCATGAACTCCCGACGGTGCGAGAGATGGAAGTGATGACCCTCATCCTTCCACAATATGAGGAGCAAGTGAAAGTATCATCATGTCTGGTGAGGACAATAAACTAAGCGCTCATTGGGAGGCAACCCAACCAGATTTGCTCTCTTTATCCCTTTTTATTTTGTGTTTTCATTAGTTCCTTAGATTATGTTTTTATCGGTTTGTTGGTTGTAAGCATTTGAATCTCAAAAAAAAAAAAAAAAAAAAAAAAAAACATTTGTGTGCTGAGACAATAAAAGTAGGTAGTGCCATTAAATTTTGTCACTCGGAAGCATGTGAAGGTCACTTTTCTTCACGACAACAACTGCGAAAATCTTGCAAGATGAATTTTATTGGCCTACTTTATTCAAGGTCTGTTACACCTTTTGCAAAAGTTGCGGAAATTGGTCAAAAAGGTTCTCGCTTTGAGATTATCATCCGCACCTACTCCTTGAAAAATTGAGATCTAGGTGGCGCGGTTCTTTTCTTTGTCAAACACGTGTATCCTCTGGGGGCGTAAATATTGAGGATCCTAGGAATGGTAATGCGCGTAAAGTTAATGGACAAAGACTCAACCATTCCTGGAAAATCAAGTTCTTGAGTTCTTTGTGTTGCTTAGGTTAAGTGGCGGATACGGTACTCCGTGACTCTCAAGTCGGTTTATTTTTCAGTTTCCCAAAATAACTGAATCCTTCTTCTCCTTCAAAATGGATGTCATTCTTTCAAACCTGAGAAAACATTTTCCTTCTTTTCCTCAAAATGCTCTGAGAAAAATCTACAAAGTTCGATGTGAAAGAATGAGACTGTTAATGCACAAAGGTATGCCAGAAGATGTACGCTGGATAATTGAAGCAAAGGTTCGATTAGCAGGTGAGTCCTCAATTTCATTTGACTCATATATGCCCGGTCTTGGAAGAAGTTCATATTCTAAAAGGAGAAGAGCAAAAAGGTTACAAGTCTGTTACAAATGTGGACGATGGAACTGTAACAAGCGATGTCATACTTTGGGGATGGTTTCCACAAATAGAGAAGATAAAATTTTCTTCATTAAGAATGGACTGAGTAAGAAGTCATTAGATGATATCTTATCGACTCTTGAGACGCATTCTTGTGGATTGGTGCATCGTGAAATTCTTAAATTGTGGAATCTCTTCAAGGATGAAGAAAAACGCTACAGTCTTGGGAATCTGACTCTAAAAGACCCCTGTTTGCCGTTTATAAGAAAATTGGATGGGAAGCCTATCCCCGACTCATAGAAGGCATTTAAGCCGTTTCGGACGTAAACCAGAGGAAGATGTGAGCCACAATCACAACAATCTGTACATATCATCATCATCTTCTTCTTCTTCTTCTTCTTCATGTCATCTCTCAAAAACAAAAAAAAAAAAAAAAAAAAAAAAAAACAAAAAACAAAAAAAAAAAAAATTTATGTATACGTCTTAGGGTTGGCTTTGGTAACACACACCGTGAATAGGGAAATGCATGCATCCCGATCCAGCCTTCTTAATTGAAAAACAAAGAAGGTAGATTGTATCCCACATGTGAGGCGGCCCAGCGTATTATGGCCACTTGTCCCTTTTGGGAGCCCTATGTTCTTACTGGTCTTGAATGGGTCGAATATTGGTCAACAATGCTTTGGCACAAAGCCGAAAGAGCAGACTACCTCCATCCCAATCTTAAGTAAGTATACACTCATCTTTCATCAAGTTTTTCTAACAAATTCAAAAAAAAAAAAAAAAAAAAAAGAGGACGTGATGTCTCATCGCACTCATGACGCGTAGCAATATAAAGATACGCCATGGACACTTTATACATACTGGTATGTCATCATTTTCTATTTCTTTTATCTTTTATCATTTTGTTGTATTTTAATTTTTGTACAGACGATCCTTTGAGCAGGGTCCTTCAGGGTTTCTAGACTTCTTTACCTTGATGGTTTTCTTGAAGTCAAACAAAAAAAAATAAAAAATAAAAAAAATAAAAAAAAAAAAAAAAAAAAAAAAAAGTAAAAAAAAAAGAGGAGAAAAGATTCTGTGTTTCTTAATTTCAACCTTTTCTGACAACAGCCAACCTACCCTCATAGGTGCAATTATTCCCCTTTCCATTCTTTTTCCTACTTAAACACTCCATTTTCTCCATTTTCCTTCAACTCAGAAACAATCAAAGGGAGGAAGAGTATAGAATGGGGCCTTCTATTCATAACCTCAAAAATGTCTATGTTTTTTGTGGGTCGAGTTATGGGAAGGGATTAGAGTTTGTAAACGCAGCTAGCACTCTTGGTTGATCACTTGCTGCGAGGAATATTCATCTTGTATATGGGGGAGGTTGTCGTGGGTTAATGGGGGCTGTATCACTTGCTGCTTCTATAAGAGGCAGTCAGGTTTTAGGTGTTATTCCTAAACCTTTGGCTGAAAATAATATCACTGGAAAGACAGTTGGAGAAGAAATTCAGGTAACATCTATGCATGGACGAATGAAAACAATGGTTGACAATTCGATGCATTTATTGTCTTACCAGTGGTTTTGGTACTTTAGAAGAAATTTTTCAAATTGTCTCTTGGGTCGAACTAAACATCCACCATAGACCCATTGGTTTGTTGAATGTTAATAATTTCTTTGATCTTTTGTTATCTTTTCTTGACAAAGTTTGTGGAACGTAAATTTATCACTCCTTCAAGAAGACAACTTCTTATCTCTCGCCTCCACTATTGATGAGCTCATTGATAAATTAGAAGCTTTTAAGTATGTACTGATCCAGTATTAGCTCGATAGATTGGTCAACAGAAGCGGCGAAGGAAGTAACAAGAAACAAAAGCCGGATCTGCGACTTCATCTTTAATGGGTTTGATTTTATTGTACCTTGTTTCGTTTAAATTTGTGTCACTTTCTCCAACAGGTAATATCTTCTTCGTCCTTTACTCATCTATATTTTAACATTGAGGACAATGTTGTGATTTAGTTGGGGGGAAGGATAGTTGACCCAAAAAAAAAATAATAAAAAAATAAAAAAATAAAAAAATAAAAAAATAAAAAAAAATTTGTTGTGCTGTTTGGAAAGTATGATATGATTGTCAAGTACTTATTAAATCAATTAGTGATGGCAGAGTAAGGAGTAATTTTACTCTTGAGACGCATCTTAATTGGTGGCAGAGTAAGGAGTTTTTTAGGTAGTAACTAATTAGTACTAAAGTTTTATTGTTTGATTTCTTTTCAGGGTCTGATGCGGTACTGACAGTGTGTTTCTTTTCTGCTTGGCGTTGATTCACTTCTTATCAGGTTGTGTTGCTCTTTTCTATATCTCTCTTTCACATTGAAGGCAATGTTATATTAAGCGTGGGGGAGAGATTTCAGCATGTTCTTTTTGTAAAAAAAAAAATTCAAAAAAAAAAGAAAAGAAAAAAAAAAAGGGGGTTCATTGCATGATTGAATAACTTTTCTCCCTTCTTGAACTGATATGCTTGGTGATGGATGATTAAATTGATGAATTGAGTTTGATGGATGCATACCTTGTGAGATTTTGAGCCTAATGGATGGATTCAACATTTATGCCATTCTCTTCTTTCTTGTGTGATTTTCACTCATGTTAATGACCACTCTAGAACTTGCTTTGATTCTTTTTGAGGCTACATTTCACTTGCATGCATGAACATGATTGAGGCCCTCTTTCTTAATTAGCTAGTTTAACCAAATAGCCAACCTTGTTTTCAATATGATATCAAGCACTCTTTTGATTTCTTGAAAATTCTCTAATTCCTGCCAACCTTGTATATTTTCCTTTGCTTAACCCCTTTGAGCTTATTTGACCATTCCTTGTTTCTAGCTCATCATGTGCCTTAAATGAGAAATCGTGTTCTTACTTTACCTTAGGGAATAAAAGAACATTAGCTTGGTTAATGGATGAGTTTTTGAACAAGTGTGGGGGTGTGTGTACAAAATGGTTGTTGAAAAAGAAAAGAGTGCCCAAAAAGAAAAAAAAAATGTATGTATATAGTTATGTTCATATATATAAAAGAAAAAGAAAAAAAAGAAAAAAAAAAAGAAAACAAAAACTAAGTGTTTAAAAAAAGAAAAGGATTGGGAAATGAATATGTAAAGGGATATACACTAGAGTTGGGATGAACTTTTATGCTTGTTATTTGAACTCAGCTCTCATTTGCTTTTATTCTCTTTGGTATTTATCTTCTCATATCCATTTTATCCTCTCCTGTTACCTTGACCTCATTACAACCTTGAATAAAGTCCTCATGATTTGTGTGTGCATGTGTTTTGAGTAGTGGAGAAGTAGAAGATAAGCAAGCTTATGGTAGTGCAATTTTCATGGGTTGAATTGAGTGAAATACCTACCCTTTAAACACTTAAGAGATTGAGAGGGAATCTTGTGAAGATCTATCATTTTCGATTCATGTTGAAGATACCTTGCTTGATGGTTTGAGATGTGGAGAATTGTTAACTCATGAATGTTTTGATCCCTTGAACCTTTGGTTGTTCTTCTTGATTGTAAAATTTTGGTCTTGATTTTGCCCAGGAGTGCAAAAAGCTAAGTGTGGGGAATTTGATAAACACATATTTTATTCATTAAGAAACCCTTATATTTAGTCATTTACACTCTCCATATTCTTAATTGATTGAGTTTGACATGATTTTGTGAGTTTGAGCTCAAATTGGTCCTAATTGAATATTTTCAGCATTATTGAGATTTTACACTGTTTCTGTATTTTGGTCATAACTTGAGTTCCTGATATCTGAAAATCATGAATTTTATCTTGTAGGAAAGCTAAGAGGAAGCTCTACAACTTTGATGAAGAGCTCGAAGTCTGATTCAGATGTCTAAGGGACCTAAGTTGACATGGAATTCAGAATACGGGTTCTGTCAGTAGAATCCGAACAGTGTGCACTCAAAAAAATCATATCTCAAGATGTAATAATGGAGATGGGCTGATATTTGGACATTGGATATTCAAGATCCAAATAAACAACTTTCATGAAGAACACATTTTGAGAAAAAGAAGTCTAGTAGGTCATTTTGAGCTTGCAAGTCGGAACAGAGGAGCTGAAGTTGGGTTTGAGCAACCTACGGTATTTGGGACATATCTTAGGCTTAAGGAAGCCAAATTGGACGAACCAGCTATCCATTTTATAGCCAAGACAAGGATCTACAACTTTCATGAAGAACACTTTTCGTGATTCTGAAGTATAGTGGGTCGTTTTTGGCTTCCAAGTCAGACACGAAATTTTCGTCCTCAACCATCCACTCATCCATCCACTAATCCACTCATCCATCCACTAATCCACTCATCCACTCATCCACTAACTCACCTATTCATCCACTCATACACTAATCCAACCACTTAACCACTCCACCCACTCATCCACTAATCCATCCACTCATCCATCCACTCACCCATTCATGTCCATAATTTCCCACTCACCAAAAGTCCTTTGGCATTTTTCACTAATTCAACCACTCAACCATTCCACTCACTCATCCACTAAACCAATCCACTAAACCAACCCACTAATCCATCCACTCAAACACTCCACTCACTCACCCACTCATCCACCCACTTCCCTTTGTCATTTTGTTACCTTAGACTTCTATAAAAGGCACCATTTATCATGAACAAGATGTAACTCTCCTTCATTTTCTCTCTTAGTTTCTTGTTTCTTCATAGTTTCTTCTTGTTTCTTCATAGTTTTTCTTGTGATTTCTTTCTAGCTATGTGTAACTAAACCTCCCTTGGTTAAGGGGGTGATGAAACCGCTAGTATTAATGTTGTAAACTTTGCATATTTGATTATTTCAACACAGTTATGTTTTTATTCATATATTTCGAATCTATTGTTGGTATGAAGGTTTTTGTACTTGTTACTTGTTCCTACTTTCAAAGTAGTAGATCTAGGTTTATTATGCGCGGTTGCGGTAGTAGATCTAGTGGGATGTATGATGTTCATGTGGGTATAATTATCTTTGTGCTATTTGCCAGTTATAAAAGTGGTAGATCGGGTTTATTATGCGCGTTTGCGGTATTAGATCTAGAGAAATATATGTTCTAAGTAATTTAATCCCGGTGTGTGATTAGACCTTAGTGTAATTGGTTTTCTAAATCTTAATGCAATTGTTGGATAGTTGTAAGAGCGGTTGCTTTATGACTAATCAGTGATTAGGAGTTGATTTGAGCGGTTGCTAAATTGACCAACACGTAAGGAAAACAGAGATTTACTCTCACAATTGCATAAAAACATAATTGAGCATGTTGGAATAAAAAGGATATGTGGATTTACATTATCATATAAATCTAGTGGTGGATTCAATCTCTTAACCAATTTTCTTATATTGTTGATTTCAGTTTGTTTATTGTTATCTTTGAAGCTGTTCATTGTTCATCAAAACTCCAAAACCCCCCTTTTACTATTTATTGTTAATCAGAGTCTAAATTGGAAATTGTTTAATAGTATTAATTGAATTGGTTCTCTGTGGATCGACCCTTACTAACTACAACTAGTTGTAAGGTTTTTATTTTCTGGTGGGCCTGACAACTGATTTTTATCTTAATTTTAATCACTACATCCGCACGCATCACTTATATAGCTTGGGATGAAAATGACATGGACTCATCTGATAGCTCAGACAATGAGAAAGCCTACCTATGCCTCATGGCTAGAAGTGAAGAGAAAGAAGAAGAAGATGACACTGAGGTAACATCCTCAAACTTTGAATCAAACTCTTCCCCCTCCTATGATGAATTGCAAGATGCATTTGAAGAATTGCATAATGAATCTATGAGGCTTGCAAAAATTGTCTCATCATCCAAGAAAGTCATTTCCTCTTTTGAAATCAAGATCTCTATTTTAAATAAGGAAATTGAGGAGCTTAAAATTGAAAACGAAACTCTTGGTCTTATTGATGCAAATTCTTCATGCATGACATGTTCTTCTCTTGATAATGCATTTACATCATTTTCTTACTCATCATGCAAAATTTTTGAAAAGGAAATTGAAGACTTGAAAAATACTCTTGTAAAATTTACCCTTGAAAGAGACAATTTGAACATATTGCGTAGGAAACAAAGATGTGTGTTTCAAAAGGCTGGTTTAGGGTACAATCCCAAAAATCAATAAAAACTTTACAAAAATTTCTTTATTCCCACAAGTACATTAATAAGTCCTTTTATAAAGTGTTTTCATTGTGGCAAGAAAGGGCATAGTGCATCGACATGTAATGTGAGGAAGAAAATCAACACAAAGGTTGGAACTAAAATAGTTTGGGTCCCTAAGGGCACATTGCCTAACACTAACACACAAGGACCCAAGAGAATTTGGGTACCAAAAGCCAAAAATTGAAGTGTGTTGTAGGTGTGCTTGAAGGCCAAGAATGAACTTTGGAATATTAAAAGTGGTTGCTGCAAGCACAAGATCAGAAAACACTCTAAGTTCTATCCATTGTCTCCAAGAAGCTTGGACTTGCAACATTTGGATAAGTGGAGACTTGTTCTATACTTTAACTTGCTTTAAAGATGTTCTTTTCTAGCTTTATATCTTGAAAATATCTTTACATGTGTTAATATGCTAGATAAGTACACTTCTTGTTTGAAATGGCATGTTTGTTGATAATATCTTTGTACTTGACATAACATTCCTAATATGATCATTGTTTGCCCTAAAGTGCATATATAAGAAGAGAATTAGGAATAATTGATCAATCATGCATTTGAATGAATGCTTGTGTTAGATACTTTTATCTTGGAATTTCAGATCAATCCTACATTCATATTTGAAATATAACGCTGCTGCATAAACTGGCCTCTACTGCATAATTTGCATAATTGCTGCATAATTTGCTATATTACATAATATTCTTGCTTAAAAATTGTTTCTGAATCTTATACTGACTTGAGCGTCGGAGTTTCCTCTAAGTTTGTTTTGCAGGTACTTGATCCATGCTCAGTCCTCCAAATCCTCAATTTCAAGTTTTTTTAATGAAGAAACTGGATCCTGGCATAAGCAAGATCTGTTTTGGGATATATTTAAGATGTTTCAGAGTAATGGAAACATAGCCAAGACAAGTAAATTCTTAAGAATGGAATAAGCTGTTGATATATTAAAGGATGCATTCTTGAAGAATTTTTCTGGCTTTGATGGTGAATGGCAAGTATTGATGGTCTTAAAGGATGAATTCTTGAAGATTTTTCTGGTTTTGGTTAAGAAATAATATGTTAGAATATGGTCATAATCTATTATGGAAAGAGTTTCTGGTTTTTGTTTGAAGAATAATCAAATTGTAAGAGGACTTTAATCTGTTATGAGGATTGTGGGAATGTCCAGAACCTTGGAAAGGCTCTCTATCAAGCAAAAATAATTGATTATGACAAGGGTATAATCAGTTGTAAAGTCCTATATCAATCTAGAGGCTCTCTGGAACTCTCATATAATCAATTATGCCTCCTTTATAATCGGTTATGAGTATTCAACTCTGGTTTAGAACATTTGTTTGGCTCTCTGGAGTTCACATATAACCGAATATGACCATCTTCATATTCGGTTATGGCTCACTTCCTTTGTCTTGGTATGTATTGCTTGGTCTCTGTTTTCCCAAATAACCGAATATGGACTACATATATTCGGTTATGGCCCTTCTTCCCTTACTCTTGACACGAGTTGTTTGGATCTGATTTCACAAATAACCGAATATGGCCCCAATTCATATTCGGTTATGGCCCATTTCTCTTCCTCTGGAAACATGTTGCTTGGTCCCTGTTTTCCCAAATAATTGAATATGGACTCCTTTATATTCGGTTATTGGCCTTCCTCTTAACCAAAACCCGAAGCCCTTATCTTCCCCACGCATCACCTTTCCTCCATAACTTTCTTACTCCTCTACCACCCACTCCTACCCACTTCCTCAAACACCTATCCTACCTCAAATCCAACCCAAATCCACTAATTAAAATCCCACAAATTCTTCCAAAAATCTCACTCCACTTCAAGATGTTTAATGGTGCTTGGGTTTATAGTGTTGGGCATGATGCTGCCACACAAGAAGAAGAATTGCCCACTGCCCTTGCTGATATAGTTATGGAAGAAGCTCCACTCACACATGAAGACCACATCCTAGCTACCCTTACAAGCAATCAATCCTAGATTGCAGTTCCTCGAGCTTATCATGAGCATAGCATTGGAGTCATCTATGACCGCTTGTTGTCTTCAACCACCGCAAGATGATGGGGCTTAGGCATAGATATCTTTTATTTAGCTAATCCATTTCTGTTTTAGCTATATTATTATGCTTTAAGTCATTAGGTACTTAGTGCTTATAATCCTTTAATGCTCATCTTATCATAGTGTGTTATCTTTTGAACATAATGCTTAGCTTGCTTAACTATGTTATTATGCTTAAGACTCATCTAACCGTAATGCTTTATCTTTTGAACATGATGATTATTCTCTTAGCTTATGCCTTGCTTGATTGATTTCAGTAGTTAGTGCATTTGTTATTTTTGCAAAGGCTATCTTGTTGAAATGAATAACATGCTGAATGGGTTGTCTTTTGGATATATTGTTATTGTCTTGCTTATAACCTTAATTAATCACAATATGTCTTTGATATGCTATTTTAGTACAACTTGGATATTTTACAATAGATGGTATGTTGAAATGCATATCCTATTGATCTGGTTATATTATTGAACAATTATTATTAAATATGTGTTAAATGGTAAATGGTTTTGTGTTACTTCTCTCTTTGTCAAAATATATGGAATATCTTTTTGATCATGACAAAAGGGGGAGAAGAAAGTCCTTGAGAAAAGGTAAACAAAAGGTATAAATTCAATGATTATGGGATTCAAATATCAAGGGGGAGTTGTGCATCTCTGATCTAATCACATCTTGAAAAACAAAGGGGGAGTAAGTTTTATTTAACACCTTTTGTGAATTCCAATTTATTTGAACTAACATTTTCTCAATGGTTGTTTGTCATCATCAAAAAGGGGGAGAATGTAATTGGCATTGGCTAAAGCAATGGTTTTGATGATAACAAACAAGGACAAGAAATGGAAGTGCAATGATCAAGTCCAAGGATCTTCAAGATTAGCTTATAGGACTTAGATCTTGTGTAAAGGTATTTGGGAATCACACTAAGGTCAAACATGTTTTTAAATCTTTACAAATGGTTTTCACATGCTAAAATGATCGGCAAACAAGTTTTGAAAATCTAGTCTTGGTGGTTGAAAAATAGTCAAGTTTGTGTTTTGCAAAGCTGACCTTTGGTCACTCTTTTGATCATAACTTCCAAACTATTTTTGTGTTTTGTTCTGCAACTTATTTCATATGAAAATAGACTCAAATACCTTTCCAATGACTGGTATTTGTTTAAAACGGATGAGAAATGAAGAAGTTATGACCATTTAAAGTTAGCTTTCAAAACCAGAATGCTATAACCGAATATAGGAATATGCATAACCGAATATGGCTTCTTTCTAATTGAGTTTCTGGCTTCTCAAACGCAACAACCTGTTTCTTAAATGTCCATATTCGAATATGGCATCCTTCATAATAGGTTATGAGCTCTAAAACAGAACGTGTCCTGTGATTCTTTAAAAGGCCATAACCGAATATGGTTTATCCTATATTTGATTATTCTGATTCCCATTCGTGTCTTTTGTTTTCTCAAAAGTCATATTCGAATATGGCATATCCTATAATAGGTTATGAGTATTCTCATAATAGATTATAAGACTCTTCATATTCGAATATGAGTTAAGTCATAATAGATTATTTTGACAAACAGAGACGATGGAAACTCCTTATTCATGCCATAACCGAATATAGAAATGGCATAATAGATTATGGACACTTCTAGATCTCTTCTCCAACGGCTTTTTCAATGGCATTTAATGCCCTCAACCACCTCTAACGTCTCTAAACTCTTTTGGGCTATAAATAAAAGTTGTTAGGCATTGATTAAGTGTTGGAAAAACTTTTTGAAAATCATCTTAGAGAATTTATAACGAGTTTTCTGATCATCTCTTTGAAAACCCTGTTTTGAGCTTCAACTTGTGTGAATCCTAAATACCATAGCTCTTCAATTTGTATAATCTGCTCTTGAGTGAGTTTCTTTCATCTAAACCTTGTATAATCTGAAAAAAGAGGGTGAGGTATCCCTCAAAACAATTAGGGTGAGGTATCCTTTGTTGAAAAGAAGGTGAGGTATCCTTCAAAGGTGTAAAGAGGGTGAGGCATCCCTCAGAGGTTGTAAAGGGTGAGGTATCCCTATTTTGAGGCTCAAGCACAAAGGGTGAGGTATCCCAAGGTGTGGTGAGTGCTCTAGTTTGTAAAGGTTGTCAAGCACCTGTTGAAGCTTGAAGATATAGTGGAAAATCTCTAGCGGTTGCTTGAGGACTGGACGTAGGCCACAAGTGGATTGGTGGCTGAACCAGGATAAACCTTGTGTTTGATCTTCTAAACTCATCTCTTTATATTTGTGCATTTATTTTATATGGTTACTTGAATGTTACTCATCTTAGCTTATTTAATTTGTGAGTGAAGTATTCAATCTCATTTATCTATTCACTTCAATCATCCAATAGCTTCAACGAAAATTGATAATCAAACGTTTTGCGAAAGATTTACGAAAATATTTTACATACTCAATTCACCCCCCTCTTGAGTATTGAGGCCACTTGGTAACAATTTGGATGAAGATAGTATATTTTTTGTAACACCCCAAATTTTCTAGCCATTTGACAATAATAACAGAATTCTACTGTTTAGTGATTTCTGTGTACTGTAAAATTATTTTGAGTATTCCGTGAATGCATTTGATCGTTTTGTGTGATTTACTCTGTGTCAGGAAAATAATAATTTTTGGGTCGGGGAAAATCTTACGTATTTTAATTATTACTGTTAAGTCTTAATTATTTTATATAATCTGATTTGATTTTCCTAAGTTTTATAATTTTTATAATTTTGTGGATGATTATGAAATATTTTATATTTCTTTGATTATTTTAATATTATCCATGGGCCGTCTGTAGGCCCAGGGGGACTGTATGTGGGCCCAAGTGGGTCCGAAAAAGTGAAAATTTTTCTGCAGCCAAAAAATTTTGTATTGTTGAGACAGAGACGGGGGATCTTACCAAACCTGAATCCGAAAACAGTTTTTGAAATTTACTTTTACTGTGTTTTATACTGTATTTAATTATCGGGCAATAAAAATACAGTAAGAATATTGTTCGTAAGGTAATAGCAGATAAAAATAAATATTATACTGCTTAGTCAATATTAGTGGTTATGACAACTTTATGACGAACTAATAGGGAGCAAGCTTAATGTTGAAGCCTTTGGATATCCACCATTGATTTAATCAACGGTAGAGATTGGTCTTACAAAGTGGCAAGGACTTTTTATGACCATTGGATGGAAAGTATGAAGAGGTGATCTTGACCCTTCATTTTTGAGATACATCTAATAGCTAGGATTTCAAGGAGGAAAGATCTAATGACCTAGATTTAGTCTTATCAATATAGAAGCTATACTTAGAAGCTACACTAATACTAACCCTTGATCTAATCAATGGGTAATAATGCCCAAAATGGTAGCTAGTGAAATTGGTCACTCATTGAGTGTACAAGGAGGTGGGGTTCGGTTTTGTGATGACTTAAGGCCATAGGAAGTTTCAAGACACAATTATTACTCATCTTGATCATTCTTGATCATTCTTGATCATTTCCAAAAAGCTAAGCTCACAAAACTTTTCTCTCCATTTCTCTTTAAGCTAGCTCACAGCCAAGACCCCTAGTGCATACCATCACTCTTCAAAAAATTTAAGCAACCTTACTTCTTGAATCTATACCTCAATCTAAGACACTTTGTAGTTTAGGCCAAGTTCTAAATCTTTCATCTTCAAGGACTTTCTTCAAGAGCAAAGTTCTAGGGTTTTTAAGGTGAAGTGTAAGGAAACTTCACTTCATATCTCTTTTTCATGTTCTAAGCCATGTTTGATCCATGGTTTACCTTGTTCAAGCTTAATATGCTAATAAACTTGTGTTTTGTTTTATGTTTGAGAAGCCCTTTTGTGGTGAAGGACTTGAAAAAGAAGCAAAGCAAGGAGCTTTTGAGGTTCTTCAAGAGGTAAGAGGGAGATCTATCTCACCAACTAAATATGGTGGTGAGAGATGAATTTGTATTTGATGGATGGTGAATCCATGTGAGGATTCATATCCATGGTTATGTAATTTATTTGTGGGTGTTTATGTGCTTTAAATTATTTATTTGTGTTTGCATGCTTTAGGTGATTTTTATTGCTTTAAGGTATGCTTGATTATATGATATGATGAATATATATATGTATGCCATGATTTGATGATGGAAAGGAAAATAATTTTTGGTTCCAAAGACTATGAGGATTTCGGCCTCACACCTAAAAATAGGTGTTTACAAATTAATATTTTCATGAATGGTAAAATTAGATGTTTAGAAGAGCAAGGAAAATGAACAAATGTTTTGGTTTCAAAGAACAAGAGTCTCACGGTTTTTGGAGGAATTTTAATGGTTTTGTTTGTGTAAAAACATGAATGGAACTTAGTTGATTTAGAAGGAAAAATATATGATGGTTTCAATGGCCATGTATCACGGTTTTGAAGGCTTGTAATGCCTTGGTTTTATGAAATAAAATGATTTCAAAGTGAAAATGTAATTGATCTAGTACAAGGATTAAAGAAATGGAAACAAAGTGTTTTGTCACTTGAAAAATGGAATTTTCGTATATGAATAGAAAAGAGAGGTTGAAAGTGTTTGAACCTCAATTTATTTTAAAGAAGATTGATTTTTAGAATTGATTTAGAATTATAAAGAATACGTTGGTGACTTAAAATTTACAAACGTATAACTCATCATTTGGGTTTTGGAGTGCGTTAGGAAATTTTAAGTTAGAAAACATTGATTTAATTCAATAAAATAGTAAAATTGTTGAATATATTACGAAAAGATTTCTTGAGTAAGAAAATGTGGAAAATGAAGTGAGAAGTCATATTATTTTGAGAAAGGCCAAAATAACGTTTAGAAGGTTGAGAAATATTTTACGTAGTGGAAAAATAGTGAAAAGTGCTTTTCGTAACTTAAAAATATGATTTTTAAGCGACGCGGTTTAAAAAATGTTTAAATATTTCTACGCGATTTGGAAAGCATTTAAATATTTTTACGCGATTGAAATATTGTTGAAAAATCGCTACGAGATTGAAAAATGATGAACTATTTTTACGCAATTGAGAAAACGTCAAAAAATCAATGCGTGATTGAGAAAACATGATAATATAATTTCGTGATTGAATATACAGTAGAATTACTGTTGAATCAGTGTATGAACACTGTATAAGAAATTATGATATTAGCCTGTGATTGGCATTTGGTGCATTATACATGCATTGGAAAGGTCCGATGGACTGGATAAGGCTAATTGCCTAGGAAAGAATACACCTCTTGAATGGGTGCGATATGCGCAGTGTAAAGTCACTCGTTGACTTTGGGGGCATCAGGGTGCGGGTTGCTTACAATGGGCAATTGGTAGCTCTTCTGTACCGTGGGTTAGACCGACACAATACACCGGTGATCCGGACCGAGACACTATTCTTAATCAAGATCTAGTAAAGACTGTCATGTATATGCTAGATATGCAAACACATATGAGAATTGTGGCACGTGGTCTGAGGCATGTTGGTACAGACAGATCTTTCGGATCAATCTCTCCGACTTGAGTTTAACTCCATGGAGTAGGAAATTGAGTCTATGTGCACATGCATAATTATTGAGTATTGATATCGATGTGATGTTTGAACTGTTAAATACTTGGATAATGTTGAGGGCATTATCATAATTATTATTTATGATAATTGAATTGTTGAATACTTAGATAATGTTGAGGGTATGATCGTAATTATTATTTATTACATCTATTGTGATGATAAATAATGTTGATGGCATGATTATAATTATGGTATGATGTATCTGTATGATATATTATATATGTTATCTTCATGTTACCATGTTGGTATTGGCGTAGGTGATCTTACCTCTTTGTATATTATTTTGTATTGTATTTATATTTTGGTAAAGACCCCGAATAAGGTACTGAACAAGAGAGTGAAGAGGAACAGATTCCTCTTGAGGAAGCAGAGTTTTGAGAAGATGGTGATGCCTAATTTCCTAGGATATATGAGGTTGCAATTTCGAGGAGGTCCGGAAGCCTGGCATGTCCATCTAGATAGAGAGTGTATTTTCTATATAGGAGACTTGGATGTTTCCCTGAGTAGGCTTTATCAAGGGTACCCTTATTTTAGTGTAAATATTTATGTACACTTAGAGTTTCCGTTGTCCATTAGGCAGTGCTGGAGAGCTTACTATCGTACTCCTAGTGAGAATAGCATTGTGTCATCTGCTCAGACACCTGTCCGTAGAACTGTGCATCATGCTGGATTCCTACCTGCTGAGGAATCTGAGGAGGACCCGTCTGAGGGTTCTGCTGTTTAGTAATACTTGGGCAATATGTTAGTTTAAATAATGTTCAAATACTTTGAGGACTATATATGTATATAAATAATCTTGACAGTACTTTTTTAAGGTATATATGATGTAAATTATTTGTGATGATGTTGTAATATTTTTATTTTCCGCTAAGGTTATCCTGTTGATATTAAGAAATTTTATAACTCATATTTATATTACAAATCATATTTTATAATGGAAGGGGTAATTTGGAAATTAAGTAACATAAACGTGATACCCTACGGTGGGTGTTACATTTTTATTAAAGGATATTTTTATCAAAAGTGTTAATATTTTATTATATCCAGTATTATACAGTACATCAACAAACACATGATAGTATTATCTTATATAATACAGTATCTTATACATTGTCGCATCAAACGCTGGATAGTATTAAAATTTTATCAGGCCTTATACTATCAAGTCTAATACAATTAGACCTTATCCTGTCTTGCGTACCAAACGCGCCCCAAATGTGATAAACCCCTTTTAATATGCAAAAACTAAATACAATGATAAGGACCCATCTAAAATTCACCAATAAACACAAGCAAATCACCATAATTCATCCGATTTAAGACTACAAAACATGGACTTGTCATCCTCACATCTATAAGTGAGTTTAAAGGGGGTTTCCCCCATTATGGAGTAATGAGGCATAGTCCAATAGGCCCAGAGGACATGGTCTATTTGTTCGACCCAATTTCCCTTAGCTTCATCCAGCCTCCTATTAATTTCTCGAACAATAACCCAGTTGCCGGCTTCAGCTTGCCCATTGGTTTTGGGATTTTCAACGGAACTGCAATGGTGCTTGATTTTGAGCTCGGCAAGTAGCTCTTCAAAACCTTTATCCTTGAACTGGGTTCCATTATCTATCACAATGGATTCTGGGACCCCGAACCTGGTCATGATATGGTGCCAAGTGAATTTTTGGATCCGAGCAAAGGTGATCATGACTAGAGGCTCTGCTTCGATCCATTTAGTGAAATACTCTACAGCCACTACCAAGTACTTAAGTTGACCAGGAGCTTGAAGGAACAGACTCAGGATATCCATACCATATCTGTAAAATAACCAAGGTATAAACATTGTGGATAGTTCTTCGGGAAGAGCTTGATAATGGTCTTAGTGTCGTTGGCATTTATCATAAACTCGGACGTGCGCGAGGGAGTCAATTTCCATTATTAGCTAGTAGTAACCAGCCATGAGTGCTTTCAAAGCTAAGGCTTTGCCCCCCAAGTGGTGTCCACAACTCCCCTTATGGACCTCGGCCAAAACATATTATGTCTCCTTTGGTGTGCGGAACTCGAGGAGAGGTAAAGAGAACCCACGATGGTACAACTGTCCGTTGTAGATAGTCTACCAGACCACAATTCTGACCAATTTGGAGGCTTCCTTTGGATCGTCGAGTCAGGTTCCGGATTGTAGGTACTCCATTATTGGGGTGAGCCAAGTACGCTTCTCTCTTTTCACCTAGAAAATGGGTATGTGCATGATGGAAGGCTGAGCAAAGGTCTCTTGGATCATAGAGCAGTTATTGCCTAGGCTCTTGGTGCTGGCCAGTTTGGACAAGAGGTCCCCTGGAGTTCTACTCCCTTGGTATGTGCTCTATCTTGAAAACCTGAAAAAAAAATTTAGGAGCTCTTGGACTTTGGCCAAATATTTCTGAAGGAGGGACTCCTTGACTTGATAATCACCTCGAACCTAGGATGTCACAAGTTGGAAGTCGCTACAAAGTGTGATCCTAACCGCTCTTATATCTTTGGTCATTGTCAATCCAGTGATGCATGCTTCATACTCTGTCTGATTGTTTGAAGTAGGGAACCCAAACTTTAGGGAGTTTTCAATTGTTACTCCTTTAGAACTCTCCAAGATCACCCTGACACCACTCTCCTTAGGATTTGGGAATCCATCAACAAATATGGTCCACAAGATTTCGTCAGGGTTGTCGGGGTCCAATGTGAGTTCTACTAAGAAGTCTGAAAGCGCCTAAGCCTTGATTGCTAGTCGATGCTCATACGTGAGCCTGAACTCGGATAGCTCATTAGACTATGCGATTATTCTTCTTGTTAGGTCTGGCTTATGTAGTATCTGGTGGATGGGATGCTCTGTCCTAACCACTACGGGATGACACTGAAAGTATTGTCTAAGTCTTCTAACTATAATGATAAGTGCAAAGGCAACCTTCTCTATCTTTTGGTAGCAGATCTCGGGGTCTTGCAACACCTTACTCCCAAAATAGATTGGCTTTTGCCCTTTCGTCATCTCCCGGATCAACACTAAACTTACAACCTCTTTATGAACTGAAAGGTATACATACAGTGTTTGACAGGGTTCTAAACTTGTCAATAGAGAATAGAAGATTCTTCAAGGATGTAAAGGCATCCTCACATTCCTAACTCCACTCAAAACCTTTCCCATTTTTGAGCAATTTGAAAAGGGGAAGAGATTTGTGAGTAGCTTTAGCAAGGAAACGTGTGAAAGTCGTAATCTAGCCTCTCAGTTGCTGCATTTCTTTAACATTCTATGGGCTACGCATGCTGAGCACCACTTGGCATTTGTCTTGATTTGCTTTGACCCCTTGGTGTGTCAGCATGAAGCCTAAGAATTTACCTACTTAGACTCCAAAGGTACACTTTTCCAGATTGAACCTCATGTTATGTTTATGGAGTTGGTAAAATACCTCTTCGAGGTCCGAGATGTGTGATCCGACTTGTAGGGTCTTTACTATCATATCATCAATATAGACCTCCAGCATTTTTCCTACTTGACCTTCAAAGACCTTATTCATCATCCTCTGATAAATGACTTTTGTATTCTTTAGTCTGAAGGGCATAACCTTATAGCAGTAGCTCGCCCTATCAATGAAGAAAGTGGTCATGTCTTCATCTCCAGTGTACATTGGGAGCTGATTATACCCAGAGTTCGCATCCATGAAAGAGAGCAAACAGAAACCAGAGAAGCTGTTAACCAATTTATCCATGTTGAGAAGTAGGTATGGATCTATAGGGTTTGCTTTGTTTAGATCTGTGTAGTCCACACACATTCTTCATTTCCCGTTTGATTTCTTCACCAAGACTACGTTAGATAGCGATGTTGTGTAAGCTATCTCCTTTATGAAGCCAACATTGAGCAACTCCTTGAGTTGTTCTTCAATGATCTGCTGTCTTTCCGGCCAACCTTTCTTTCTTTCTAGGAGACCGGCCTCACAACTTTTCTTATAGATAAGTAGTGGAAGATGAAGGCGAAGTCAAGCCCAGGCATGTCAGAGGACGTCCAACCGAAGATGTCTTTGTTTTTTTCCAAGAGCTCAATTCTCTTTTTCATACAAGTTTAACCTAATCTTAGTCCCTTGATTTGGGTTGACACCAAGTTGGAGTAGTTGTAATTCTCCCTTTGGTTAGGGTCTGGTACCCTAAATCTCGTCTCACACATCTAACTCAATCATGAGAATGTTGACTTAGTCTAGAACTGAGCTAGATATGCTAGTTTTTGCTCTCTTAGGGGTCTTGTTGATCTTGAGGCTCTCATTATAGCATTGGCGCACCATGATCTGATCCCCCTTGACCGTGACAACCTCATTGTTTTTGCTGAGGAATTTCATGGGCAAGTGGGTAGTAGACACCACAGTGCCAAGTGCATTCAATGAAGGATGGCCTAAGATGATATTATATGTTGAGGGACAATTCACAACTGGAAACTTGACCTTAACAATCCTAAAGAGCTTGCTACTCCCAGGGTCAATTAAGTCTCAACATACCTTGCCGGAGTGATTTTTTCACCAATAAAGCTAGTGAGCTCGCCATTATAGGGGATCAACTCTAAGTTTAGAAATTCTAACTTCTCGTATAGCTCCATGAACATGATATCAATTGAACTCCCTTGGTCTACCAAAATATGCCAGACCTCGGCATTAGAAATTATCCCAGAGACCACCAGAGGATGAGGAATGGGAGACACTCAACATCGTCATCTTGAGCGCTTTCTCCCAGGCACCGTTGGATGACCCACTTCCCGCGAAACCACTAATGATGGTGTTGATGATTCGATTAACGTGGGCTTGGTGGTCATCATTATCATCTGATGGAGCATCTAGGTTCGGCTCCTACCAGTTTTCAGTATTACGACGAGGCTGACTTCGGGACCTCCTCCTTTGGTATGGAGATAGGCTCTGTCTAGGACTGAGGCTACATTTTCTTTCAATCCATCTTCCGTAGCATCCATTATTTTGGACATGGCTAATGTATTGATCCAGTCATCCTGCCCTAATCTGGGACTCAATGGCATTATAGAGTTACAAGCAATCTTCTATCTCATGGTTGTAACACTTGTGCAATGAACAATGCTTTGTACAATCCTTTTGTGCATACTTCTTCAAAGGAGGTGGCCTCTTAATATCTCGAAACTCAGTCTGTAACATTTCCTTTAGGATCATAGCGCGTGAGCATTTAGAGGAGTATAGGTTGCGTAATTGGTCCAGGCTTGTACTTGGAGGAGTTCTGGGGCAGAGAGGAATTATGGTTGCCTTTCTAGTGAGAGAGCTCACCATTCTCTAAGCTTCTCTTAGCCTTAGTGACCTCCTCTAAGTTTATGTACTTTTGGGACCATTGCCGAAATTCTTCCATTCTCTATGGCTTTCTCTTTGCTAAAGATTGGAAAAATTAAGAATTGGCCTGAACGCCGCTCCTGACATAGTGGAGAGTAATCCTCTCATCGAGGTTCTCCACATTAATCATCTCGTTACGCCCTTCGCGAATCTTAGAAATAGATTGAATAGATCTAGGTTGTTCCTTGTTGGTGGTTTAGTGGAGCAAGAAATGTTATCTAAGGCCCTGCCAGTTGGTGACAGATCTTAGTGGCAAGGTTACGAACCATTTGAAGGCCACCTTCTTTAAGGAGAGGGGAAAGGCACGACATAGAAATTGCAGGGATCCCACATGGAAGCACATAGATTGAACATAGACGTCTATATGTTGTTGAGGGCCTATAGTCCTATCATAGAGCTCCACATTAGCAGGAAACTTGAAGTTTCTTGGAACTCTATAATCCATTAGTTGAGTAGAGAATGACTACTCTTGATCACCGAGGTCCAAGTTGTTATTAACAACATTGGACATTTTAATGTCAGTGTGTGGCATTCTCCTCTTATAGTTGGTTGTGTTCCGCATTCTATCATCACGGTGCAGTCTGGGCTAACCTTCTTGCACAGATCGTTCCAAATTTTCTAATTTACGACATTGTTCTTCCAACACCACCACTTGTTGTCGCACTAAGTTCAGGAGATGATTTTTGAACATATCAAATTGAATCGTGCCCTCTCGATGGGACACGTTATCATTAACTTCTTCGTTCTTGGGTCTCAGGTGTTGGTGCACTAGAATTCTAGGCCTATTACCATCAGAATTGGCTCCATGGACGCAGGGACCAAGTTGATCCCTCACAGAGGCCTTGCGCGATGCGTGTGGGCTTTCATCAGAAAGTAAAGTTTCTTACCCATTGCATGGGAGCCTAGTGTTGGGCTCCTGGTTCCTCGCGGCGGAGGTCTCAGCAAGTAGTGGTGCTATAGGTTGAGGGTGATGATGCATCACTGGAACTCGCCTTTAACCTATGGCAGCGTACACAACATCTCTCATTGAGTTTTCTATCTTGTGTTCACTAGGGTTGGATGGGAATAGGAGTTTAAGGAATCCCACAGACGATGCCAATGTTCAGTAATGAGTACTGAGACGTACTTGAATAGGAACAAACAGGTGCTTTCCTCCTTGGGCAATAGTGAAGCATGTTGATGCAAGGGTGGTCAGTACCTACAAAAGGACTCCAACGCTCAAGTCAGGCTATACACAAGTAGGGTTTAAGCAATAAGTAATAAATACTTGTTGAAGGTGATTGAGCCTGATATTTGTAGAGTGCAATTAGGATAACATCTTCCCTAAATTGTAGCCCTATAAAGTAGGAATGTTGATACTACATTCATGAGTAGTTTAAGGCAGTTATGGGCATTATTATTTCATAAGATCGTGATTGGCAATTGTAACGCCCCTTTTCGAGAGGAAACGTCACATTATTCAACATAAAAGAAAATGCGAAAAATAAAATTTTGAACAATTAAGACCTGGTTCATTTAGTTTAAAGTTAACTTGCATGATACTTTAGTACGTGAGTAAAATGGCAATATATTTTTTTTTGTTTCTTAATTTACCGACGCGATATATGAATACTGATGAAAAATAAAACAGTAAATAGAACTCACATCTGAATAGCACACACACACACACACACATACACATACATACACACACACACACACACACACACACACACACACACACACACACACACACACACACACACACACACACATACATACATACACACACACACACACACATACACACACACACACACACACACACACACACACACACACACACACACACACACACACACATATATATATATATATATATATATATATTTAGATGTCAAATGTAATTTTAGATACAGCCGAAAAATTTCCAAAAAGTAAAACTATACCTGCCCCAAGCAATCACACATATATATTCTTTGTAATATCAAAATATACAGCCCACCAAAATAATACATCAGGCCTCTAAAATAAAACACTGGCAGCCATCAGCAACTACCAGTAAAATCAGTCCCTTAGAGGAGGAGGGACCGTATTCAGGTCCTCAGCAGGATCCTCCTCTTCAAAGGAAACCTCCATGGGAACCACAGAACCACGGGCAAGAGCCCGAGCAATAGAATCAAAAGAGTCCTCCTAAGAGGTGTAGTAACGATCACCCCACATCTCTCGGATGGGTAAGTAGAACTCCAGTCGCAGGCTGACATGGCAGGTGAGGATCGGTGCCTCATGACGTCTCCAGGCTAGGGAAATCGACACGTCCCCCAGGTAGACGCAGCGATCAGAATTCAAGTTGATATGCCAGCACTCTGGCCCTCCGAGGAAGGTCAGATGCATATCACCTAGAAATCCGCGCATGCGTGCCGCCATCGCCTCAATAGATGCTAGTCCCGTTCGGGCCAGAAGCCAGGAAAATCAGGATCTTCTACCTCCTTAGCGTCGTCTTCGATCAATACAGTATACACACAGGCAGCAAATAATAGAAATACAGAAAAGAGGTAAGACATCTTACCATTATTACCAATTATAGCAGCCAGAAACAAAACAGCGTAACACGCCCAAATAGCAATTCAGAGCAGCATTTCCAAATAATAATGAACAGTAAGTCCAACAGTAAGCAAATAAATAGTTCCAGGCAGATATTCGTTACAATAATGATCAGACAATTCACAGTTACGAAAAGTGAGTATTTTTAATGACAGATTATTTCATGATGCACATGCATGCTTTCCCAAAATCCCTACTCCATGGAGCTAGACACAAACAGTCAGAGAGAAAGATCAGGAGACGTGTCTGTAACTCGGCTGCCGCGGCCAAAGTGCTATAATCAATAATTTCCACGTGCACGTTCAGGCATTGTACAGACAGTCCACGCTCGATCACGATATAGGACAGTGTCTCGGTCCGGATCGTCGGTGCGTTTGCATCGGTTTACCCCACAGGTAGAAGAGCTACCAACTACCCATTGTGAAGGACCCGCACCCCGACGCCCCCAAGGTCAAACATGACCTACACTAGTCTACTCGCACCCGCACTAAGGTGTGTTCAATCTCCTAGGCAACTTGGCCTTACAACAGTCCACAGGACATTCACAATGCATAAGACTCTATGCATAAACATGTACGATTCACAATTTCATACAATTCCATAATATGCCACAATTGGCCAAGATAAGCATCAAAATCCAAATGGTCACTCACATGGACCCATAACATTATAATATATAGATCAAATCAATTGGTACATTCTTAGGTCCATTATGAATCCTAACTTAGAATTTTTTTCCCCTTTCAAGGTTCATGTCCAATCTAATTCTTACAATTAGTTTAATCTTCCAAGGTAATTTAATTTCATACAATTTGTAAATTATTCAAGTTCCTAGGCCTCACACTCTCTTGTTCTTCACTCACTTGTAATTACCTTAAGTCTTATGACAATCTCACTCTTAGTCCTTTAAAATTTATGTAATCTTTGATTATATTAAATTCTTCCAATTTATTAATTATCTACCACATTACATAGGTTTTTAATTGTATAATTACTTATACTTTCAAGTTACCAAAGTTACATATTTACACCTAAAAAGGCCTTAGAGGTCGTGGCCTCTCTAGGGATTCAATTCCCAAATCTTTTCAATTTATCATATTATAGGTTACACTCTTAATTCACTTAATCCTTTACTTGTTTCATTGGTTCACCAATAACCCCAATTTTGGGCTCAAAACCGTGGCCACCCTATAGGTTTCAATCTCAAGTTTTCCTTCCATTTGATTCCATTTTATCACTTGATTAATTTAAGCATCATGCTTGTTACCACTTGTCTACAATTTACCCAATTTTTAACCCTCAAAACCGTGGCCTCCCTAAAGGCACTCCATATCCATTTTCTTCCATTTCAAGCCATCCAATCCAATCCAATAAATCAATGTACACAATCAATCAATTCAAGGTCATGAATATCATAAAATCAACAAGTAAGCATAATAGTCATCCAATTAAAGAATAACCCACATTAGGGTTTTTCTTACAAACAACAAAATCAAAGTTCCTAGATGCTAATAGAGGTTGAGGAGGAGTGTCTTCCTCTTACCCAAGTGAAGAAAACCAAAGAACACCAAGGAATCTCCTTGTAATTTCGGATTGGTACTCCACCAAACCCTAGAAATTTTTGACTTGATTAAAATAGCATAAGGACATGAAAAATGTAATGTAGATAGTCATTAAAAGACCCTTAAAACCGAAAATGCAAGGAAAAGAAGAAGAATCTTGAAGCTTACCCAAAAACTCAAAACTTGAAGCTTGAAGAAAGTGATGAAGATGGTGGAATTTCAAGATGCTCCAAGCAAGAAAGATGTTTAGAAGGAGGAGAGGATTAAGAAAATGTGATTGGTTGTAATTTTTTGTGAAGAATGAGTGGGAGGGAGAGGGGCTGCCGTGAGAGTGTTCTAGAGAGAAGGAGGAGAAAAACCAAGTGAAGGAAGAAGAAGAAATGTAGAAAGAGAAAGTGTTTTAGGTTAAATGAGTTTTTGTGTGCTAAAATTAATTAAATGAAGCAAATCAATTTCCCCCTTGTTTTTGGGCTGCTGCTGCCGAGTTTGAGGAGAGAGGGAGGAAAGAGTTTTTGGCTTCCCTTGGAAGCTAAGGGCTCTTTAGTCATTAATTGGTCAAAGTTTCTCAAAGAAGCTTTGATTATTTTACATTAAATTTGAATTAAAGTGAATTGATTAGACATAAAGTAGATTGCATTTGGATAATGTGATAAGATTTTTATTACATGTTATTATCCAATGGATAATAGTTACAGTTGACAGAAGTCAGTATTTAATTAATCTAACAGATAAATTTTTTGCAGTATTGTTTTATTTTATCTGTTAGAATTTCTCAAAAACTACAAACCTCGTAAACTGTGTCCAGCATCGGGTTTAATAAGATCCAATGTCGACATGTCCATAGTTCTAGGTTCATGGATAAAATATCGCGTTTCTCCAGTTCCGCTCAGTGCGCACGTAAAATGAGGAATATACTAAAATATTCGACGTTTCCGAAAAATTCTCATAAAATTCTCAAAAATTGCAAATATTATAAATGACTATTCGTCATATAATTTTTCAATTTTTGAAGCGCTACAGTCATTTTCTCGACTCTGCTCAAGTTTTGCGCAAAACGAAAAATATATTAAAATATTCGTCATTTCTAAAAGATTCTGAAAGAATTCACATAATTCACAAATATTAGAAAATGACTATTCATGGTAAAATAAATAATTTCTGGAGCGTTACACTGACCTCAGCAATTCTTAGCTCAGTGTGCATGCAAAACAAGGAATATATTAAAATATTCGACGTTTCCGAAAAATTCTTAAAAATCATGAATATTAAAAAATGATTATTTATTATTAAACAGATATTTTTTGGGATGTTGCAGCAATTACAGATAATTTAGGATTCATCCACTGTGCAAATCTCACGACCATGTTATTGCTGCCCAATGTTGTGGTCCGACATACGTTGTCCTAGGGTCTCAACAGTGTCTCAAGCGAACTCTTGCTAGGTTGATAGATGACTTTGACGGGATGCATGCCAGGATGACCCATGGGACTGAGTCTTTGATCATGGTATAAAACATTTACTACTGTATCAAGAGCTAGTAGGTCATTGTCAAGATAATATTATTAGTCATATATACATAATTGTTACCAAGTGGCTTTAAAACTCAAGAGGGGGGTGAATTAAGTTTATAAAAGATTTTTGTAAATTTTTCACAAAACACTTGTATATCAATTTTCGTTGAAGCTATTGATTGATTGAGGTGAATAAATAGATGAAATTGAATACTTCACTCACAAATAAACAAGCCAAGATGAAGAGAATTCAAGTAAGCATATAAAAGTAGAGCACAAAGGTAAATGAGATAGAGTAGAGAAGAGTAAACACAAGACTTATCTTGGTTCAACCACCCCTTGTGACCTACGTCCAGTCCTTAAGTGAATCACCTGAGATTTTACACTAAACCTTCATGCTTGAACAACTACTTGAAACCTTTACAACCAATAGCACTAAACACACCTCTAGGATGTCTCACCCTTTATGCTTAAGCCTCAAAATAAGAGATATCTCATGTTGGGAATTGCGGATCAAAAGTTTCGCAGCGGAATAATAGAATTCCCTCACAGGATCCATGCGAAAAAGTCCATAATCCGAGTTTTTAAAAATTACCTCTTGAAGCATGATAACCACAAGCGAGGTGAATCACCAACATCTTAATAGTGACGATGTCTCTGCGGTATCCACACAAACAGACTTGCAAAAGGGAGTCACGCCTCTGTTTTCGTAGTGCTAGCTGCAAAGAGAGGAGAAGAAGACCTCACTATCTCTCACTCACTTTCTGTAGGTGCGGCTAGGGTTGTGTTGTAACCTAGTAGCAGCCCCCTTAGCAGTACTATTTATAATAGTGGCTGCCTTAAGTGAGTGTGAGTAGTAGCAAGGTAAGCTGTGCAACCCTAAACCCATCTGTCATGAGTTAAGCCCACAAATGAATCCGAGTCCAACTTGGATCCTTATTACTCCAATCAAGTCTGTTCTAAGTGTGCGACCCTGCAGGTTCTCATGATGTTGGTATAATATTAAAATCTCATTTTAATATTACAAACAGTGAGCAGTATCTAGCAACACATCACTGTTACCCAAGTAATGAGAATGCCAGTGATTTGACATAACCTATCCGTGACCAATGTTTCCGTGTAGTTTAGTCCCTTTGTCCAGATATCCAGATTGAACACAAGGCATGGAATGTGTCACCCTTGTTTAGTTCAATCTTCAGTTTCCTGATTCCCGAGTAGACATAGTAACAACAAATGAGATCAATATCTCATACTGACTCATTTGAGCATGGCCATGCATTTCGTAGTCTCACTCAATCAGGGGGCCCGAAGATATCACTCCTGTTATATAGGAGGGACAAATCCCATCTAGGTCACTCACATCCCTCCACATGTATCACGGTATATCTAATAACTAACTTTATAATCATCTTGTTACAGATGACATTTGATGGCATTAAAACACACAACTCCTCATGTAGGAATCGTAGTGATTTCAGGTCAAAGGACCACATACACCATTATCACTATGAGAATCGCTTATGACACTCACGTAACGATCCACGTAGCGTTCTCATAGAGAGTCTGTCTAATACATCATTACTCTAATATGTATCCATGTGTAGACTTGATATCTCATATCCATGACCCGTGAGATGTGGTCATCAGTCTACGCACGTACTAGTCTCAATGCATTATCATTGTCCTATTTGACAATAATACTTGACTAAGGACATTTTAAGAATAGTGCTCTATCCAATAGGATCTCACGATCAAGTCATCCACTTGATGTCCTATGGTATCAAACTTTCTATTCTAAGGACTTTATTATGTCTACCAAAAATAACACAATAAATGAAATGCCTCATATATAAAAAAATAGCATAATATAATGTATATAAACACAGACAAAATGTATTGGCCTCTAGGGCATACACCAACATCTCACCCTTACAACTTTTGAGGGATACATCACCCTCTTTACTATCAAGGGATACCTCACCCTTTACTTTATCAAGGGATTGATAAACATGATTGCTATATATTAGTTAACCATTATATTCAACATTTTAGACCTCTTTTGTGCTTAATCGTTTGGTTTTGACCACTATTTATAAGTTTGAGTTCAAATTGGGCTTAGTTGTATTTTTCAGCATTGTGGTAATTTTACACTATTTTTATATTTCAGGTATAACTTGAGTTATATATATCTAAAAATTATTAACTTTACCTTGTAGGAAATTTGAGAAGAAGCTCTACAAGTTTGATGAAGATTTCTAGAACTAAATCGGATGTCTAGTGGGTCATATTGAGTTTGGAAGTTAAAACAATGGTGTTGTCGTTGGAACTTGGGTAATTTACAAAGATTAGGTCGTATCTTGGGCTGTAGGAGTCATAATGGGCTGAAACCAGTGGCATTGGAAAGCTGAGACAAAACCATTGAACTTCCATGAAGACATATATCCAAAAAGTGACATTTTGAAAGGATTTTTAATGTCTAAAGAGAGATAATGAGATCAGGAGTTGTTAAACGTGTTTTGGCCATAACTCCTTCATTAGGTGTCCAAATCTTGTAAATTAGGTGTCCAATTAAAGCTAATTGGAAGAGGAAGAGTCTAAGTTATAGACAAACTTATAATTTCACTTTTAGGGTCTATTATATTGGAGAGGAAACCCAAAACTAAGGTATTCAATTTTAGATTCAGATTTTCACTTCTCAATTTCTCTCTTGACCCCCCATTTTCTCTCCTCTTCTTTCTTCTTTCTCTTTTACATTTTTGCTCTTTACTTTTCTGCACTTTACTTTTCTATTTTGTGTTCTCTATTCCTAGAGAGCTAAAGCTTTGTAATCAATCTTAGGGATTGAAACACTCTTCATGTGTAATATTGAGACCTTGTGATGAATGTTTACATTCTTGTTGTTAATCAAAATTTTCTCCTCCTTCTCTTGATTTTGTTACATCTTGACTGAGTGGTTAACTCAATTTTTATGTTCATGTGATAGTTGCTTAACTATCATGTGTTTGCAAAAAAAGCTAGGTAATACATCAAAGGTGTTTGATGTATTGTCTAGCTAGCATGCATTCTTGTATGAGGTTAATTTAGGGTCAAATGGATGCTTAATCCATTTTTCGTTGATTGACCAAATCCTAGGTGTTTACCTAATAGAGAATTCATACTTGGATGAGGATTTCACATGAGATTAGCCAATGCACCAATGGTGTTTGATGAATTGCCTAACTTAGTTGAATGTTGAGTATTAGGTTGATTTAGGGTTGGAAGGATGCTAATTTCATCTTACATTGATTAACCAAATACTAGATGCTTATCTAGTAGAGCATACCAAGAATCTGGTTAGCCTATGAATGAGTCCATAGTGGTCAAGGATAGATTAAACTCAAGAGTTGTTGATTCCCTTGGATTGGTTGTTTTTCCTTTTTCTGTTTACAGCATTTTCCAGCATTTTGATTACTGTCCTCTGATTACTTTCTTTTATTTACTACCTTTTAATTATTGTCTTTTATTTACTGTGATTACTATGCAACAATGAATATGAGTTTTGATGATAACAAACATGAAGATAATGAGAAGACCAAGTCCAAGATCTTCAAAGATTAGCTTTAGGACTTAGGGTCTCTTTGTATGGAACATTTATTGGATATCTCATTGTTTGTTTTAAAAGATCTAAAAACTTGTTCCTTATAAATTAAACTAAAGTTTTAATATGGTTTTTGAAAGATCAAAAGATTTTAGAAATTCATAAATCACTTGGGCAGTTTTCTAAAGGTTTTTCAAATGGTTTTTAACATGGGTATTCGAATAACCCCCAAGGTATTTGAATAACCTGCTACAATTTCCATATGTTTTTAATGTTTTCAAAAGTGCTATTCGAATAGCACACCTAGCATTCGAATACAGAATCTCTTAAAATCTATTTTCAAAAATAAGGTATTTGAATAGCCCATATGGTATTCGAATATACCTGATTACAAAAAATTATTTTTAAATAGAAGTATTAGAATAGCTTGAGAGATATTCAAATAAACTTCTTCTGAACTATTTTCACAAGCATTTTAAAACAAAGGTATTCAAATAACCTCATAGGTATTCAAATAACCTCCTTCAAAATTGTTTTTCATTAAACAGTGGTATTCAAATAACCATGAAGGTATTCGAATAACCCACGAATCCTGTTTTAGAAAGAAACGAATATATTTCAAATTTAAACAGTAATTAATTATTTCCAACGGGCATTTTCCTCAAAGGCTCTATAAATAGTGACCTTGGGTCACCTTTGAACATTGCCCAATCATCTGAATCATTCTTTGCTTGCTTAAAAATGTGTTATACAATTTTCTCTTATTTTATGTGCTCTTTTTGTTAAAACTTTGAGATATCCTTGAAAGAGCTCCTTAATGCTTCAATTTGTGATATTTACTCTTTGTGAGAGTTTCTCTTCATCTACTTTTTGATTCTCTGTAACGAAGTGAGGTATCCCTCAGGTTTGTATAAGGGTGAGGTATTCCTGAAGGTTGAGGCTTTAGCACAAGGGTTTAGTGTCCCTATGTGTGAAAAGTGCTGTAGTTTGTAACGATTGCAAGCACCTGTTTAAACTTGTATTGTTAGTGGAAAAATCTCGGACTGTGTTTCGAGGACTAGACGTAGGCCACAAGTGGTTTAGTGGTCAAATCAAGATAAATATTGTGTCTACTCTTCCTCTTTTTATCTCTTTATTTACTGCAATTTATTTATTGCTGCTTAATTGTTTATTTTCTGTTCTTAAGGTATTTTATCATCTTTATATTCAATATATAGCTTCAAGAAATTTATGTTAAAAAGGGTTTGTGAAAAGTTTTCGAATTACTCAATTCACCCCTCTCTCTTGAGTACTGGAAGCCACTTGGTAACAAGTGGTATCAGAGTTAGACTCTTGTATAAAGAGCTTAGCAGCTTCAAGAGAACATGGCTTCTTCAAATGGTTTTTCAGAGGGTTCCTCCATAAACCGACCACCCTTTTTCAATGGGGATGATTATGCATATTGGAAGGAAAGAATAAAAATTTTCATTGAAGCTATTGATCTAGATGTGTGGGATGCTGTCGAAAACGACGCATTTATACCTACAAAAATGGTTGATGGTGTAAAGACTGAAACACCAAGGAGTGAATGGTCTGATGATGATAAAAGAAAAGTTCAACATAATTTAAAAGCCAAAAACATTATTACCACTGCTTTGGGGTATGATTTTTTTAGAATTTCAAATTGTAAAATTGCTAAAGAAATGTGGAATACTTTATAAGTTACCCATGAAGGTACTAGTGAAGTTAAGAGGTCGAGAATCAATTCTATTAGTCATGAATATGAATTATTTAGAATGAACTAAGGAGAAAGCATTCAAGAAATGCAAAAGAGGTTCACCCATATTGTTAATCATCTTACATTATTAGGAAAGAGTTTTTCTAATGAAGACTTGATTAACAAAGTTTTGAGATGTTTAAGCAGGATTTGGCAACCCAAGGTGACAGCAATTTCAGAATCAAGGAACTTGACAACTATGACACTAGCTACCATTTTTAGAAAACTCCATAAACACGAATTGAAGCTAAACAGACTAAGCCAAAGTGAAGAAAATGATAAGAAGAAAAAGAGAATAGCTTTCAAAGCCACCACTTCAGCAATTGATGATGATGATGGTGACGAGGATGGAGAAGGTACGGAGAACAATGAAATTAATGAAGAAAATCTCAGCCTTCTAGTAAGAAAATTTGGTAAGTTCCTAAGGAAAAAGGGAACACAACGAAGACCACATTTCCCTCCAAAGAAAACCTATAACAAAGGGGAAGGAACATCCTCAACTCCAACATGCTACGGGTATGGAAAACCTAGACACATGAAGATGGAGTGCCCAATTCACCAAAAGAAAATGGAGAAATTTGAGAAGAAACCTTTTAAGGAAAGAAAAGGAAGAAGAGCCTACATAGCATGGGATGACAATGACATGGACTCAACTGACAGTTCAAGTAGCGCGGAAGCTCATCTATGTCTTATGGCCAAAGGAGAAGAAGAAGAAGAAAGCGACAATGAGGTAAGTTCTGATTTATTGCCTTCTTATGATGAATTACAAGATGCCTTTGAAGAACTGCATAATGAATCTCTAAGACTCACTAAATTAATTTCTTCATCTAGTAAAACAATCTCCTCCTTAGAAAATCAAATTCTTAGTTTAAATAAAATAATTGAAGAATTACAAATTGAAAATGAGACTTTAGGATTAATTGATGCATGCACAGCTTGTCCTTCACATGCTTCAACTTCTTCATCTTATTCATCTTGTCATATTCTTGAGAAGGAAATTGAAGACTTAAAGAACACCTTTCCTAAATTTACTTTTGGAAGAGATAACTTAAATATCATATTAGGAAAATAAAGAGTTATTTTTTAAAAAACTGGAATTAGTTACAACTCAAAAAATTAGCATAAATCATATAAAAATTTATTTGTTTATTCAAGTACTTCTAGTAGCCCATTTATTAAATGTTTTTATTGTGGGAAGAAGGGTTACAGTGCATCAACTTGCAATGCAAGGAAAAATATTAACACAAAGAATGGAACAAAAATGGTTTGGGTTCCTAAGGGAACAATACCCAAAATTAACATTCAAGGACCCAAGAAAATTTGGGTACTAAAAGTTAAAAACTGAATTTGTGTTGTAGGTGTGCTTGAAAGCAAAAAACTCAAATTGGTATCTCGATAGTGGATGCTCCAAGCACATGATCGGAGACAACTCTAAATTCTCATTCCTTGTTCCCAAATCTTACGGACATGTAACCTATGGAGATAACAAGAGAAAGGTTCTCGGAGTTAGTAAAGTCTGTAAGAATCCTAATTCCACTATTGACCATGTATTGCTTGTTGAAAGACTTAAACACAACTTGCTTAGTATTAGCCAAATATATGACAAAGGTAATAGAGTAATTTTTTATTCAAACTGTTGCATAATTGAAGATAAAAATGATAAGCATGTTAAATTTGTTGATCATAGAGTTAATAACATTTATATGATTAGTCTTGATGATATATCTTCAAGTGATGTGAAATGCTTTTTAAGTAAGGAAGATGAGTCTTGGTTGTGGCATAGGAGAATTGCACACATTCACATGGATCACTTGAAAAAGTTAGTTTCTAAAGAGTTAGTAATTGGACTACCCAAGCTTAATTTTGAAAAAGGTAAACTATGTGATGCATGTCAAAAGGGAAAACAAGTAAAGGTTTCTTTTAAAGCCAAAAATATTATTTCAACTTCTAGACCTTTGTAACTTTTGCAAATGGATCTTTTTGGTCAATCTAGAACCATGAGCTTTGGTGGGAATTACTATGCTTTAGTAATTGTGGACGATTTTTCTAGATTCACATGGACTTTATTTCTTTCTCACAAAAATGATGCATTTCTAGCTTTTAAGAAACTTGTCAAACTTATCCAAAATGAAAAAGGTTTTTCAATTACATCCATAAGAAATGACAATGGTGGTGAGTTTGAAAATCATGATTTTGAAAATTTTTGTGATGAATACGACATTGAGTATAATTTTTCTGCCCCTAGAACTCCACAACAAAATAGGATTGTAGAAAAGAAAAATCGATCTTTGGAAGAAATGGCGAGAACTATGCTCAATGAGGCTACACTTCCTAAGTATTTTTGGGCTGATGCAGTAAGTACCGCTTGTTACGTAATGAATAGGGCTCTTATAAGGCCAATTTTAAAGAAAACCCCATGTGAGTTATACAAAGGAAGGAAGCCTAGTGTATCACATTTTTATGTTTTTGGATGTAAATGTTTTGTTTTAAATAATGGAAAGAATAACTTAGGCAAGTTCGATGCTAAGTCTGATGAAGGTATATTTCTTGGCTATTCTAATCATAGCAAGGCTTTTAGAATATATAATAAAAGAACTATGACCATTGAAGAATTCATTATTGTTGCATTTGATGAAACTAATCCAAATGGATCGAGAAAGAAGTTTGTTGTTAATGATGTTGCAGAGGCTTTGACAAAAACACACTTGGATGACCAAGAAAAGGAAGTGAAGAACCAAGAAGAAAGTCAAGAGGATTGGCAAGTCATGAACCTTCCCAAAAAATGGAGAATCTTAAGATATCATCTGCTTGATCAAGTAATAGAAATTTGCTAAAATCATGCAAAGCGAGTTCGAGATGTCTATGATGGGAGAACTCAATTTCTTCCTTGGGCTTCAAATCAAACAAACAAGGAATGGAACGCTCATTAGCCAAACCAAGTATTGCAAAGAGCTTCTTAAGAGGTTTGGAATGGACAACTCAAAGCATATGAATACACCAATGAGTACCTCATGTTACTTGGATAAGAATGAAATAGGTAATCTTGTAGAAATTACTAAATATAGAGGTATGATTAGATTTCTTCTTTATCTCACTGCTAGTAGACCGGATATAATGTTTAGCATATGCATATGTGCTAGATACCAAGCTAATCCTAAAGAGTCGCATTTAAGTGCAGTTAAACGTATTATGAAATATCTTGGTGGCACTACACAAGTGGGCTTGTGGTATCCGAAAGGTGCCACTTGTAGTCTTATTGGTTATTTTGACTTTGATTTTACTGGATGCAAATTGGATCGGAAAAGCAGTAGTGGAACATGTCACTTGCTTGGCAATTCCTTAGTTTCTTGGCATAGTAAGAAACAAAATAGTGTGGCGTTATCCACTACTGAGGCTGAATATGTTGCAACTGGTGTAACACCCCTTTTGAGGATGTCACATATATAAAGAAAATAAATAAAATCTACCCAAGTTGTAAAACATTTATTACATAATAATATGGGTCGTAAAATAATTCCTGTTAAACAGATTATTGAAAATAAAATAATGCGGAAACATAAAATAAACATAACAACATCACTCATAAGATACATATGTTCCAAGTTATAAGTTATACAAATAATTTACAACTACAATTACAAATATTTAAACAGAAACAGTAAATAAAAACAGTAAAGCAATTTCTACAACCATACGCAGACGCGCCCAAATCACATCATGAACATTCAATCCTCTGATGGATCACTCTCAGGAAACTCATCAGAAGACAAATATCCAGGATGCCTCGACTCTCGGCGGAAATGTGACCGCGCAGTCGACACAAGTGTCATCTCACTAGGCTCAAAGGAAACACCACCCCAATGACGCCTAATGGATAAAGGTAACTCTAAATGCAGAAACACCGTCGTCGTCATCACTGGCTCGTCATCAAACCTATGGCGTAGGGTCACTGTCATCCGTCCCACATACGTCACGGAGTCTCTATCTCCTCTCATGTGCCACGCTAACGATCCATCGTGAAACTCGAGAGTCACGAACCCCAAAAATCCAGGCACCGCCATACCAAAACTAATCAATCCAATGGATATGGATGATCAGATGGTTCTTGATCGTCAAACTGGTCGTCGGCTAGCTGATCTCCCTCCTCCTCGGGGTACAGAACCTCAAGAGGTTGTTCCTCTTCCTCTTCTTCAAACTCTTTACCGCGAAAAAATAAATATACAGGAAACATACACAATACAGAAAAGAGGTAAGACAATCTAAAATCATCACAAATATGGTAAATAAGAAAACGTCAAACAACAGTTATACAATTCATGCAATATGAAAAGCTATAACAGAAATTAGTAACAGAATAAAGAAAAAGATTTAATTATCATAACGACACATAATATCACAGATAAAATAAAACATCACAGATAAAATAATAGAAACGGATAAATAATCCTCATAATACTAACCAGATAAAAATAGACAGATAAAATAAAATAAGATTCCAGATATACTCATATGAAATACGACACGTTCCTACTCCATGGAGCTAAACAACACAGATACCACAGATATCAGAGGGAATGACTCGCAAAAATCTATTAGTACCACGGCTGCCCACCAACTATTCCTTGATCATACGTTGCGCCTATAGCTCCATATCACGGGAATTTACCATCCAGGCGTGGTGTAGTTCACTGCCTCACGTCGTGACACTACGGGCAAATGTACTACTAGACTTTACAAATCTCGATTAAATATGTGTGTGTGTCGAGTCCATTAGTGTGCTATCGGTTACCACGGCCACGGAGCTACCAATCATCCATATATGGAATCCCGTACACTAATGTCTCCAAGTTCATTAGAACAATGAACCACACTACGTTTATCGCATCGACAACACGATGTGATTCACCTCGTCAACCAAAATTCACCAAAAATTGGTAAATTACCGTAATACCCTCAAGGTATAAAAATATATGCCCTCAATGGCAAAAATATAAAGTAAGTCCCCTTGGACAAATCGTCTCAAAGCCTCATGACGGGTTCACCTCATAGCCCGACAAATGGAAAAATACGTAAATCCGAAAAATACTTCGTCTTGGCCAATCGCGTTGTTTTTATAAACGTTTTGAAATCGCGTAAATATATTTTTCTGTTTTCAAAATCGCGTAGGATTTTTAATACGTTTTCTCAATCGCGTAAGATTTTTAAATTATTTTCTTGACCGAATTCCTTAAAAATTACTGTTTAAATAAACATAAATAATAAATAATACTTTTAAGCTACGTATAATATTTTTCATACCGTATACTGTCTTTTGGACATCTTTTCTATCTTATTTGTCCGTTTTTACTATAATTTGACAGTATTTTGCTTAGAAAATTATATTAATGGTTTCCTAATTTTACCGTAAAAATTCTATTTATTAAATTTTTAAACCATAAAATTAATCCCTTTGAAAACTACTAACATGCTTCAAAATACAGCATGAGCTATATGTTAGAAATTTTCGAAAGTTACTGTATTTCATTTCTAATAACAAAATCATTAGTTCTAAGTTCTCAAACTTATTTCTAATTGATTCTTTTCCTTAAAACTCATTTTAGAAAAATTCTTTTTAACATGTATTGCAACTTTATAAATGAAAATGGTTTGGAATTGACTTTAGAAATCAAGACTACCTAATTTTGGCATGTTGGCCGAATTTCATAAACCCTTTTGTATTTGATTTCTAAATTATTTTTCATCTTATAAATACATGTCAAACTTATTGTATTGTCTAAATTCATTTAGCCATCATTTTTAGAAAATGGTTTTTGAAATCAATACATTCATTCTAGGCATGTTGGCCCAAAATACTAATTCTTACCATTTGATTTCTAAATTCATTTTTTTATGATCTAAACAACTTAATATCTTGCTAATTCTTCTAGGTTAATTAACTTACCTTTTAGGAAAATTAAGAGAACATTTTGGTTCCCCATTTGGTTATAAACCGTGGGCATTATGGAGTGTTCTTTGGAACACACATGCATTTCCTTGACATGTTATTCACATCCTATACATTATCATGCAATTCTATACTTTATCATGCAATTCTAACACATGCAATATTATCAAAGCTTATAGACATGCAACTTAAAGCTTGTAGACATGCAATTTATTACAAACAACAAATAGGAAAGCTACTAACAAATACACAACCACATCAAATAAGCTACTAACAAGCACACACATGAATCCTTATGGATTCTACAATCACAAAATCAACTCCATCTTCTTACCACCATCCTTAGATGATAAGATTTGTCTTCCTCTTACCTTAAATGAAGACAAATGGATTCTTTCACTCCTCCAAGGGTCACGGTTTTCCTCCTTCAAGAACCTAACAAACTTAAACAAAATCTACAAGTTACTAGAAAGAGAGCTTAAACCATGGAGAAATCATGGCTTAGAACTTTGAAAAAGAATTTAGAAAAGAAAAACAAGAGATTTCACCTCCTTGGTACAAACTTCCAAGTAGGTTTTCAAGCTTCAAATGTAAGATTTTGAAAGAACTCTCAACTAGAGATGTTCTTAGGATTGTGTTTAGGTTTAGAAAACTTGGTTAGAAGAAATTTTGGGTGATTGAATGGTGTAGTATCAAGCTTGGCCGAATAGGTGAGAAAGGAAGTAACAATGGTGTTTAGGGCTCTTGGATGAGAGAGAAAAGAGAATTTGCATGAAAGAGAAGAGATTTTTGGTCCTCCCAAAGCCATATGGCCGTAGACTTCAAGCCATGCAAGGTGGACATTTGTTTGGCTTCATCCAAGCCCTTGGATGCATCAAAGGTCAAGATTAAGCCTTGATTAGCAAGCTTGTTTCCTATTGGTTGCTCCTAACCTAGTCATTAGCCTTAGTCACCATGCTTAGTCACTAATAACCTAGTCATCAAGCCTTATCATCATGTTCAAGAATATTCCTCCACTAATCATGTTTAATTAAGCTACTAAGTTAATTGGTTTAGCTAAACGTGGGTCCCGCAAAACATTTCGGGTCCACTTTGTCACTAAATTATCTTGACTAATAAAATAATATTATAATAATACAAAATTATTTTATTTGATTAAATCCTAAAAATTAAAAGATTAATTTTAGGCTCATTCAATTGGGTTTAGTAAGATCCCCCCTCCGAATAATTAAAAACAGATTTTACCGGTCCGGAAAAATATTATTTTCCCGCCCTGTAGCAAATCACACAAAAAGTCCATATAAAATCACAAAGACAAGTAATATTGGACACTAAATCAAGTAGAAAACAATTAAAAACAAGCAAAAATAGTACAAACAAGACATTCGGGACGTAATGGTTATTTTCTCATTTTTTTCCACAACGTAGCTAATCATCCAAAAAGTTCAAATAAAATTACAGTACGTATTAATTATCTCGTATATCTTCCGAGAAAAATTAAAACAAGAGTTCGGAAAAACTTTTATTTTACCGTCTCGAAACAAATTACGTAAAAAGACCAAATAAAATTTGAGCTCGTATAAACGTATTTGTATTTCATGCGTAAATCGAGAAACATAAAATAGGGACACAACGGTCATTCATACGAAAGCTTGAAAAACAAAGAAACAAGACATTCGGTACATTTTCTAAAAATTGGGGTGTTACAACTCTCCCCAACAAATAAAAATTTCGTCCTCGAAATTATTGTTCCTCAAAACAAATGAGGATACTTGATCCTTCATTTTATCTTCCAACTCCCAGGTAGCTTCACCCGTCACATCATTCCATATGACCTTCACTAGCTCGATCATTTTCCCTCGAAGCTGCTTTACCTTTCTGTCCTCAATTCTGACAGGTAAAGTCTCGTAAGTCAAATTCTCCTTCAACTGTGCTTCATCCGGTTGTATAACATGCGTCGGATCTGGTATATACTTTCGAATCGAGACACATGAAACACGTCATGCAGATTCGACAGAAACGGCGGCATAGCGATCTGATACGCTACAGGACCTATACGTCGGATAATCTGATACGGTCCAATGAACTTAGGAGTAAGTTTCTTAGACTTAATAACTCTTCCGACACCAGTCGTAGGAGTAACTCTTAGAAACACATGCTCACCCTCCTCAAATTCAAGAGGTCGTCTTCGTTCATCCGCATAACTCTTCTGTCTGCTTTGCGTCGTTCTCATCTTCTCTTGTATCATCTTTACCTTCTCCGTAGTCTGTTGTACAAGATCTGGTCCAACAGTCATGCTTTCCCCATCCTGATACCAACATAACGGAGTTCGACATTGTCTTCCGTACAATGCCTCATAAGGTGCCATTCCGATGCTTGAGTGAAAACTATTGTTGTAGGTGAATTCTATCAAAGATAAAAATTCATCCCAACTTCCTCGTTGTTCTAAAACACAAGCACGCAACAGATCTTCCAAAGACTGTATAGTTCTCTCTGTCTGACCATCTGTTTGCGGATGATACGCCGAACTCAGTCGCAACTTCGTTCCCATAGCTTCTTGCAGACTCCGCCAAAACCTTGACGTAAACCTCGGATCTCGATCAGAAACTATACATGTAGGTACACCATGTAATCTGACAATCTCGCTGATGTACAACTGGGTTAATCTTTCCAACGAATACTTGATATTAATTGGTAAGAAATGAGCCGATTTAGTAAGCCTATCGACTATAACCCATATTGAATCATGACCTTTCCTTGTCTTCGGCAAACCAGTAACGAAATCCATCGATATACTATCCCATTTCCATTCTGGAATAGATAACGGTTGTAACATTCCAGCTGGTCTTTGATGTTCCACTTTCGCCTTTTGACAGACTAGACAAGTTGACACGCACCTAATAACATCACTCTTCAATCCATGCCACCAGAATAACTTCTTCAAGTCTTGGTACATCTTTGTTATGCCTGGATGCATACTCAATAGACTAGTATGGGCATGTTCCACAATATATCGCCTCGGCTCCCGGCCACGAGGAACACAGACTCTACCCCGAAACCTCATAATTCCATCAGTTCCTTCTTTGAACTCTATTGTCTCGTCTTGCTTTATTTGTTCTCTTATTCCTTGCAAAAATTCATCGGCATTCTGTTTTTCCCTTATGTCTTCCATCAGCTCGCTCGAGATAGTAACCATGTTAATACAGATCTTCCCCGATTTTAACTCAACAAATGACCACACATCTCTAAACTGTTCAATGAGCTCCTTTTCCTTGATCATCAGAGCAGAAGCACTGATAATCTTTCTACTTAAGGCGTCAGCCACGACATTCGCCTTGCCAGGGTGGTACAACAGTTGAAAATCATAATCTTTCAGGAATTCTAACCATCTCCGCTGCCTCATGTTCAGCTCCTTCTGATCATACAAGTATTTCAAGCTCTTGTGATCACTGAAGATGTTGAACGTTGCTCCATAGAGAAAATGTCTCCATATCTTTAGAGCAAAAACCACAGCGGCCAATTCCAAATTGTGCGTTGGATAATTCCTCTCATGAACCTTCAATTGTCGAGAAGCATATGCCACAACGTTCCGATCTTGCATCAATACGCATCCTAGCCCTTGATAAGAAGCGTCGCAATACACATCAAAAGATCTCTTCGAATCCGGTAAGATCAACACAGGTGCAGTCGTTAACCTCTTCTTCAACTCTTGAAAACTGGCATCATGTTCTTCCGTCCATTCAAAAGCTTGATTTTTCCTCGTAAGCTGTGTAAGTGGTCCAGCAATCTTGGAAAAACCCTCGATAAACCTCCGATAATAACCAGCAAGTCCAACAAAACTTCGAACTTCTGTTACCGTCTTAGGTCTTTCCCACTGCAAAACAGTCTCCACTTTTGATGGGTCTACTGCAATACCTTCTTTAGAAATTACGTGACCTAGAAATTGGACTTCTTCCAACTAGAACTCACACTTAGCCAATTTCGCATACAACTGCTTCTCCCTCAAAATCCGAAGAACAAAACCAAGATGTTCAGCATGCTCTTCCTTCGATTGAGAATAGATCAGAATGTCATCGATAAAGACAACAACAAATCTGTCTAAATAAGGACGAAAAATCCTGTTCATATAATCCATAAATATGGCAGGAGCATTCGTCACTCCGAATGGCATTACCTGATACTCATAATGTCCATAACGAGTTCGAAAAGCAGTTTTCGGCACATCTTCCCCTTTTACACGAATCTGGTGATAACCAGATCTCAGATCTATCTTGGAAAATACCACAACTCCTCTTAACTGATCCATCAAGTCGTCAATTCTTGGAAGCGGATATTTATTCTTGATAGTTACCTTGTTCAGCTGACGATAATCCACACAAAGCCGAGACGTTCCGTCCTTCTTCTTGACCAAAAGCACTGGCGCACCCCATGGGGAAACACTAGGTCGCACAAACTCTTTCTCCAGCAGTTCCACCAATTGCTTTTTCAGCTCCTCCAACTCTGCTGGCGACATACGATACGGTGCAATTGAGATAGGACCTGTTCCTGGTACTAAATCAATTGAGAACTCGATCTCCCTCTCAGGCGGCAAACCAGGTACGTCGTCAGGAAAAACCTCGGGAAACTCGTTAACAACAGGAATAGTATTCACATCTTTCTCATTCTTAACTTCTAGAGAAGATAATACCATATATCCCTGCGCTCTGTCTCTTAACAAAGACTTCACCTTAACAGCCGTTAAGAATCCAAACTTTTCTTCCTTAGGAAAAACTATGGTTTTACTGGCACAATCTATAAGGATATGGTTAGAACATAACCAGTCCATCCCTAATATTACATCTATTTCAATAAGAGGTAAACAAATCAAGTTGACCATAAACAGACGGCCCTTCACAGCAACAGGACAATCCAAACATATCTTTGATGCAATCACAAGTTTAGCAGTTGGAGTAGAAACACTCAACTTAACATTCAAAGAAGACACAGGCAACTTCAATATTTCCACACAATCATATGCAATAAACGAGTGTGTAGCACCAGAGTCATACAATACAGTCAGATGGTTACCTCCAATGTCACCTTCTCCTTGTATAAGATCATCAGATTGAGAAATCTCAATTCCCTTCATGGTATAAACACGCCCTCCAAATCTCGGTTGAGTATTCCTTGATTTCTGCTGACTAGCACGAACATAACGAACAATAGGTTTCCTTTCCGGTTGAGTACAATCCTTTGACATGTGCCCAGGTTGCTTACAGTTAAAACAAACTGTACCTCTAAGCGTGCACTTCGGCGAGATATGGCCTTTCTTCCCGCACTTAAAACATGTCGGCGTGAACGCCACTCTCTGTCCAGTTCCACTACCACTTGCACCTCCACTAACCGATGGTCGTTGAGATTGAGTCCCTGTTGGTCTGGAATACGGCTTACGCTGGAACTGATTCGTATTACTACCTCCACCTCTCTGAAACCTTGTCGGCCCAAAGCTCCGATTCCTCTGATCTCTAGATGGCTCCAACTCCTCAAGTCGAGCACAAGCATCCATCAAAGCATGAAACTGAGTCATTCTGAAGGATACCACTCCTCGTTTCAGTTCCACCCTTAACCCTGATTCAAACTTCCGACATCTCCACACATCGTCTTGTCGTGTCTGAGCATAATCTAAGAATTGAGACAAATTCTCAAACTTAGTGGCATACTCATTCACCATCATATTCCCCTGTCGCAAACCAAGAAATTCCATTTCTTTGGCATGCCTAGCACTCGCAGGAAAATATTTCTCCAGAAAAACATTAGAAAACACTTCCCATGTGATTTCTGTTCCTTCAGCTTGCAAAACTCGGCGGGTTCCTCTCCACCAATGTTCTCCATCTCCTCTTAGCATAAAGACGGCATAAGTTACCTTCTTGTCATCTGTGCATCTCATCCCTTCAAAAATCCTTTCCAAGTCTTGTATCCATTGACTTGCCTTCTCCGGATCAACCTCGCCTCTAAACTGTGGCAGATTGTGGCGCCTAAATTCAGATAAATTCAGGGCATCAGCCGTAGCATCTTGCTGTTGAGCTGCTCTCACATTCTGCTGCATCATTACTTCAGCCATCCGCTGCATAGCCTCAGCAGCCGCAATCATAGGGTCCACATCACGATTCATGTTCGTACGTCCTCTACCTTATCCAGACATCTTCAAACAGAACAAAACAAAATTAGATACATCCTTTTGGATACTTCCGAAAGGATATAAATCACAGAGAATCACAAAGCACAAACAAAAACAGACCCAACCACAACCCCAAAAGACTCTAACTTGGGCTCTGATACCAACTAATGTAACACCCCTTTTGAGGATGTCACATATATAAAGAAAATAAATAAAATCTACCCAAGTTGTAAAACATTTATTACATAATAATATGGGTCGTAAAATAATTCCTGTTAAACAGATTATTGAAAATAAAATAATGCGGAAACATAAAATAAACATAACAACATCACTCATAATATACATATGTTCCAAGTTATAAGTTATACAAATAATTTACAACTATAATTACAAATATTTAAACAGAAACAGTAAATAAAAACAGTAAAGCAATTTCTACAACCATACGCAGACGCGCCCAAATCACATCATGAACATTCAATCCTCTGATGGATCACTCTCAGGAAACTCATCATAAGACAAATATCCAGGATGCCTCGACTCTCGGCGGAAATGTGACCGCGCAGTCGACACAAGTGTCATCTCACTAGGCTCAGTGGAAACACCACCCCAATGACGCCTAATGGATAAAGGTAACTCTAAATGCAGAAACACCGTCGTCGTCATCACTGGCTCGTCATCAAACCTATGGCGTAGGGTCACTGTCATCCGTCCCGCATACGTCACGGAGTCTCTATCTCCTCTCATGTGCCACGCTAACGATCCATCGTGAAACTCGAGAGTCACGAACCCCAAAAATCCAGGCACCGCCATACCAAAACTAATCAATCCAATGGATATGGATGATCAGATGGTTCTTGATCGTCAAACTGGTCGTCGGCTAGCTGATCTTTCTCCTCCTGGGTACATAACCTCAAGAGGTCTGTTCCTCTTCCTCTTCTTCAAACTCTTTACCGCGAAAAAATAAATATACAGAAACATACACAATACATAAAAGAGGTAAGACAATCTAAAATCATCACAAACATGGTAAATAAGAAAACGTCAAACAACAGTTATACAATTCATGCAATATGAAAAGCTATAACAGAAATCAGTAACAGAATAAAGAAAAAGATTTAATTATCATAACGACACATAATATCACAGATAAAATAAAACATCACAGATAAAATAATAGAACAGATAAATAATCCTCATAATACTAACCAGATAAAAATAGACAGATAAAATAAAATAAGATTCCAGATATACTCATATGAAATATGACACGTTCCTACTCCATGGAGCTAAACAACACGATACCACGATATCGAGGGAATGACTCGCAAAAATCTATTGGTACCACGGCGGCCTGCCCACCAACTATTCCGCAAATCATACGTTGCGCCTATAGCTCCACATCACCGGGAATTTACCATCCAGGCGTGGTGTAGTTCACTGCCTCACGTCGTGACACTACGGGCAAATGTACTACTAGACTTTACAAATCTCGATTAAATATAGTGCGTGTCGAGTCCATTAGTGTGCTATCGGTTACCACGGCCCAATGAGCTACCAACTGTCCATATATGGAATCTCGTACACTAATGTCTCCAAGTTCATTAGAACAATGAACCACACTACGTTTATCGCATCGACAACACGATGTGATTCACCTCGTCAACCAAAATTCACCAAAAATTGGTAAATTACCGAATACCCTCAAGGTATAAAAATATATGCCCTCAATGGCAAAAATATACAAGTAAGTCCCCCTTGGACAACATCGTCTCAAAGCCTGTACGGGTTCACCTCATAGCCCGACAGCGGAAAAATACAGAAATCCAGAAAAATACTGTTTCGGTCAATCGCGTAGAAATTTTATCGCGTTTTCACAATCTCGTTGTTTTTATAAACGTTTTGAAATCGCGTAAATATATTTTTCTGTTTTCAAAATCGCGTAGGATTTTTAATACGTTTTCTCAATCGCGTAAGATTTTTAAATTATTTTCTTGACCGAATTCCTTAAAAATTACTGTTTAAATAAACATAAATAATAAATAATACTTTTAAGCTACGTATAATATTTTTCATACCGTATACTGTCTTTTGGACATCTTTTCTATCTTATTTGTCCGTTTTTACTAAAATTTGACAGTATTTTGCTTAGAAAATTATATTAATGGTTTCCTAATTTTACCGTAAAAATTCTATTTATTAAATTTTTAAACCATAAAATTAATCCCTTTGAAAACTACTAACATGCTTCAAAATACAGCATGAGCTATATGTTAGAAATTTTCGAAAGTTACTGTATTTCATTTCTAATAACAAAATCATTAGTTCTAAGTTCTCAAACTTATTTCTAATTGATTCTTTTCCTTAAAACTCATTTTATAAAAATTCTTTTTAACATGTATTGAAACTTTATAAATGAAAATGGTTTGGAATTGACTTTAGAAATCAAGACTACCTAATTTTGGCATGTTGGCCGAATTTCATAAACCCTTTTGTATTTGATTTCTAAATTATTTTTCATCTTATAAATACATGTCAAACTTATTTTATTGTCTAAATTCATTTAGCCATCATTTTTAGAAAATGGTTTTTGAAATCAATACATTCATTCTAGGCATGTTGGCCCAAAATACTAATTCTTACCATTTGATTTCTAAATTCATTTTTTTATGATCTAAACAACTTAATATCTTGCTAATTCTCCTAGGTTAATTAACTTACCTTTTAGGAAAATTAAGAGAACATTTTGGTTCCCCATTTGGTTACAAACCGTGGGCATTATGGAGTGTTCTTTGGAACACACATGCATTTCCTTGACATGTTATTCACATCCTATACATTATCATGCAATTCTATACTTTATCATGCAATTCTAACACATACAATATTATCAAAGCTTATAGACATGCAACTTAAAGCTTGTAGACATGCAATTTATTACAAACAACAAATAGGAAAGCTACTAACAAATACACAACCACATCAAATAAGCTACTAACAAGCACACACATGAATCCTTATGGATTCTACAATCACAAAATCAACTCCATCTTCTAACAACCATCCTTAGATGATAAGATTTGTCTTCCTCTTACCTTAAATGAAGACAAATGGATTCTTTCACTCCTCCTAGGGTCACGGTTTTCCTCCTTCAAGAACCTAACAAACTTAAAAAAAATCTACAAGTTACTAACCATAGAAAGAGAGCTTAAACCATGGAGAAATCATGGCTTAGAACTTTGAAAAAGAATTTAGAAAAGAAAAACAAGAGATTTCACCTCCTTGGTACAAACTTCCAAGTAGGTTTTCAAGCTTCAAATGTAAGATTTTGAAAGAACTCTCAACTAGAGATGTTCTTAGGATTGTGTTTAGGTTTAGAAAACTTGGTTAGAAGAAATTTTGGGTGATTGAATGGTGTAGTATCAAGCTTGGCCGAATAGGTGAGAAAGGAAGAAACAATGGTGTTTAGGGTTCTTGGATGAGAGAGAAGAGAGAATTTGCATGAAAGAGAAGAGATTTTTGGTCCTCCCAAAGCCATATGGCCGTAGACTTCAAGCCATGCAAGGTGGACATTTGTTTGGCTTCATCCAAGCCCTTGGATGCATCAAAGGTCAAGATTAAGCCTTAATTAGCAAGCTTGTTTCCTATTGGTTGCTCCTAACCTAGTCATTAGCCTTAGTCACCATGCTTAGTCACTAATAACCTAGTCATCAAGCCTTATCATCATGTTCAAGAATATTCCTCCACTAATCATGTTTAATTAAGCTACTAAGTTAATTAGTTTAGCTAAACGTGGGTCCCGCAAAATATTTCCGGGTCCACTGTCACTAAATTATACTGACTAATAAAATAATATTATAATAATACAAAATTATTTTATTTGATAGTTAAATCCTAAAAATTAAAAGATTAATTTTAGACTCATTCAATTGGGTTTAGTAAGATCCCCCGCTCCGAATAATTAAAAACAGATTTTCTTGGTCCGGAAAAATATTATTTTCCCGCCCGTAGCAAATCACACAAAAAGTCCATATAAAATCACAGACAGTAATATTGGACACTAAATCAAGTAGAAAACAATTAAAAACAGCAAAAACAGTACAAACAGCACGTTCGGGACGTAATGGTCATTTTCCCATTTTTTCCACAACGTAGCTAATCATCCAAAAAGTTCAAATAAAATTACAGACAGTATTAATTATCTGTATATCTTCCAGAAAAATTAAAACAGTAGCTCGGAAAAACTTTTATTTTACTGTCTCGAAACAAATTACGTAAAAAGACCAAATAAAATTTGAGCCTGTATAAACGTATTTGTATTTCATGCAGAAATCGAGAAACAGTAAAATAAGGACACAACGGTTATTCACACGAAAGCTTGAAAAATAGCAAACCGTACATTCGATACATTTTCTAAAAATTGGGGTGTTACAACTGGAAGTTGTTGTGCTCAAATCATATGGATGAAGCAACAACTTCTAGACTTTGGACTTCAGCTAGATCACATCCCTATAAGATGTGACAATACTAGTGCAATCAATTTGACCAAGATTCCCATTATGCACTTTAGGACTAAGCACATTGAGATAATGCATCATTTTATAAGAGATCATGTTTAAAAAAGTGATTATGTATTAGAATTTTTTGAAACCAATAATCAACTTGCAGATATTTTCACAAAACCTTTACCTAAAGATTCTTTCTTTCATTTAAGAAGACTTGGTATTTTGGATCAATCTTGCATATAATTTTTATTTATTGATTTATTGATCTTGAAGTATTACTGACTTGAGCTTTGGAGATATCCCTGAAATTTATTTTTGCAGGTACTTCATCATTGGGTAAGTTTTTTTGTCTCAATATGCATTTCTGTACATGATAAATATGCTTTCCTATTAAAGTTATTCGAATACCTCCCTATGGTATTCGAATACCATTGCATCTGTACGTGAGATTCTGTGCTTTTCTGATAGGTCTATTCGAATAGACCTATGGCTATTCGAATAACCATACACCAGTCCAGTATTTTTTTTATATATGTTTTTACAAGCTGGTGTATTCGAATAACTATGTAGTTATTCGAATAACCTGATACATATTGCTATCAGTTTTTTTTCACATGCTTTTGGGGTATTTGAATAGATTCCAATATATTTGAATACCTGCTCTTTCGGGAGTTTGTAATTTTGTGGTAGGTATTCGAATACAAGAAGAGTTATTCAAATAACCCATGGCTGGAAGCCAAGCCAAACTGGCCTAGCTATTTGAATAACTGTGTAGTTACTTGAATACCTCCTATCAGAAGGGTGCGTCATTTGGTTTTCCCAATAGATCTATTTGAATAAATCTCATGGTATTCGAATAGATTTTGGGTATTCTTTATATACGCCATTCGTACCTATTCATTCTCATTCTCTCATTTCTCCCGTTTCGAAACCTGTTGGTTTCCTTCTTCTCTCTTTTTCTCTCTATTTCTGAACCCATTAGCCTCCCTCATCTCTTACCTTTTTCCATCTCTCCCACATTCTCCTTTCTATCAATGGCATCCTCTTCTTCTCGCCCCAAATGTCCCTGCACGAAGACAACCTCATGCAACAGCCTGCTAGACCTACGAAGACTCTCCTCCAACAGAGAAGACCTTAGTCATTTCATTACACATTTTAGGGAACACAATCTTATGCAACTAAAGTACCTCGACTTGGGGTTCTTCGAAAAAGAAGGTGGATTTGATTTTCTGAACTAGTTGAACCACCATGGCGTGCTTCAATTCTACTCCTACAAGACCGTTCTCTATCTTGATCTGGTAAAGATGTTCTACTGCAACCTGAAGATTGAAGGTCAGGAACTACATTCTGATGTTAGTGATCAGCACATTGTGATCACTCCCCAGGATTGGGTTCAGTTCTTTGGTTTGCAGTCTGCTGGACGTAACATTGAAGAAGATGAAGACACGCTTCTCCAGGAGTAAAACAAGAACTGGGCCATTGAAGACGTGCTAAATCCTGGGTTGGCATTACCTTTGATTCAAAAGGTAGTCATAGAATTGAGCATGCCATGCTAGACTTAGGTGCTTCTATTAATGTGATGCCTATGTCTGTTTTTAATTCTCTTATGATTTAATTGGCTAATAGGAGCAATGCATATCTAGCCGGGTTGATTGAAGACGTATTGGTACGGCTTGATGAACTGATTTTTCCTGCAGATTTTTATATTCTAGAGATAGAGGGGGAGTCACCATCCAATAAGGCTCCATTCATTCTAGGGAGACCTTTCCTCAAAATAGCACGGATAAAGATTCATGTGCATGCAGGAGTTCTTTCCGTGGAGTTTGGAGATTCCATTGTGAAGTTTAATATTCATAATGCTATGAAACATCCCATGGAAGAACATTCTGTTACCAAGTGGCCTCAAACTCAAGAGAGGGTGAATTAAGTTTATAAAATATTTTCGTAAATCTTTCGCAAAACACTTGTAAACTAATTTTTGTTGAAGCTATTGTTTAATTGAAATGAATAAATAAATGAGATCAAATAAAATACTCACAAATAAACAAGCCAAGATAGAAAGTATTCAAGCAAAACTAGATATTAAACTTAACTCAAGCATATATAATTAAAGCACAAAGTAAAGAGACAGGGTTCAAAGAATCAAACACAAGGATTTATCCTGGTTCAGCCACTCCATGTGACCTACGTCCAGTCCTCGAGCGAACCACTTGAGATTTTCCACTAAACTTCAAGCTTGAACGGGTGCTTGAAAACCTTGATAGATTAGAGTACTCAACAACACCTTGGGATACCTCACCCTTGTGCTTTGAACCTCAAAAATAGGGATACCTCACCCTTTACAACCTTTGAAAGATTCATCACCTTCTTTACAACAAGGGATACCTCAACCTTTTTACTAGAAGGATACCTCACCCTCTTTACAGAATAAACAAAGTGTTTAGGAAGGATAAACTCTCAAAAGAACAGATTACACAAGTTGAAACTCAATAGGTATAATGATTTTTACACTTTTAGCTCATAAAGAAATAAACTAATGGAATGGCTGTGAAAACTCGTATTAATGCTTAACCCAGATTCTCAGAATGTTTTTCCAACATTTCTTTGGTGCCCAAAGACTTGTATTTATAGCCCATTAATATTTAGAGTCATTGGATTGGTGGTTGGAGCATTAATTGCTTCAATATAGCCATTAGTTTCTAATTCTGGAAGCTAGTCTATTCGAATAGAATGAAATCCTATTCGAATAGATCATCACAACACGTTCTGCAAAATGGTCTCTGGAACTGGTTATTCGAATAGCCATTTTGGTTATTCGAATAAGACCTTTTAAAATGCCTATTCAAAAACATTTCTATTCAAATAGAAATCAGTCTATTCGAATAGATCTTTTTAAAACATAGCACGCCACTTGGTTTGAAGCTGTTATTCGAATAACACAGGGTGTTTTTCGAATAAGGCTTGATCAGATGGAATTCTTGACTTCTCTGACTTTTGTTATTCGAATAAAAGGATCCTTATTCGAATAAGCAATATGAAAAACATTTTCTCAGTTTCTAAACCATGCCAATTGATTCCATATGGTCTTGTAAGCTTTTGGGCACTTAAAAATTGTTTCTTTGGAAACCAAAAACCATTTTGAGGCCTTTAAAACCATGTGTGCTATATGAGTTCTTTGAAAAACAAGTTTTTGAGCTTTAGTGTGAACCACAATATACATTTACTAAAAGATCTAAGTCCTAAAGCTAGTCTTGAAGGTCTTGGACTTGATCTTGTAATATCTTTAAGTTTGTCATCATCAAAACAAAGTTTTCATGGGTTGATAGCCAATTACACATTCTGTCTTTCATATTGATTTAATTGATGATTTGGTTGATAATTCATATACTGACTTGTGTGAGGAGTTTCCTGAGATTATTAATTTTGATGACTCTCTATGTGGTAATTTGTGTACTTGTTATGATGGTAATAAGTTGTGTTCTGTATGTTCTGAAATTTTTCTATTTTTGGGATATGAAGCATCTGTTCCTGTGCTAGCAGATTGTACAACAAGTGATATATATACAAAGGTTCAAGCAGCACATGTAGAATCATTGCAGCCCCTTAGATTTTAACATGATGATGTTTCTACCATTTTGCTGGATAATTTGTTGTTTTTTATGTTGTTTTCTTGATTTTGTTTTTAATTTTCTGCTATTCTAATTTTCTTCTATGCTGATTTTCTACTGTTGTTATTGAATTCGTTGTTGTTTCGGTTTCTATTTTTGTTTTTTGTTTTTGCTGTAAAATTTTACTACTATTTCTTGTTTTTTATTTGCTATTTTTGCTGTTTCTTTTGCTATTTTTAAATTCTATTTTCTATTTTAAAAAAAGTGTTTTTAATTGCTTTCTAAGGATGTTTTGGAATTTGTGAAGTTTATGAGTTTGAAGCAATTGAAACTCAAGATTCATAGCATAATTGAATAAATTTTCTTCTTTCTTGAATTTGGCATGCTTAGTGGTGGATGTTTGAATTAGAGGATTAAGTTTGATAGATGCATACCTTGTGAGATTTTGAACCTATTGGTGGATTTAACATTGTACCATTCTCTTATTTCTTGTGTGATTTTCACTCATGTTAATTTATCACTCTAAAACTTGTTTTGATTCTTTTTTAGGCTACATTTCACTTGCATGCATAAAAATGATTGAGGCCTTCATTCTTGATTAACTAACTTGGCCAACTAGCCAACCTTGCATCATTTCCCTTTGATTAGCTCCCTTAAGCCTATTTGCCTATTCTTTGTCTTAGCTCATTATATGTCTTTGTGAAAAATCATGTTTTTACCTTAGGTTAGGGAATGGGAGAGTATTGGTTCATTTTCATTTAAGGAACTCTTTTGCTTGTGGGCAATTAATAGTTCAAGAGTGGGGGTTGTGCAAATTAATGTGTAATATGCAAGGTGATTGTGAAAAAAATGGAAAAAATGTGAAAATAATTAAAAAAATGAAGAGAAAAAGAATAAATGCAATAAAGGTTGTAAAAGAAAAGGAATATGAATTAGAATATGCATAATATGGCATTGGGGGTACACTTTCATGCTTGTCACTTGTCAATTGAGTTCCTCTGCAATGTTTTTTTATTCTCTTGGGTGTTTAGCTGGTCTTATCCATATTGTTTCCTGCCCTTATCTTGACCTCATTACAACCTTGAATAAAGTCCTCTTGATTTTTGTGTACATGTGTTTGAGTAATGGAGAAGTAGAAGATAAGCAAGCTTATGGTAGTGCAATTTTCATGGGTTGATTTGAGTGAAATACCTACCATTTAAACACATAAGGGATTAATAGTGTATCTTGTAAGGGTCTATCATTCTTTATTCATATTTTTCAAATTGAAGATACTTTGCTTGTTGGTTTGAGAAGTGAAGAAATGTTACCTTATGAATGTTTTGATCCTTTGAAACTTTGGTTACTCTTCTTGCTTGTAAACTTTTACATTCTTGGATATCATTGGAAATTGAGTCTTTTAGAGTTTTTAGCTTTTGAAATTGTTTTGTTTTCCCTTATTCCATGGTTTTTGTCTTATATGTTTTGCCCAGGAATGCAAAAAGCTAAGTCTGTGAGAATTTGATAATCACATATTTTATACATTGACAAACCCTCATTTTTAGCCATTTACACACTTCATGCATTTAATTGATTGAGCTTTGTCATTTTTTGTAAGTTTGAGCTCAAATTGGGCCTAATTGATTTTTTTCAACATTAGTGAGAATTTACATTGTTTCTGTATTTCATCCATATCTTGAATTCTTGATATATGAAAATAATGCATTTTACCTTGTAGGAAAACTAAGAGGAATATCTACAACTTTGACGAGAGCTCGAAGTCTAAGTCAGGCATCTAGTGGAACTAATTGCGCTTGGAAGTCGGAACACGGGTTTTGTTACTATAACTCAAGTAGTATGCACTAATCAAGGCATAACTTGGATTGTGGACATGATTTGGGCCTGAAACTGATGGAAAATGAAAGCTAAGACATATATCTCCATTTCATATGAGATCACTTTTCCAAAATACGATGTTTTAATGGAGTTTTCATCCCTTGAAGTCAGCCAATGGAATCAGAGACCCTTGGAGAATGATTTGTCCATAACTTAAGTTATGGACCTCCAAATTGCATGGGGTTTAGGCCCAATTACTCATAATGGACCCAGATTTGTAATTAATGGGTTTTTAATTATGTGAAGCCAAAATAAGGAGTAGTTTTGGGGGTTGGAAGGTATAAAACCGAGGCTACCTTATTCTACATACACTTCTCACCTTTCATTTTACATTTTTCATCTTCTCTCTAGATCTTTCTTCTCTCCATTCTCTCTAGTTTTTCTCTTCTTTTTCTGAGTTCTTCCCTCCTATTCATGGAGGGGTAGAGCCTTTAATCAATCCAAGGGATTGACATTCTTGATGCTTAATCTTGAGATTCTATTTTAATTGCTATACATGCATCAATTAATCAAATTTCTCTTCTTCTTCTTCTCTTCTTTAAATTTTGATTTAATGCTTAATTTGATTGGGATTTGCATATGTTAATTGCGTAATTACCATGTGCCAAGAGATGAATTCAGAGGTTAAACAATGCATCAAAGGTGTTCGATGAATTGTTTAGCTTGGTTGGATCTTGGTTTTTAAGTTAATTTGGGTTTAAGATGGATGCTTAATTTGTCTAACCTCAATTAATTAAATTCTAGAAGCATTTCTAGTTGAAGATCCGTGATCTTTGAGAGGCATCTTGATGTGGTCTAAGACCAAGGATTTGATTGATATTCGAATGGACCTTTAGTAATCAAGGATGGATTAAAATCAAGTTTGGACAATTTTCTTGGATTGGTTGCTTTATTAATTCTATTTTATCCTTTAGTAATTCTGTTTATGCGTTTTAAATCTTGCCAAACCCCCCCAATCTTGGCTTGATTTCTGCAATTAAGATCCTTGAGAGACGATCCGGTGTTGTTTCCTATGCTACAAGCCATAGACATAACTCAGTTACAATTTGATTGAGTTCGATGCTCGGTCAGCGGCCAAGGATTGGCTATACTACCTATCACCAAGTTCAGTAATGTGTTGGAGTGACATGAAGAGGCTGCTCTTGGTGAAGTTTTTTCTTACATCTAGATCTGAGGCCATTAGAAAAGATATATATGATATAAGACAGATAATAGGAGAGACTTTGCAGAGTATTGGGAAAGGTTTAAGAAATTATGCTCAAGCTATCCCCGCCACCAAATTAATGACCAGTTACTGATCCAGTATTTCTATGAAGGCTTGTTACCTATGGATAGGAGCATAATTGATGCTGCTAGTGGAGATGCATTGGTTAATCAAACTCCAATTGTTGCCAAAGACTTAATTGTTAACATGGCTGCCAATTCCTAGTAGCTTGGTACTCGAATGATCACTTCAACTAGAGGAGTTAATGAGCTTCATGTGTCTCATGTTGACCAACAAAGAATGAAGCATAGACTTGATAAGTTGACATCCCTAGTAAGACAATTGGCAGTGGGAAAATAATTACCTATGCAGAGGCCTACAAGTGTGTGTGGCATTTGTTCTTTTCATCTCATCCCACAGATACATGCCCTACAATTCAGGATGATGGTTCTATATTTCAAGATCACGTTGTAGTTGTAGCAGGTGTCTTTCTTAGTAAACCACAATACCAGTAACAACAGCCTAGATATGATCCATACTCCAGCACATATGATCATGATTAGAGAGATCATCCAAATCTGAGGTATGTCAATGCAGCCTCACAATAGCAGCAACCACAATAGTACAGGCAACCATTCCAGCAACCACCTATGCAACAACAGTTTCAGCCTCATGCTGGACCAAGTAGGCAGTAATTCCAACAGCCTATGCATCAGCCAAGTTCAACAGCCACAAAACCTGAACCTTCATTTGAGGATTTGGTGAAGCAGATGATCACCAATAATATTCAATTCTAGTAGAGGACAAAGGCCACCATACAAAATTTAGAAACCCAGATTGGGTAATTGGCCTCTTTATTGAGTCAACTATAGGCTCAAGGTTCTAGTCAACTTCCTTCACAGACAATTCTTAATCCAAAGGAGAATATGAGTGCCATTATGCTGAGGTCTAGAAAATCTGTACAAGTACCAACTGAACCTCAACTTGCAAGCAAACAACAACCAACAAAGAAATCAATTTCTGATGAACCAACCCAAATATCTGAGGGTAAGAAGAAATCAATGGGTGTTGATGAGTAGTAGAAGCTTGTAGTAGCCCTTCCCTTTCCACAGAGAGCTACTCAGTCCAGAAAGATAGATGAGACTGAGAAGGATAGAGAGCTTCTTGAGACCTTCAGGAAAGTGAAAGTCAATATTCTATTGCTGGATGTAATTAAAGAAATTCTGAAGTATGCCAAGTTTCTAAAGGAGCTGTGCATGCACAAGAGGAGATTGAAGGGCAATGAGAGAGTCAATATAGGGCAAAATGTATCAGCCCTCATTCAGCCAATTCCAAAAAAATGCAAGGATCTAGGCACATTTACAATTTCATGCGTTGTAGGCAATTTCAAGTTTGAGAATGCAATGTTGATCTTGGAGCTTCAATTAATGTGATGCCTATGTATGTTTTCAATTCTCTTGAACTAGGATCTTTGTGGGCAACTAGTGTTGTGATTCAATTAGCAAATAGGAGTAATGCATACCCAACAGGCTTGATAGAGGATGTTTTAGTGAGAGTGGAAGAGTTGATTTTTCCTGCTAATTTTTACATCCTAGATATAGAAGGGAGGTCATCATCCAACAAGGCTCCAATCATTTTAGGGACCATTCCTCAAGACTGCAAGGACAAAAATAGATGTGCATGCTGGAACCATTTCCATATAGTTTAGTGATATATTAGTTCAATTCAACATCTTTGATGCAATGAAGCACCCCATGGAAGAACATTTTGTTTTTCATTTAGACTTGCTTGATGAATTGGTTAAGGACAATTATCATGAGTTGTGTGTTGAGTCCCCTGATTTGAATGGTTTTGATGATTCTAAATTAGTATGTTCGTGTGTTGATTGTGATGGTTCTATCAAGTGTCATGTGTGTTTTGAAATTTCTGCACATTTGGGAAATGATGAATCAGACTGTACAGGTTATGCAACAACTGCTGGTTGTGCAGAAATTTAGTCTGCTGAAGAAGTTCCCACCACTAGATTGCCTTCCTCCATAGTGCAGCCACCCAAATTGGAGTTGAAGCCTTACCTGCATACCTTAAATATGCATATTTGGAGGATAGTGAGAAGCTGCCAGTGATAATAGCAAAAGACCTCACTGATGAACAAGAAGAAAAATTGCTACAAATTCTGAGGGAGCATAAGAAAGCAATTGGATGGACACTTATGAACATTCCTGGTATTAGTCCCTCTATGTGCATGCATCAAATATAACTTGAGGAGGGAGCTAAACCAGCATGGTAGCCCCAAAGAATACTGAACCCATTGATTTTGGATGTGGTGAAGAAGGAGCTAACAAAGTTATTACAAACTAGCATCATTTATCCCATCTCCGATAGCAAATGTGAGCTCGGTGCAAGTTGTTCCAAAGAAATCTGAGGTGATAATAGTGGTGAATCAGAATAATGAGTTGATTTCTACTAGAGTACAGAACAGTTGGAGAGTCTGCATTGATTATAAGCTCAACCAAGCCACCAGAAAGGATCATTACCACTTGCCCTTCATTAATCAAATGTTAAAGAGGTTGGCTAGAAAATCGCATTACTGCTTTCTAGATGGCTACACCAAATATTTTTAAATTCATATTGCACTGGAAGATCAAGAGAAGACCACTTTCACATGTCCCTTCGGCACTTTTAGGTATAGGCGGACAATGGTGCATGGTAAGCAACTTTTCTGACATTTTAGAAGAGTGCACATGGATGATTTTATTATTTATGGTTCTTCCTTTGATTCATGTTTGACTAGTTTGGCTAACATATTGCATAGATGTATTGAAACTAACCTAGTTCTAAATTTTGAAAAATGTCATTTTATGGTAGAACAAGACATAGTTTTAGGCCATGTAGTATCTAGCAAAGGCATTGAAGTAGATCCTTCTAAAATAGATATGATTTCTTCTTTATCTTACTCGACATGCATGCGGGAGATTCGTTCTTTTCTTAGTCATGCAAGTTTCTACCGGCGCTTCATTAGAGACTTCAGCAAAGTAGCTCTTCCGTTATCCAACCTCCCACAAAAGGATATAAAGTTTGACTTTGATGAGAAATGCAAGAAATCCTTCAACCATTTGAAGCAAGCTCTTACCACCACCCCTATTATCTAGCCGCCTAATTGGACACTCCCCTTCAATGCTTCAAACTATGCAATGGGAGCTGTCTTGACATAAATAGTGGGTAAAGTGCCTCACCTGTTCTACTATGCTTCAAGGACTTTAGATGCTGCTCAAGCAAATTACACCACCATGGAAAAAGAGCTTTTGTCTATTATTTTTGCATTAGATAAATTTAGATCATATTTGTTTGGTTTTAAAGTTGTGGTGTTTTCTGATCATGCAGCTTTGAAGTTCCTCCTAAAGAAACCTAAGGCCAAGCCAAGATTGATTCGATGGATGCTATTGCTCCAAGAGTTTGACATTGAGATACGTGACAAGAGTGGAGCAGAGAACTTGGTAGCTGATTATTTGAGTTGAATTGAGCAAGTTGCAGACCCCTTTCCCATCCATGACACATTCCCTGATGAGCAGCTTTTACAGCTGCAAGATAACATTCCATGGTTCGTTGATATGGTAAATTTCTTGGTTAGTAGTGTCTTGCCTACATATTCTACTAGAGCACAAATTGACAAATTAAAGAATGAGTCAAAGTATTATATGTGGGATGATCTATATCTGTGAAAATTATGTAGTGACCAAGTGATTAGAAAATGGGTACCTGATCATGAATTTCATTCTATTCTTAGATTTTGTCATGCATTTGCATGTGGTGGGCATTTTGAGCCACAACGTACTGCTAGGAAAGTATTGGAATCTGGATTGTATTGGCCAACCTTTTTTCGTGATGCATACATGCTTGGTAAATCTTGTCAATAATGCCAACGAACGGGAAATATCTCTCATAGGAATGAAATGCCTCAACAACTGTTGTTATTTTATGAAATATTTGATGTTTAGGGTATTGATTTTATGGGCCATTTTCCTGTCTCTTTTGGTTTTGTTTACATTTTGCTTACTATTGATTATGTGTCTAAATGGGTTGAGCCAAAAGCCACTTGAATTGATGATTCAAAAGTTCTTGTGGTTTTTGTTAAATCAAACATTTTCTACAGATTTGGAATTCCAAGGGCTATCATCAGCGATCAAGGGTTACACTTCTGAAATCGAAATATGGAGGCTTTGTTGAAGAAGTATGAAGTCATGCAAAAGGTCTCTACACCTTACCACCCCCAAACAAATGGCCAAGTTGATGTATCAAATAGAGAGATCAAACAAATCCTTCAAAAAACTGTTTGTTGGTGTATGCCCTAGAGGCCAATACATTTTGTCTGTATGTACATACATTATATTATGCTATTTTTTGATATATGAGGCATTTCATTTATTGTGTTATTTTTGGTAGACATAATAAAGTCCTTAGAATAGTAAGTTTGATACCATAGGACATCAAGTGGATGACTTAATCGTGAGATCCTATTGGATAGAGCACTATTCTTAAAATGTCCCTAGTCAAGTATTATTGTCAAATAGGACAACGATAACGTATTGAGACTAGTACGTGCGTAGACTGATGACCACATCTCACAGGTCATGGATATGAGATATCAAGTCTACACATGGATACATATTAGAGTAATGATGTATTGGACAGACCCGCCATGAGAATGCTACGTGGATCGTTACATGAGTGTCATAAGCGATTCTCATAGTGATAATGGTGTATGTGGTCCTTTAACCTGAAATCACTACGATTCCTACATGAGGAGTTGTGTGTTTTAATGCCATCAAACGTCATCTGTAACAAGATGATTATAAAGTTAGTTATTAGACATACCGTGATACATGTGGAGGGATGTGAGTGACCTAGATGGGATTTGTCCCTCCTACATAACAGGAGTGATATCTTCGAGGCCCCTGATTGAGTGAGACTACGAAATGCATGGCCATGCTCAAATGAGTCAGTATGAGATATTGATCTCATTTGTTATTACTATGTCTACTCGGGAATCAGGAAACTGAAGATTGAACTAAACAAGGGTGACACATTCCATGCCTTGTGTTCAATCTGGATATCTGGACAAAGGGACTAAACTACACGGAAACATTGGTCACGGATAGGTTATGTCAAATCACTGACATTCTCATTACTTGGGTAGCAGTGATGTGTTGCTAGATACCGCTCACTGTTTGTAATATTAAAATGGGATTTTAATATTACTACCAATATTATGAGAACCTGCAGGGTCACACACTTAGAACAGACTTGATTGGAGTAATAAGGATCCAAGTTGGACTCGGATTCAATTGTGGGCCTAACTCATGACAGATGAGTTTAGGGTTGTTGACTTACCTTTGCTACTACTCACACTCACTTAAGGCAGCCACTATTATAAATAGTACTGCTAAGGGGGCTGCTACTAGGTTACAACACAACCCTAGTCGCACCTACAGAAAGTGAGTGAGAGATAGTGAGGTCTTCTTCTCCTCTCTTCGCAGCTAGCACTACGAAAACAGAGGCGTGACTCCCTTTTGCAAGTCTGTTCGTGTGGATACCGCAGAGACATCGTCACTATTACGGTGTTGGTGATTCACCTCGCTTGTGATTATCACGCTTCAAGAGGTAATTTAAAAAAAAAATTGGATTATGGACCTTTTCGCATGGATCCTGAGAGGGAATTCTATTATTCTGCTGTGAGACTTTTGATCCGCAATTCCCAACGCTGTCAAGCCTAATAGGAAGGATTGGAGCAAGCAGCTTAAGGATGCTCTTTGGGCTTACCGGACGGCCTACAAGACACCACTAGGGATGTCCCCTTATTAGATTGTCTTTGGGAAGGCGTGCCACATACTGGTGGAGATAGAACATAGAGCATTTTGGGTGGTGAAGAGTTGCAACATGGACCTTGACCAAGCAGGAACGGAGAGGAAATTGCAATTATAAGAATTGGAGGAAATTTGCTTTGAGGCTTATGGGAGCTCCAAAATCTACAAAGAGAAGACCAAGGTTTTCCAAGACAAGAATATTGCAAGGAAGGAATTTTTAGTTGGGCAAAAAGTTCTCCTCTACAATTCTCGCATCAAGCTCATGCCCGGCAAGCTTCGTTCTAGGTGGCTAGGCCCTTTCATGCTTACAAAGGTGTTTCCTTATGGTGCGGTGGAGGTCACAAGTGAGTTAACTCACTAAACTTTCAAGGTCAATGGACATCTCCTTAACTCATTCTCTTAGGGCGCACAAGAGAACGTAGTGGAGGAGCTCCACTTGCAAACGACCATCTACAATTAATAAGGATGTTTCTTTCCCCTCTCTTTTATTTTGTTTGTCTTATTTTGTTGATGTTATTGATGGTTTGCTAATAATTTTTGAGTTTTACATTGAGGACAATGTAATATTTAAGTGTGATGAAGGAATTTTAGCATTTTATTTTTTCGTTGTTTGTTATTTTAATTCAATTATTTTTATTATTTTTGTTGTTTTTACTGTTTTGTTTTGTTAATTTATGTTACCGTATTGTCATTTGTTGTTTACTATTTTTTTGTTTATAATTATATTATTTCTGTTTTCTATTTTTCGTTTACTATCTCTGTTTTCTATTTTTCATTTTCTGTTTTTGTTTACTATCTCTGTTTTCTATTTCTATTTTACATTCTATTTCTATTTTTGTTTTTCCTATTTTAAACTATTTTACTATTTTAAATTCTGTTCTAAATTATGTTTTTCTGTTTTTAAAAGAAAAAAAAATTCATAACAAAGTGTGTTTTTAATTACTTTCCAATGAAACTGAGGTTGTAAAAGTTATGAGCATGCATAAATTGAGGTAACATAAGTGAATAAATTATCTCTCATCTTGAGAATAACTAGTTTGGTAATGAAATTGAATTGGTAGATTAAGTTTGATAGAAACATACCTTGTGAGACTTTGAGCTTTTTAATGCATAGATTAGACATTTGTGTCATTCTATTTTTTCTTGTGTAATTTTCACTCATAGATTGCTACTTTGGAACTTGGTTTGATTCTTTTTTAGGCTACATTTTCATATACATACATAAACATGATTGAGGTATATTTCTTGAATTAGCCACTTTAGCCAAATAGCCAACCTTGCATATTTTCTCTTGATTAACCCCTTTGAGCTTATTTGTCATTCCTTACTTTTAGCTCATTACATGCTTTATATGAAAAACAAAGTTTTTACCTAACCTTAGGGAATAAGAGAGCATTGACATTGTTATTGGATGAGTTCTTTAATAAGTGTGGGGGTATAGTAATTGGTATGCAAAATGTTAGTGAAAAAGGAAAGAATGGCCAATTGAAAAAAAAATTGTGTAAAAGAAACTCAAAAAGGCAAAAGAAAATATAAAATAAATAAATAAATGAAGAATATGTAAATTGAATTTGCATAGAGTTGGGATAAACTATCATGTTGGTTATATGAACTCAACCCTAATGCTCTTATTCTCTTTGGTCTTCAACTTGCCATATTCATATTACTCCCCTCTTTTACCTTAGTCTCATTACAACCTTGAATAAAGTTCTCTTGATTTGTGTGTGCATGTGTTTTGAGTAGTGAAGAAGTAGAAGATAAGCAAGCTTATGGTAGTACATATTTTCATGTGTTGAATTGAGTAAAACACTTACCTTCCAAACACTTGAGAGATTGAGAGTAAATCTTATGGGGTTCTTGTTACAGTCTTTTGCTAACGGCAAGTGCATGGGTCGCACAAGTAATATAGTAAACAGTCGGATATCGCTCCCACAAGGAATACGTCAATTTCAAGAGCCAAATATTAACTAATAACTTACTTAATACTATCCAGGCACATTCAAATTATAAAAGGTTGTGTAAGTTAATTGTATAGACTAAAATACAGTTAATTGGAATTAAAAGATGTTGATTAGAGTATAAGGTATCCTTCTTCACCCCTACTTCAATTGATAATATGCAATCCTTTTAAGCAACATAAATGAAAGAATTAGGTTAGCTTGAGAAACTAATTTAGTTAAAAGCCTATGTCTATGTCAATCAATCATGTTTTATTTACCTAATTCACTATATTTCCATAAGAACTAATGCAAAATCCACTCATTAAGATATATTCTCAACAATTATTATGCGCGACCAAGAGGTATATTTCTATCCCATTAGCAAATTAACTCACCTCATCATTAGAAAGAAATTAAACATGCATCAACCATATCTATGATCTCAAACCCAAATTCATATGTCTAAGTTCATCAGATTTTAATAAATCACTTAAAAGCTGATCAAACAATCAAGAGCATTAAGATTCATATGATTGAACAAAACCAAATCATCTATATAAACTCAAAGGTGTACAAAGTCATCAATATCCATAGAAGGATCCAAAGAAATCCCTATACACAACTTAGCTAGCCATGAAACACAAAAATATGTGCATATACATCATGTTCATGATACAAGAAGAGAGAAAGTAAAGGAATAAGATAAAGAAGCTCAATAGATGTAATCATTTATGCTTGAATCCTCCTCCAAAAGGAAGATGCCCCCTTCCTTTCAACCTCAAGCTCGAACTCTAGCAGCTTTGTTCTAAAAATGTAGAAGCTCTCCTTTGAAATCTGATAAAACAGTATTTATAAACCAATATTTTCACTATCACATTGCGGTGTTAAAACTTTGTGTCACAGTGCGTGCAGAAATTAGGTCACAACGCCACGACATTCATTCCTTCACACTGTAGCACTCAAGCCACAAGTTTTAGTATGCAGCAAGCTAAATGCACCACGCCACGACGTTAACATGTCTACGTTGTGGCGTGAGATGCTAAATTTCACACTTGGCTTTCTCTTCTAATGTTGGTCTAAATCCTCCAAATTTCTGATTGATTGGAGCCCTTTCTGCAATAGAGAAATCACCAAATTAGTAACAGTTTCAAATTCACATAATCACATGAAGAATTATAACAGATTTGCTCAAGATCATATAGGAAGATATCATAATTGAATTCAATTAATATAAGCCTAAAATCTTCCATATATGCATAATAACAAGGACTAAGTAATTAATAGAGCATAGATACAATGCATAAATAACTATATTTTATATAGTTATCACACCCCCAAACCAAGGTTTTTGCTAGTTCTCAAGCAAAATAAAGTATGATTAAGTAAACCTGCTTAACATCAGATACATTCAGCATTTATCATGAATTCTAATTTCACTGAAACCATAACTAGTGCACAATGATTGATTAAATCCTCAAAGAATGATAGTGCCACACAATCAACTCCACACATATATAATCTTCAACATGCAAACATTCAAAATCTCTTTTCATGCAAATCACATCTCCCACTAGCATGCAAGTTAAAATTCTCCTAATCAAGTTATACTCATATGGATAAGTTTATGAACATACATGCATAGGAATCAAATAATCCACAAGAATGTCTTTAAACTCTCTCTCAACTAATTAAATCACAGAAAATTGAGGATCAAAAGAGACTTCAATAGCTTGTAATGCAAGGTCAATGGTTATAGGTTAAAGAACAACATGGAAAGGATGTAGTACAAACATTGAAAACATAAACATGTTATTTCAAGACTTGAGCCACCAAGTGAAACTATTAGGGTGTTCAAAAATTTGAAAGATTAGAACTCTTTTTGAACCATTCAATGCTTTTTGCATTGGACTTTTCTTATTTCATTCACTTGCTTTGCTTGTCTCTTTTTTTTAATACTTACACAAAGCAATTCCTTTTTCTTTTACTACGGATGGTCCTTTCAAGTTCATTTCTGTAATTGACATGTATAATACCCTTAATCATTGGACTCACTTCGAAAAATAATATGATATGTACTCAATAAACAATGATGGTAGGATGGAAATACAATGTTTTCACATGCATTGGAATGGTTACATGGTGAGGAATATGTAGGTGGTGTAAACATATAAGGCCAAGCATATAACAAGCTTCAAAGGGGACCTAAGGATATGATCATGTAAAAGTAAGCTTTTAAAGCTCAATCAGTCCAAACAATACCCTAATCATTTCTTCAATCATGCACAATCTAAGATTTCGCTTCAAGAGAGTTTAAATACAATTTCAAAGATAATCCAAACCTGAACATGTACTATTCATAAACCTTCTCCAGACAACACTCATATCATGTTCAAAGTTACACACACATACGAGGGGGTCTAAATCATGCATTTGAAAAGTGACTAGAATGTTTCATCATGCTTCTTGATTGCATATGGTTTCACTTAAAAGATTTGGAAAATTGCAAGCAATAATATAGGTCAACCAAACTACACTAGCCATTGGCACATTATATATATTAAAATATTTGAGTAAATCTCCACTTTGGTCCCTGAAATTGTATGCATCAGTCACATTCATCCTTGATATATGGAAAACTCCACTTTAGTCCCTGAAACATCAATCTGTACAGTCAGTTTGATCCTTATTTAGGACTAATGTGACAGGGTTTAAAGGACCAAACTGACCATACGGATTGATATTTCAGGGACTAAAGTGGAGTTTTTCATATGTCAGGGATGAATGTGACCGGTGCATACAATTTCAGGGACTAAAGTGGAGGTTTACTCTAAAATATTTCCAACATTTTCAATCACACATATATACCATCATGTGCACAAAAGTGATATACATCTGACCCATTATGTGAAAGGGAACGATAATTGTATCTTGAATAGGATTTTTACAGTTATAAGTTCTTTCAGATGTTATCATAACTAACTAATATTTGGCCCATTGTGATGCATTTTAACATATTCGACTTTGAGTTAAATATTCAAAACATGCTTTCAATTGGCTTATGGGTATTAAAACATAAAAACTATATACTCACTTAACATAAATAACCCAAAACACTAAATATAAGCTTAATACTATATACAATATTAATTAAACATCAAAAAAATTTAACATTATAAGATGCTTTATAAAATTAAAACATACAATCCCAAAACATGTTATAATGCTCCCCCTCTCCCAAACTTATAGGAAATAGTGTCCCCACTGTACACAAAAGATAATGGAAATACAATGAAAGAAAATGCCATGTACGAAGTAGGGATAGTCATCCTCCTCCTCGTCATCCTGCTGTGGCTGGGGAGGGTCAGCTGCGGCCTGGGGTGAGAACTATGGAATAGGGAAGTCGTCCATCTGAAGCCTCAACCGCTCCTCCATCCACCGGATAGTCTTGATCGTGTAAGTCTGCATGACCGCCAGATGCGCCACCTGAGCACGCAAGTCACCCTCATCAGGCGGAGGAGCTGCTCTGGGCTCTCTATGAGCCTGTCTCTATCTGGCAAGTGTCGGGGCTACTGCTCCTCCTACTCTCTCAATAAAAGAATCGTTGAGAGGTTGTTTAACATCTGAGAACTCCTCTTGTGGCCCTCACTAGACATGCTGCCAATTACAGAGCATGTGGATCAGGAATGGAAAGAAGAGGCTCCTCGGCTCCCGTATGTATCTTCTGATTTAATCTAAGATGATCTGGGGGACATCAATGGACCGACGCTCCAGTATGGCATAAATAAGAATGGCCCGGTCACGTGTCACCTCAGAGAGGTTTACTGATGGCAGGATGCGGGTGTTGATGGTAGGATGTGGGTGCCGATGAAGTGATACTAGACCTTGGCCTCAGGTGTCAAGTAGGATCTGGAAAAGAACCGTGGTCTGTTTGTCTGGACACTCATCATCCAAACCATTGGCTATGACTCAGTCATGTAAATCCTAGCAATGACCGTGGTGAGGTCAATGCCCTCTTTCGACTCCCAGTAAATGAATGCAGCGTACTCGCAAATCATTGGGGGCTCAGGCAAACTCAAGGCAGCTTGAATGGCCACCATAGTATAAGAAACGTTGTGCCCTCGTACTCGCACTATCAGGCTCCCCTCGGCAGAGAAGGTTGTGTTTGCGTAGAACTTGTGAACTATGAGGAGAATGGCTGTAGACTCTAGGCATTGTGCAAACGTGCTCCAGTTGAGCTGGTTGATGAGCCCCTCTCTATCTTGATGGATAGCCCTAGAGAATGAGAACCCGCGCTCCGATATAAGGGGTCTGGTGACCAAAACTGTATACCTTTGGGCCATAGCTGCTGAAATGAATTTCCTCCTATCGTACTTAAGAGGGGGGAGAAGGCTCCCTGTTACTGCCATTGTCGGATCCTCGTAGGTGTTTAGGAGGCATTGTATTTGTAAAATTGGGTACCTAAACCTGTCAAAAGATGCAAACTGTCATAATTGAGCATTAAAAAGCAAGAACACATACAACATTGTTTAATTCTGCATAAATTGGGTCCACACGCCACAGTGCATGACACTTATGCCGCGATATTCAAGCCAAAACTCATAGCACGCCATGGCGTAAATGTGTCACGCCATGGCATTCAATCAAATTTAAACCCATGTCGCAATGCTAACCAAGCATGTTGCGTCATTCAACAACATTCATCATTACGTCGCATGGATGCTCCACGTTGCGGCACTTAACAAAATTCAAACAAACACCGTGGCATTACATGAACCACGCTGCGGTGCAAGCACCAAAATAAACTTAGGCACAAAATAACACAAAAACAACAACCAATTAGCAAAATAAGTAATTTAAAACACCACTTACCTTGAAAAATAAATGATTAAGGTTGAGAAAGAGGGAGAATATTGCAAGAAGCAAGAAAGAAAGACAGAGAAACAAAGAAACTGAAAGAAATCTAGAGAAAAATTGGGAAAGAAGCACGAAATACCGTGACATTTAACACTAATTGACCTAGCATGTCGCGATGTGCACATACATGCGCTGCGGCATGCACATACATACGTCGTCACGTGCACATGCATGCACCACAGCCTGCACATACATGCGTTGCGGTGTGCATTAATTCCCACTAGAAAATAATTTAAATTATTAATATTTATTTAATTATCTTTGTTATACACGCACGTCGCGATGTGCAACATTCACGCGCCGCGGCGCTCTGCTCTCTGAATTTTGGCTGATGCACCATCACGCCGCGGCGTGAGAGGTCTATTTGTATAATTGTGCAGAAAATTGCATTCTGCTGTTGTTTTTACAGCTTTCTAGCCTCCATCACATGCAAAACTTGTCCAGAGGGCTAAATTGTAGTTTGTACAACAAAAACATAATAAAACCACAAAATCAACATATTGACATATTTAAGACTTAAAACTTAAAGAATTAAACATTTGGGTTCAATCCCAAAAAGGGCCTTATTTATAGTCCCAGCAGGACTTTGCAGACCTCAAGCTGGAGCTGTCAAAGTGAGGGAGGTCTTCCCCCTATCAATCTCTCCTCCATGATAAGGTTTTAAGCGCTAGCCATTAACCTTAAAGTTTGATGAACTATTCAATGGAGCAATCTCTATGACTCCATGGGGAAACACTTTATCATCACAAATGGAATTAGCAAGGGAAATGTCTCTCGCTAATCCCTCGCAAAATATTTTTGCAAGGGATTTGCGAGGGACACGTCCGTCAATTTTTTTTCATCACTAAGTAGTGACAGGATGTATTCCCTCGTTAATCCGTCACTAAATATAGGAATTTTCCTTCCTAATCCCTTACAAATTTTAAAATATTGGCGCCTGTATTCCCTCGCAAATTAGCGAGGAAAATTTCGTCACTATTTCATCGCTATAGTTTGGAAATTCATAGCAATTTTGGATTCGTACAACCAAAATTCATCGTTAATCCCTCACTAATCTCTTGCTAATTTCCTTTGCTAATTTTTCTCATTATTCCCTCGCTAATTTCTCTCTCTATTCCCTCACTAATCTCTCGCTAATTTTACTCGTTATTCCTTTGTCAATCCTTTGCTAATTTCCTTCTCTACAATCCTCCTTGGAACATTGTATAGAGCTTCCAAAATGGGTATTAACTGTTAATTTCATAAGATAAACAGGGATCAGAGTACGGCACAATCCTCAGTCATTGTAGAAATATCAGTAGGGCCCACATGATTTAGAATGGTTTAAGTTAGTGTAAAAAAAGGTAGTTACATATATCATATGATAATCAAGTAGATACATGTTTCAAAAAGTAATAAACCTCAACAAAACTTCATCCGAAAATTCTACTTTTGACTTCTACATATATAAATAATTGGCACATGAGAAACACAAAGACGTAAGAATAAGTCAAGTCAGTAAATTGCAAAAGAAATGGATATCACAAAAGAGCAAATTAATTTAAGTTGAACATGCTTACAGGTTTGAATTTCAGCCCCACAAATTCTCCCCATTGTGCTGAAATGAATTTCAACCAACCTCCCCTGCACCAAATTAAAAATGTATATCAATTAAACTTCTCAGCCATTAAATACCATCCACAAAGTTTCTAGCCGTCACTCCAAATAAAAGTGCAAAGCATAAAAAAGAAGGCGAATAAATATAAGACATCATTAAAGATTTCTGTCTAACCAGAACTGCATCAATGATCCATGAACAAGGATCTGCTGCCTCGCTTATGGATCTAAAGGAGGCAAGACAGCACAACAGTTTTAAACAGCATAAAAAAGCCAACAAAAGAAAAGCATATGTAATCAACGAGGAAAACAAGATGGATGCTATGGAATTACTAGTATATATAGTACCGGTCTGAGTAGAATGAAGTAGCAACAGAATATACATCATACAAAGTGCAGGTTGAAGAATTTGGATGAACTGGAGTCTGCGACCTACTTCACGTTGTTGACAAGGGAGTCAGAAGCACCAAACATGTCCCAGATGGACAACTTCTCAACCAACCGCGCCCCCTTACTACACAAAATGTCCTAGCAAGACCTACAGCCACAGCTATTATAAAATTTACCTGTCCTTTTTCATATTGTTTTTCAATCCTTTCACTCTAGTTACTTTCTTCTCGCTTGGCCACAAACAGGAGTGGGCATCCATCACAATCATAAACATTATAAAGAGAAATAGTGGAAAAGTTATAAGGTTCCCTAACCTTATTCAGCATTGTGCGTCTGGTCATGCTAAATAAATTCTAGTGCATCTTCCTTATACACAACATTAACACGGCTGACCCTGTTTTTATGTGTCACTCCATATATCTTGTCAGCAACTTTCACAAGCTCTGGGCGGAATGTTGTTGTGATAAATTGAGTGTTTGCTATGTCTGCCAGGCGTCGGATCATATCTACAGAAGTTAAGAATCTCAAAAGTCACAACAGTATAAAGGAAATCTAGATGCCAATCAGAATATGGTAAGCATGAATAAATTTTTAAATTTAAATATCACCGAAAGTCCATATCTCAATGTAAATATTTCCCAACCCTTTCCATTTCAAAGCATACTGATTACCAGAATGGATAAACTCAAGCCTTATGTAGCTTAAATAAAAGCAAGACAAGCATTTTTTAAAAAGCAATAACCCCTCACTAAGAGAACAAGACCAAAGCTAAAATATACTTCTCTCAATCAAACATGCAACGTTGGCCTTTAAAACTCACTTGAAATTATATTTCTCGTGCAAAATTGTCTCTTTTCATGTGCATGTGTGTGTCTTCTCTCCTATTAGAGGTACTCAATGGAAGAAACTAACTCATGCTATGAGGTATGTTTGCCCGTAATACTTGAGGGAAAGAAAAGAAACGTGAAAGTATGTGTAAGCATTTTCACTATGCACCTTGAATAAAACGAGAGCATATACTAAAGTCGATTGGTATAAGAAAAATTCTTTGCAAAATTTTGGATGTCAAATAACCACTAAAATTTAAAAGCTTTAAGTTATGAGGTGATAGAGGCTAAAAACTTAGCTTTAACAATTAAAAGAGGGGAAATGAGTGAACCCTGGAGTCTGGATCACTTGGTAACAGAGGCGTTCAATGCTAAGGAACCACATACCTAAGAGCTTTAAGTTATTAGGTGATAGCTACAGAATAGCATTTATATCTCCAATGAATGAAGACCCACCACATACAACAGAAACCTCCACCTCCAATATACACAAAAAATATTTATGGAATGAGCAATAGCAAATGCAGTATGCAGTAAATATCGATGGAAGAATTACACAGGACCAGTTATCTGGCATGCCAAGACGATAGCAAACATAATAAAATGGATACTTCCAACAGCGATTCTGTACTATGGATCCAGTGCTGCATCAATCTCATCGAATAGATAAAAGGGGGCTGGATCACATCGTTGTATGGCAAAGATAAGTGTAAGGCCAACTACAGTTTTTTGACCCCAAGACAACTGTTTCATGGACCGTGTCTCTCCTTGTCTAGTGAAAGAGACCTGCAAGGAATAAACATGCACAGGAATGTCAGAAGCAATGTTATATACTTATATTGTAGTTAGAAATGCAAACCACAAATTTTGTTTGGAGCAATGCTTGACCAACATTTTCCAACCAAAAATGTGGCAAAGAGAACACACGCACAGGATTACAATCAAGTTAGGGTCATAGAATAGGACAAGGCCACTTTAATGCAGTTTGCTTTGTCGGATGATATAAATTTTTGCTTTTGTTTGGTTGCGTCAGGTAATGAATGTAACTTCTATCTAAATGCCAACTAGAAAATGAAAGAATGGAAGATATATCTCCAGATATTAATAATAATACTTCCTACATGTCATTTTCTGACTCTTTTAACTTTACAAAACAAACCCTCGTACATTCTAGCACAAACAACAACAACCACCAAAGCTATTACATCAAAAACAAAAAGGCACAGCAAGAAAACACTTCCCTTCACTTTCACTCCAGTGTACTTTTCTACTCTCCCCTCTGGATTTGCTTCATGAGGACCATCCTCATCTTCATCATCATCATCATGATCACCATCTGATAATTTCATAGAATATGATTATTTGTATCTTATTTCTGTGCATTATTGATTGCTTTGTCCTGATTGTTATGCATTATTAGAAGGCTTTAGCCCCATTTTCATGTAAAATCTATGTTGAGGTCTTCCTTCTTTATGTTTTGTAAATTCTTCTTAATCTTTGATTGAATTGAATTTGATTGCATTAGTATTTGACTAGTTAATTTCTCAACTATAGGATGGGCCCAAAAAGAACCAAATTGATATGAGCCAAGACCCTGCATTGAAAGAAGAATCACAAGAAAAGCTCAATAGCTCACGCCGCAGCGCTAGCATGTTTACGTCGCGGCATGCTGCTCTCTGCCTATGCACCCTGATAACCTGAGGCCTTCGCGCCGCGACGTGGGACCTTAATGTCGCGACAAAGGTAACCTAATTTTTTGCACGTCTCGGCGCGCGTTGTGTAACTCTGCGGTGTGAAGCGCGAAATCTGAGTCTATAAATACTTTGTACATAGATTTTGAAAGGGGGAGCTTTTTAGGACTTTACTTTACTCCTTTCATTTTTATCTCTCCGAGAACCCAGCGGTTAGGACCTCATTTTCGAGCTGAAAGAGAGTTGAGGGAGCCAAGATTGGAGGTCATCATCTTAGAGGGAGATTCAAGTTTCAAGGCTCACCCCATTCGGCTTCATCTTCTGTTCCTTCTCCTTTCTCTCTTCCTTTTATCTTGAACATGGATTTTTGTATTGTATTTTCGTATTCACTGAGTAGCTAAGTTGTGTTTAGTGTATTCTTTGGATCCCCCTATGGATATTGAAAGATTTGTACTCTTTTGAGTTTATATAAATGATTTGGGTTTTGTTCTATCATATGGTGCTTAATGTTCTTATTTGTTTGATCAGCTTTTAGGTGATTTGATGAAATCTAATGAGCCTAGACATAGGACTTTGGGTTTTAGATCATACGTATGGTAGATGAATATCCGATTTTATTTCAATGAAGGGATAGATTGATTCACTAATGGGATAGACATATACCTCTTAGCCATGCATAGTCATATTTAAGAATCAATCTTAATGCTTATTCTTTGCTCTGGTTCTCATGGATGCATAGTAAACTAAGTAAGCGACAAAGGGTTAATCGACCTAGACATAAGCTTTTAACTAAGTTAGTTTCTCAAGCTAACCTAATCTAATCGTTTGTATTGCGAAAAAGGATTGCATGTTATTAATTGAAGTAGGGGCGAAAAAGGATTTCCTATTTTCTCAACCTTACCTTTATCTTTTCTTTATGCTTTGTAGTTTAAGTAATCAACTTCTTTTCCAATTTATGTTTGCTTGAATAGAATTAGTTAAGCTGTAGGTTAATATTTAGCTTTAGAAAATAACCATATTCCTCATGGGAATGATCTCTACTCATCATTTTTATTACTTGAACGACTAATACATTTGCAGTACACAAAAGGTCAAACAAGTTTTTGGGACTGTTGCTTGGGAAATACAGTTAATTTCTGTATGGCTAATATTGATAATGAGCTTTGTTAGTTCTAATTCAAGTTTTTTTTTCTTTTATTACATTTTGATTTAAGCTTTCATTCTTTTGTGATTTAGGTACCATCAATGGCGGAACACAACGATCATACGAGGCCTTTGAGGGAGTTTGCTACTCCTCAAATGGAAAATCTTCAATCAAGTATCAGACAGTCTCCCATTCATGCAAATAATTTTGAGATCAAACCAGCCATTATCCAAATGATTCAGACATCTGTACAATTTGGAGGTTTTCCGAGCGAAAATCCCAATGTACATTTGTCAAACTTTCTGAAAATTTGTGACACCTTTAGGCACAATGGAGTCTCAGAAAATGTCATTCGCCTCAGGCTCTTGCAGGCTCTCTCAAAGATCGAGCTAAGAGTTAGTTGTAGTCTCTACCTGCAGGATATATAACCACTTAGGCGGATGTGTGCGAAAATTTTCTTAACAAATCCTTTCCTCCGGTCAAGACTGCTGTGTTGGTGAATGACATTACTTCATTCACCCAGTCAAAATCCGAATCCTTGTATGAAGCCTGAAAGAGGTACAAGGATCTACTTAGAAGGTGCCCACACCATGAAATTCCTCCCTAACACCAGATTTACTCCTTTCACAAAAGCCTACGACCTCATCATTGTCCAATTATGGATGCGGTTGCAGGTGGTTCATTATTGAGTAAATCTTTGATGAAGCAAACTAACTATTAGAAGAATTAGCCGCCAACAACTACCAATGGCCTTCAGCAAGAAACACTCAAAGGAAGGTAGTTGGAGTTCATGACGTTGATGCACTTACATCTTTATCAGCTCAAGTGGCATCATTAGCAAACAAGTTAGATAGTCTGAGTACAAGTCCTAATCAAAGCCCCTTCGTGTTGTGTGACCGTTATGGGGACAATCATGTCACCAATAGATGTCCTTCCATTTTGGAGAGTGTTCAATATGAGGGAAACTATCGGCCACCTAAGAACAACCCATACTCACAGTAATGTAATCATGGGTGGAGAAACCACCTTAATTTCTCATAAAGGGACAACCAAAGGCCACCATCTTCATCTACTAGCAATGAGACACCACCTTTTTCTCCTGGTTTCTCATTGCAAGTAAGGCCACCTATGCAAGAAAGGAAGCCAATATTGGAAGACATGTTCATGCAATTTATAGCTAAAACTGATTCGTACATGACTAAAACTGATGTTCATCTGGCCAAAAATGATTCTCTTCTTTAGAGCTAAATATCTTCAATCAGCGCTCTTGAGACACAAGTGGGACAACTAGCCAATGCAATAAACAATAGGTCCCCAAGGACTTCTTCAGGTGATGATACTAATAATCCTAAGGGTAAGGAGAGTTGTCACGCCATTATTAGTCATGGCAACCATCACCCAAGAGGGGGTGAATTGGGTGATTACAAATTTTTAAAACAACTTTGAGAAATTATGCATTTTGATATTCTCAATCAACACATGCAGCGGAAAAGATACAACTATTAGAGATTTCTCAAATACCACTTGGGCTATAGGATAAATCAAACAAATAAGCTAGATATCAAATTCAACTCAAACATATATAATTACAGCACAACTGTAAAGGAGATAAAGTTGAGAGAAGCAAACACAGTATTTATCCTGGTTCAGCCACCAACCACTTGTGGCCTACGTCCAATCCTCAAGTAAACTACCCGAGATTTTTCACTATGACTTCAAGCTTGAACAAGTGCTTGAAACCTTTACAAACTAGAGCACTCAACACACCTTGGGATACCTCACCCTTTGTGCTTGAGCCTCAAAATAGGGATACCTCACCCTCTTTACAGAAAATCAAATAAAGATAGAATGATAAACTCTCATAAGAGTAGATTACACAAGTTGAAGCTCTATAATGCTCTTCAAGGATATCTCAAATATTTACAAAAGTAGAGCACAAATGAATTGAAAGATTGACCTTTGAATTAGTGCAATAGAAATATGTTTCAAGATGTTGGTTAGCCATTAAAGATGACCCAAGACATGTATTTATAGAGTATTTGATCAAAGGAGCCATTGGGTGTAATAATTGATAGCATTAAATGCTAATAAACTAGCCATTGTGAGTTTTTTGGGTCGTGTTATTCGAATAACAACATTATTATTCGAATAAATTTTCAAAAACATGTTCTGGAATGTTTTATAGGTCATGTTATTCGAATAACAACATTGTTATTCGAATAAATCTTTAAAAATACTTTCTGGAACGTTTTCTGGAGTGTGTTATTCGAATAACACATCTCTTATTCGAATAAATCACTCTGGTTTCGAAAACTGACTTTAAATTGTTATAATTTCTTCATTTCTCATCCATTTATAGCAAATAACCACTCATTGGAAAGATATTTGAGTCTATTTTCAAATGGAATAAGTTTCAGAACAAAACTCAAAGTGTTTTAAAAGATATGATCAAAAGAGTAACTAAAGGTCAGTTTTACAAAACTCAAACTTGACTATTTTGATAGTTTTGAACTACTACCATGACAAGCTTTTCAAAATATGTTTGTTGGGCATTTTAGCATGTGAAAACCATTTGTAAAGATTTGAAAACATATTTGAGATATCCAGAAGGCTTCTTACATAAAAGACACTAAGTCCTATAAGCTATACCATTTAATCTTCCTTTGGACTTGGTCTTTGACATGACTTTGTTGTTATAAAAACCTTCATGAAATAGGCATTCACATTCTCCTTGAGTTGAGCATAATTGAGATCTTTTGCTTTCCTGTTACAATACTCACTCTTGGTACTTGGACTATCCTACAAAGTATTACTCACTTAAACAAACATAATTAGTCTAAATTCATACTTCAATATCTTCATATGCATGATTCATAAATGTATAACTTTAGTTAATCTTACATGCAGATAAGACTTTCATAGACACATCCAAATAAGACATTTATTAATTACTAATAGATATGCTCTATATATGATGCAACAAAGAATACTTTGCACATTTTCATTTAAATAGAGCAAAATCCAATATTAATCATTATAACTCATATAAATCATTATTGGATATATTATATAAAGAATGCTACACATATCTCATTGCATGATTGTTAAGTAAAATATAACTAGATAAAGTACATAATCATGCATGATATAATATAATCTATTAAGTACATATATGTAGCATAAGCATCATTCTTTTTTTGCTTGTATTTAAACTTGACATATTAAATCATTGGGGTAAACTTATTTCCACAGCCATATCACTGAGGAGTGGCAAAGACATTGAAAGAAACCCCAGGACAAAGCAATGTCAAGAAGAAGTTGAGAAGAAGAGGGATGAAGAGGTTGTTGTGAGCAAGGAGGATGATGGGAATGAACAAATTGCCAAGAAAGAGGGTGAAAGCCAAAAAAAGGAAGTCAAGCTTTATGTTTACCCTCTACCCTTTCCTAACCGGCAAGCTAAACAGAAGCTAGATGCTCAATTCAGTAAATTGCTAGAGATTTTCAAGAAACTTCACATTAACATACCATTTGCAAAGGCATTGGAGCAGATGCTGACTTATATGAAGTTTATGAAGGAAATTTTGACCAAGAAGAGAAAACTTAGTGATTATGAGACCGTGGCACTGTCTGAGGAGTGTAGTGTCATCCAGTAGAATAAGCTTCCTGCTAAATTACAAGATATGGGAAACTTTACAATTCATTGCGCTATTGGAGAGCAATTCTTTGGGCAAGCTTTATGTGATTTAGGGGCAAACATCAACCTTATGCCCCTATCTATCTTCCAAAGACTAGACTTGGGGGAGTGCAAGCTAACTTCAGTTACCCTCCAGCTAGCTTATTGCTCATATGCTTACCCAAGAGGAGTTGTGGAGGATGTACTGATCAAGGTCGACAAGTTTATCTTCCCTGTTGATTTCATTATCCTTGATATAAAGGAAGACAGGAATGTTCCATTGATCTTGGGCTGACCATTCATTGTCATTGGGAGAACTCTTATCGACGTACAGAAAGGTGAATTAACTATGAGAGTTCATGATCAAGAGGTAACATTTAAGATTTTTAAAGCAATTAACATGTCTAATGATCATGAGGTATGCTCCTACATTGGTGAGGTTTATAACACCCTTCGTAGGGTAATACATTTTATACTATAAACTTACTAAACTATAATTAAATTGTAAAATATTTAATGTTATGAAATATGAGTTATAAAATTTCTTTCGTTGATAACTTAAACTTACCAAAGATATAGGTAATATAAAAACATCTCGAACTGATTAATACACATTACATACACCGCATAGTATTCAACAACATTCAAAATATAAAACTTACAAACTCAATGAGAAACAGTAGCAAACCCCATAATGAGTCCTACTTAATAACATGGTAACAGAGTTAATAAAATTCAAAACACCCGCATCCAAATGTATACACCGTACGACGATACCTCACAGCACTACGTCCTTTCAAAACCAAGAAAAATCCCAGCTTCACTGCCACGATGAACTTTACAAAACATAAACATATAAACAGAACAAGATAATAAAAAGGTGAGATCTCCTACATCAATACCAGCATGGCAGCATAGAAATAATACGAATGACAATGTCATTCCATACAAAACAAATAACACACACAATCAGTGTATCAAAACACTAAATAATTCAATAGATATTTCAACATATATAATTTAGCAGATATCTTAACAGATATATATATATATATATATATATATATATATATATATATATATATATATATATATATATATCACTATGAGATGCCAACTGACTATGCATATGCACAATAGATCAAACCCTACTCCATGGAGCTAACACAATTTCAGAGATGAAGGATCCAGAAAATTTGCCAGCCTCAATGGCAGTCTATACCAGACCGTGAAAGGCATAGTATTTGTCGGGTTACATCAGTGCATTATAACGGTTCATCATAGCCAGAGGAATATAATGTGATAACAAGATCACTAGATGAATCACCGCGCCCTGACGGCCCCAAGACTCATTGTACGATCTACACTATTCAATTCTAATTCACTCTTAGGCAACAAAGCCATAACAACCTCTGACTGTATAATGTTCAATGTATGATAAAAGACTCAATGCATAACACAAGTCACTATGGGTCAAAATCCATAAAAATGAGCCGCCACCTGGCTAAACCATTTATTACCATTTCTGGGTCCAATACGTTGGCCTAACAAAATCCAACACTGCTCAAAGTTTAGTTAAATGAGTTATGCGTAGGTATCCCTAACGCGCTCAAAATCCAAATGAAGGAGCTATACGTCATTTTCAAAAATTAATGTTTTTAAGTCGCGTAAACATTTTCTCAATCGTGTAACCCAAAATCATCATTTTTGAATCACGTAAAAATATTTAAACGTTTTCTAAATTGCGTAATTCAAAAATTCACGTTTTTGAAATGCGTAAGATTTTTCTACTATTTTTCACTATATAAAATATTTCTTGACGTTCTAAATTCAATTTTGAAACTTTCCAAATTTAAAATATAATTTGAACTTCCCATTCCTATTTTTCTCATAAAAATACCTCTAAATAATATTTTCTTATGTTTTCCCAAAAAATCTAAATTACTTTTATTTAATAAATTCCTTTCCATTTATTTTACTAAAAATCCACTTAAATAAAATACCTTGAAATTGTAAACCATCTTTCAACTTATTTCCATTTCTTTTACTAATAACTCTTCTAGATAATATTTTCCAACATTCTTCATAAAAACTTTTATTATACAAAATCTTTTTCCATTACTCTTACTAAAATAAAAATACTTTAAGTTCCATTTTACTTCCCTAATATATTTTTCCTCATCTTGGCGAAATCCATTTAATATCTAATTATAAAATTCTCATCCATTTCCTTTTCTATTTTCTTTGTACATCCTTAACCAAATCTTCTCTAAATAATATTTCAAATCCTCTTTTAAACTCATTTCCTTTCTCTTGATCAAAAATCAATTCTTTTTCCAATAATAAAACTTTGTTCACTTTTTTATCAACTTGTAAAATCTTAATCCATATACTTATTATAAAATCAACTAAATCCATGATCAATAAAATATTTTCACTTCAAATACCCATTTTGGGCTTAGAGGCAGTGAGCCTCAAGTGGTCTTTGGGACCAAAATCATTTCCTTTTCATGTGATTCCCATATACAATATATATCAATTATCTTAGTTCTATCATAACAATTTCATACATACTATGAACATCACAATAAACATCCAATAATCAATCACAACATCAACATCATACTATCAAAATCATTCATCACATATAGCTAATAAGCAACCATAATAAATATCATGCATACTATTAAAACTATAAATCACATAAAGCAACCAAACACAAACAAGTAAATTTATATAGTAAGTGAATAATCCTCACATGGATTATTCACACATACACATACAATTCGTTCCTCACCACCATGGATGGTTGATGAGGTTAATCTCCCTCTTACCTTGTTGTGATGCTTCCTAAGCTCCTTGCTTGTCCTCTTGAATTAATCATTCACCACTAAGAGATTCTTGAAAACAAAACAAATACCAAAATATTAACATCTAAGGCATAACTAGGATGACCATGGATTCAAATCATGGTTTAGAACTTTGAATATAAGATTAGAAAAGAATATCAAGAACTTCACCTTTTATCCTTCAAACTTAGATCTTAGAAAAAGTGCTTGAAGATGGATGATTTGGAAGATGGTCTCAACATGAAAGTTTCTTAGAATTGCATGGAGATTCAAGATCTATGGTTGGTTAAAATTATTAAAGAGTGGAGTGTAGTTTTCTCGGCCTTGGCCATGGGGGTTCAATGGAGAGAAAAGATAGAGAGTTTTTGTGTTAAGCTTTTGGTTTTCTTGATGGAAATGATGGAAAGATAACTAAGTCACAAACTTGGCCTCTACATGCGAGCTTGGCTGTGGCTTTCAAGAAATAAAAGTGAGAGAGATTTTCATAAAAGTAAGAGAGTTTGGTGTATAGCTTTTGGCTTCTTGGATGGACATGAAGAAAATATGACCAAGTGTAGAACTTTGGCCTTTAAGTGGTGTTTGGCCGTGGAACACAAGGAGAGAAAATGGTGAGAACTTCATGCAAAAGATGGAAATGAACCAAAGCTCTCCTATTTATAGAAGATGATAGGATGGCTTAAGATATTTGTTAACCAAGATATTTTCATCAAAGCAAAATATCTAACCAAAATATCTAACTAAATATCTAATCAAGATATTTAATCAAGATATTTAACAAAGATATTTTCAAACAAGATATTTTTAAGTAAAATATTTTATCAAAGAGATATTTATCAAGAATATATTTTCAAGAATAGTATCCAACTTCTCTTCTACTTTCTCCTTGCTTAGCCACCAAGAAAGCCTCTCATTGGTCCATTTTTGTGCAAGCCGCTATTGTTGACTTTTCTTCAAAACTTACCAAGTAAGCAAGCTCTCCCATTGGTTCATCATAAAGGTTGTCATGATTAGCTTTCAATATATTTTCTGATATACTTTAACCAATGGATAATAAATATTGCTTATAAAGTCAATGTCTATTGTCCAATGGATAATAAAATATACCTAGATTTTTCTCTTGTTCTAGTTGGGTAGCAACTATTATTGATCATCATTTTTTCTACTGATTACCCTTGATGAGTCACAAAGCAAGTCATCAAAGAGAAGTTTCTCGAACAAATGAGTCAACATGATGAGTCGTAGCACTGAGTCACTAAGGAAACCTTCTAGAACATGTGACTCACTGTGGCAAATCACAGGGTGACTCAACATTCTACATTCTTCTACAGTGGCGAGTCATCATTCTACAAGCTTCCAGAACATGCTGAGTCATAGTGCTGAGGTGTCACTCAAGGTGTCCATCTTCTATTGGTCCTCCACAATGAGTCACGGTCGCAATCATTGACTAGCTCCGCATTCGTCCACACATAAAGCAAGTACTCAAGTGCTTGATGACTAAGCATGTGACTAGGCGCTTTCTAGAATCTTCTAGAATAGTCTAGGACATATGAGTCACTAGGTTAGTCGCCTAGATGAGTCACCAAATAATGAGCCATCGTCTAGAACATTCTAGAGTGAGTGACTAGACTTGCATCTAGAATCATCCACTGGATATTTTTTTGGAAGCTATTATCCAATGGATAATAAAACACACCCTAATTTTATTTTGTCAGATAAAATCATAGAAAAATAAAACTTCAAAAATTGTTTCTGGTTTCGAATTTAGTAAGCTCTCTCAACCCCGGATCAACAGTACAAAATTTTTCGACTCTGAAAAATTTTTATTTTTCCGGGCCCACTCCGGGCCTACACACAGCCCAAAATATTAAAAATATATTAAATATTCAAAATATTCCAAAATATAAAAATATAATAAAATATTCAAAATATCTCAAATATATTAAAATATTCAAAATATATCAAAATATCTAAAATATAATAAAATATTCAAAATATCTTAAAATATCTAAAATATATTAAAAATTCAAAATATATAAAATATCACAAAAATCATAAAAATCATAAAAATTATAAAAATCATATATATTCAGAAAAAATAAAATTTGGGGTATTACAAGGTTAGCCATGCATTTCAAGCTAGTGTTATTGAAAAATTTTCATCTTTAAATTTGTCATCTGATGCAGAGCATGTTGATAGGGATAATAGTAGGAAATGCACTTGGCCACTTGATTTTTCTCCTGAGTTTTGCAGGTTATTAAAGTTTGAGCCTTTGGGGTTCTAAGCATCTAAAGAGGCATCAATGCCTTGAGGAGCTTTCGAAGCTTGACTTGAGGCCCTTACCCAACCATGTACAATATGCTTATTAGGGAAGACCATCAAAGAAGATTAATAGGGAGGAGACCTCCCTCAAACAGGCTACCTCAAGTTAAAGAAGTAGAAAAAGTTCTGCCTGGACTATAAAAAAGGCACCTTTTTAGGATGAATCCACCTATATATGTTTAATTATTTGGTTTTGAGTTTATTATGTAGTGTATTGAAATTGAAAATTTAATGCTTTTTTATTGATGCATGCATGTATTAAACCTACTAGACAGTTTTTATAGGTGGTGGAGGCCTCATTGAGGCAAATGTAGGTGTTGTGTGTAGTTTGCTGTAGAATTTTGCAGTCAGACTTCTCACGCCGCGACTGTTACCCAAGTGGCTTCAGTACTCAAGAGGAGGGATAATTGAGTAATTAAGAAACTTTTTGCAAACTCTTATAAAAGCAAATTTCTTCGAATTTATATATTAAACAAATGCGAGAATAAGAAAGATAATAGAAAGCTTTAAACACAACAAATAAATAGGTAAGCAATATTAAATAAATTACTAAAAATAAAGAGATAAAGGAGAGAAGAGCAGGCACGATATTTATCCTGATTCAGTCACCAACCACTTGTAGCCTACGTCTAATCCTCGAAACACAGTTCGAGATTTTTCACTATAACATCAAGCTTAACCAAGTGCCTGCAACCTTTACACAACAGAACACTTCTCACACTTTAGGATACCTCATCCTTTGTGCTTGAGTTTCAACAAACATGGATACCTCATCCTATTCACTAGAGGGATACCTCGCCCCCTTTGAAAGATGCCTCACCTTATTTACAACAAGGGATACATCACCCCCATTTTACAGAAACAGAAAATGGATGAAGAGAAACTCTCACAAAGAGCAAATGTTACAATTTGAAGCACTAAGAAGCTCTTTAAGGATATCTCAAAGTTTTGACTAAAAGAGCACAAAAAATATAAGAAAATTGAGAATCACGTTTTAACACAAGCAAAAAAATAATTCAAATGGTTTTGGCCAACTTCAGAATAGATCCAAGGTCTCTATTTATAGAGCATTGAAAGAAAATAGTCGTTGGGTACAATTAAAACACCATTAAAAGCAAATATGGCCGTTTCTTTACAAAACAAGATCACGTGGTTATTCGAATACCTTCTAAGTTATTCAAATAACTAATTTTGAAAAGCTTCGTGAAAACTAGTTCTGAAGAAGATTATTCGAATACCTTAAGAGTTATTTGAATACCTCTATTAAAAAAAGCTTTTTGTAAAACAAGTCTATTCGAATACCTTAGGGTATATTCGAATAGATCATTTAGAAAAATAAATTTGGAAAACATTGTATTCGAATACCAAGTGTGCTATTTGAATAGCACTTTGAAAACATAAAAACGTATGAATATTAAAAACCATTCTATTCGAATACCTTAGGGTATATTTGAATACCCCTGAATCAAAATTAGTTTTAAATACTTTCAAATATCCAGAAAATGATTCTTTGGATTTGGAATATTAATTTTGAAAACATTTTAATCTTTGCATCCAAAATCAATGAGATATCCAAAAGGCTTCACACACAAAGACTCTAAGTCCTAAAGCTATTCTTGAAGTTCTTGGACTTGGTCTTGCCATCATCTTCATCATGTTTGTTATCATCAAAACTATTATCCATGTTAGCTAGCCAATTACAGCGACGGTCGCTTTATTGCACCGCGGCATTCTGGCCTCTGCCCTATTAGGCACTACAACAAAAAAGACTTTTAGCGACAATTCTTTAGCGGCCATACATTAATGGCTAGTAATACTTTTCCTAATCTGATGAATTTGAGGCAAATGAACACTGGCTACTAAACATTCTAAGTTTTGTGACAATTATCACAGATGGCCTCTAAGTTTAACCCGGGGGAACACCTTTTCATTCCCTCTAATATTTTTCCTTCTCCATTCTGAAAAGAAGAACTGAACCTAATCTTGCTGAAACCCCAATAAAAAAAAACCCCAATATCACTCAGTCTCTGTTATTGCTATCGTTCTCGTTCTCTCACCCCAATCGCTCATTCTCGTTCGTTATCACTCAGTCTCTCACCTCGTTCTTGCTCAATCTGTATATTCGTTCTCGCTCCATCTCTCAGCTTGTTCTAGCTCATTCTGAGCTCAGCTCTCAATATCAGAGCTCTCTCTCAATTTTACAACTACAGCATAGGTTAGCTCTCAATCTCAGAGCTCTCTCTCAATTTTGACAAATTTTTTAGAATGTTTTTGAGAATCTCAACTCCATCTACCTCTATTAGCATTATGGTTTTTTTTCTTTTTTCATTTTTTAGCTTCATGCAATCTCATTACCAGGGTCACCAGTCAACCTAGGTGAGACAGAGAGATCAAGGAGTGATAGGAAGAAACTACCAATCTCGTTCTCCCCGATTTTCTCTTCACACATACACTGGTAACTAACGTACTTTCATACTAATTCTTCCATTTTTCCTTTTTATTTTGAATCTGAACTGAACAATGAAATGACTGAATGAAACTGTGTAATGCTCTTATCATTCCAATGACTTCGACTTCAATGAAAATCAATGATTCCATTGCTAATGTCATTTTCTTTCTTCTGTTCATTGGCAATTTATTTGATCTCGTGAGCTGTTCTGAACGTTCCTCTTTAATCTATTTTTTTTCTTTGATGCTTAGTTGATTGCCCGAAAACTGTTCGATTAAATGTCACTTTTTTTAGCAAGTTATTTAAGCTTAGTTAATAGCCCATAAATTATTCAATTCAATGTACTTGATTCTTCTCCGAAGCTACTGGGTTGGTCTTATTATGTCCTGAAAATTGATTATCCATAAGGGTTTGTTTGGCTGAAACTGGCTTCAATATGGGATTGTGTGATATCATCTTTTTTATTTAAAAAAAAAAAAGAAATCAAGAATACGAACTATGCTGCTCATGGGTTTTATTCTTTTCCCTGTTTTGTTTGGGTTCAGTCCCTTGCTGTACCATAATCTTTGAGTGTGTGAGTTTCTATTTTTACCATGAGCTTTTTTAGATTCTTATGGATAAAAATTCCACTGGTTTTTTTATTGAATATATATTTTTCGCCCCATAGCTAGATGGTTGTAAGTCAATATCTGAATATATCAATTGAAAATGTGCTTCCTAGCTAAAATAGGGCATGTGCTAGGTGACTTTTCCTAGATGTCTTTACTGTTTCTTGTTGTGAGTATATATAGTTTGCAGCTTGACCAAGCGCCGAACTCAATCAAAATTGTAATCGAGTTACACCTATAGCTTGTAATATATGAAACAACACCGGATTGTCTCTCAAGGATCTTAGTTGCAATTTAATTAAATCAAGTCGAGATTGGGGGGAGGTTTGGTAAGAATTAAAAATGCACAATAGAAACAGAATACAAATTAAAGGATAAATCAGAATTAAGAAAGCAACCAATCCAAGAAAATTGTCCAAACTTGATTTTAATCCATCCTTGATTACTAAAAGTCCATTCAAATATCAATCAAATCCTTGGTCTTAAGACCACCAAGACGCCTCTCAATGATCACGGATCTTTAACTAGAAATGCTTTCAGAATTTAATTAATTGAGGTTAGACAAATTAAGCATCCTTCTTAAACCCAAATTAACTTGAAAATGAAGATCCAACCAAGTTAAACATTTCATCAAACACCTTCAATGCCTTGTTTAATATCTGAGTTCATCTCTTTGCACATGATAATTAGGCAATTAACATATTAAAATTCCAATTAAGCAACCATAATTAACAAAGGGAGGAAAAAGAAGAGAAACTTGATTAATAGATGAATGTTAACAATAAAAACAAAATCATAAGACGAACAATCAAGAATGTTCAATTCATTGGATTGATTTACAGGCCCTACCCCTCCATGAGAAGAGGAGAACTCAGAAAAATAAAAAAGGAAGAAGAAAACGAAAACTAGAGAGAAAGGGGAGGAAGAGAGTTCTATAGAGAAGAAAAAAAGTGTCAAATAAGAGGTGCCTCAGTTTCTGACTTCTAACCTCCTAAACTACTCCTTATTTTCACTTCGCATAATTAAAAACCTATTAATTATAGAACTAGGTCTATTATGAGCAATTGGGCCCAAACCCCATGCAATTTGGAGGTCTACAACTCAAGTTATGACCAAAACAACATCAAAGGGTCTCTGAACTCGTATTCTGACTTCTAGGCCCAATTAGGCCTACTAGACATCTGATTGAGACTTCAAGCTCTCGTCAAAGTTGTAAAGCTTCCTCTTAACTTTCCTACAAGGTAAAGTTCATGATTATCAGATATCTAGAACTCAAGTTATGACTGAAATACAGAAACAATGTCAAAACTCATTAATGCTAAAAAAAATCAATTAGGCCCAATTTGAGCCCAAACTCACAAAATATGACCAAGCTCAATCAATTAAGAATATGGATAGTGTAAATGACCAAACATAAGGATTTATTAATGTATAAAATATTTGATTTTCAACTTCCTACACACTTAGCTTTTTGCACTCCTGGGCAAAAAATAAAAGACCAAAACAATGGCACAAGGGATCAACAAAAAGAACTCAAATTCCAATGACATTCAAGAATGCAAAAGTTTACAAGCAAGAAGAGCAAGAAAAGGTTCAAGGGAACATAACATTCATGTGTTAATATTTTTTCACATCTCAAACCGACAATGAGGTAGCTTCAAATTAAAAAGCATGAATCAAGAATGATAAATTCTCACAAGATGCACTCTCAATCCCTCAAGTGTTTACAAGGTAAGTATTTCATTCAATTCAACCCATGAAAATTGTACTACCATAAGCTTGCTTATCTTCTACTTCTCCACTACTCAAACACATGCACACAAAAATCGAAAGGACTTTATTCAAGGTTGTAATAGGGTAAAGGTAAGGGAAGGAAACATTATGGATATGACAAGCTAAACACCCAAGAGAATAAAAGAGCATTGGGGAGGAACTAAAATGACAAGTGACAAGAATGAAAATTTTCCTCCAATTCCATATTATGCGCATTCTCTTTACATATTCCTTTCCTTTCACAACCTTTATTGCATTTATTTTTTTCTCTTCATTTTTTTCATTTCTTTTAAATTTTATTTTTATTTTTATTTTTATATTTTTTCAATCACCTTGCATATTACACATCAATTTGCACAATCCCCACACTTGAACTATTAATTGCCACAAGCAAAAGAGCTCCTCAAATGAAAATGAACCAATGCTCTCCCATTCCCTAAGGTAAGGTAAAAACATGATTTTTCACAAAGGCATATAATGAGCTAAGACAAAGAATAGGCAAATAGGCTCAAGGGGGTTAATCAAAGGGAAATGATGCAAGGTTAGCTATTTGGCCAAGGTAGTTAATCAAGAAAGAAGGCCTCCATCATGTTCATGCATGCAAGTGAAATGTAGTCTCAAAAAGAATCAAAGCATGTTCTAGAGTGACCAATTAACATGAGTGAAAATCACACAAGAAAGAAGGGAATGACATAAATGCTAAATCCATCCATAAGCTCAAAATCTCACAAGGTATGCATCTATCAAACTCAATCCACTAATTCAAATATCCATCACCAAGCATATCAACTTCAAGAATGAAGAAAAATTATTCAATCATGCAATGAACCTTGAATTTCAATTGCTTCAAACTCATAAACATCACAAATCTCAAAACATCATTGAAAAGTAATTAAAAACACACATAATTTTTTATTTATTTACATAAAACAGAATTTAAAAATAGCAAATTATCCAGCAAAAATGTAGCAAAATAGAAAAAGAAAATAGAAAAGCAGCAGACAACATGCTAAAATTTCTCCCCCACACTTAAATTTTGCATTGCCTTCAATGTAAAGCTCAAAAATTATCAGCAAACCATCAATAGCATCAACAAATATGAGACAAGGAAAATAAGAGAAAGAGGAAAGAAATAGCCTTATCAAGTGGGATAGACAGCTTCTTGCAAGGTGACCACCTCCAAAACATCTGCTTGAGCTTAAGCTCCCTCATAAAATGGTTTAAGGCAGTGGCCATTGACTTTGAAAGCTTTCATGGTGGCCTCACTTGTAATCCGCACAGCACTATAAGGAAAAATCTTAGTAACAACAAATGGACCTAGCCATCTAGATTAGAGCTTCCCGGGCATGAGCTTAAGGCGGGAGTTGTAGAGGAGAAATTTTTGGCCAATGTCAAATGTTTTCCTCATAATCATCTTATCATAGAATGCTTTGGTCTTCTCTTTATAAAGTTTGGAACTTTCATAAGCCTCCAAGCGGATCTCCTCTAATTGCTACAATTATAGCTTCCTCTCCATGCCCGCTTAATCTAGGTCCAAGTTGCACCTCTTCACCGCCCAAAATGCGCGATGCTCAATTTCCACCGGCAGGTGGCATGCTTTGCCAAAAACAATTTGATACGGAGACATCCTGATCAGTGTCTTATAAGCAGTCCGGTAAGCCCATAAAGCATCCTCAAGCCTCTTACTCTAATCAATTTTGTTAGGTAGAACTATCTTCTAGAGTATCTGCTTGATCTCCCTGTTGGAAATATCGACTTGCCCATTAGTATAGGGGTGGTAAGGTGTAGAAACTCTGTGCATGACTCCATACTTTTACATCAAAGCCTCCATACTCCAATTGCAGAAATGTGAACCTTGATCACTAATGATGGTCCTCGAGACTCCAAATCTGCAGCAAATATGTGATCTAACAAAATCCACAATAACTTTGGAATTATCAGTCCGAATGGTTTTTGCCTCCACCCACTTGGATACATAATCAACAACCAGCAAAATGTAAACAAAACCAAAAGAAATAGGAAATGGCCCCATAAAATCGATACCCCAGACATAAAAAATCTCACAAAATAGTAAAGGTTGTTGGGGCATTTCATTCATGCGAGAAATGTTACCTGTTCTTTGGCACTGTTCATAAGACTTATAAAACAAATATGCATCATGGAATAAGGTAGGCCAATATAAACCAGAGTCCAAAACTTTCCTAGTTGTACGAGTAGGTCCAAAATGTCCACCACATGCAAATGCTTGATAAAAGCTAAGAATAGAATCTAACTCATGATCAAGGATGCATCTCCTAATTACCTGGTCACTACAAAATATCCAAAGATAAAGATCATCCCACACATAATAATTATACTCACTTTTCAACTTATTAATCTAAGCCCTAGTAAAACATGCAAGGAAAACACCAACAACTATGTAATTGACCATATTCGCAAACCAAGGAGAAGTGACCTTACCTTGCAGCTGCAAAAGCTTCTCATCAGGAAATGAATCATCAATGGGAAAGGAATATGAGGCTCTCTCAATTCTACTCAAGTGATCAGCCACTAGGTTCTCTGCTCCACTCTTATCTCTAATCTCCACATCAAATTCCTGGAGTAGCAACATCCACCTAATCAATCGTGGCTTAGCCTCAAGATTCTTTAAAAGAAATTTCAGAGCTACATGATCAGAAAATCAACAACCTTAGAACCAAGCAAATAAGATCGAAACTTATCTAATGCAAAAACAATAGCTAAAAGTTCTTTTTCTATGGTTGTGTAATTTGCTTGAGCAGCATCCAAAGTTCGTGAAGCATAGTAGATCACATGAGAAGCTCTGCCCACTCTCTGTGCTAAGACAACTCCCACAGCATAGCTAGAGGCATCACACGTTAGCTCAAACGGGAGTGTCCATTCAGGTGGCTGAATGACAGGGGTACAGGTTAATGCTCGCTTTAAATGATCAAAGGCCTCCATGCTGGTCAAACAAAAACTCCACATCTTTCTACAATAGGTTGGATAGCGGAAGGGCTATTTGACTGAAATCTCTAATAAAGCGCATATATAAACCTGCATGTCCAAGAAAAGAATGAACTTCTCGCACGCATGTGGGGTAATATAAACATGTAATAACATCGATTTTTGCAGGATCAACAGCAATACCCTCGCTAGACACTATATGACCTAAGACTTTACCTTGTTATACTATGAAATGACATTTCTCAAAATGTAAAACAAGGTTAGTTTCAATGCATCGATGCAATACTCTAGATAAACTATCCAAACAAGAATCAAAAGAAGAACCATATACAGTGAAATTATCCATAAACACTTCCATGCACTCCTCTAGAAAGTCAAAGAAAATACTTACCATGCATCGCTGGAAGGTGCCAGGGGGGTTACAGAGGCTAAAAGGCATCCGCATGTAAGCAAAGGTGCCCAAAAAGCAGGTGAATGTGGTATTCTCTTGATCCTCAAGTACAATGTGAATCTGAAAGTAGCCAGTGTATCCATCCAGGAAGCAATAATGGGATTTCCCAGCCAATCGATCTAACATTTGATCAATCAAAGGCAATGGGTAGTGATCTTTCCGAGTGGCCTGGTTGAGCCTCCTATAATCAATGCAAACTCGCCAACTGTTCTACACTCTGGTAGAGATCAACTCATTCTTTTGATTGGCCATAACTGTCACTCTAGATTTCTTAGGGACAACCTGCACAGGATACACCCAAGTGCTATCAGATATAGGGTAAATAATACTAGCTTGCAGTAGCTTGGTGACCTCTTTCTTTACTACATCCAGAATTAGAGGGTCCAGTCTCCTCTAGGGTTGTCGCATTGATTCAACTCTATCCTCAAGTAAAATTTTGTGCATGCATGTGGAAAGACTAATACCAGGAATATCCATCAGTGTCCATCTGATGGCCTTCTTATTTTCTCTCAAAACTTGCAGCAACCTCACCTCTTGTTCAACAAGGAGGTTTTTGGCTGTAATCACCTGAAGCTGCTCATCATCCATCAAATATGCATACTTCAGATGCTCAGGCAAAGGTTTAAGCTTAAGAGTAGGTAGGTTTTGTATTCAAGGTATCAATCTGGTTGCAGAAACTTCCTAAATAGCAGGATCATGTCTCATAGGATAAAGTAATGTAGAACATGCAGATTTATCATTCACATCAGCAAGAATCTAAGAACATGTAGATTTATCATTTCCAGAACATGCAGATTTATCAAATTCAGAACAACCAGATTTATCAGAGACAACAACAGTAGAAGATTTATCACAAACAGAAGCAAAATCAGAATCAACAAAATCAAAATCAACAAAATAAGAAATAACAGAAATATATTTATTAGAATCAACAAAATCAGAAACGTCACATGCAGATTTAGAAGAAATAGCAACACCATCTAGAAATCCCACAATCCTAGGAAATTCAGCTAGCATGTCAAAATGCACATCATTAACTAGTATATCATGGGCATTTAACTGAAAAAACAGAATGCTCTTTTAAAGGATGTTTTATGGCATCAAAGATATTAAATTGAACTATATTATCACCAAATTCCATGGAAAGGGTACCAGCATGCACATCAATCTTAGTCTTAGTAGTTTTCAAGAAAGGTCTACCTAAAATTAATGGTAGTTGGCTATATGCAAATTCATCTTCCATGTTCAGAATATAAAAATCTGCTAAAAATATTAACTCATTTACCCTTACCAAAACATCCTCAAGCACTCCTACAAGATGAGTTGTACTCCTATTTGCCAGCTGAATAATGATTCTGGTAGGCTTCAACTCTCTAATCTGCAGGAATTCAAAAACTGACTTGGGCATGACATTAATGGAGGCACCCAAATCCAACATTGCATGAGTGAAGTGTTAGCTGCCTATTATGCAAGGAATGGTGAATGTTCCAGGATCCTTGCATTTCTATGACAGACTTGGCTGAATCATTGCAGAAACATTTCTACTCACACTAATATTCTCTATACCTTTAAGTCTTCTCTCGTGAGTACACAACTCCTTGAGTAATTTGGCATACTTTGGAATCTACTTGATTGTATTCAGGAGGGGGATATTGATTTTCACCTTCCTGAATGTCTCTAGGAGTTCTCTTTCCATTTCTGCTTGCACTGTTTGCTTGGACTGTGTGACTCTATTTGGGAAGGGCAGTGGAATGGTCAAATCTGAATTCTCTGCACACTTCTTCAGTGTCACGGATTGCTACACTGAGCCATTTATTTTCTGTGAATTTTACTGTTTCTGGTCTATCTCAGGTTGCTGCTCGGTTGCTTAGGACCATCAACTTCTCTGTCACTTCTCAAGGTAATGGCACTTACATTGCCTCTTAGGTTATTAACTATTTGTGAAGGCAATTAGCTTGATCCTTGACTTTTCAGCTTACTCACAGTAGTTACTAGCTACCCAATCTGAGTTTGCAGGTTCTAGATGGTGGCATTGACATTCTGTTAGAACTGAATGTTATTTATGGCCATCTGTTTCATCAAATCTTCCAATGATAGCTCGGCTGGAGTGGCTGCTGGACTTGGAGGCAAGAGGGGTTGCTGCATAGGTGGCTGCATAGTTTGTTGTTGTCTGAATGCAGGTGGTTGGTATTTATTGTTAGGACTTGCATCTTGGTATCTAAATTGCTGTTGCTACTATTGGGGTTCTTGTTGCTTACCAGAATTCTCATATCTCAGGTTAGGATGATATCTCCAGCTAGAGTTATAAGTACTCGAAAATGGATCATATATGGGCTATTGGGGCTGCGGATATTGGGGTCTACCAGGAAAAATGTCTGCTGCAGCAACAGGGTAGGCTTGGTTAGCATAATTCTCTTCCTGAAGTGTTGGATAAGCATCCATAGGATGAGATGGACAAGAACAAATTCCACACACAGTTGCAGTTATTCGCATAGGTGGTTGTTGTGCCACTGCTAACTGCCTCACCAAAGAAGTCAATTCATCCAATCTGTGTTCCATTCTCTATTGGTCTATATGAGACACTTGAACTTTATTAACTCCTCTAGTTGAGGTGATCATTCGAGTTTCAAACTGTTGAGTGTTGTCTACCATGTTTTCTATCAAATCTCTTGCTGCAGCAGGGGTCTTGTCTACTAAGGCTCCTCCACTGGCAGCATCAATCATGCTTCTTTCCATTGGCATCAGTCCATCATAAAAGTATTAGATCAACAACTGATCACTGATTTGGTGGTATGGACAACTTGAACACAACTTCTTGAATCTCTCCTAATACTCATGCAAGGTTTCACCAGAAATTTGCCTGATGCTACATATGTCCTTCCTAATTGTAACAACTCTGGAGGCAGAGAAAAACTTCTCTAACAACAGTCTCTTCATATCATTCTAGCAAGTCACAAAGCCTGGTGAAAAATAATAAAGCCAGTCCTTGGCTGTATCAGCAAGGGAGAAGGGAAATGCCCTCAGCTTGATGTATTCTTCATGGATGCTTTGAGGTCTCATGGTTGAGCACACAACATGGAATTCCTTAAGATGCCTATGAGGATCCTCACCTGCAAGTCCATGAAACTTAGGCAGCAAATGTATTAGTCCAGACTTTAGCTCAGAGTCAGCATCAATCTCAGGTAACTGAATGTATAATGGTTGATAAGTGACATCAGGGACAATAAGCTCTTTAAGAGTCTTATTATACATGTTATCAGCCATGGTTGTAGTATCACTTAAACTCTCAAGTTCATTGATAGATTCAGTATTAGAATTAAATGAAGAATCAATTATTTGACTAAGCTTACGAGCTCTTATCAATGCATGCAAAGTCCTATCAATCTCAGGATTAATATCAAACAAATTAATAGAATTAGGCCTCGTCATGCACCAATCAGGGCTAACAAGGTGTCAGAAAGCCAAAAACTCAAAAGCATGCAAATCTACATAACAGAAATTACTAGAAAACATAAAAAAAAATGTCAAATGATTTTTAAAAATCATAGGACCACCACTAGATGAAAACTACAATTTTTTAGAAAATTATGATGCATAGAAAATATTTGAAAAAATGAAAAAATGGTCTAAATGAAGGAATTTGAGCAAACTAGGGTGGACTTCACAACAAGCTGTGAATCTTGTGGAGAAGGCCATTTTCCTTCAACCCACCAATTTTCAACTCAATCTGAGCATGTTTGTCCATACAAAAATTATCAAAATACCATTGTTTCAACTAAATTTGCTCAAAAACCCTACCAAATGATGGAATTTGGCCAAATTTTTTAAAACTAATCCTAAGGATCATTTTGCTTAGAATGGTAGTTTACCTTTGGAGACCAAGTTTCAGCTCAAAACTCCATTTCACCTCATGATTTCTACTAGTACCTTTTTGGCTGCACCGGGAAAATGAAAACTAAGTGAAGGTGAAAAGTGCTAGCTGAGTGACACTTACAAGAGCAACTTGCAATGCAACTACCAATAAAGACTGCAAAAGGATGGTGAACAGCAGCAAGAAACCAATGGAACAGTAACTAGTGCAACAAAAATGCAATATAATTAAAAGGCTATCATGCAATGAATTCATGCAAAATGATGCAAAATGCAGGAGAAAGCAATGAAACAATAACCGAGCAAAATGCACCTATCAATGCAGCAAAAATCCAATGCAATAGTACATTATCAAAATTGTGCAATCAATAGCAATCAGTAGCAGAAATTAGAATGCAACAAAACACAGCAGATTGTATCAGAATGTATCAGAATGCAACAGCAACAGTCAAGAGTTATGGATTGTTAATTGTTAACTATTAGTAAGAACAAAAGTCAGTAATGACACTCAATATGATCAGATTACAATTAAAGGTCCCCGGCAACGGTGCAAAAATTTTGACCAAGCGCCGAACTTAATCAAAATTGTAACCAAGTTATACCTATAACTTGTAGTATAGGAAACAACATCAAATCGTCTCTCAAGGATCTTAGTTGTAATTTAATCAAATCAAGTCGAGATTGGGGGGAGGTTTGGCAAGAATTAAAAACGCACAACAAAAACAGAATACGAATTAAAGGATAAATCAGAATTAAGAAAGCAACCAATCCAAGAAAATTGTCCAAACTTGATTTTAATCCATCCTTGATTACTAAAAGTCCATTCAAATATCAATAAAATCCTTGGTCTTAGACCACATCAAGATGCCTCTCAATGATCACGGATCTTTAACTAGAAATGCTTCTAGAATTTAATTAATTAAGGTTATACAAATTAAGCATCCATCTTAAACCCAAATTAACTTGAAAACCAAGATCCAACCAAGTTAAAAATTTCATCAAACACCTTCAATGCCTTCTTTAATCTCTGAGTTCATCTCTTTGCACATGATAATTAAGTAATTGGCATATTAAAATTTCAATTAAGCAACCAGAATTACCAAAGGGGGGAAGAAGAGGAGAAACTTGATTAATAGATGAATGTTAACAATAAAAACGAAATCTCAAGATTAACAATCAAGAATGTTCAATCCCTTGGATTGATTTAAAGGCCCTACCCCTCCATGAGAAGGGGAGAACTCAGAAAAATAAAAAGGGAAGAAGAAAATGAAAATTAGAGAGAATGGAGAGAAGAGAGTTCTAGAGAGAAGAAAAAAACTGTCAAATGAGAGGTGCCTCGGTTTCTGTCTTCTAACCCCATAAACTACTCCTTATTTTGGCTTCACATAATTAAAAACTCATTAATTACATAGCTAGGTCCATTATGAGCAACTGGGCTCAAACTCCATGCAATTTGGAGGTCTACAACTCAAGTTATGATCAAACATAACATCAAAGGGTCTCTGAACTCGTATTCTGACCTCAAGGCCCAATTAGGTCCACTAGACATCCGATTGAGACTTCAAGCTTTGCATCAAAGTTGTAGAGCTTCCTCTTAACTTTCATACAAGGTAAAATTCATAACTATCAGATATTTAGAACTCAAGTTATGGCTGAAATACAAAAATAATGTCAAAACTCATTAATGCTGAAAAAAATTAATTAGGCCCAATTTGAGACCAAACTTACAAAATATGACCAAACTCAATCAATTAAGAATATAGAGAGTGTAAATGACTAAACATGAAGATTTATTAATGTATAAAATATATGATTATCACTGTCCAATGACACACTTGATCTGAGTATAAGGTGGCTGGTTAATGTTTAGGTGTTCATTGCTATAACATTTGACTGTTGTTGTTAATTGTTCCTCTGGTCATTAGCTATTTTCTAATAGGTCCATTTAGCAGAGAGTCTACTTGGTATTTGATTTCACTATCGCTCAATCTTTTGTGCATCCTGTCTTTGGAATGTGGGCTGCCACAGTTGAATTAGTTCATGGTTTCACCACTAGCTTCTCTTTTTTATACTTTTCAGTTTTGAAAGGCTGGGTAGACAATAGATGCTATCCCTGTTTCTCATTTTATTCAAATTTTTTGTTGTCTTAGACTGCTTTTTGTTCTACACAGATTGATGCTACAAGCCTACAACATGTATCCCTGTTTCTGATTTTCCTGAATTTTTTATGATTATATAATAAAATGTTGCTAATTGGCATGGTATATTTATAAGTGTCTATTTGTCGATGTGGTGGCGGGGGATAGGGTAGTATGGGCATTTTGTTAACAATAGTGTCTATGTGTCAAATACAGCACAGAGTTGTGGATAAATGGGAAAAGGGTGGTTTATGATTCTGTGAGTAGTTACCATGTCATTTGGTCCTAAGATTCTTATAAATCATTTTTTATTCAGTACGTATTATGTCTTCCCTAAGGTGGCACCTTTTAAGCGATGGCTTAATCTCAAAATCATTAGCATACTTTCTTTTCTTGCTTGTATCGTTTTATTTCTAAAGAAGTCCAAGTAAGATACGTAAGAGGAGATGGGATACACAAAACTATGTTATCATCTGCCAGAGAAGCAGAATAGATAATATATTATAGTAGAAAATTTCAAGCACAATATATTGAGAAGTTGAGAAAATTGTGTGAAGGAAGAGAGTTATAAAAAATTGTTGAGGGATCTATGTACAAAATGTCATAAATCAATTTCTATTTTCGGACATTCTGGAAAAATTAATTTTTAATATTCCATAATTCTTAACTCTCAAACAAAAGTAACACTTACTTGGAGGATATATCTCAAACATTTTATAATGTCGTTCAAGGATGTGGACATTCATATATGAGTTGTGCATAAGCATAATATATATTTTTATTAAATAAATGATAATTGTATATTATATTTTTCTATGGTTTTAATTTTTATAGAAGTGCCTAATTTGGGTGTGTATACCACATATAAACTCTGCAAAATCTTAATATAAAAGTAATAGAAAAAATTTACAATGATTATTAGCTTTCAAGCTTAAAGCACTATCCTCGTACTGTTTGCATCAATAAATGCATATTCAACTCTCTCTTTCTTGGCAGCTTCGTGTACTAAGGAAAGAGCCACCAAATGGACGGCTTAGAATAAGAAGCACCTATTGCATTGGATTTCAAATATATTGGTGATTGGTTGCCACCTTTCCTAGTTAGTTAATCTCATTATCAGCATCTGCATTATTTTTGTATAAAAGGGGAAACACTATTAGTTACTAGTTAGTTAATCTCATTTGTGTTTTATATAAACTACATTATTAGGTTGTTATACACACTTTCACCATTCAATAAAATTTTAATATGTGAATTTTCTCATTTCTCTCTTCTTAATTTACCATATTTAATTTCCAACAAATTTCATGGGTAGGGCGTTTATAATTCGATATTTAAATATGACCCATATATTGTATTATATATTAACAATATTAATTAGAAAAGTACATGGTCAAGTGCGCCAAAAACATTGTTAAGCAATATCACATAAATTAGAAGCATAAGCATGCAGACCTCTTCTTCACAACAGTTAAAATAATGCAGAAATAATGCAGTATGCTGATAATGAGCTAAAATAATTTACTGAGATGTCAAAACCCCACCTAACTTCCTTGTAAATTTATAATCTTAGAAGGCCTGGTTGTCTAGAGGCTGAACAATAAATATCTATTGTCTGCATATATAAAATGCTTCAATAACTATATGACAATAAATGTACAAAGATTTCAAAACACAGGACACTTAATAAGGACTAGGAGGAAACAGCCAAACAAGATTGAATTAACTTGCTATACGTGTAGTTCTCTCTCCGATTTGCAATTTCTGAATGACCTTTACTACTTGATAGTGACTGCCTATATAATAAATATATATACAGCTTAAAAGGCAACATGCCTTGTGCCTCAGACTAAAACAATGTATGGTATATGCTTGGCTAAATAACAAATTTCTTGTAGTGTTAGTGTCTTTGTTCCCTTCTCAAGCTGCTGGTACACTGTTTGGACTTAATAGCTGTGTTGATATGCTTGATCATCTTCTTGTCACCGTTTGGACTTAATTTTAAAAATCATCAGCAAGTGACGAAAATGGTAACATCAGGGAGGAGATATAGGAAGGAATTTCTATGTGTGTGTGTCAATTACTCTAAAGTATATATGCATGGTTAACTTACTCGTCTATATATCTATCAATCTATTTTTCTATTTTTATAGATTTTGAATTTTCAATAGTCTGATTCAGCAATTCTAACTATGAACCCTTCTTTATTTTGGATTCAAGGTTGTTTGGTTACAACTAGAGAAGTGATTTGGTTTAGTGGCTACGTTGTTAACCCCTAACAAGGAAATTTGTGCACACTTGAAGAGTAGGTATTCTCTATTCTCTGCCCTATAATTTAGTTTTCTACATCTTTATTTTCATTGATTCATAATTTGTTTTGAGAAAATCAAAGATATGAAAAGAAAAGCTATGAGTTTATTTGTATGTCTTGGACTTTGTGCTTTTCATGATTTATGCTTTTGAAACCCAATATATTATTAATCAATGAGAGAACTTATAATTTCCACCTTATGCATTGGAATCTCATATTGTTCTTCATATATAAGATAACAAAAAATAGAGATAAGTTCACTGTAAACCATTTGAGTTAATTTGATTGGTCTTCTATGTAAATTGACAACTATGAAACTAAAAATGTGTTTGGCTTTTGATTCTGCCTTAGTTTCAAGTTTTTTACTTTTGGGTGATATTATGGCATGTTTCATTGTTTTGGAGAAACTATTATGTTGTTTTCACATATGCAATGTATGGTATATGAAAATGTCAACTATTGACTTGCTCGGGTGGTTTTAAATGTTGCACTTTTTATCATTTAAAGGTCATTTTTTAGCTATGTAATCATATTTGTATTTGTATTTTGTTGGTATTCTATCATTTAACCGTGTAATCATGTTGCAACCTTTTTGTTAAATAGGATCAAATTTCTTGCATCGTCATGGACAATCCTAGCAATATAAGATGGATGGACTATGATAGAGTTAGTAAAGAATATTTGGATGGAGTAGAGAAGTTTTTAGACCATGCTTTTCATGAAAAACATGATGGAGAAACAATTCCATATCCATGTAAAGAATGTGTGCTCTATTATTTAGTAAATCAGGCAGTGGCATATGAGCATCTTGTGGTTAATAGCATTATACCATCATATGATACTTGGTTTTGTCATGGAGAGCCAATAAATGTGTCAAATTATGTTGAAGAAACTAATTGCAAACAAGAAGATTTTAGGGGTGATGATATGGTGGGAATGATACGTGATGCTTTTGGAGGCTTTACCTAATTTGTGGATAATAACATTAGCGAAAGGGGTGAGATGGAACCAACCTTTGAAGAAAACACTACTCATTCATCAATAAATCAACAACATCCAGAGGTGGAGAAGTTTGAACAGCTAATGAAAGATGCAGATGAAGAATTATACCCTCAATGCAAGAAATTTAGTAAACTATCATTTTTACTACATCTTTACCATATAAAATAGTTGTTCAAATGGACAAATGAGTCTTTTAATGTTTTGCTTGGACTATTGAATGATGCATTGCCTGAGGGGGAAAGGCTGCCCATTCCTTTTATGAGACCAAGAAGATAGTTGAGGGATTAGGCTTAAAGTATGAAAAGATCCATGCTTGTCCCAACGATTGCATGCTTTTTAGGAATGCATATACTGGTAAGGATGTTAATGAATGTTCAGTTTGTGGGGCTTCTAGTTGGAAAAACGATGACAAAAAAATTTCAGCCAAGGTCCTAAGATATTTTCCTCAAAAACCAAGGCTACAAAGATTATTTATGTCTTCAAAAACTTCTAAACTGATGAGATGGCATGATGAAGAGCACAAACAAGATGGAGTTTTACGACATCCTGCAGATTCTGAAGCTTGGAAAAGTTTCAACAGTTGTCATTTAGAATTTGCTAAAGATCCTTGCAATGTTCGCCTAGGATTAGCTAGTGATTGCTTTAATCCATATGCCACGATGCATTTTGCTTACAGTACATGGCTAGTGATTTTAATGTCATATAATCTTCCACCATGGTTGTGTATGAAGCAAGAATTTTTCATTTTGTCCTCACTCATTCCTAGACCAAAAAGGCCTAGAAATAACATTGATGTCTTTTTGGAACCTTTAGTAGAAGAGTTAAACCAATTATGAGACATGGGGGTAGAAATCTATGATGCCTTTACTAAGAAGACATTTCAAATGCAAGCAGCTCTCATGTGGACTATAAATGATTTTCCAGCATATGGTAGTTTATTTGGATGGTGTACTTATGGTCAATTTGCATGCCCTTCTTCTAACATAAGCACTCAATCTAAAAGGCTCAAACATGGTAAAAAGTTTTGCTACATCGGCCATTGTCGTTTCTTGAAGCTGGGGCACAAATATCGAAATGATGCAAAGTCATTTGATGGGACTAAAGAATCAAGACCTACACCTTGTCTAATATATGGGTCACTGGTTTTAAATCAAGTTAGAGGCATAAAGTTCACTCTTGGTAAGTTGAGTGAAGAGGTAAGTGGGGTGATGAAAAACACATGAAAAAAGAAGAGTATTTTTTTCAATCTTCCTTATTGGGAGTATAACTTGGTGAGCCATAATCTTGATGTGATGCACATAGAAAAAAATGTGTGTGATAATTTAATTTATACATTGTTGGGTCTTGGTAAGAAGTCAAAAGACAACTTAAAAGCTCGATTGGACTTGATGGATATGAACATAAGACCAAGCTTATGGCCTCAGCAATGATCTAATGGGAGGATATATCTACCTCCTACTTATTTCACAATGTCCTCAGAGGAAAAGAAGTTATTCTACGAAGTACTACAAAATGCTAAGTTTCCACATGGCTATGCATCTAATATCTCACGCTGCATTCGAAAACGAAAAATATTGAGGTTGAAAACTCATGATTGCCATGTTATAATGCAAGAACTTCTTCCTCTTGCATTACAGGGAATCAATAGATAAAAAAGTGAGTGTTGTTTTGATTGAACTATGCACATTCTTTCGGGTGCTTTGTAGCAAAGTGCTTAAGATGGAAGAATTAGAGCTACTTGAAGAAAAAATTGCACTAACATTGTGTAATATGGAGAAACTCTTCCTCCCATCATTTTTTACCGTTATGGTACATTTGATTATTCACTTGGCAACTAAGGCTAAAATTGCGGGGCTAGTACATTATCGTTGGATGTACCCAATTGAGAGGTACGAAGAATAGCATTAAGTTTTTTATATATCTTAAGTTGTACTTAAGCACTAAAATATTAGACTGATAACATTTTTTAATGCCATAGGTACCTATGTACTTTGAAATCATATGTTCGTAATCGTGCATGCCGAGAAGGTTCAATAGCAGAAGCATATCTTGCAAATGAGTGTCTAACATTTTGCATATGTTTCATGCTTTACAAGGCATATGATAATGTATCAACAATGAGATTGCATTTCTTGGCCACACAACGCAGGTGTGTGGAGCAATTCACAGTGAGTTGAAAGTTTTAATTCATTTTTAACAGAGTCGGATAAAATTAAGAATGTTACTTTTTGCAAGAAAGCATTTCTTGGAGCTTCTCATCATTTTCTCAATTACAATGAGAAGTATGTTTTAGTGTGTGTGTGTGTGTGTGTGTGTGTGTGCGTGTGTGTGTGTATGTGTGTGTGTGTATATTATGGTAAGGCTTTCATTGTTCTTTCAATCAGTTTATTTTTCATGTGTTTATAAACAAATCATCAAGCCTATTCTCATATTATCAATGTTGCTTAGCAATCATTAACTTGATGTGTGTGTGTGTTTACAAGGAATATGATAATGTATCAACAATGTCTCTTGTTGTATACCTAACTGCACATATGCCATCAAAGATTCTCAGTTAAAACTCAAAAGTGTCTTTTAAGTTTTTTGCAGCTTCATACATGTCCAAAATCTCCAGTGAAAGTAAAAACTACAGTTTATTGAGTCAAAATCTTTTCTTATTTGGCTATATAATATTTGATAATTTGTACTTTCTTTTTTATTTTGATTTTATGGATTTAGGTAAAAAGTGAGTTAATGTCAGGCTAGCTTCTGCTAGTGCTGCTTGCTAGGAAAAGAAAACTGAACTAAGTCATGACACATTTTATTTAGGTATAATACTTGTTGTACATTTATTTTAATTGGAAGACTCATAAGTCATAACATATCCTCAATTCCATGAGTGATGATTTCCTATGTCATCCATCCACCTGCTTTTAATTATAGTTTTAGTATATGCAAGGCTAAAGAAAATTCTTAAGAGCCCACTTCCTTTTGGTATTATAGTAGGACCCTCAAACATTCCCTTGGGCTAAGTGAAAATAATTTCCTTCACCTCAGGTCAATGTCTGCCTTCACATGTCGACGATTAATTAAAAAATTATTTTTTTTTGCCATGATCAGTTGTGTTTTTCACTTCAAGTAAGTTCAATTGGCAGACAAAACACCTTTTGTTTAATTTGTAATGTGTTGGCTTTCTTCTTATGCCAATGCCACAGTGTCCTGACCATTTTTTCTCCTTAGGGTGAGGTGTTCATATCTTTGAAAATCAAAATGTTCTGTCCACATTGTTAAGTGTATAACAAATTTTATTTTCACTCTAATTGTAGCAAATTGTCTAAATCTCTCCTTAAACTTGCTTATGTGACTATCTTCCTTGTGAGAGTATTGGAGAGCTCCACTCCTTCTTCATTCCTTCAAATCTTGTTTCCATTTCTGATTTTGGTTGGTTTTGGTAATTCTATTTCCCTATTATGTTAATTTAACCCTAGTGCTAACAACATTATGGGTACTAGGAAGGTGATTATACCAAGTGGAGCAGTCAAGAGCAGGGGCATTGCCCTTGCTCATCCATTCCTCCAAAGTTGTCATATTCAGTTTCTTTCCTCTATTGTCCATAAAAAAAGTCCATCAGTCAGAATGCTAACTTCAAGGAAAAAAAATGTGGAGCGAAAGGTAAGACTGTAAGAGTGAGTTTAAACAAAAAAAACATGTGGAATTGTAGAAAACAAAGCATCGTTAATGTCATTTTAAAGACTTTGTGTAGTTTAAACCAAAATATATAGGCTGCTTATGTTTATTTTAAAGCATATTCACTATGAGTTTAATATTACCAAATATTTGAATGGAAAGCCTATGCATTTCCCTTGGCTGCCATTTTCAGTTCTGTTCCTAAGATCATATGATTGTTGTAATTGTAAATGTAGGTAGTAGTACACCACAACCATTCTCTGACCAGTTATAGTTTCCTACACTAGTTTGTTGCAACACATACTTTCAATTACTTAATTTGAATTGGGCATTCAAGCTCCAAGTGACACTAACAGAACAAGATTCCCACATATTAGGCTAAATTATAGTTCAGCAAGTTGCTTTAAATTTTAACTTTTAGCTTTCTCTACATCTATCTGGGAACTGGGGTGATTAAATTTTAACACGTTCAAATAAACATATCAAATTTTAACTACTTCGAAAAGGGAAGGAACATTTCTTAAATACTTCTTTCTTTTGTTCTGGTTCCTTTTTTTCTATTTCAAATCAAAGCTTAAATATCTTATTTTTAGTCTTTTATATCATAATGCCTAGAAAAAATAACCTCAGATTGGTCACTGAACAACATCATGACGAAGAAGTGCGGCCTTATATTGAGCAATTAATGAATGCCCAAAACTGCTCTCAAGCCCAAGCACATGACGGTCAATCTGATGAATTGAATAATTCTGCTGGCACTGAGGCTGAGCAAAACCATGAATCAGGTGACATTGTTTTAATGAACAACTGCTTTAGATTTTTAAATTTGCTTAAGCTAATCATGACATTTAAATCTGGTTCGTGTTAGGTCCTTTGGAAGCAAGGAAAGTTCGTGGAACTACATTACTAAAAGATATCTGGAGTTTGCCTCCAGGGAAGATAATTGCTATACGATTCAATAGTCGTAACCAAGCCATAGGAAAGGAAGGTCGAAAGCTTGCTAGCTTTCTAGGCATTATTGCTAGAACCCTAGAACTAACACCTTTAAACATAGAAGATTGGAGAGTTTTCGACAAAGAAGAAAAGAAGAAATTGGTGGAGTTTGTGAGGGTGTGAAATAACTATTCTTAATATGTGTGAATATAATTTGGTGTTATTTCTTTTATACATGAAATTAACTTGTAAATACTTGTTCTATTTTTTAGAAGAAGTTCTCAATCCCAACACATGGTGAGGAGTTTGTTAAAAAGTCACTAGCAAAGAAATAGAAAGATTACAAATGTGATTTGAAGAGTATATATATGACAAAGTATAAGACCAAAGATGCCTTGCTGAAAAATAGACCAAGTCGCATACCAAGGGACCAGTGGACTGGTCTTGTCTCTTATTGGGTTTCTAATAAAGCAAAGGTATCAACTTTAGAAGCTTTAAAACACACACACACAAAGTTGCCTTGTTTTTATGTTTTGTAGAGTGCTTTTATTGTTTTTATTTAGTTTTCATATATAAATTATATGATGTTATTTATGTGTTGTAATGATTGAAGCGTAGCCAAGCAAATAGAAGCAATAGGGCCAAGCAAAAGATGCCTCACATTGAAGGATCCAAAAGCTTTGGAATCTTGATGGATGAAAAGGTATTCATGTATAAATTACAAACTATAAGATTCTAAAGCCCTTTTGTGTCATGCATAATTGTTTGACATTAATTTAATTGTATTAGGCTATAAATGGGATAGAGCCTCAAAGAGCAGAAATTTACATATTAACTCATACAAAGTGTAAGGATGGTAGACCAGTGGATGAGGAGTCTGCAAGGACAGTTGTAAGATTTCTTATGCAATTTTGTCCTTCACAAGTTTTAGTATTCAAATTATTTTAAATATTTTTATATGGATTTGAGTATTTCATAAATTGTTATCTTAACTGTGATTAGGACATGATGAGAGAAAAGTTGAGCAATGGTGAGACATCTAATGAACAACCTACTGGTAGTGTTGATTGGGAAGGAGATGTGTATTCCCAAGTGTTGGGAAGTGAAAGAAGTGGTTATATCCACGATTTAGGCCTTGGTCCGACCCCTTCTCTATTGTGGGGTAATAAATCTTCCCTAGGAAATATTAGTGTAGATGATTTATCTAATGAGGTTGTCCAAAGGTTAGAACAAGAGATGAAGAAGTTAAAGGAACAACATGATGAAGAAATGAGTTTGATGAAACAAAATCAAGATGGACTATTGTCGAAATTATCATGGGTGAGACAAGTTATGTGCAAATTTGCTCCTATGGAATTATCTCAAAATTTGAATGGAAGCTCAACTGGACAGGTTAGCTTTTCAAAGATTTTAACCTTTTTCTTAAAATTTAATGTTATGAGACTATTTTGTTATCTTACATCTTAATATTTACTAGGTCCTTGATGCCAATAGTGGCCATAAACGAGCACTACAAGCACCATAGAGACCATTTCAATTAAATAGCATTGCTGAAAATACCACAGCCCCTCGTGTTATTGCACTTGCTTTAAAATATGTTAATATAGTGCTCATTTTTTAAATTGTGCTTGATTTTGTTGTAGATTGTGCTAATTTTCTAATATTTTCATCATTTGTAAGTATTTAACAGTAGACTGATCCTCTTTGTGCATGTGATTTCATTTAGGCTGGCCAGGAAATTTTATATTTTCAGTCGAAGGATTTTCTATGCAGTTATGTAATTGGATGATAGTGGTTTAGTGAGCCTTAGAAGTTTATATACTTGTATTTACATTGTTGGTTTTTGTTGTTTATATGGAGTCATTTCCATAAGTAAGGATCCTTATTGAACTGGCTAGCGTATATATTGAGCTTATATATTTTTGCTATTGCTATAGTCTTTACATTAGAAATACTGGGATGTAGTATTTGCAGACATGTAGTTCTGATGAAGTAAGTTGATGGTTTTATAGCATTTGATGAATTGAGAAAGTAAATTCTTTCTTGAGATAGAATTGTTCTCGTTCTTTGGAGCTCTTTTGGTATAATTTTTATATATATATTTATAAATTTATAAAGTCTTCAATCATTTTGGTATCATTTTAAGGATCTGCTATCAAATTTTCTCTTTATAACTGCTGAGGGATTTAAAATTAAGGAGAGGGATATCTAATTTTGTGGATTTGAACCTCCCTCAGCCATAAAGAATAGATAACTGAACTAAGAGGAGGTTAATGTAAGGGCCCATCCGGAATTGTTTTAGCCACCATTACAATTGTCGGCAAAAGGAATACTTTTTACTGGTAATAAAATGAGTCTTTACCAACAATAACAAAGGTTGTTAAAGACTCTAAAAAAGGCAAACCTAAGGCTGTTTTAGTAGCCATTACAATTGCTGACAAATAATTACTGCTAAAAGTCATCACTTTTACCGGCCATAAAAGGGGTCTTTACTGGCACTTGATACAATGGTCGGTAAAACCTTTACCGACACTGGATACAACGGTAATTAATTAATTTTTGATAATTGCCGCTAAAAGGCATATTTATTACCGCTAAAAAATTTTCTTGTTGTAGTGAGGGTTTCAAGACAGCGAGCACAGTGCCACGGCGTGGCTTGTGAACGTTGCGGCAGTCAGTATATATATATATACTGACTGCCGTGACGTTCACAAGCCACGCCATGGCACTGTGCTCTCTGTCTTGAAACCTCACTACAACAAAAAAAAAAACTTTTAGCAAGAATAAGAATATATATATATATATATATAAGAATATATATATATATATATATATATATATATATATATATATATATATATATATATATAAATGAAACGTTTGTTTCACAAAATGCGCGCGGCTTATTTGGTGAGAGCACGTCGCGACATTCTCGGGCATAATTTACTTAAAAGGAATAGGGTTTGCGCGCAATGCAAACCCTCATTCTTCTTCCCTTTGTGTTTTCTCTCCAAATTTCCCTCACTCTTCCTCCCTTAATCTCTCATTTTTGTTTTCTTGCATCCTCGTGAATTCCATTCATCCATTTCCATCTCCAGGTATTCAATTTTCTCCCTTTTCTCCTTTTATTTTCACATTTTCATTTCTGTTTTAGTTCTTTTTAGTTTTAGGTTCTATTTTGTTAGTTTTTATCCTAATTAATTAGTGTTTTGTTTAGTATATGTGTGCTTTTTGTTGATATTAAGTTGCATTTGGGTTTGGGTGTTGTTATAGGTCGCGGTTACATTGTGACTGTTCATACGCACCACGGTGTTGCTTATAAACGTCACAACGTTCATTTGAATTTCTTTGAGTGTAGCGGCGTGGCATGTTAACGTTATGACGTTGGTTTGAATATACTTGAAAGTCGCGGCGTTGGCATCAATACCGTGACATTTGCCTTTATTTTCCATAAATTAAGTGTTTTGATTGTTTTATTAATTTCATTGCTCAAATTTGACCTTCTCATTTCTTTTTCAGGTCTATATACTTTCAGAATAGGTCCTAAACGGGTCAGACGTGAGAGCAGCAGGTAGCACAAGGAGCCATCTCCCCCTCGAGAGTTTGACCGCACTCAGTTTATTTCGACTGAGGCGCAAGACCGCTATGGGCTTCTAGTTTCAAAGAGTGTTATTGTGGAGAGAGGCTTCACCTTCAGGGAGTCCATACTGGTAAACATTGAGGCCACCATTCGTCAACACCAATGGGGGCAGTTCGCCAAACACCCAAACAGGGGCCCACTGCCCTTAGTTTATGAGTTTTATGTGAACCTTGATTCACTCACCCTGAGTCCACCACTGTCGGCGTGTGGAGGCACTGCATTTCTTTTTCTGCTGAGCCTATCAGAGTGGCACTGTCCTTGCCCCCTACTCACGAGATATGTGAGTATTCATAGTTCATCTACTGGGAGCCAGTGCAGGGGATTAACCTACAAGTAGTCACAGCTCATATATGCACTACTGAGCCATAACCGATCATGTGGACCATGTCACAGCCAGGCTGAGCGAGGTATTTCTCTCGTGCTTACTTGGCCCCGAAGGCCAAGGCCTGGTACCACTTCATCTGTAACATCCTAATACAGATATCTGGATATATCATAGTTACATAATGATATATAAAGATAACAGTACTAGAAATGTCACTTTTACATAACTAACTAATGATATATACCTATAATCACAACGGAGTAATCTTAGAAAGCCTTGAGAGATTGCGGAAAAACTTAAACCTCATACATATATATACAAACTTAGCCACAAAAGGGCTTATTGTAATACATATATCATAAAACATATAGAACAAATATAAACTGATTACATAATTTTTGCCTACTTAAAGCAATAAAAACTACTCTAGCCTTCATGCTTTGTCTTCTTACCCTTAGCAGGGTCCGTACCACTGTACCTGCATCTGTGCCTGTGCTTGGATTTACATTGAAGAACAACTGGGGTGAGAATTAACATTCTCAGTAAAAGCAATTCTAATACCAGCTAACTATAACATTGTATATAACAATTATACAACAATTGCTATAACTTCTAACATAGGAGTTTCCTCATTATTTCTTATAGTTGCATACTACCTAGTAGTGTGATATCAATCGATAGCTTACACACTGTTAATATATACAATGCCCATACAGCTGTAAATACCAACAGTGAGACAATGCCTATATATATGTCCGTAAATGCAATAAGAATGATATGCAATATGAATATGTCTAAGAAGATCCTAAGAGTATGTGGATGAAAGGCATATACAGGGTTTTGTTTTGAAATATATACAGAAGTTTATGTTAAAAACAAAGAAGTTTGCTATGAACTGATTCATAGACTTGCGTAGTTAGGAATCCTAGTTTCTCATGTTTACCCTCTTATAGATAGGAAATATAAATTTTTGCACTATATGCAACCTTAGCCAGTGGTTGGAAATATTGTCCCCTTAGGAACTTCTATGATTCCTTACCTTCTTAGCTAAATGACCTTGCACCATATACAGTTATATTCTCAGGTAAATATTACCAGACTATTCTCCATACTTGTATCTAGACACCACCTTGTCACTCCTATCTCTTTAATGATTTCTAATGCAACACCATGTTGCTGAGGTGTTAGGTACTCACCTATGGCAAACCACTAATCTTGGTTGCACTAAGATTCTTACTCTTCACATACATACTAGATTAACTAACTAGCGTGTGAAAAGCATAGTGTTATGTTTATCTCTTACATAAACATCATCTTAACTTTCCTATAGACTCAACTCATCTTAGTGAAAGAGTTCATCTTAGTTAATGCCTCGTTCAACCTTACTTGAGGAAATAAATGAGCATTTCTCTAAAACTTTGCATACTTAACTCAACTCTAATCGCAAGCGAATAATTCAAGCATCTAGATAAGTATAACATACCTATCCTGGCTGTACCTAGCTTTCCTTTCCATCACACTTCTTGTAGTAACCTATGCTACACTAGAGTGCTTAATGTTCTAGATACCTCTTTAGTTATTCCTAACTCATGGAATGCTTAAAGACTTCAACTTCCATAGTTTCATTTGTATTTAAGGAATCCCCTTCATCTTGCAATTCTAACTCATCTTTGCTAATAAAAGAGTTATTGCACATTTTTGTTATACCTTATAATTATGATAACTTATTAGTCACGATTCATCTTATTGTGTATTTAGAAATGCATGAGGTCCCACTTAACTAGAGACTTAGTACATAAACATCCCCTCCTTGGAACTAATACACAACCTTATCTCCACTCAAGAAAATCTAATGCAAGAGTGGTTCCTACTTGCAACTCTTTGTTTCTTAAAGTTCTAGGTATCTTCCCAAGATAATCCACTACTCTTGGATCTCTTAAGGTTTATACTTTTCTCAAACTTACTAGAGTGAATACTATTAGTCCATCTTCGTATACTTGTTTCAAACACCATTCATCATCACATCTCTAGTGAAGCTAAGTAACAATAGATTACCATAGGTGATAGACACTTTTCTATAGCAAACCCTTGCTCTTGGTTGCTTTAAAGTTCATTCTAATATATGTATATCAAAGGAATCATCCTCTTGTTGGATTACCTCTCTTAATATGCTTGAGATCTTCTATGTCATTCACTTGTTCTTAGATAACTAAAAACTTAAACATTTCTCTCAACTCTAGGTGATAGTTTCCCTAAGGAAAAATTCCCCTATTAATGCCTCAATGTACTTAGGAAACATATACATATGGATCCATCAAAGGCAGCACATCAAACGGTCAGAAAAACCATTTTTCTGGTTTCAGGGCAGCGCGTCGCAGCGCCATCCTTCCCACCTCGCTGTGCCTATGACAGAATGCAGCATTTTGCATAATTTTGCAGCGTGGTACTGTTCCATTGGTCATTTGCATAGATTTTGGTTATTTCCAAATAGTTTCTAGGTGATCCTAAGTTCTTAACTAGTTCATTAACACATAGGAGTCATCAATCACCATTCTAAGCCTCTTGATTTGGATTCATGAACCAAGAACCAACATGCTTGACCTAAAACCCCAAAATGAGCATCAATGGTCTAAAAGAATTATTCTAGGCTTTTAAATTCAGTTTATGACATGAACAAGTCATAAATGACCTAAGAAACATATTCATGCAAACCAAACACATTAAACTCATCTAGAACTCAATTTGGCCTATTAAGTTGTTTAGGTGCATACATGAAGAGAATAGAGAATAAAGATGAATAGAAGTCATAAACCTCTACCTCTTGATTGAATGATCATCTTCAAGCTCTATGCCTTGCTCTTGATCTTCTCTAGCTTTTCCCCTTCTCCTTCTTCCCTTTTCTCCCTTCTCTTCCTTCGTTTTATTTTTTTTCTTTTCTCTACAGCTTACCTGTGTTTTTAATAAAGAAAGGGAAATGGAAAAATGACCATCACGCCCCTTAGGATATTTTACTAAAACATCCTTATCTGCTAAGAACACCTGAATTATACTAATTCAAGTTTTCCAACTTCTAACAAATTTAGAATAAATATTATGATTCATCTAAATTATTATTTTATCATTTTCATGATTTTTCATATCTGTTACTAGTCAATATAACATTACAAAACACAACCAGTATGCCTAAAAATACCAAACTAATTCTGATTGTCTTAAAACCGTAACCACGTCTTACTTGGCTTATTTGTAACCTAGAAACAAACTCTCTATATTTATTTCCCTCAACTTAGCAACTTATGTTATTATCTGAGTCATTTTAAGTTACTTTTCAACTTTTGCGTTGCAATTAAGTGCCTAAACAAACTCAATTTGTCACAAAACTTCACTGGCATGCTAACAAGTCAAATGCTACCTTTGGTAACCATTTACCAGTCTAACATGTGTTTAATGGTATTACATTTCTCTCCACCTTTTTTAAAAAAATTTGTCCCCAAAATTGCTCATCTCAAGCAAACAATTCTGGTTAAACAAAACTCTACATGGAACTTTTGCTTCCACACAATCCTTTTTCAGTACCAGCTTCTCCCAACCACCTTCTCTTGAGAAGACGTGCTTTCCTTAAAACCCTTGATCCCTATGCTTATGGATGGTAAGATGTACTAAAGCATAACTTAGCTTTGAACTCCTTCTTATAAGGCTTCCAAAACCTGGTGTGAATCTAATATCTCTATCAGGCACTACATTCACTGAAACTCCATGATTCCTCACTATTTCTTTCAAAAGTAGTTGAACTACCTTATCTTGAAAATAGCCAACTGTTCTTGGCAAAAGATGGCCAGATTACCTAATCCCTCCACCCTTACTAGCAGCTCAACATATTTTATTATGTGCTTTAACATACTAGGCCACCCTACATCTTCCTTAACTCTTGGAAAACCTTAGCAGCCTCTTGATAGATGGTATACTTTCTCTGGCGAGCTTCCTTTGGAATCCTTTTCTTGATTTTTGACCCTCTTGGAATACAAAGTTGTCTCTAAACTTCGTCGTCCCCTCTTAGTCATAACAAAATCCTTTAAGGTTCCCTAGAAGATCTGCTTACTCTTGTCCCTTAGAGCTTCATTCTCCCTCTGAGCTTCAAAGAAATCTGAGTTTTTAGGCCTCTTACTATGTCCACCTTGCTCACTGAGAGACTATCTGGAATCATAGTCACCGCTAGACTCAAATTCTCGAAAACTCTCAAGAAATTCACTCTCTCTTTGGGACTATCATCTAAGACAACCACTACATTGGCCTTACCCGAATGATATCTCAACTCAAGGTTATAAGCCTTGAAAAACTCTATCCATCTCTTCTGCTTCATGTCTAGCTTCCTATCATCAACAAGCATCTTAAGCTATCATGATCGCTAAGCATCTCAAAGTAAACTCCTTACGAGCTATGTCTCCAAAACTATAAGGTAATCACCGTTGTGGCTAATTCCAAATCATACCTAGGGTAGTCCTTCTCTTGCAGATTTAACTGCCTTGATGCGTAGGTATCTACCTACCTCTATTGCATCCAAACACACCTTAGTCCCATCTTCGAAGTATATCTTACTGCCTCAAAGTTCTCTCGGGAATTTAGAACTATCAATACTAACGTAGTAATTAACCTTCTCTTCAACTCTTAGAAAACAAACCCACCATCTAGAGTCCACTGCTAAGTATTATCTCCCTTAACTGGCCTAAACTAGGTGGCACTAACTGAGAAAATCCACTGATAGATTCTCTGCTCTTCTTCACTCTATTTCTATGACAAACAAGTCTTAGATTATCTCTTGAGAAAATTCAAAGCTTCTCTCAACTGATCTACCTAATCATCCTTCTCTTAAACATAGACATTTATTCTTGATAATCCCTTTGTTCAACTAGCCTTTAACTTAAGGCACAATCTCATACACCAACTAAAAAAGAACATGACATCATCTGTCTCTCTAAAACAACCAAACCATACCAACAAGGTAAGTAAACTAGATTCACAAAGTAAACCAACATGATCTACAAAGTATATCTATTCTCACCTTATACACACCTTGAAAGATTTCTCTTTACATGTGTTCTCATCTTATACCAAGTTGGAAGATGATGTCGCTTCCTTTTTCTAAGAACCATCTCCCTTACGATGTCCTGGTTACTCACTTGTGCAGCACACAGATTACCCGTCAAGCATGGTTTACATCTATGTATCTTACCACATCTAGCACATCTTGGTGACTTGAAGCTCGGTTTACCTTTTTCCTTACAGTTGCTCATCTAAAAGAACTCTACTTATACTTATCATCACTCCAAGCTTCCACTGCGCAACTCTGATATAAATTGAGATCAAGAAGCACCCTTACTGATCTCAACATCTGATCTTTTCCTCTTTAGGAACCTTCTAACTCATGTTCCAACGAGGCTCTAAGATTATCTACTCTACAACTTTGCATTCACTGACTAGAGCGAAGAAGTCCTTAACCTTTTTTTGCTTCACAACTCTTCTAATGCCTTCTCCAAGTTTTACTTCAAACATTACTCACTTCCAGTCTTCATTTGGATTAGACGTAAAATAAGAAAAGAACTTCTGACATTCTTTTAATTGCTTCGCCTACTAATCTATAGTAATATCCCCTTGCTCAGACCTTAGAAAATCTAAATTTCTCTTCATTTCATAACTCAAGGGAATAATACTTGTCTAGGAAAGTAACTCTAAACACCTCCCAGGCGATTCGAGTACTAATCATCTCTAGTAACCTCTCTGCTTCATCTCATCAGCTTTCAGCTTCTCCTACTAACCCTTACGAAGGAAGGTCACCTTCTGTTCATCAGCGCACGACATGACCTCAAGGATCTCTTCTACCACATGAAACCACTTTTTGGCTCTAACAGAAGCAAACTCTCCCTTCAAGAACAAAGGAGTAACTTTTCTGAACTCAGAGAAATACTAATCTCTCATAAGTTCCTTCTTGTTCCCGTAACTAACTAACCGAGTCCTATTCTATCGCTTATGATAGATTTCTATTAATGGCAGTCTGCTCTCTCAAAACAGTAGCCATTTCCCTAAGAGCTCTGGTTATCTCCTCCTTACCAGACTCTTAGTCACATAGGTTCGCTTGGTAGTTGCCATAGTTTCCTGTACACGCAGCACAATACATATTGAGTTAGCTAGGCTCAATATCATGTAGCTGTGTGACAGTAGCTAATAGCACGCATACCTAAGGCTAGTCATGCAATCCGACTAGCATATCTAAAAAAGAGATAAAAGAATACATAACTTTCTACTAAACTGCTACTTATATCTAAGCACAGTCAGTCCATACCCCGGCTCAACAAGATGTACTGCTCTAATACTATTATGTAACATCCTAATACAGATATCTGGATATATTATAGTTACATAACGATATATAAAGATAACAGTACTAGAAACGTCACTTCTACATAGCTAACTAATAACATATATCTATAATCACAACTGAGTAATCATAGAAAGCCTTGAGAGATTGCGCAAAAACTTAAACCTCATATATATATATATATATATATATATATATATATATATATATATATATATATATCTATATATATATATATATATACAAACTTAGCCACAAAAGGGCTTATTGTAATACATATAGCGTAAAGCATTCAGAACAAATATAAATTAATTACATAAGTTCTGTCTACTTAAAGCAATAAAAACTACTCTAGTCTTCATGCTTTGTCTTCTTACCCTTAGCAGGGTTTGTACCACTGAACATATATATATATATACAAACTTAGCCACAAAAGGGCTTATTGTAATACATATAACATAAAACATACAGAACAAATATAAATTGATTACATAAGTTCTGTCTACTTAAAGCAATAAAAACTACACTAATCTTTATGCTTTGTCTTCTTACCCTTAGCATGGTCTCATATATATATATATATATATATATATATATATATATATATATATATATACAAACTTAGCCACAAAAGGGCTTATTATAATACATATAACATAAAATATTCAGAACAAATATAAATTGATTACATAAGTTCTGTCTACTTAAAGCAATAAAAACTACTCTAGTCTTCATGCTTTATCTTCTTACCCTTAGCAGGGTTTGTACCACTGAACATATATATATACATATATATACAAACTTAGCCACAAAAGGGCTTATTATAATACATATAACATAAAATATTCAGAACAAATATAAATTGATTACATAAGTTCGTCTACTTAAAGCAATAAAAACTACTCTAGTCTTCATGCTTTATCTTCTTACCCTTAAAGGAGGTTTGTACCATCGAACATATATATATATATATATATATATATATATATATATATATATATATATATATATATATATATATACAAATTTAGCCACAAAAGGACTTATTGTAATACATATAACATAAAACATACAGAACAAATATAAATTGATTACATAAGTTCTGTCTACTTAAAGTAATAAAAACTACTCGAGTCTTTATGCTTTGTCTTCTTACCCTTAGCAGGGTTTGTACCACTGTACCTGTATCTGTGTCTGTGCCTAGATTTACATGGAAGAACAATTGGAGTGAGAATTAACATTCTCAATAAAAACAATTCCAATACCAGCTAACTATAACATTGTAGATAACAATTATATAACAATTGATATAACTTCTAACATAGGAGTTTCCTCCTCGTTTCTTATAGCTGTATACTACCTAGTAGTGTGATATCAACTGATAGCCTACACACTGTTAATATATACAATGCCCATACAGCTGTAAATACCAACAGTGACGGACAATGCCCATACAACTGTCCGTAAATGCAATGAGAATGATATGTAATATGAATATGTCTAAGAAGATCCTAAGAGTATGTGGATGAAAGGCATATGCAGGGTTTTGTTTTGAAATACATGCAGAAGTTTATGTTAAAAATAAAGAAGTTTGCTATGAACTGATTCATAGACTTGCGTACTTAGGAATCCTAGTTTCTCATGTTCACCCGCTTATAGATAGGAAATATAAATTTTCACACCACATGCAACCTTAGCTGGTGGTTAGAAATACTGTCCCTTTAAGAACTTCTCTAATTCCTTACCTTCTTAGCTAATTGACCTTGTGCCATATAAAGTTACATTCTCAGGTAAACATTACCATACCATTCCCCATACTTGTACCTAGACACTACTTTGTCACTTCTATCTCTTAAATGATTTCTAATGCAACATTATGTTGCCGAGGTGTTAAGCACTCACCTATGGAAAACCACTAATATTGGTTGCACTAAGGTTCTTACTCTTCACATACATACTAGATTAACTAACTAGTGTGTGAAAAGCATAGTATTATATTTATCTCTTACATAAACACCATCTTAACTTTCCTATAGACTTAACTCATTCTAGTGAAAGAGTCTATCTTAGCTAATGCCTTATTCAACCTTACTTGAGGAAATAAATGAGCATTTTTCTAAAACTTTGCATACTTAACTCAACTCTAATCGCAAGCGAGTAATTCAAGCATCTAGATAAGTATAACATACCTATCCTGGTTATACCTACCTTTCCTTTCTATCACACTTCTTGTAGTAACCTATGCTATACTAGAGTGTTTAAGGTTCCAGATACCTCTTTAGTTATTCCTAACTCATGGAATGCTTAAGGACTTAAAGTTCCATACTTTCATTTGTATTTAAGGAATCCTCTTCATCTTGCAATTCTAACTCATCTTAGCTAATAAAGGAGTTATTTCACATTTCTACTATACCTTATGATTATGACAACTTATTAGTCACAATTCATCTTATTGTGTATTTAACAATGCACAAAGTCCCACTTAATTAGAGACTTAGTACATAAACATCCCCTTCTTGGAACTAATACACAACCTTATCTCCACTCAAGAAAATCTAATACAAGAGTGGTTCTTACTTATAACTCTTTATTGCTTAAAGTTCTAGGTACCTTCCCAAGATAATCCACTAATCTTGGATCTCCTAAGGTTCATACATTTCTCATACTTTTACTGAAACATCCTTATTTGCTAAGAACACCCGAATTATACTAATTCAAGTTTTTCAACGTCTAACAAATTTAGAATAAATACTAGGATTCATCTAAATTATTGTTTCATCATTTTCATGATTTTTCATATCTGCTACTAGTCAATCTAACATTACAAAGCATAACCAGTATGCCTAAAAATACCAAACTAACTCTGATTGTCTTGAAACTTTAACCACATCTTACATGGCTTATTTGTGACCTAGAAACAATCTCTCTATGTTTATTTCCCTCAACTTAGCAACTTATGCTATTATCTGAGTCATTTTAAGCTACTTTTTAACTTCTGTGTTGCAACTAAGTGCCTAAACAAACTCAGTTTATCACAAAACTTCACTAGCATGCTAAACAAGTCAAATGCTACCTTTGGTAACCATTTACCAGCCTAACATGTGTTTAAGGGTATTACATCATCAGCACTATGATTCTGTCCTCCAATAATCTATCGGAGGTTACTCACGACAGTGCCATTCTGATCTATGCCTTACTATAGCAATGTTTGATTGAAGTGGTGGGCATTCTTCAGAGGTAGCTACGGAGGTTGGTCAATGAGCAACGCAGCCTTTTCTTCCCTTCCCTCATTCATGCACTATGCCAGAGGAGGGGTGTGCCCACAGACCCACATAAAGAGCTTATTGACGTCAAACAACCTCTCGATGAGTACTTCATTAGGAGGGTTAGTGCAGCTCCCTCGGCAGCGGCAGTACACCACCGAGCCCTGAGGCAGGTGCAAAGTACAACTCATGCGGCCCAGCTTCCCCGAGATATAGATGATATGCGCATCGAGCTTCGCTAGGTGGCCGCCATGCAGACTTACACTGTCAAGACCATTAGGTGGCTGGCAGAATGCCTTCATATCTCGACTCATGACTTCCGCATCCTACCCTACCCTCCCTATGACGGTGTCGGCCTTTCACATCAGCACCAGGATCCAGTGGCTCATCATGATGATAACGGTAGTGATATTGAGCCATTTCCAGCTGATGATGATGAGTAGACTGATGTATTCATGGAATCCTAGTTTATTTTTGAAGGACAATGATTTTTAACTTCAGTATCACCCCGGCAAGGCGAATGTCGTAGCAGATGCCTTAAGTAGAAAAATGTTTAGTGTTTCTGCTATGGTGGTCAAGGAGAGTGAATTGATAGAACAATTCAGGGATATGAGGTTATCTGTGGAGTTGACACCGGAGAAGATTTGTTTGAACATGGTTACTATCTCAAATGAGCTGATGAAGGAAATCTGATAGGAACAGAGAAGAGATCGGCATCTACACAATGAACGGGAGCTAATAAAGCAAGGTGTTGAGTCAGCATTTAAAAAAGGACTTGATGGGATCTTAAAGTTTAGAGATCGGATTTGTGTGGCTAATGATCCGAAACTCAGGAGACTGATTCTCGATGAAGCCCATAGAAGCAGGTTAAGTATGCACCCGGGAATGACCAAAATGTACCAAGATCTGAAGCACTTGTATTGGTGGCATGGAATGAAGAGAGACGTTGCCAAGTATGTATCATCTTGTTTTGTTAGTAAGAAAGCTAAGATTGAACATCAACGACCTTCAGGAATGTTATAACCTCTAACTATTCCCGAATAGAAATGGGATGGTAATGCAATGGATTTCATGGTTAGACTGCCAAGGACCCGAAAGGGTTATTATTCGATCTGGGTAATTATTGATCAGCTTACAAAGTTTGCACACTTCCTACCGATTAACATAAGGTATTCAATGGAGAGGTTGACTCAACTGTATATTGGTGAAATTATTAGACTTCATGGTGTGCCTTCTAGCGTTGTTTCTAATAGAGATCTGAGGTTTACATTAAGATTTTGGCAAAGTCTGTAAGAAGTGATGGGAATGAAACTTCGTTTAAGTTCTGCTTACCATCTGCAGACAGATGGTCAATCGAAAAGGACAATCCAATTGCTAGAAGATCTGCTGAGAGCTTGTATTCTAGAATAGTATGGAAATTGGGATAATTTCTAACTCTGATAAAGTTCACCTACAATAACAGTTTTCACTCAAGCATAGGGATGGCACCCTATAAGGCTTTATATGGGTGACGATGCAGAACACCTCTATGCTGGTATCAAGATGGAGAATATCTTATAATAGGACTTGATCTTGTGCAACAAATAACGAAAAAGGTTAAGATGATTCAGGAAAAGATGCAAATGACTCAGAGTTGACAAAAAAGTTATGCGGACAAGAGAAGAAAACCTCTTAAGTTTGAGGAAGACGAGCATGTGTTTTTGAAAGTCACACCTACGACTGGGGTCGATCGAGTTCTCAAATCCAGAAAGCTCACTCCTAAATTCATCTGACCTTATCAAATTCTTCGTCGGATAGGTCCAGTAGCCTACCAAATAGCCTTACCACCTTTTTTTTCTAACCTTCATAGTGTCTTCCATGTGTCACAATTGCGAAAGTATATTCCTGATCCCACCCATGTCATAATACCGGATACGGTATAATTGAAAGAGAATTTATCCTATGAGGCACTTCCTGTAAAGATCAAGGATAGGAGAGAGAAGCAACTCTGGGGAAAAGAAATTCCATTGGTGAAGGTAATCTGGAATGACGTGATTAGAGATGCGACGTGGGAGTTGAAGGACAAGATGAAGGAACAATATCCACACCTATTCTAAGGTATGACAAAACTTCAAGGATGAAATTTCTTTGTAGAATGGGAGAGTTATAACATCCCGAAAATTTCTTATTTTCTGTTATATATGTTTTTTATAATATTTGTGAATTATTTGAGTGGTTTTAATTATTTTATTATATTTCTCAATTTGCGTGTGCGATAAACGGGGTAGGAAAAATAATATTTTTTTGAGGCAAAAAAATTTTAGACTGTGAAACGGGGCTGGGGGATCTTACTAAACTCGAAGCTGGACACAGTTTACGAAGTTTTTGTTTTTCGAGATTTTGTTGACAAATAAAATATGGGTACATCCTATTATCCAATAGATAATAAATACTGATTTTGTTAACTGTAACTTTTATCCATTGGATAATAGCTTGTAGTAAAGTACAAGACATCTTTCTAGAGTGTTCACTTTATGATATCACATGGATGACATCATCCTTGACTTTTTCAAAAAGTGAAACCAAGCTTCCTTGAGAAGCTTCATCTAAACTTAATGGAAAACTTTTCTATTAAGGCTTGTTGGAGAAGCTTCTCCCTTCTCTCTTTTGGAAGTGGCCCACGGTTTTGAGGAAAAAAAAGATGACCATATTTTCATTTTTCACTTAACTATTCACATCACTTTTCATCTCAAAAGTTTCTACCTTTCTTTCTCTCATTTTTCTCTCACTTTTTCTCTTCTTTCTTTTCTCTCCATTCTTATGGCCAAATCCTCTTCCCCACTGTCCATATTTGTTTTTCCAAATCACTTCTAATTCTTGAATCTTCTCATCACTTGGAAGCTTTTCCTTGTTGTGGACACCACCTTGTTCTTCCATCTTCATCATTTTCTTCCAAGCTTTAACTTGAAGCTTTTGAGGTAAGATCTTTCATCTTCATTTTCTCTTCTCTTTTTCATGATAGGCCATTTCTTTGATCATTGGTCTTCTGTTTTTCAAGCTTTGGATGTTGATTGTGTGGGTTCAAATCTTCTAGGGTTTGGGGGTGGTGTTGGATGAAATCTTCAAGAAGCATCAAGGAGCTTCTTTTCTTGTTTTCTCTTAAGGTAAGAAAGAGATTAACCTCATCGACCATGCTTGGTAGAGGGAAACGAATTTGGGATTGAAAATGGAGGATCTATGTGAGGGTCCATCCATTTGATTGTATGGTTTTTGGTGATTTATTTTTATTTAACTTGTGTAATTTTTATTGCTTGATATTATGCATGAATGTACCATTGTGTGAAATTGATAAATGATGATGCTTTGGATGCTTGAAATCATGTATGAAAGGCAAGGGTCTCTTGACCCCTTTTGAGGAGTGGCTCATGGCCAAGTGGCCTAATTTAAGGGTCCAAGTTAAAATTCTTGTATTAATTTGGGACTTAAGAAATTAGGTGATAAATAATTGATGAAATGATGAAAATTTTGGGACTAGAAAACTTTGGTTGAGGTCTCGGCCAAGAGGGAAAAAATGGGATATCTAAGACAAGTTGTGTTGTAATTTGGAACTTAGAAGCTTAGGTTAAAAAGGAATTGATTAAGGGTAAACAATGATGAAACAAGATGAAAATTTTTGGGTTTAATGACCCTTAGGGTTCACGGCCATGTAGGGCAACCAAGGCAATATTTTTGGTATCAAGTTGGAACTTAAGTAAATAGATAATTTAGAAATATAATTAGGGACTCATAAAATGGATAAGAGGAAAAATAATACTTCAACCTACTTCAAGAGTGATTTTCAGCCAAGTGGTTAAAAATGGGATTGAACAATGTTAAAGAACTCAATGAACTTAGTGATTTAGTGATTTATAAAGTAAAGGATTTAAATCAAGAGGGTTTTCTAAAGGTAATTGATAATCATATATTTTATACATTAATAAACCCTTATTTTTAGTCATTTACACTCTCCATGTACTTAATTGATTGAGTTTGGTTATGTTTTGTAAGTTTGGATCAAATTGGACTTCATTGATTTTTCTAGCATTATTTGGGTCTTACACTATTTCTGTATTTCTGCCATATCTTGAGTTCTACATATGTAAAAATTATGTATCTTACCTTGTAGGAAATATAAGAGAGAGCTCTACAACTTTCATGAAGAGCTCCAGGTAAAATATGGACATCTAGAGGAGCTAAATGGGCTTGGAAGTCAGAACACGAGTTTTGTGACTGGAACCTGAATAGTATGCAGTAATCAGAGCATAACTCGGGCTGTAGGAACTTTCTTGGGCTGAAATTTGGAGAGTTGAAAGCTAAGACTCATATCTACAACTTTCATGAAGAACATAAGAGCTCATTCGGACAGCTTGGAGGTGATATTGGGTCTGGAAGTTAAAACAGATGTGCTAAAAGGGTTTGCATCCTTAAATCACGCATCAGTAATAGAAAAAGGGTTTTGTAAATTAAAGTAGTATGGACTTTGTGAAAGATGTTGGAAAGTTAAGCCCAGTGGTGGCTGTTTTGTATTATGCGATGGATTTAATACCCTGTTGAGCCTAGTGGTGGTTGTTTTGTATCATGTGATGAATTAATATCCTGTTGAGCCTAATGGTGGCTGTTTTGAATCATGTGATTGTTTATTGTTCATGCATTGAATCATTGGTCATGCATTGAAAGTGCGGTGGACTATTTGTTAAGGTTGTATGCTTAGGAGATGAATTACACCTTAGTGTGGGTGCGATAGGCCTAGTGTGGGTGCGATAGGCCTAGTGTAGGTCATTGGTTGACCTTGGGGGCATCGTGGTGCGGGTTTTCCACAATAGCCAGTTGGTAGCTCCACTGAGCTGTGGGTTAGACCGATGCAAACACACCGATGATCCAGACCGAGACACTCACCCTAATCACAATCTGGTATAGAATGTCTTGTATAAAGCCCTGTTATGTAATTTCATAATATTGAGAAATTTTAGCACTTGATTTGAGGCTGACGAGATACAGACATGTCTTCCAGATCATTCTCTCTAAGAAATTGTGTTTAGCTCCATGGAGTAAGGAATGAGTACATTATGCATATGTATAGTCGTCTGCATAACATTGTGACATTCACATACTGGTTCAATTATCTGATACTTGATGAAATAATTATTTATTGAATTTTCTCTTAGATTAATTTGTTAAATTGATGAGTAACTGATAGTATTATTTTGCCGACTGATGTCTGTAATTGTTGCTTATTGTATCTGGATGGCGTTACTGTCCTTTTTGTTTCTTAACTGCTATATTGGTATTGATGTAGGGGATTTCACCTCTTTGTTATGTTATTTCGTGCTATATTATTGTATGCTTGATAAAGATCGAGGGGAAGACGAAGAGGGATTTCACCCTTTTTTACTGTGTTGATTCTACTATGTTCATGATGGCATCGGATCGAGACTTTCTTGGTTACATGAGTGTTTTGTTTCATAGGGGTTCAGATGCTTGGAGGATAGACTAGAACTCAGAGCACATTAGATACACGGGAGACGTTTATGTGGTTGTTCGTAGGACTCAAGATGCAGTTCTCTTCTTTTCTTTGGATACTACTATACGACTGGAGTTTTTCATGCTGGTTAGGGAGCTATGGGATGTTCTGAATTATACCCCTCAGGAGAACAATGAGGTGTCCTTTGCACAGACTCTTGTTCGTTAGGGTGTACATCCTCCGATAATCTTATCATCCGATGAGTCAGAGGAAGCTCCATCGGAGGGTCCTCTCCAGTAGTTGTGGGACTTGACATATAGTTTGTAGTTTTTTTTGGGGGGCTGATGTCTTTTGTTATTTTGGAGGGCTGATGTATGTAATCCTTTTTGGACATGTGAAACTTTTACTTATAGGTTATCAAGACCTTTTGATGTATATAAGTACTCATGATATGTATATTCTGGTTGGATGTATGTAATGTTCTTTATGTTATTTTCCGCTAAGTTTATGTTTTACCGTATATATATTAAGAGAAGCAAAAAAAAAGAAGAAATTGACAAATTCATATGCTTATTTAATAAACAGGGAAACAATTATAAACTGGGTTTTTAGTTTCCCTTTATGAATTTTGTAAAGTCTGGTGTGATTGTCTCTCTCCAAAAATGGGTGTTACAGAGAATGTTTATGCCTTGTACATGTGGAAATGTCTTTTATCTATGAAATTGTTTTGTAATTCTCTTGAAACGAAATCCTTGAATGTGTATGATTGAGAAAATGATTAGGGCATTCTTTGGACAGATTGACCCTTTCAAGCTTACCCTTACATAATGATATCCATAGGTCCCCTTTGAAGCTTTTTAATTGTTGGCTTTATATGTTTTTCATTACCATTGTATTCGTTACCATGTTAACCATTCTAATGCATGTGAAAGCATTGCATTTTCTTCCTACCATCATTGTTTGTTGAGTGCATAATATGTTATTTCTTGAAGTAAGTTCAGTGATTAGGGGTGTTTGTCCCTTTTAAGGCCGCAAGTGCACAGGCCGAACAAGTAATACAGTGAAGAGCAAGATATTGTTCCCATGAGGATAAGGTTATTTCTAATGCTAAATATTAACCAACAACTTAAGTAATTCTATTCAAGAACATAAAAATAGGAAAAAGGGATATAAACTAAAGACTAGAAAATGATAAAGATAATGGTTAGAGTTTAGGGAAATCCTTTTTTACCTTTTACTTCAACCAACAACATGCAATCCTCTTTATAAATATGAATGCAATGATCAGTTTAGCTTGAGAATCTTCATTAGTTGAAAGCCTATGTCTAGGGGTCAATCCACCATGGCTTCATTTACCTAATCTACTATGTTTCCATGAGAACTAGCGCAAACTCCACTCATTAAGATCTATTCTTAAACACACGCTGTGCATGGTTAAGAGGTATATTTCAATCCCATTAGCAAATCAACTCATCCCGCCATTGGAATGGAATCAAATATGCATCAACCATACATATGATCTCAAACCCAAAGTCTTATGTCTAGGCTTATTAGATTTTATCAAATCAGCTTAAATGATGATCAGGCATTCAAGAGAATTAAGAACAATATGATTGAACAAAATCATACATCCATACAAATTCAGAGGAGAAAAAAATAATTGATATTCATAAAAAGGATTCAAAGTATTCCCTAAAATAGCTACTACATCATTGAACACGAAAATAGAATCACAAAATACCTGTTTAAGATAATGGGAGAGAGGAAAGAAAAGGGAGAAAGGTTGAAAAGCTTATAGATGTTGCCACTGATGCTTGAATCTCCCTCCATGAGGAAGATAGCCTCTAACCTTGACTCATTTGGCCACCAATTTGCCCAGAAATGAAAGACAAAGTCGCAGCTTCTCTAACCCTAAACGGCCATCCTCTAAAAATCTAATAAAAATCTATTTAAAGGCACAGTTCTATGTGTCACGCCGCGGCATGCATGCCTCGGGTGTAAGTACTGACAGCAAGTGAGGCGCATCACGCCGCGACGTGCATTACCCAGTGCCGCAGTGCCCAGGACTCGGATGTAAGTACATGCAGTAGGTGAGGCGCTCATGCCGCGATGTGCACTTCCTTGCGCCACAGCGTGCTATGGTGGAATGTTTCCTTGGTTTTATCCTCCAATGTTGGGCCTTGGCTTGCATCAATTCATCTCTTTTGAGCTCATCCTACATTAGCAAAATCACCAAATTAAATATAAGTTATAAATCCACTTAATCACTTAAGAATATGCACAATTTGCTCAAGATCATATACAAAGGTGTCCAAATTGCATTTGACAAATCTAAGCCTAAAACCTTCTAAATATGCATAAATACAAGGACTAAGCAATCTATGAAGTATAGATATAGGGTACAAATAACTTCATTCTGTGAAGTTATTACACCCCCAAACCTAAGTTTTAGCTAGTCATCGAGCAAAACAAAGTATAATTAAGCAAACCAATCATGCTCACATGCATTCAACAAATATGATAATTTCAATTTTTCAATTACCCTAACTAGTGTAGAATGATTGCATCAATCCTCAAAGAATGCTAATGGCCTACAGTCAGCTCCACACATACACAATCTTTATCATGCCATCAATCAAGCTTCCAATCATGCACTTACATATCCCTCCAACATGCAAGCTAAACTTATCTTTTTCAAATCATGCTCATCTGAATAAGTTTATGAACTTACACATGGGTATACATCAAGGAATCCACAAAATTGAAATTCAACTATCTCTCCACTAATGTAAATCACACACGAATGAGGATCAAAAGGGTCTTTAATAGCTTGTAATGTAAGGCCAATGGTTATAGGGTGAAGAACAAAAGGGAAAAGGATAATATACTAACATTAAGAAACATAAACATGGGATTTCAAGACTTGAGCCACTGACTGATGTAACAAGGGTATGCAAAATAAACTGATAAGACTCTCTAGAACCATTCAATGCATTTTTTTTTTCCTTTCTTTCTTTGATTTTCTTTTTCTTTTGGATTTTGGTTTTGGATTTTTCTTTTCTTTTTCTCTTTTTCTTTCAAAACCAATTTCTTTTTGGCATATACGGTTCCTTCAAGTCACTTTTGTATCGACGCAAGTATTAATACCCTTAATCATGGACTCAAGTGAAGAAATAACACATTATGCACTCAACAAATAATGATGGTAGGATGAAAATGCAATGCTTTCGCATGCATGAGAACGGTTACATGGTAAGGAAAATGAGGGTGATGAAGAACATATAAGGCCAAACATTTAAAAAGCTTCAAAAGGGGACCTAGGGATATGATCATGTAAGGGTAAGCTTTTTAAGGCTCAATCGGTCCAAATAATGTCCTAATCAATTCCTCAATCATGCACAACTTAGAATTTCGTTTCAAGAGAGTTGAAAAATAACTTCAAGGATAGTAGAAAACTTCCACATGTATAAAACATAAACATTCTCTAGATAAGCACTCAAAGAGCATATAAGTGGAAAACACATCATGCATAAAAACAAACTAGATTGCTTCAGCATGCTTCAAAGATCGCATATGGATTCACAAAAGAATTGAGGTTAAATCACATCCATATTTATCATTGGACAACCATCACACACTAGCAAGTGGCAATAACATACATTCAAAAGATTCATCCTTTTCAATTCAAGCATGCATAACATCATGTGTAGAATATTGAAAATTGAAAATTTGTATTTGTAACACCCCAAAATATGTTATTTTACAGTAATAATAGAATTATACTGTTTTGTGATTTTTGTGTGCTATAAAATTATTTTGACAATTCCGTGACTGTATTTGATTGTTTTGTGTGATTTACTCGGGGATAGAAAAATAATAATTTTCTGGCCGGGAAAAATCTTTACGTATTTATTTGGAGTCAGAGGATCTTACTAAACCCAATTCTGAGATATGTGTGTCATAATCTTTTAATTTTTAGAATTTATCTGTGAAATAAAAAAAAATTATATTTTTATTATTATTTTATAATTCAGTGGATGATACCTACTAACTTATGAGCAATAGCTTCTGTCCAATAGACAATAGGAACTGATAAAGTCTTGAGACTTACTAATAGTGAACCAACAGGAACGAAGTCAACATTAGTGGCTTGACATATTCTAAGCCAATAAAAGATGGTCAAATTTAGTGGATGGACTAGTTAGCTAGAAACTAGAAAATCTAACTAAGTTAGCTTAAATTTAACTAAGTTATTCTAAAAAAACTTATGAAGTAATCAAATGGAGACAAACTTAGTTACTAATCATAAGAATTCTTAGTTACAAGAAGGTTCTACCATGTTCAAGAATTAATGACTATCACCTAAGTAACTAGATAGTTGGTTAATGAACTAAGTGAGCTAACTAGGTTTGCCTAAGCTTAACAAGGTAACTAAATGAAGCAAAACTTGGTTAGTGTTTTCCATTAGGCTTCCACGGCCATTTGGTCTTCAAGGAAGGTTCAAGACTCAAAATTTTTAAGCTTATCACTATGGTAAATATCCTAGCCTCCATAAAGATCTAGATAGTAAAACGATATTAAACAAAAACTTACCATTCTCTCCCTACACTTCCATGGCTAATACAAAGAAAATGGAAGACCAAATTCATTTCATCTTCATCATTTTTATCACTTAAGCTTTTTCTCTCCATTCTCTCTCTTCCAAGAACACACAAAAACTCCATTTTCTCTCCTTTGAGGAGCTCTCGGCAGCCCCACCCAAGACCAACATACAACCATCAATAATTTTATCTAATCCCACTTCTTAAACCTAAACACCATTCTAAACATCTTTCATGTTGTAAGTTTCTTCAAAATCATCCATCTAGTGCTTGAAATCCAAGCTTGAAGTTTCTATTCTACAAGGTAAAGATCTTTGTTTCTTATTTTCAAGGTGATTCTTAAGTTCTAAAGCCATGATTGATCCATGGTTTTTCTTTTTTCAACCATAGTTTATGACTTTGTAATTTGTTTAAGCTTGATAGGATTTTTTTTGGAGCTACACGAAATCCATAGGAGAAGGATCCAAGAAGAGTTTGATCTTCCTTAAGGTAAGAGGGAGATTTATCTCACCAACCAAGTATGGTGGTGAGTGTAACACCCTCCACAGGGCATCACATTTTCGACTAAAAACTTAAAACCTGAAAATCATTTCATAGAAGCTTTGAGTTATAAAATATGAATTATAAAATTTTCTTTTTTGTTGACAATATAAACTTAACAAATATATATAAGTAATATAGAAAACAAACTGAACTGATTAATACACATTATACTGATACCACATAATATTCAACAACATTTAAAACATAACTTACAAACTCAAGAAACAATAGTAAACCCAATGACGGGTCCTACTTTATAGCACGGTAACAACACTAATGAAATAAACTCCACGTACATGTTTTGTTCCTCCACCAAACAGCATACTGTTGAAACCTGGAAGATCACTCCTCAACGTCGTCACCGACCTCAGAACATTGCCTCTTGTAACACCCTTCGTAGGGCGTCACATTTAAAAAAAAAAAAAAAAAAAATAAATCTTAAAACTAATTAAAATTATTTTATAAAAGCTTTGAGTTTCAAAATATGGATTTTAAAATTTCTTGTCGCGGAAATACAAACTTACCGGAAATTTTAAGTAAAATGGAAATTTAATTTAACAGGTTAACATACACATCACCAATCATTTCATATAAGTTAAAACGTAATATTTACAGACTCAGAGAAACAGTAGCAACTCAAAGACGAGTACTACCAATAGCACGGTAATAACACTAACGAGAAAAATTCAACCTACATAGTCCTGTTTCTTCACCAATGCGCATCTTGTTGAAACTTGAAAGTCCACTCTATGACGCCGTCACCATCTCCAGAGTACTGTCTCCCCTAGGGTTAAGAATGTGCTCCGCCTACTATACGAATTTGAAGAATACAAACCAAACAAAAACAACACAGGAAAGAGGTGAGATCCCCTTTCACCAGTACCAGTACGGTAGTAAAGAATAATACGAATGACAAAGTCATTCCATATACACAGATAATCACAATTATAGTCATGTTATTAATTTACAAATATTTCTAACATACATATAACCTAATAAAATAAACAGTAATAACATTATCAGGATCAGGACAGATATAACAATTCATACCATATAAAATATCATAACAGTACAATAGAATAAAGATTAAATCCAATAACAACAAATTTCATAATGAGAACAAAAATACAATAATGCACGGACAAAATACAACATATAAACAATTAATATCAGATATGAAAGATCACAAATAAAAATATCACAGATAAAAGATAACAGATAAAAGAAATAACAAATAAAAGATAATAGATAAAAATAACAAATAGAAGATAATAATGCACCACATATCAACATATACAATAAGACATAATCCTACTCCATGGAGCTAAACCCAAACAGATATCAGAGAGAATGACTTGCAAAATCTATTAGTACCACGGCTGCCCAACCAACTATTACGCGGTCACACGTTGCGTCAATAGCCTACGGCACTAGGAATCCACCATCCAGGCGTAGTATAGTTCACGGTCTCCCGTTGTGGCACTATAGGCAATGTACTACTAGACTTTACAAACCTCGATTAAATATAGTGAATGTCGAGTACATTAGTGTGCTATCGGTTTACCACGGCCCAGCGGAGCTACCAACTGTCCACATATGGAATCCCGTACACTAAAGTCTCCAAGTTCATTAGAACAATGAACCACACTACGTTTATCGCATCGACAACACGATGTGATTCGTCTCGTCAACCAAAACACCAAAAATTGGTATAAAGACAAAACATAATTCTAAATATATGAAATTACGAAAATGCCCTCAAGATAAAAATATGCCCTCAATGGCAAAAAGCACACGGGTTCACTTTTTCCCGACAGCGAAATAACCTCAAAAGCACAGACGGGTTCACATTTTCCGACAAACGAAAAATAAATATAGTAACGGTCAATCGCGTAGAAATTTTATCGCGTTTTTGAAATCTCGTCGTTTTTACAAACATTTAAAAATCGCGTAAAGATATTTTTCTGTTTTTAAAATCGCGTAGCATTTTTAATACGTTTTCTCAATCGCGTAGGATTTTTAAATCGTTTTCTTGTCCAACTTCCTTAAATAACTGTTTAAAAAAGACAGAAATAATATTTAGTACTTTCAAATTACGTAGAATATTTTTCATAGCGTATACTGTCTTTTGGACATCTTTTCTATCTTATTTATCCGTTTTTACTAAAAATTGACAGTATTTTGTTTAATAAATTATAATAATGGTTTCCTAAATTTACCATTTAAAAGTCCTTTTCATTTTTATTAATACCAAATAATTATACTTTTGAAAATTCCTAACGTGCTTCAAAACACACGATGAGCTATCGTTAGAAATTTTATAAAGCTCTTGTATTTCTTCTTACAAGTAAAAACCATTAGTATTAACCTCTTAAACTTAATTCTAACTATTTTATTTCTTTAAAACTCATTGTAGAAAATTTACTTTAACTTGTATTGCTTCTTCTTGATTGAAAATAGCTTGGAATTAATTTTTAGAAATCATGAATGTATTATTTGGCATGTTGGCCGAATTTGATAAAAACTTTGCATTTGATTTCCAAATTATTTTTCACCTTTTAAATACATGTTTAATCTCTTGTATTATCTACATTGATTTAATCCTTACCCTAGAAAATAGTTTTAGAAATCAAAGTGTTGAAGTTAGACATGTTGAATGAAAATGTAAGGTTATGCCATTTAATTTCCAAATTCATTTTTCTTAATCTAAACAAATGGATATCTTACCAATTCTCTTAGGTTATTTAGGTCACCTTTTAAGAAAATTAAGAGAACATTTTGGTTCCCCATTTAGATCATGGCCGTGAGCCTTGTTAGTGTGTTCTTTGGAACACTCATACAATCCTTGACATATTATTTGCATCCTATATATTATCATGCATTTCTAACACATGCCATATTATCAAAGCTTGTAGACATGCAAATTAAAGCTTGTAGACATGCAATTATTACAAATATCACATAAGAAGACTACTAACAAAATACACAACAACCTACTAGTAAGCACCAAATTATCAAACACACAAATAACAAACACACAAATAATTAACACATCAAAACAAGCACACCACCGAATCCTTATGGATTCTACAAACACAACCACATATATTCCTCACCACCAACACTTGGTTGATGAGGGTAATCTCCCTCTTACCTCTTGAAGAAACCTCCAAGCCATTGTATGTCTCCTTCAAGCAATTCCTCTCCACCAAGAGCTACTTGAAAACAAAGAAAACATACAATATTAATACCTAAGGCTCTAAACTAGAATAATCATGGATTAAAATCATGATTAAAACTTTAGAATGGATAGAAACATGAAGATTAAAGAATTTCACCTTCATGGTTTCAAACTTGAGCTTTGAATAACAAGGTAGAAAATGGAAGATTTAGGAAAAACTTCCAACATGAAAGTTCCTTAGAATGGTATGGAGATTCAAGATCTATGGTCATTTAGAATTTTAGAAGCTTGGAAGGTGATTTTTGAGGGTTGGCCGTGAGCTTGAAGAAAGGGAGAAATGTGAGCTTTTGTGGTTTTTGCTTGATAGGAAGATGAAGATGAAGGAATCTTGAGAAATTCCTAACATGAAAGTGTCTTGGTTTGATGAAAGGATTCAAGAAATGATATTGGTAGGAATTATAGAAATTTGGAGAAGTGTTCTTGGTGCTTTGGCCGAATCAAGGGAAAGAGAAAATGAGAGAGAATTTTGGTTGCTTGGTCTTGGTTCTTTGGAGAAAAGGATGTGTAGAAGAGTAAGTGAGGTGAATGGTTGGAGATTGTCTCCATTTGGGAGCCATGGCCGTGGAGCACATGGAGAGAAAAGGAAGGTGAGAGCTTCTTGCCAAAGTTGAAAATGAGCTAAAGCTCTCCTATTTATAGACTTCAAAAAAGATGAAGGCTTAGGATATTTTTCGGTTTATCATAAGCAATGAACAATAATTACTGCTTATAAAGTCAATGTCTATTGTTTAATGGGTAATAAAATATACATAGATTTTTATTTTAAACTAATGAGAATAGTAATTATTATTAATCATTTTTCTTTCTTCGATTGCTCTTGATGAGTCATAAAGCGAGTCATCAAAGAGAAATTTCTAGAACATGTGACTCACTACGATGAGTCAGTATGATGAGTCATCGTGGAATTTTCTAGAACGGGTGAGTCAGCATGGCGAGTCAGCGTAGATATTTTCTAGAGCAGATGAGTCAGCATAGATATTTTTCAAAACAGGTGAGTCAGCATGGCGAGTCAGCATCTTGAGTCACTTGATCGCATCACTGTTGCATCATGGTCGTGCATCATAAATGGTGAGTCACAGCGCTGAGTCATCAGAGAAGCTTCTGGAACTGGCGAGTCACTGCGGTGAGTCACAGGCCGAGTCAGCACTTCTGGAACCTTCTAGAAGCTGCTGAGTCATGATGCTGAGGTGTCACGCCACGTGTCATCGTCCTATTGGCCCGTTGCGATAAGTCATAGCCACCAATTTTGACCAGCTCCTCATTGGTCCACGTGTACAAAGACTTGATGACTAAACGTGGGTCCCGCAAAATATTTTCGGGTCCGTCACTTATTTATCTTGACGACTAATAAAATAATATTATAATAATATAAAATTATTTTATTTGTGATTAAATCCTAAAAATTAAAAGATTAATTTTAGGCTCATTCAATTGGGTTTAGTAAGATCCCCGCCTCGAATAATTAAAAACAGATTTTCCGGTCCGAAAAATATTATTTTCCTAACCCCGGAGCAAATCACACAAAAAGTCCATATAAAATTACAGACAGTATTATCGGACATTAAATCAAGAAGAAAACAATTAAAAACAGCAAAAACAGCAAAAACAGTACGTTCGGGACGTAACGGTCATTTTTCCATTTTTTCCCACAACGTAGGTAATCGTCCAAAACGTTCAAATAAAATATCCAGCAGTATTATATAGCTGTATATCTTTCAGAAAAATTAAAACAAGAGAAATTTCCAGAAAAATTTTTATTTCACTGTCTTGAAGAAAAATACGTAAAACGATTATATAAAATACTAGACAGTATTATACATCTGTTTTTGATACAGAAAAATTTAAAACAGTAATTTGATAAAAATTTTATTTTACTGTATCGAAACAAATTATGTAAAACTACCAAATAAAATAACAAACAGTATTATTTTTCTGTATTTCATACAGAAAAACAAGAAACAGTAAAATAGGGACACAACGGTCTTTTACCCAAAAGTTGGGATGTTACACCTCTAGTTAAGTTTAGGAAACTCGTTTCGCCTATTATACAAATTTTAACAATACAAACACAACAAAACAATACAACAAAGAGGTGAGACAATTTACATCATTACCAGCATAGTAAATAAGAAAACGACAATACAACAGATATCACAGTTTAATACAATAGAGCATACCGTAGCATCCTAAATAATAACACAATATAACACAATAATGCATACCATAATATAATAACACAATTTAACACATCATATAATATCACAAATAATAATGTTATGATGCATGCCACAAATGCAAATGCATAACGACTCATTCCTACTCCATGGAGCTAGACACAGACATCAGAGAGAATGATCCGAAAAGAACTATCAGTACCTCAGGCTGCCTAACCAAACTATTACACTATCCAACATCGTGTCTATAGCCCACAGTCCAACATTGTGTACTAGTACACAGTCCAAACACATCGTGCACTACAGGCATTGTATTAAACAGTCTCCCCAAGATCTTGATTAAGAATAGTGCATGTCGAGATCATTAGTGTGTTGCCAGTTACCACAGTCCAGAGGAGCTACCAACTGTCCACATGTGGAATATTCCACACACTAATGCCTCCAAGTCCACTCAATGAACCACACTACGCTTATCACACCGACAACACGGTGTAATTCATCTCATCAATCAATAGCCAACATTAACCAAATTGACACGACTCTCAATGCATGAATAAGAACCATAATTACAGAATTACCCTTAGCCTCAAAATGTCACCATATTTACAAAAACGCCCTCAATCTCAATATTCTCAAATATAGTACGTCTCCACTTGACAGTATCATATCTCAACATGTCTGGGTCCACAACTTTGGCTCGATAGCAAAACTCACTGTTCCAATTAATTGCGTAGAATTTTTATCGTGTTTTCACAATCACATCACTTTTTTAAACATTTTTAAATCGTGCAAACATATTTTGATGTTTTTAAAATCGCATAGGGTTTTTAAATCGTTTTCTCAATCGCGTAAGATTTTTAAATCGTTTTCTTAACCGTAAAGCTTAAAAATCATTATTTTAAATAGGCGTAAGCTATCTCTAATCCTTTTAAATTACGTAGAATATTTTCCTTACATTATAAATTTTATTTTTGAAACGTTCTTTATTACTTGACCACTTTTAATTAATTTTGACAGTATCTTGTCTAGTAAATCTACTTAGTGATATTTTCTACGTTTTCCTTTAAAAATTCCTTTGTTTAGTTTATAACTACAAAATACACTTTGAAAATTGCTATAATACTTTCAAATGCAATGGTAAGTATTTTTCAAGAGTTTTGTTTATTTCTCTTCTATACTATATTTCTAATAAAAATTCGTTTACTTATTTAGTTCTTGAAAATCTATTGTAAATGAATTCTTTTTAGGTTAAACCACTAGACTACACTTAGAAAACAAATTTTTTGATTGATTACACATTAAAAAGGCATGCTGGCTGAATTTAACAAAATCTTTGCATTGGATCTTTGGATCATTTTCCATCCTCTAAATCATTTTGGAATTCATTAATTTACCTAATTCCATTCAATCCTTCCTTTAGAAAATGGTTGAGAACATTTTGGTTCTCTTTTTCATGGTGAAGTAGTGAGCTCCATGTTGTGTTCTTTGGAACACTCATGCAAACCTTACATGTTATTTACATCCTACAATAATTATCATGCATCTATGAACACATACTATATATTAAAGAAATCATAAAACACATACAAAATATTAAAGCTATAGACATGCTTGCAACAAAATCAAACACAAATAGGAAAGACATTAAACATGCACACATAATCAATCGCAAATAGAAAAAAAAAATATTAAACAACCAAATGAATGAATCCTTATAGATTCTTCACCACAAATATATTCATTTTCTCACCACCACACAAGGTTGATGAGATTAAATCTCCCTCTTACCTTAAGAGAAGACAAACCCTTCTAGTTTTCCTTCCTAAGCTTTTCGTGGAACTCCTTGGAAAATCCCTAAAAATCTTAAACAAATTCTAAAATTAACAACAAGCTTAGAAATCGATAAACCATGGATCAATCATAGCTTAGAAAATCAAAACTAAAAGATTGGGTCAAGAAATAAGAAGTTTACCCTTTTTAGTAGAAACTTTAAGCTTGGATATCAAGCTCAAGATGATTGATTTTGTGAAAACTTATAACTAGAGATGTTCTTAGAATATGGTCCTAAAATGTGTTTAGGTAAAATTTTAGAAGAGTGGAGGTATGGTTTAGTGATGGTGGCCGAATAGCTCCTCAAAGGAGTAACAATGGTGTTTCTGGGTTTTTGGAAGAAAGAGAAATGAAAGAATTTTGGGTGATAGCAAAGATGATGAAGATGAAATGAATTTTGGTCTCCTAATGGGTGCATGGCCGTGAGGTAGGGTTCCTAAGGAGGTGGCCACTTTAGTTGACTCCAAAGACTCCATCCTAGCCTTAGTTTGCATCAAGGGTTCACATGCAAAGGCTTCTCCCCTAAGCTTACCTCTAATTGGCTTATTCAAGTCTTAGTCATATGTTCTTGAAGGTTCTACCCTAATGGTGATCATAGGATACTAACTAAGTTACTAATCCCATTAAGTTTCTATGCACACTTAATCTAACTTAGTTAGAAAAATTAGTTACATTACTAACTACATAGTTTTCTATGCTTGAATCAAATATTCTAGATTACTCTACACTCCACCAAAATCGTATGGCATTTAGAAAATTAACTAGGTTTATTTCCATTTAATTACTTCCTACACTTCTTAGAATAACCAAATTAGATTTAGGCTAATTTAATAAATTTTCTAGTTATATTACTAATTAATTAGTATTCTTCTAACTAAGCTTCAAGAGCCATTGATTAAATCAATGGTTGATATTAGGTAGAAGCTTCCAAATGATATGATCAAATCTAAGCCATTGGATCTCTTCTCCATGAAATCCTAGCCATTAGATGCATCTTCAAAAATGGAGGGTCAAGATCTTCTCTACATACTTTCCATCCAATGGTCACAAATGATCCTAGCCACTTTGTGAGACCAATCTCCACCGTACATTAAATCAACGGTGGATATCCAAAGCCTTCCTTATTAAGCTTGTCTTTAGAACCATTGATTAGATTAATGGTGAACATCCAATGCTTCCTAACTAAGTTTATTCTCACACCATTGATTAAATCAATGGTGATCATCCAAAGCTTCTTCATTAAGTTTGTTTCTCAACCGTTGATTAGATCAATGGTTGATATTCAAAACTAAACCTTCTCATCCAATGGTGCAAATTAAGTCAAGCCCTCTTTGGTGACTAATTCTTATTGGCTTAAAAATAATTCAAGCCATCAACGTTGACTACTTTTCTAAACGTGGGTCGCGCAAACTAATTGTGGATCCCACAGACTTTTTCGGGTCCATGGTCATTTTATTTATACTGACTAATAAAATAATATTATAAAAATATAACATTATTTTATTGTACAGATAAATTCTAAAAATTAAAAGATTAATATACATATCACTCGGAATTGGGTTTAGTAAGATCCCCCACTTCCAAATAATTAAAATAAGAGTTCTCCAGCCCGAAAATTATTATTTTCTTGATTCGGAGCAAATCACACAAAACACTCAAATACGAACACGAAACAGTCAAATAAATTTTATAACATATAGAAAAACACAAAACAGTATATTTAGGACAATTCTATAATTAACCCAAAAGTTAGGGTGTTACAGTGAGAGATAAAATTATTTGTGATGGATGGTGAATCCATGTGAGGGTTCATATCCTTGGTTGTGTAATTAATTAATTGTGGGTGTTTATATGCTTTAAATTATTTATTTGTGTTTGTATGCTTTATGTTATTTTTATTGCTTTATGGTATGCTTGATTATATGATATGATGACTATATATATGTATGTCATGATTGATGATGGAAAGGAAAACAAATTTTGGTTTCAAAGACCATGAGGTTTACGGCCTCAACACCTCAAAATAGGTGTTTCCAAGTTAAGATTTTCATGAATGATAAAATTGGATGTTTAGGAAGGAAAGGAAAAGAAAAGATACGTTGGTTCCAATGGCCATGTACCCTACGGTTTTGAAGGCTTGAAATGACTTGGTTTTATGTAAAAATATGATTTTAAAGTAGTAATTTAGTTGATTAAGTACAAGGATTTAAGAAATGGAAACAAAACATTTTGTTATTTGAAAAATGAAGATTTCTTTTATGAAAGGAAAAGAGAGATTGAAAGTGTTTGAAACTCAACTTGTCTTAAAGAGAACTAATTTTTAGAATTGATCTAATTATTATGGTGATTATGTTGGTGATCTAATTTTTAGAAAGGCCAAAATGAGATTTAGAAGGTTGAGAAATATTTTACATAGTTAAAAAATGGTGAAAAATGCTTTACGTAACTTAAAAATGTGATTTTTAAGTTACGCAATTTCAAAAACGTTAAAAAATCACTACATAATTTGGAAAACGTTTAAATATTTTTACGCGATTGAGATAGTGTTGAAAAATCAATACGCAATTTGAAAACGCGACAAAAATGTTACCCGATTGTGAAAACGCAGTAAAATATTTATGCGAATGAAAATATAGTAAAGATACTGTTGGGCCAGTGTGTAGACCCTATATATGAGATTATGATTTTAGACGGTGATTGGTTGTTTGCATTGATCATGCATTGGAAAAAGTCCGATGGACTATGTTAAGGCTAATGGTCTAGGAGAGACTTACACCTCTTGAGTGGGTGCGATATGCGTAGTGTAGGTCATTTGTTGACCTTGGAGGCATCAAAGTGCGGGTTTTTCACAATGGGCAGTTAATAGTCCTTCTGTACCATGGATCGAACTGATGCAACGCACCGATGATCCGGATCGAGACACTATTCTTAATCAAGATCTGGTGAAGGTTGTCGTGTATATACTAGATGTGCAAAAACTTATGAGAGTTGTGGCACGTGGTCTGAGGCATGTTGGTATAGATAGATCTTTTAGATCAATCTCTCCAACTTGAGTTTAAGCTCTATAGAGTAGAAAATGAGTCAATGAGCATGTGCATAACTTGTACATATTTGTATATCTTTGAGATATTTTATCTATCGAATGTTGAGGAATGTTGGATGAAATGATTATATTTATTGTTTATTATACAAGTATTATTGTGTGATATATCTATATGATATGCTGTATTTGTTGTCTCCATGCTACCATGTTGGTATTGGCGTAGATAATCTCACCTCTTTGTATGCCTTTTCTTGGATTGTATTTATATTTGGTAAAGATGCTGAGCAAGGTATTGAGTAAGAAGACGACGAGGAGCAGATTCTTGCTAAGGAAGCGGAGTTCTGATTTGATGGTAACCAGATCTAGTTTCTTTGGGTATGTGAGTTGCTGTTTCATAGAGGAGTTCGTGCTTGACGTATTAGTCCCAATGAGGAGGGACTTATCTATCAGGGACATGTGACAGTTAATATGAGTAGGATCTTTCATGGAGATCCTTTCTTTTTTGTTACTATATATGTACATATAAAATTTTTATTATTTATTAGGCAATATTGGGGCGGTCGTTACCATGTCACATCTGAGATCAGCATTGTATCGTTTGCTTAGACACCTGTCCGTAGGACAACACGTCAACTAGGATTCCTACCTTCTGAGGAATCTGAGGCTGATCCCGATGAGCACCCGTTTGTGGGTTCTGCTGTCTAGGTGTACTTGGGCCAGTATGATAATGTAGTAATATTTAAATACTTTTGAGAACTCGATTTGTATATATATAAGTTTGATAGTACTTATGTGATGTATATGATGTAAATTATTTGTGATAATGTTTAATATTTTAAATTTCTACTAAGTTTATCTTATCGATACAAAGAAATTTTATAACTCGTATTTTTATTATAAAACATTATTTTATAACTTGGGAGTAATTCGGTAATAATTAATATAAAAATGTGATACCCTACGGCAGGTGTTACAATATCAACAGCACATCAGTAATAACCAAAGCAAGATATAATGATGAACGTATGATGACTATCACTACTGCATACTTTAAATATCAAAACATGTTATATATTAAGCATTAAAGTAGAAAAAACATGTAATGATACTCCCCCAAACCAAAATGAAGATGTGTCCTTGTTGTTCATGGTCTATAGGGTACCTAAGCTTGTCAAAATAGTAGCTATATTAGAATTGAGCATTAATAAATAAAGAAAAATATGTAAAATAAACAGAAAATGAAAAAAACAGGGGTCACGCCACGGCGTGCACTTCCTTGCGTCGCAGCATTGAGCCCTCAGGTGCAAAACCCTAATATGGCTGAGACAAGGGCGCCGCGGCGTGAGATGTGGGCGTCGTGGCATGAGATGTGGGAGCCGCGACATGAGTGATCAGACTGCAAAATTTTGCAGCAAAATGCATTTATCTGCCAATTCTGCTTCCTAGTGGTCTCCAGCACCTGCAAAAATATGTCTAAAGACTTAACTTGCATAATGTACAACTAAAACATATTAAAACCATCAAAATCAAAGTTACTACATATTTATGTAAAACAACAACAAACATAAAAACTAAATGACTATAACTTGTCCAAATGGACTTATTGAATTGAACTAAAAATAAAACTTGAATTAGAACTACATAAACTCGTTGTCAATATTAGCAATACAGAAATAATGTCTTATCCTCGGCAATGGCACCAAAAACTTGTTTGTCCCATTTAAGGCCGCAAGTGTACAGGCCGAACAAGTAATATAGTGAAGGGTAAGATATTGTTCCCACGAGGATAAGGTTATTTCCAATGCTAAATATTAACTAATAGCTTAAGTAATTTTATTCTAGAACATAAAAATAAGGAAAATGGATATAAACTAAAGACTAGAAAGCGATAAAGATAATGGTTAGAGTTTAGGGAAATCCTTCTTCACCCTTTACTTCAACCAACAACATACAATCCTCTTCATAAATATGAATGCAATGATCAAGTTAGCTTAAGAATCTTCATTAGTTGAAAGCCTATGTCTAGGGGTCAATCTTCCATGGCTTCATTTACCTAATCCACTATGTTTCCATGAGAACTAGCGCAAACTCCACTCATTAAGATCTATTCTCAAACACACGCTATGCATGGCTAAGAGGTATATTTCTATCCCATTAGCGAATCAACTCATCCTGCCATTAGAATGGAATCGAACATGCATCAACCATACATATGATCTCAAACCCAAAGTCTTATGTCTAGGCTCATTAGATTTTATCAAATCAGCTTAAATGATGATCAGGTATTCAAGAGCATTAAGAACAATATGATTGAACAAAACCATCCATCCATACAAATTCAAAGGAGAACAAAATCATTGATATTCATAAAAAGGATTCAAAGTATTCCCTAAAATAGTTGCTACATCATTGAACATGAAAATAGAACCACAAAATAAATGTTTAAGATAATAGGAGAAAGGAAAGAAAAGGGAGAAAGGAGGAAAAACTTATGGATGTTGCCATTGATGTTTGAATCTCCCTCCATGAGGAAGATAGCCTCCAACCTTGACTCCCTTGGCCTCCAATTTGCCCATAAATAAAGGACAAAGTCGTAGCTTCTCTAACCCTAAACGGCCATCCTCTAAAAATATAATAAAAATCTATTTATAGGCTTAATTTTGCTGTCACGCCACGGTGTGCACTTCCTTACGCCGCAGCGCGCGTACCTCAGGTGTAATTATTGACAGTAAGTGAGGCGTATCACACCGCCACGTGCATTACCCAGCGTCGCAGCGCCCATGACTCGAATGTAAGGACAAGCAGTAAGTGAGGCGCTCTTGCCGCATCGTGACGTGCTATGCTGGAATATTTCCTTGGTTTTATCCTCCAATGTTGGGACTTGGCTTGCATCAATTCATCTCTTTTGAGCCCATCCTACGTTTGAGAAATCACCAAATTAAATATAAGTTATAAATCCACTTAATCACTTAAGAATATGCACAATTTGCACAAGATCATATAGGAAGGTGTCCAAAATGCATTTGACAAATTTAAGTCTAAAACCTTCCAAATATGCATAAATAAAAGGACTAAGTAATCTATGAAACATAGATATATGGTACAAATAACTTCATTTTGTGAAGTTATCAAGGGGTATTAATATTTTTAATACAAAATTGAGTCTGAAGGAGCCAGATGCTATAAAAGAAAAAGAAAAAATATTGTTTTGTATAAGTTTAAAAAAAGAGAAAAAAAAAGAAAAAAAGAGAAAAAAAAAGACAAGCAAAGCAAATAAAAAAAAGAAAAGTTAAATATGAAAAGCATTGCATGATTCTAATGAGTTTTAGTCTTTCACTGTTGAATACCATACTATTTTCACATGGTCTCAAGTCTTGAAATAACCTCTTTATGTTTCTCAATGTTTATTTGTTACATTTCCCCTTAGTTCTTCACCCCATAACCATGGTCTTACATTACAAACTGATAAAGACACTTTTGATCATCAATGATGTGTGATTTACATTAGTGGAGAGAAAGTTGCATTACAATCTTGTGGATTCTTTTGATTTATATCCATGTGTTTGCTTAAAACTTATTCGGTTGAGTATGATTTAAACTGAAGAGATTTTGCTTGCATGTTCGTGGAAAATAGGTTATGCATGATTTGAAGCTTTGATTGTTAGTATGATAAGGATTGTGTATGTGTGGACCAGATTATGAGGCATGCATATTCTTTGAGGTTTAATGCAATCATCATACACTAGTGTTGATGCAGAAATTGTCTTTGCTAGTGTAGTCTGACTTTGTTTTTCTCAAAGACTAGCAAAAATCTACGTTTGCGGGTGTGATAACTCCATAGAATGTAGTTATTTGTGCCCTATTTCAGTGCGTTATTAATTGCTTTATCCTGGTTGTTATGCATTGTTGGAAGGCTCATGTAAAATCCATGTTGAGGTCTTCCTTCTTTATGCTTTGTAAATTCTTCATAATCTTTGATTGGATTGAGTTTGATTGCATTGGTATTTGACTGGTTGATTTCTTAATTGCAGAATGGGCCCAAAAAAAACCAAATTGATACAAGTTAAGGCCCTGCATTGGAAGAGGAATCACAAGAAAAGCTTCAGTAGCTCACGTCGCGACACTAGCATGTTTACACTGCGGCATGCTGCTCTCTGCTTGTATACCCTAACAACCCGAGGCCTTCGCGCCGCTGCGTGGCACCTTAATGTCGCAGTTGTGGTAACCAAATTTTTTGCGTGTCGTGGCGCGTGTTGTGTAACTTAGCGGCGTGAAGCACGAAATCTGTGGGCCTATAAATACTTTGTACACAGATTTTGAAAGGGAGAGCTTTTTAGGACTTTACTTTACTCTTTTAGTTTTTGTCTCTCCAAGAACCCAGCGGCTAGGAACTTATTTTCGGGCTGAAAGAGAGTTGAGGGAGCCAAGATTGGAGCTCATCTTCATCTTGGAAGGAGATTCAAGCTTCATGGCTCACCCCATTGGGCTTCATCTTCTATTCCTTCTCATTTCTCTCTTCCCTTTATCTTGAACATGGATTTTTGTATTGTATTTTCGTGTTCACTTAGTAGCTAAGTTGTGTTTAGGGTATTCTTTGGATCCCCCTATGGATATTGAATGATTTTTACTCTTTTCAATTTATATAAATGATTTGGGTTTTGTTCTATCATATGGTGCTTAATGTTTTTATTTGTTTGATCAGCTTTTAGGTGATTTGATGAAATCTAATGAGTCTAGACATAGGATTTTGGGTTTTAGATCATATATATGGTAGATGCATGTTTGATTTCATTCTAATGGCAAGATAGATTGATTCGCTAATGGGATAAACATATACCTCTTAGCCATGCATAGTCATATTTGAGAATCAATCTCAATGTTTGTTCTTTGCTCTGGTTCTCATGGACGCATAATGAAGTAAGTAAGCGATATAGGGTTATTCGACCTAGACATAGGCTTTTAACTAAGTTAGTTTCTCAAGCTAACCTAATCTAATTGTTTGTATTGCGAAAAGGGATTGCATGTTATCAATTAAAGTAAGAGTGAAAAAAGAGTCCCTGTTTTCTCAACTTTATCTTTATCTTTTCTTTATAATTGTAGTTTAAGTAATCAACTTCTTTTCCAATTTATATTTGCTTGAATAGAATTAGTTAAGCTGTAGGTTAATATTTAGCTTTAGAAAGTAACCATATTCCTCATGGAAACGATCTCTACTCATTATTTTTATTACTTGAACGACCTGTGCACTTGCGGTATACAAATGGTGAAACACCATCCTGAGGGAAAGGAATCAAAATATAGAAATACCACTTCCATATCAAATTCAATAACCAAAATAGGAAGAAGAAAAAACTTCTCTCAAGTGATTCCTAACACAAATTTTGCAATTGCAAAGAAATAAAGCATAAAACCTAGATAACAAGCACCACATAAAAATAGGAGTAAGATATCAGTTTGACATATAAACATCAATAAATTAATAATGTTAAAAACTATTTTAAAGCATGAAACCTAGATAACAACAAGAAAGCACCATCTTTTTCCAGCCAACGCAATTATAAGAACTGAACAGATCAAGATATTATTTAACCATCACAAACCTTCTTCTTCATCATAACTAGATGACCATGGCCCCCCTTAGGGGTGTTCATAGGGTCTGATCCGACCCGCGAACCTGACCAACCCGACCCGACCCGATATAAAATATCCGGGTTGGTTCGGGTCATCGAATCCGTTCGAGTCCACCCAAACAACCCATCCATTAATTGGTTCAAGTGACGGGTTTAGAAAACCAACTTGATGACCCGAATAAAACAACGTTGTTTCGGTATTACATTACATTCGTTTCAGCTTTCGCACTTATTTTCTCAATTTCTCCTCAATTCCTTAATTTCTCAATTTCCCTAAGAGCCCTGCTACAGTGCTGCTACTCTTATCTCTTAATCTCAGCCCTCTCTCACTGACGACGAGTTCGTGACCGCCAGTCTCCTCTAGTTTCGGCAAAGACAAGTTGTATAAGGTTATGGATCAGGCTAGAGTGCGACAGTTGCGAGCTGCGAGGATGCCACAAGCGGCGGCTCTGGAGGTGACTGGGTCGTGGTGGCCAGATCTGGGTGGTTCTGGGTCGTGGGTCACAGTGGACAACGACATAGGCTAGTGGTTCGTTCGTGGTGGCCAGATCTAGTGGTTGGTTCCCGGTGGTAAGAAGAAGAAGAAGAAGAAGAAGAAGAAGAAGAAGAAGAAGAAGAAGCCAAGACATGGAGGGGAAGGAGCAGGATGTTTCATTGGGACTTTAGGAGCCAACAAGGAGTGGGATGTTTCATTGGGACTTTGGGAGCCAACAAGTTCCTTGATGGCTGAAAAGCAGCCCATGGGGATAGCAGAGTTCGTGGGCTATCTCAGATTATAATGGTTGTCTACACAGTTTGTGTATATCCTGTTCGTGTATCTTGGTGCTAAGGTTAATCCTCAATTTTACTGATTAAAAATACAATCAAGTCTGGTATGGTGTATATATGATCTTTAATCTATTTGTAATAGAAATAGTTATGAACTGATTCTTAATAAAAGGAATGTCTACCATGGTGATTAGAATTGATAATGTTGTGTTGCACTTGAATTACGTCATGTTCGTAATATAATAGAGGTTATGTTGTGCTTTGTCTTCCTCAAATCATAGCTTTAATCCCCTGCTCCCCCCCCCCTCTTTTTTTCAATGGATCCAAATAAAAAAATATCATAGATCAACTTATGTGTGAAATTCTTGGTTTGATATTTCTCCTTTGTAAAAATCTACCTTCATTATATTCACCTCATGAGTCATGACGATCATTTCTGGGTACTTTTTTGCATCATTGTCAAAAATTTATTGAATTAGTTTGGGTATATTCCTTTCCAATCTGATGTTGGTATTCAAGGGATTACTTGGGCTTTTGGCTGAAAAGTTTCTAACCCGATTACCCGACCCGAACCAACCCGGTTGTAATCTGATTGGTTCGGTTCGGGTTACCCAAAAAAAAAATTTAAAACCGACCCAACCTAACTCAACCTCAACTAATTGGTTTGGATTTTTTTTCCCTAAACCCGACCCAACCCGACCCGTGAACACCCCTAAACACAAGTTTAGAAAATACTTCTCGAAAATGCCTAGCAACACCTTTGAAAGTTCGTTCTATTGATTCATCCTTTCATTGATCTAGTACTAATATTAGCTCTCTAATTTTCTGCAATTACCCATTGACAAAGAAATCAAACCATTTAGTGATGTTGGATACAATATTGTCACAAATGCAAAAGTTGGCACTGGAAACAATCCTACATTTAAAATCAGCTTAAACCAGAACACACTTTAACATTCCATTACACGAAAATGAGAAAATGAGAAAAGAAAAAAAATAACTACCACACGTCTTCATGACCTTGCTTCTAATTCTAAGGAAAACTATTAACAATATTGCTTCAATTGTTTCAATTAACTATTAAGATTTAATGGCAATCTACAAAATCCTAGTAGATATTCACAGTTGAGCTTTTAGTTTGTTTTTACTATTGAATAACTTACAAAATCAGAAAAAGCCAATTTAAAACATTTCTCTATTTTGAATGCACGAAATGCATGCATCACATATCATCCTTCTTCTAGAATTACAGTATGTAACATTTGATTATCGGAATAAAGCATGGAATCAAACAAAATAGGTACTCCAAAAAACTCAAACAAAAAAATTAAAAGCCACTGAATATTCCAAAAATACCACATCAAGACTGAAATATAACAACTTGAATAATCACGAAATTGAGGAGACAAGCTCAATAGTCATTCTACACACACACACACACACACACAAAAACCATATTGGCTTATTCCTTCTTGCATTCATTCATCAAATAAACGGTGCCTATTACCAAGGTCTTAATAACATCAACTCAGGACCCAGTACACTTACCTATTAGCCAAAGAATAACTAATGTATTAGCCAAAGAACTATCAAATTGAAGTAGATAGTAAAGTAAAGGCAATAACAAGCTTGATTTAATTCACACAAGCTTAGCTACAGAATAAAAGGTCTTACAGTTGAGTTATCCATAATATGTAGGTAGCATAATATTTTTGTCAGAACTCTGGACACTTTTACACTATAGCAAAGTAAATCTTTCTTCCAATTTCTAATTTAAAATCCAATTGTTCAGAACTTCTCCATATCCAAGCCTTTTTTGGAAAGTTAAGGCTTCCTCTAAGGTAAATACTTTTGTTTAGGCAGTGCTACTTATAATCGATGCGTTTATCATTTGCCTTTATATACCATTATCAGCATCTATGGATTAACTTAAGACATACAAAGCTCCTTTATAATCTATGCATTTGTTCCTCAATTTTAAAGCAACTTTTTTCTTTCATGAAAAATGGCAATAAAGAGATAAGGAATTAGCCATGTTTCTATAGTGATCACACATCTAACTCAATATTGTTTCTCTAGTCATGTCTAATAACTCCAGCATCCCTCACCAGCAATGACAAAAACATGTATTGAACGGCGCAATAGCCTTCAAAAGGAATGCTATTCAAAACATTCCTAAAAATCCCTAAACACATCTACACAATAACAAATTATAGCAGAATAATTGGAATTTCTAACAAAAAAAATGAAATCCATTAATATGAAATAATCAAGAACTAAATTCGAAATCGAGGAAGTGGAAGAAGATTTAGAAAGGAGAAATGAAATGGTACTGCCTAAATATCAGTGGGGACGAGGATGATGATGGAGAGGGAACAGAACCATGCCCGTTGTTAGAGGCAGCGAGATCAGGTAAAACATCCACATCACTCTATCTTACCATTTCTCTGAAATCAGCTGAATCAGATCGATGGAAAATCAAGAAGAATGCAAAATGGGGACCTAGAGAAGGGAGGTGGCGTAAGTGATGTAGTTTCATATGGCACAGTGGGTGGTAATTCGGATCTCATTCTCATTGATGGCAGATTCAAGCTTGGGTTTCTCAACCTTTTGGTACCTATCCGTGGCTATTGATTGAGAACAGAGAGAGAGAGAGAGAGTGTATAACATCCTCTTTTTAACATGTTAGACTAGTTTATAGTTACAAATGTAGCATAATACTTGGTTGACATGTCAGTGAAGTTTTGTGTGAACTGAGTTAATTTAGGCACTTTGTTACATCCTTGAGTGTCAAAAGTAGCCTAAAATGACCTAGATAGTAGCATAAGTTGCTTAGTTAAGGGAAACAGATATGGATAATTTGTTTCTAGGTCAAAAATGAGTTAAGTAAGATGTGTTTAAAGTTTCATGTTAATCGGAGATAGTTTTGCATTTTTAAGCATACTAGTTGTGTGTTTTAATGCCGGATTGACCCCCAGTAGATATGAAAAAGTCGAGAAATGGTGAAACGAGATTTTTAATGAATCTTATGATTTATTTTAAATCTGTTAAAAGTTGAAAAACTAGATTCGGTGGAATCTAAGTATTCTTAGTAGATCGAAAGTTTTAGTACAGGATAGTTTCTATCCTATAAGAAGCAAAATAAAATTTTGCCTCTTATGTTTCTTTTCTCTTCACAGCAGAAAGTAGAAAAGAGAAGAAAGAAAATGAGAAAAAAAGGAAGCATCATAGAGGAGAACGAGGAGAAGGAAATCAAGGGGGAAGATCCAAGGACAAGTTCAAGACTTCAAGATCTTCATCAAAGCAAGAGGTAGGAGCTTAACTTCATCTTTCTCTTCTCATCTTCATCTTATTCTTAGTTTTTCTTGATGAAGGAAAAATGAGTTTTAGTGATGTTAGTGAAGATTGAGGCTTGATTCTTGCTTCTATTGTTGAAGTGAGTTTGTTGATAGCTAGTTTGATGCATGATTGTCAATTTTGATTCCTTAGAATCCATGATGTCCACTTGAGTGGTGTTTTGATAAATGGATTTTTAGGTTGATGATTCTAGCATGATTAGAGACCATGATTAGAGTTAGAAAACACTTAAAATCCATTTTTGTATGATTGGAAACAGATTTGGGGCCAAGGGAACAGTGGTTCGGTTCTACATAATTTTCTGTAGAATTGACCACGCCTAGGCGCAACTTAATCATGCCTAGGCACAGCATGATCGTGCCTAGGCATGGACTGATCAGTTTTTGATCCTGAGCAGACAAAGAGTGTCATGCCTAGGTGTGGTAACTTCATGCCTAGGCCTGAGACAGCCATGCCTAGGCGTGAAAAGTTCATGCCTAGGCGTGAGACAGGACAGCATCCTGACAGCTTGTAGTGTTTGTCGCATAACTTGAGTTGTAGTTATCGGATTGACCTGATTCCTATTGCATTTGAAAGCTAAGATATAAAGCTTCATGTAATAAAAATTTTAGAAGTTATGATGTACATTTTATGCATTCTTGAAAATCAATCCTTTTAGGTGCCCAGAGTAGTTGCCTAGGAAGTTTCTTTTGGGAAAGAGGATTTTCTTACTTGCTAGAATCCCTTATACATGCCTAGTAAAGTGTGTTGAGATACTAGGAGGGGTATTTCATTGAGAAAATGATTACCTTGCATATATGGAAAAGTATAAGGCTTTAAGTATTCCATAAGTTAGGAATTGCCTAAAGTAGGTATCTAAGACCTTAAGTACACTATGGTGGCATAGTTTACCACTTGTGGTGTGATAATAAGGCAAGCTAGATGCAAGTATCATACGTATGATTACTTAACTAGAATCATGGAATATGCTCCTTTATGAGTTAGAAGTGAGTTGAGAGTACATGTTTACTAGATGTTAGTTCTTCACTTGATTAAAGAGAATCATATAATGAGTTAATGTAGTGGTTTTGCATGAGTTATACATAACGCTGCATGGTTTCTTGTACTTGCTAATTCCAAAGTAGAATAATCTTTAATAATGTACAATCATATGGCCAAAGGAGATACAAGGGAAGGTTCGAAAGTCTCATTGAGTGAGGATTTAGCCCTAGCTGTTCTTTAGTGCCTGGATTACTAGTTTATATGTAGTGGAAATAGTACTCTCACTAGTTTGTGTAGGAACCAGTTCACTCATTATCAGGTAATTTGGAAGAGTCAGTCTTCTTAACTACTAGTAAAGAGAACGTGGAATATGCAAGTGACACTGATAATCACATATTTTATACATTAATAAACTCTCATTTTTAGTCATTTACACTCTTCATATACTTAATTGATTAAGCCTGGTTATGTTTTATAAGTTTGGACTCAAATTGGACTTAATTGATTTTTTAGAACTATTTTGGTCTTACACTGTTTCTATATTTCGGCCATATCTTGAGTTTTAGATATCATATAATTATGTATCTTACCTTGTAGGAAAGATAAGAGAGAGCTCTACAACTTTCATGAGAGCTCTAGGGAAAAATCAGACATCTAGTGGAGCTAATTGGGCTTGGAAGTCAGAACACGAGTTTTGTGACTGTAACCCAAATAATGTGCAGTAATCATTGCATAATTTAAGTTTAAGGAACTGAAATGGGCTAAAAATTTGACATCTGAAATTTAAGACCCATATCTACAACTTTTATGAAGAACACAAGAACTCAATCGGACAGCTTAGAGGTCATATTGGGTCTGAAAGTCAAAACAGATGTGTTGAAACTGGGCGCAGTAATTAGGTCATATCTTGGGCTGTAGGACAAATTTTTGGATGATTTTGGTGGCACTAGAAAGCTGAGACAATTTCCTATAACTTTCATGAGACCACTTTTGCTTCATTCTTGAGTTCATCACTAAATGATTTTAGAGACAAGAAATTTCAATAATTTTCCACTCACAAAAGTTCTTTGGCATTTTCCTCTCATCCACCCACTCATCCACCCACTCATCCACTCACTCATTAATCAATTCCCTTATCATTTATTATCCCTAATCCTTTATAAAATGGACTATAGGCAGATCATTTGGGTAATCTTGGCTTAGCTTAGATTATGCTATTGTGTTATTTGTTGTAATTTTCTTTTATTCTAAGTCGAAATTATGTTCATCTTTTTCTTCTGCTCTCTTTCTTTCTTCTTGCTCATGGGTAACTAATTCTCATCTTGCTTGGGTGAAGAAGTGAAGCTTTTGGTAATAAAATAAGGTTAGATTAATTTCTTTCTTGTGCTTAAATGATATATTATCAAGTGATCATTATACGTATTATATTTTGTTTTCAATCAATTTAGAAACCCTCCTTGTAAAGTGGAGTTATTGATTCATTGTAGACAAATGGTTTGGCACAATGAATGCTTGAACCCATTTACAAGTATAGGTGTTGGTAAATAATTAAAGGAACTATAATATAACTACGTATATAATTCTAAATGGACTTTGAATGTTTTATTCTCTGATTAGAACCTCCGTTATGCGTGGATTTCAATTGAGTTATAAAAAAAATAAATCTTGTCCTTAATTTATTACCAAAAGTGGATCTCCTAACCCAAGCAAGTTCTTTAATTTAATTGTAAACAAGTTTTATTATCTTTATTGTTGTGACAAAGCCTTCCCTTACCTCAAAGAATTTTTCTTCATCAATTCCCTGTGGATCGACCTCAGACTCCCGAGAAATTTATTACTTGAGACAACCTGCACTTGGATTTGCATCCTTTAACCTCCATCAAGTTTTTTGTACCGTTGCCGGGGACTTGATTTGTAGTTTTAATTTAATGAGGTTCTCTTTCTTTAAGTAAATTTCATCATCTTGTATATTCATCATCTAGTAAATTCTATCTCTGCTCTTTTAATTTACTAACTTACTAACTTTCTAATTTTTTATTTATGTCATTTATTTATATTTACTAACTTTTAATTTATGTCATTTATTTTTGCTTACTAACTTTTATTTTCTGCTCTTTAACTTTTAATTTACGTTATTTATTTTTTGCTCTCTAACTTTTTAATTTCTGTTATTTATTATTGCTTTCTAACGTAATGAAATAATCTTTCTTCTTCTCTTCTCTTTCACCGGCTCTAGTGGGGCTCTGCCTCTCTTCGATTTTTATATTTTAAATTTATTTTCTGTAATTTACTTTTTGCACTTTACTTTCTGCACTTTATTTTTTTGTATTTTAACTTGCTGCACTTTCTAACTTACTAATTATTAACTCTCTAATTATCTAACTTTTTTACTTTATCAGTTATCTAACTTTTTACTTATTAATATTTATTGGGTGGTTGGTTTATATCACATCCTTGTTAATATTTAATGGCTGGTGTAAACTGCCTACTTGTACATTATTTTTTTCTAGTTTAAGTCATTTATTTATACTTAATTGGTATCGTGATTTAAATTCTGGTCGTTTAGTTAAAATTAATCCTGGTACTTTATATATTGATTTGTTTGAATCACAATCACACACAATTGACACAATGGCTGAAAATGAAAGTGTACATAATGAACATGAAAATCAATCGTTGCGAACTATGCATGAATATTTGCAACTACCTCAAAATTTTAGTCCATCATGCTTTATATTTCCACTCAATGCCAACAATTTTAGATTTAAGCTAGGTATGATTTATTTACTTCCAAATTTTCATGGTTTAGAATCTGAAAGCCTACATTTACATCTGAAAGAATTTGAGGAAGTATGTATTGCTTTCAATGACCAAAATTGCACTGAAGAGGTTATCAAGCTTAAATTGTTTCCTTTTTCTTTAAAAGATAAAGAAAAAACTTGGCTTCACACTTTGAAACTAAGATCAATTGGCACATGACAAGAAATGTAAGGTGAGTTCTTAAAGAAATTTGTTCCAACACATAAAACTAATGCTATGAAAAGACAAATCCAAAATTTTTTCCAAAATTCAAATGAAGCATATTTTTAATGTTGGGAACGGTTTAAAGATTTGCTAAATTCTTGCCCACATCATGGTTTTGAAAAATGGCACACTATAAGCTTCTTTTATGAAGGTTTAACACCTGAAACCAAACAATTTGTGAAAACAATGTGCAATGGTGATTTTCTTGACAAAGAACCTTATGAAGCTTTAGACTATTTAAAGCAGATGGCTGAAAATTCTCAATCTTGGCATAGTACTAACCCTTCTAAAAATTCAATTAGATCTAACCTTGCAAGTGCTAATAAAGGAAAATATCACCTTAGTCAAGAGGAAGATCTAAATGCTAGGTTTGCCAGTTTGGCTAGAAAAATTAAAGCAATGGAATTAGGAAAAGCAAAAGAAATCAAATCTGTGCAAAATGAAGAAATTTGTGGCATTTGTGATGACTTAGGACACTCAACACATGAATGTCCTAAGATTCCTATTTTTAAAGAAGTTGTACATGAGCAAGTAAATGCAATGAATAATTTTAAAAAGCCATTTACATCTTCTTTTTCAGATACATACAATCTGGGTTAGAGAAATCACCCGAACTTCAGCTGGAGAAATAATAATCAGCCACAATCCGTGCAACCACCTCCTCCTCAGGCACAACAAGACTCTCAAAATTCTCAAGGATATGCACCTTATGTCCCACCATATAGGAAAAACCTTGAAGAAACACTGCATGCATTCATAGAAAAGCAAGAGGCTGTTAATAAACAAAACAATCAAACCATGACTGACATAAAAGAAACTCTTGCTAAACTTTCTTCTACACTCACCATTCACGAGAAAGGAAAATTTCCTTCTTAACCTCAACCAAATCCCAAGGGTTTGTACAGTCTAAATAATGGGAGTTCATAAAACTAGCAAATGGACTAAGTCAAGTCAGTGATAACTCTTAGAAGTGAAAAGGTTGTTGAAAAACAAATTCCTAAACCTTATGAGAAAGAAGATGAACCAATTCCCCAAGAAAATGAAGAAGTTGACCAAAAAGAGACCAAACTCTCGTTTGCACCCCCATTCCTCAAGCATTAAACAATTCAAGGAAATTGAACCATAACACTAAAATTTTTGAAATTTTAAAACAAGTAAAGATCAATATTCCTCTGTTAGATACTATCAAACAAATTCCTTCTTATACCAAATATTTGAAGGACTTGTGCACAGTTAAAAAGAAACTAAATGTGAAAAAGAAAACATTTTTGGCTGAACAGGTAAGCTCCATTCTTCAGAATAATAGTACGATGAAGTATAAAGACCCTGGTTGTCTTACAGTTTCATGCATTATTGGAGAACATAAAATTGAAAAAGCTTTACTTGATCTTGGTGCTAGTGTCAATTTGCTTCCATATTTAGTTTATCAACAACTCAACTTAGGTGAGTTAAAACTAACTTTTGTAACTCTTCTACTTGCCGATAGATTAATTAAAATTCCAAGAAGAATAGTGGAAGATGTGTTAGTTCAAGTTGATAAATTCATATATCCTGTGAATTTTATTATCTTGGATATTGAACCTATGGTTGATAGTTGCAAGTCAATTCCTGTTATTTTAGGTCGTCCATTTTTAGCAACATCTAATGCTTTGATAAATTGCAGAAATAGAGTGGTGAAGCTAACATTTGGAAACATGACACTGGAGCTCAATGTTTTTAACATGTGCAAGCAACCACAGGAAGTCCTTGATGAAAAGGAGGAAGTTGAAGGAATTGAAGCCATTATAGATGATCATCTTCAAACAAGGAGTTCTTCTGACCCATTAAAAATTTGTTTAGTCAATTCATTTGATTCAGGCATGCAATTAGAAGATGATATCTCTGAAATATGTTCTTTGCTTGATTGTACACAGGTAATAGAGTACAAGGGATGGAAGCCAAGATTTGAAGAACTAAAACCCATGAATGATAATGCACATGAAGAAGTACCCACACCAGAACTAAAGCCATTACCTGCTGGGTTGAAGTACACATTTTTGGGAGAAGAGCGAAGCTTTCCAGTGGTAATTTCCTCATCTCTTACTGAAGAACAAGAAGGTATGTTAACAGAAGTTCGTAAAAGGCATAAAAATACAATTGGATGGACATTAAAGGACATAAAAGGCATTAATCCATTAATTTGTATACATAGAATACATCTAGAGGATAATGCTAAAACTTCTCAACAACCTTAAAAAAGATTAAATCCACACATGAAAGAGGTAGTTAGAGCTGAAGTCCTTGAATTGCTTGATGTTGGAATTATCTATCATATCTCTGATAGTCAGTGAGTAAGCCCTACACAAGTTGTGCCTAAGAAATCTGGAATAACAGTGGTTGAAAATGATAAAAGTGAATTAATACCTACGCGAGTCTCACCTAGTTGGCGTATGTGTATTGATTTTAAAAAATTAAATGCTGCTATTAGGAAAGATCATTTTCCCTTACCATTTCTTGATCAAATTCTGGAAAGGGTTGCAGGACATCTATACTACTGTTTTCTTGATGGTTATTCGGGTTATAATCAAATACTAATTGCATTGGAGATCAAGAAAAGATCACTTTTACATGTCCCTTTGATACTTTTGCATATAGAAGAATGTCTTTTCGCCTTTGTAATGCTCCGGTAACATTCCAAAGATGCATGTTAAGTATTTTAGTGACATGATTGAGCATTATTTAGAGATTTTCATGGATGACTTGACAATTTTTGAAAATTCTTTTGAAAATTGTCTTGATAATTTGAAAAAAGTTCTTAAAAGATGCGAAGAAAAAGGATTTGTGTTAAATTGGGAAAAATGTCATTACATGGTTACCTCAGGAATAGTGTTAGGTCATGTGATATCTTCTAAAGGAATTGAAGTTGATAAGGCCAAAGTTGAATTAATTGCCCATTTGTCTTCTCCAAAAACAGTCAGAGAAGTTCGTTCCTTTTTAAGACATACAAGATTTTACAGAAGATTCATAAAGGACTTTAGTGTCATATCTAGACCATTATGTAATCTTCTGTTGAAAGATGCACCATTTGATTGGACTCAAGAATGTAAAAAATCTTTTGAAAAATTAATTAGTCTTTTGACATCAGCTCCTATCATGCAATCCCTTGACTGGTCTTTGCCTTTTGAGTTGATGTGTGATGCTAGTGATTTTGCTGTGTGCGTTATTTTAGGCCAAAGAAAGGAAAGTAAGCCTCATGTGATTTGTTACGCAAGTAGAACTTTAAATAGTGCACAAATGAATTACACCACCACTGAAAAAGAACTACTTGATGTAATTTTTGCTGGACAAATTTTGATCTTACTTAATTGGTTCTTCTATTGTGATTCTCACCAATCATGCTGCTATTAGATATTTGATGTCTAAGTAAGATGCTAAACTAAGATTGATACGGTGGATTTTGTTGCTTCAAGAATTCAACATCACAATAAAAGATAAGAAAGGAGCCAAAAATGTCGTTGCTGATCATTTGTCCAAACTTACAACAAGCTCATCTTTTGATAGCACACCCATCAATGATTCTTTTCTTGATGAATTTTTATTTTCTGTTAATTTCATGCCTTGGTTTGCTAACATAGTCAACTTTCTTGTAACAAGAAAGATGTCGCCTCAATGGACGCACCAAGATAAAAGGAAATTTTTGACAGAGGTGAAAATTTTTTATTGGGATGACCCATACTTGTTCAAATATTATCTTGACCAAATCTTTCAGAGGTGTGTGCCTAATAATAAGATAGGTAGTGTCATTAAATTTTGTCACTCAGAAGCATCTGGAGGTCACTTTTCTTCAAAGAAAATAGCTTCGAAAATCTTGCAGTGCAAATTTTATGGGCCCGCTTTATTTAAGAATTGCTATACTTTTTGCAAAAGTTGTGAAATTTGTCAAAAATTGAGCTCAATTTCAAAAAGAAATATGATGCCTCTGAACCTCATCTTTGTCATTGAAATTTTTTATTGTTGGGAGTTGATTTCATGGGCCCATTTCCATCCTCATTTGGATTTGTGTATATTTTGGTTGCAGTTGGTTATGTCTCAAAATGGATTGAGGCGATTCCATGCCGATACAATGATCATAAAATTGTTCTCAAATTTTTAAAAGAAAATATCTTGTGTCAATTTGGAATCCCTCGAGCTATCATCAGTGATGGGGGAACATATTTTTGCAATAAACCATTTGAATCTTTAATGAAGAAATATGGTATTACACAAAAAATTGTCACCCCTTATTACCCTCAGACATATGGACAAGTTGAATTGGCAAATAAGGAGATTAAATAAATTTTGGAAAAAATGGTTAACCCAAATCGTAAAGATTGGTCTTTAAGACTAAATGATGCACTTTGGGCTTACTGTACTGCTTTCAAAACAACTTTGGGCATGTCACCCTATCGATTAGTCTATGAAAAATTTTGTCACTTGCTTGTAGAATTGGAACATAAAGCATTTTGAGCCACTAAAGCTTTCAATCTAAATCTTGATAATGCTTGCAAGATACGCAAATTGTAATTAAATGAATTGGAGGATTTGAGAAACGATGCATATGAAAATTCAAGGCTTTATAAAGCTAGAACAAAAGCTTTTCATGACAAGACAATTTTGAGAAAATCTTTTGAAATTGGTCAAAAAGTTTTGCTTTATAATTCTCATCTACACCTATTACCTGAAAAATTGAGATTTAGGTGGAGTGGCCATTTTGTTGTCAAACATGTGTATCCTCATAGGGGCATAAACATTGAGAATCCTAAGAATCGTAATGTGTTTAAAGTCAATGGACAAAGACTCAAACCATTTCTAGAAAACCAAGTTGATGAGGTAGAATTCATCTCTCTTTTTTATCCTTTTTTATGAATAGAATTTACTCTAATTTTGTTGCCTTCTTTTTTGCAGTTCTTTGTGTTGTCGGTTAAGTGGTGAATAACGGTACTCTGTGACTCTCAATTTGATTTGTTTTTCAGTTTTCTAAAATAACTGAATCCTTTTCCTTTAAAATGGATGTCATTCTTTCAAACCTGAGAAAACATTTTCCTTCCCTCCCTCAAAATGCTCTAACAAAAATCTACAAAGTTAGATGTGAAAGATTGAGATTATTAATGCACAAGGGTATGCCAAAAGATGTATGTTGGATAATTGAAGCAAAGGTCTGACTAGCAGATGAGTTTTCAATTTCATTTGACTCATACATGTCAGGTCTTGGAAGAAGTTTGTATTCTAAAAGGAGAAAAGCAAAAAGGTTACAAGTTTATCACAAATGTGCACGATGGAATTGTAACAAGCGATGTCGTTCTTTGGGGATAGTTTCCGTAAACAAAGAAGATAAAATTTTCTTCATTAAGAATGGACTGAGTAAGGAGTTATTAGATGATATCTTATTAACTCTTGAGATGCATTCTTGTGGATTTATGCATCGTGAACTTCATAATTTGTGGAATCTCTTTGAGGATGAAGAAAAACACTACAGTCTTGGGAATCTGACTCTAAAAGACCTTGTTTGCCAATTTATAAGAAAATTGGATGGGAAGCTTATCCTCTACTCATAGAAGCGTTCAAGCAGCTACTGGACGTTAAACCAGAGGCAGATGTGAACCATATCCACAACAATATGTACATATTATCTTCTTTTTCTTCATGTTTTCAAAACAAAAGAACCAAAAAAGAAAAAAAAATAAAAAAGAGAAAAAAAATAAAAAAAACAAGGTTAAAAGAGACAAAAATGAGAAAAGGAAGGTGAAACTTTAGTTTAACTTGGTCTTTAATTAGATTAGGAACCCCCGATGGATGTCCGTCTTTTCATATACTTGGAAGGAGACCTTCACACACCGGTATATAAATAAGGTTCATGTGCTATACTCTGTAGAGAGCCATTCTCAGTGTCCCAAAGTTTACCTTTTAGGCAAGCTGAGATGATGGGCAGATAGAAGTGCCCCGTTTTGGCATACTCGCTTGACTATGCAACTGAGCTGGATCCTGTGATTTAATGTCATGGGCTCTCTAGTGACCTCTCACTGGTTGTGGTCCTTAGGTGGTGGCTGTCATATTTACGCACTTTAATTAGTTGCGTCGTAACTCAATCCAATATATTCTACAAGCGGGAGGGAGAAGAATTCCAAGATTGGCTAAGTCATCTTGGTATTACTGCACTACTACACTCATGATACCCAGTATAAAGATATGCCATGAAAACTGTATATAAAGGTATGTCATCATTTGTTATTATATTTCTTTTATCTTTGTATGATTTTATTATATTTTGGTTTTGGACAGACGATCCTTTGAGCAGGGTCCTTCAGAGGTTTCTAGACTTCTTTACTCTGATGGTTTTCTTGAAGTAAAAAAGAACCAAAAAAATAAATAAATAAAAAGCAAAAACAAAAACAAAAAAAATTATGTATTTCTTAATTCCAAACTTTTCTAACAACAACCAACCTACCCTTATAGGTGCTATTAATGCCCTTTCCATTCTTTTTCCTATTTAAACACTTCATTTTCTCTACTTTCTTCTAACTCAGAATCATTCAAAGGGAAGGTGAGTATAGAAATAGAAGGTGTTTTTGTTCGTTAACTTAAAAATATATGTGTATTTTGTGGGTCTAAGTATGGGAAGAGTTTAGAGTTTGTAAACGTAGCTACCATTCTTGGTCGATCACTTGCTGCGAGGAATATTCATCTTGTATATGGGGAAGGTTGTCGTGGGTTAATGGGGGTTGTAGCACTTGCTACATATATAGGAGGTAGTCAAGTTTTAGGTGTCATTCCTGGATCTTTAGCTCAACAGAACATCACTAGAAAGACAATCGGGGAGGAACTTAAGGTATCATCAATGCATGAACGAATAAAGATAATGCTTGACAACTCTGATGCATTCATTGCCTTACCAGGTGATTTTGGTACCTTGGAAGAAGTTTTTCAAATTGTCTCTTGGGCCCAACTGAACATCCACCATAAACTCATAGGTTTGTTGAATATAAATAATTTCTTTAATATTTTGTTACTTTTTCTTGACCATGCTGTGGAACAGAAATTTATCGCACCTTTGGCAAGACAATTTATTATCTCTGTTTCTACTATTGATGAGTTGATTGATAAATTAGAAGCTTTTGTTTATAAACCTGACCCAGCAATAGCTCAGATAGATTGGTCAGCAGGAAGCAGTGAGGGAAGCAGGATGAAAAGAAAGTCAGATTTGACACTTCATTTATAGCTTTCTTTTATCTTTGATTTTATTTATCGTACTTTGTTTCTGTTTAAATTTGTGTCAGATTTCTCCAATATGTAATATCTTCTATCTTTTACTCATCTATATTTTAACATTGAGGACAATGTTATGATCTAGTTGGCGGGGAAAGATAGTTGGATAGTTGACCAAAAAAGAATTTTCTTTTTTGGGAAGTATGATATGATTGTCATGGACTTACTAAACTAATGAATGATGGTAAAGTAAGGAGTAATTTTACTCCTGAGACGCATCTAAATTGGAAAGTATGTTTAGTGATATGACTATTAGAAACCTATTCGTAGTAAAACCAATTAAGGATGGCAGAGTAAGGAGTAAATTTTACCTTAGAGGTAAGTTTATTCTTAAGGCGCATCTTAGTTGAGGAAGTAATTATTTTGTGTAGAAGTAACAAATGGATTCTTGGATCTTAGCATAAATTATCTTCTTTCTTAAAAATCACATGCTTGGATATGAATATTGATATGGTGGATTGAGAATGATAGAAATATGCCTTGTGAGATTTTGAGCCTATTGATGAATGAATTGAACATTTGTATCATTCTCTTCTTTCTTATGTGATTTTCACTCGTGGAATTGTTACTCTAGAACTTGCTTTGATTCTTTTTGAGGTTGCATTTTCACATGCATACATAAATATGATTGAGGCATTTTGAAATAGCTACTTTGACTAAATAGTTATCCTTGTATATTTTTCCTTGTGTAACCCCTTTGAGCTTATTTGACTATTCTTTATTTTTAGCTCATTACGTGTCTTCAAAAAAAAGAGAAAAAAAAGAAAAAAAAACATATTTTTACCTAACCTTAGGAAATAAGAGAGCATTGGCCTTGTTTTTGAATAAGTGTGGGGGTGTGTGTACAAAATGATCAAAAAAAAAAAGAACTAACCACTATTACAATCAAAGGATTATCAAAGTCTAGAATAAAGGTAGATGCTTGGAAACAACAGGAAGAAAATGAGAAGGTTCAGGCCTAACAATGAATTCAATTCACCAATTTGGGATTGATCTTCAACAACACATTAGTCAAATATTGGTCATTGTCCTTTATGATGAATGTTTTCAAATATCTTCTCCACTCTAACTGTACCATAATGCTCTTTTATTCTCTTTGGTATTTATCTTCTCATATCTATATTATCCCCTCTCCTTTACCATGATCCCATTACAACCTTGAATAAAGTCTTTTTGATTTTTGTATGCATGTGTTTTGAGTAGCAGAGAAGTAGAAGATAAGCAAGCTTATGGTAGTGCAATTGTTTATGGGTTGATTAGAGTGAAATACTTACCTTTTAAACACTTGAGAGATTGAGAGTGAAATTCTGTGAGGATCTATCATTCTTGATTCATTCTTTTCAACTGAAGTTTCCTTACTTGTTGGTTTGAGATGTGAAGAAATGTTACATCATTAATGCTTTGATCCCTTGAATTTCTTATTGCTCTTCTTGCTTCATCGAGTCTTTTAGAGTTTTTAGCTTTTGAGTCTGTGTTATTTTTCTTTGTCTCTTAACTTTGGTCTTATGTGTTTTGCACAGGAGTACAAAAAACTAAGTGTGGGAAAATTTGATAATCACATATTTTATACATTAATAAACCCTTATTTTTAATCATTTACACTCTCTATGTACTTAATTGATTAAGCTTGGTTATGTTTTGTAAGTTTAGACTCAAATTTGACTTAATTGATTTTTTCATCACTATTTTAGTCTTACACTATTTTTGTATTTCGTTCATATCTTGAGTTTTAGATATCTTATAATTATGTATCTTACTTTGTAGGAAAGATAAGAGAGAGCTCTACAACTTTCATGAAGAGCTCCAGGGAAAAAATGGACATCTAGTGGAGCTAATTAGGCTTGGAAATCAGAATACGAGTTTTATGACTATAACCCGAATAGTGTACAGTAATCATTGCATAATTCGAGTTTAAGCAACTGAAGTGGGCTAAAAATTTGATATCTGAAAGTTAAGACTGATATCTATAACTTTCATGAAGAATACAATAGTTCAATCGGACAGCTTAGAAGTCATATTGGGTCTGGAAGTCAAAACAAAGGTGCTAAAATGGGGCCCGAATAGTCTGCATGGGTCATATCTTGGGCTGTAGGACGAATTTTTGGATGATTTTGGTGGCATTGGAAAGATGAGACAATTTCCTAGAACTTTCATGAAGACCATTTTGCTTCATTTTGACGTTATCCATGAGTTCATCACTGAATGAGTTCGGAGACAAGAAATTTCAATAATTTTTCACTCACAAAAATTCTTTGGCATTTTCCACTCATCCACCCACTCATCCACTCACCCATTAATCAATTCTCTTGTCATTTTGTATCCCTAATCCTCTATAAAAGAGACCATAGGTAGATCATTTGGGTAATTTTGACTTAGCTTAGATTATACTATTGTGTTATTTGTTGTAATTTTCTTTTGTTCTAAGTTGAAATTATGTTCATCTTTTTCTTCTACTCTCTTTCTTTCTTCTTGTTCATGGGTAACTAATTCTTATCTTGCTTGGGTGAAGAAGTGAAGCTTTTGGTAATAAAATAAAATTAAATTAATTTCTTTCTTGTACTTAAATGATATATTATCAAGTGATCATTATACGTATTGTATTTTGTTTCCAATCAATTTAGAAACCCTCCTTGTAAAGTGGAGTTCTTGATTCATTGTAAACAAGTGGTTTGCCACAATGAATGCATGAACTCATTTACAAGTGTAGGTGTTAGTAAATAATTAAAGGAATCATAATATAACTACGTATATAATTCTAAATGAACTTTGAATGTTTTATTCTCTAATTAGAACCTCCGTTGTGCGTGAATTTCAATTGAGTTATAAAAAGAATTAATTTTGTCCTTAATTTATTACCAAAAATGGATCTCCTACCCCAAGCAAGTTCTTTAATTTAATTGTAAACAAGTTTTATTATTTTTATTGTTGTGACAAAGTCTTCCCTTATCTCAAAGAATTTTTCTTCATCAATTCCCTGTGGATTGACCTCAGACTCCCTAGAAATTTATTACTTGAGACAACTTGTACTTGGGTTTGCATCCTTTAATCCGCATCAGACACACACAATTCTACACTTACATAATCACATTGCATTTCATAATTATCATTCCTGAACATTGCATACATGTGAGCATATTGCATCCATATTCATTTCTTGATCCTTGGAAATTGTATGGGCAGTTGCCTAGTATTGATAATATTTTACAATTGTATGGGCGACTGTATAATGTTGATATGATATTTATATTAGTGAATGTCATGAAATATATGAATATTGCTAAGACTTTTTATGTTCTCATCCCTTTCTGTGTTGTCATGGTAAAAGTAGGTCAAGACCCTTCAAAGGGAAAGAAGTAGAAGCATGAAGACTAATTTAGTTTTTAATGCTTTTAGTAGTTAAAGCTTGTATAATGATTTATATTTGTTTTGAGTAAGTTTAGTGTTGTATATATAACTCTTTGCGCTTTTGAGGCTATGATGTATATATGTATGACTTTTTAGTTATGGCTCTCCATGATAATCTTGTATATGTTATGGATTAGATGATGATTATGTTAGAAGTAACATAACTTTTACTATTTATCCAAGTATTTGTTAGTTATACTAGGGTAACAGTATTAGGATGTTACAGAGAGAAAGAGACATGAATCTGAATGAAACCCTAGAAGAAGAGAAGAGAAGTGATGAGAGGAGAAGAGAGTAAAGTGTTCCTAAAACCTCAGGCTCAGGGTCCTCATGCCTTTGGCTCAGGGTCCTCAGTGACAGATAGTGGTGACAGATACCACATTCTGGTCATCTACGTTGCAGAGGATCTAGATCTCCTTGTAGATCTGGTGACACACTGAGTCCTCGTGATGCCCGTAGATCTACACGCGGTTGGTGGGTCGGTGGACCACCTTGTAGATGGTACCACCGCTTCTGTTGCCGATGCGGTTGAGGCGTTCGAGCTTGGAGAGCTTACACAGGTGGGGGAAGAAGAAAACTAAAGAAGAAAAATGGAAGAAGCCTTACCTGGTGGTCGCGTCTTTGTAGAAGGATGGGAAGGGCGAAAATTCCAGATTTCTTTCTAATTCTAACTTTACCAAGTTTTTCTTCTCTTTATTTATCAGGTTTTGCGAGGGATTTACGATAGAAATATCTCATGCTAATCTATTATCGAGGGAATTATTTTAGCGAGAGAAACTTTCGTCGCAAATTCCTCGCTAATCACTACTTTTTTTAGCGAGGGAAACTTTCCGTCGCAAATCCGTCGCTAATCACTAATTTTTTCCACCTTAAATATGTTTTTGGAATTTAGCGAGGGCTAAATTTTTCCTCGTTTATCCCTCACAATTCTCTCGCTAATTAACCAGGAATTAGTGACAAAAATATCCCTTGCTAAATGACTAATTTCTTGTAGTGAGCCTTCAAGCCAAGTTTCAACCTTATCCAAGAATAAGGTATGCTTTGCTTTACTATTTTTAACTTCAAGCCAAGTTTGGTTTAATATTTGTAGGGCTAACGAATGATTTACTACATATTTTATGTAGAAATAAAAGCCTACAAGCCAAGTTGGGACTGGCCAACTGCAAGTCAAGTTATCAACGCAAGCCAACCTCTATCTTCAACCACAGATGGGATACATCAACTCATTGCAACTGCGAGCCAACCTCACAGGCTGCCAAGAATGCTACCTTATTGACTGGAGCGTAGAAGTTTATCATTGGGATACTCAAGTGTGAGATTTCATTCAAGCTAAGTCGGAAGTCAAGTCTTGCAATCAGCCCAAGATGGGAAATCAAAGCAAGTTGGGACTAGAAAGAATAGTGTGGCAAGAAAATGTGAGACACAGTGCATTTGCGCTTCTGCACAGTTTTTTGGGGTTTCATACCTTTTTTTTTTAACTGCACGGTTTTTGGGACTGCATAGCTATTTTTTGGATATAGTTGACAAGTTTTTTTGGGATTTCAATATCTAGATACTGTGCATAGGTTTTTTTGGGACTGCACAATGGGTTTGGGATACATTGGATAGGTGTTTTTTAGGTATATGATGTAAAGCTTACTAGGGGTATAGCATATTATCAACTCCATTTTTTAAGGACAAGATGTGTAGAATCGATCTTGACTATGTAATTATGCACATTTGGTACAATGTCAAACAATATTCCTTGGTTTGAATGGTATTGAATTTCGTTTGAATCAATTCTTAAGTATAGCACTCCCTATTTTATTGCACTGCCAATTCGCATTGCACTTTCAGTTTTATTACATATCATCTGCTAAATAGCAAAACAGCAAACTAGAGTGACATAGATACCAAAGCAAGCCAGGGTAGCATTCCATCTCAATAATTACCAAAGCAATCAACACAAAATACAGCATTGATAACAAATCAAACCAAAGTAGCAGAACTTTAAATTACATAATACATCATTGGCTAACCTAAACCTTACACAACTTAACACCTGCCGTAACACCATAGTTCTACACACTCACACATCAAGACTATAGTGTAGTTTTACAAAATAAAAAGTCCTACACACTCATGCAATAGTCCTACACAATCATTTCAAGACATCTTGCTTGTAACCAACTAGCTTCACTTTAGTACATTTCCAACAAAACCTAGAACAACAAACACCAAATGCATGAACATGGACACCAACAGTCATTCAATTGAGGATTGCATCATTACTAGTTGCTTCTTAACCTTGGAGACATCTTTCTCATTCTCAATTTTCTTACTTTGTCTATTCTTTTTCATTTCTTCCATTTCTTCATTATGAACAAGTGGAGCATTGCATAGAAGAAACATGTCAGTATTGATTGGATTGTACCACTGAAAGAATTCACATGTCTGATCTGTATAAGTGTAAAATAGTCTATTTAGATTGCTTTTGGTAGTTGAAACTCTGATTTCTGCATTTCTTTCACATTTACATGTCTTGTTGTAGTATTTAAGCCCCAATCTTCCTCCACCTTTACTGACACGTGAAGTCATTGTGAACCTAAGCACAAAAACATAATTCAAGTGTCAAAATTAGCTTTGACATTTTATCAAACACGTGTTGTGAAGTTTGTGTAATGTTGCACACTTGAACTCGGGTCCAAGAACAACGATGAAACTAGTGGGAAGTGGTTGAAATATGGTTTACCTGATGAAATCAACAGCTAAATCTTCAATATACATCTTGGATGTTGCACGGTCCTTGGGTCTAGGGTGCTGCAACCTTTGACCAAAGTCTCCAGATTTCAAATAGAGATGCACTCATATGCGTTTGAAATGGAAGGGGTAATTTTGGTATTTCATATATGTAGAGAGTGTAAAAAATTACAATAGAGCTATTATGAGTCACGTGCACCTCATGTGCTCATCAATCTGCTAGTGTAGCTAACAGTCCATCACTTACAGGAGGTGACAGTGTAACAACACATGAAAATTAAGGAAAGATAGTGCAATTTTTGAAACAATGAGGTATCGAATGTAATTAAGGCAAATATCAATAGATGTTACTGTAATTTTCCCTAATTTTATTTATTGTCATCTCTAGAAAATGGAGGTAAATATTTAAAATGGCCAAACTTAGGAATCGAATTTGGTTTCCAGATTCAAACCATAACATGCTAAAATTAATTTTTATTATGTTGCTTTTATTTATACCAAAAATTATCTATTTAATGTAAGTTAGATATATTTATACATTATAAGATATATCTAGTGTTTCAGTTTATATATATATATATATATATATATATATATATATATATATATATATATTAACTGAAACACTAGATATATATATATATAGATTCACTTGGATTGATTCATTCAATAAGAATTTTCATTCTCTAATATTTTTGACAGTCATCTTTGAAAATGCATACAAAAATATCTATAAAATGTTTTTTTGCTGAAACAAAAGCTAAGGTAAATAAAAGTTTATAATGATAGTTATAGACATCGTATTAAGATAGATTGCTAGCAGCAATAATCAAACATATGCTTTTAAAGTAAAGAATCTTCATCGTTATTAATTGATAAATTTTTGTATTATGGAGTCTAAATTTAAGATCTCAGATAATTTTTTTTATCAATATATTACTTTAAATGGCTTAATATGTGTTTTTCTAAAGATATATGTATATTCATTCAAAAAGTAAAAGAATTCATAGCTCAATTCGCATTGGTTTACTTATTAAGATTTTAAAACTTTGCTGTGATATTGTTGTTGAAGGTTCCATCTTCTGTGATATTACTTTTTCTCTTTTCTTATCAAAGTGCTTATTACACCTCTGATATAACAAATAATAAAAGCCATACTCTTTCCTTGTAATAAAAAATGTTAATATCGAAATACCTTTCCTAATAGTGCACTGGCAAATAATCTTAATTTTATATCTCATAAAATATATATATAAGAAAATCGCTCTCTTTTAAGTCGCTCTCTTTTAATTAAGTCCACATTTCTTGTTTGATGTTTTCAAAAAGTGACTTATTAGTATGGTATATTCGTCAATATATTCTCAATTTTATATGAATAATGACACTTGTTATCTTTATAAACTTTTTATAGATTCTTATGAAAGTCATTATATAATACATTAATCTCATTGTAACTTCTTATTTATTTATTTTTGGTAAACTCATTGTAACTTGTTTTTTAATAGGTAAATATGTTTATAAAAGATTTGTAAAATTAGGTAAATATGTAAGTATCATTTTCCATTCCATATGCATATGTAATTACAAATATACAACTTTCTTATAACTGAATAATATTTGAGTTTTATATTTGACATATCATATTTATTCACTAATTTAAGTAACTGTATAACGTTTACGTAAAACACATTACATAAGTACAATATATAATTTAATACGATTTTTTTATTAGACCTCTTGCCACACGTTTGAATACATCAATTCATAAGTCAAGACTGCCGAAACTCAACAGTTTTGCCCTTTCTTGTCCCCCCCCCCCCCCTTTTGCATGTTGTAGCATGATTATGCAAATTATTTTTTTAATGTATAAATCCTTATTAAAGTTGCACGGGGGCTCATCGGAAAATTTTGCAATTATTATTTTCTAATAAAATACTCACATTTTTTTTACTGGAAATAAAATGCTCACATTATATTATATAGTTAAATAATAGATGAAATAACATTTCAAAAATAATAACAATAAATGTTCGTTTGGCTCCTATAATTAAATATGAAATTAGAGTTTGAAATTAAAATTAGACTTCTTAATTTTAATTTTTATGTTTAGAATGTCATTTAAAATTTGAATAATAATTCCATAAATTAATTTCATAAAATTAAAAAATAACTAAATTAAATCTTTCTCAATTCTTAATTTATACCTTAAGAATTACTAATTTTATAATTTAAAAATTAAACTCTTTCTCTCTTCACATTTATTTATGAACAATCATATTTATTGAGATTTTATATTTATATAAAAATTATTTTTTATATTTATATAAAAATTATTATAATAGTTATTTTTTTATAAAATAAAATTCATGAAAAATTTATTTATGAAAAAAATATGATTATTATATTATAAAAATATTATTGTATGAATATTTTTATTAATTTTAATTTTGTAAATAATTTTTTAATGTTTTAGACCATAACTTTAAACAATAAAATTATAATTAAATTTAGAATTACAATTTTTTATCCTAATTTTTTAACAATCACAAACATAAAATTTAAAATTTTAGACTAATTTTAATTCTAAAAGAATTAGAATTAAAATTAAAATTCTATATTTAAATTTCAATTCAACTTTTCAAACGGATCCTAAATGTAAAACAATACAAGTAATTTTTTCTTCATAACAAAGAGGGCCGAAGCCCAAAAACAATCAAATATTAACAAAAATTAAATTTTTTTTTAATGGTTTTATTATTTTTAGGTTGGTTCATGTAAGCTTTTCTATGTTAACAAAGGTTGACTTACTTGGTCAACCTTTCAATCATGACAATAATATAACTTAGGTTCAAATTTAAGAATTTTTCATTAGTAGGTAATCTGTAATTAAATTGTAAATTCTCGTTGAAATTAATAATTTATTTTGACCTTTTATATATCGTGTTTAGCAAATTCAAATGAAAAATAGTAATGTGAATTTTTTTCTTCTCCATCTTGGCCAACATCAGTTCATTTAAAATGAAAAGAATTCATAATTAGAACCAAACCTTGAATATAAATTCTTAAACTACTCCTCAACCTTTAAAACGGGGATACATTAATTACTTTAAATAATTGTAAATTTTATAATGGAAATATCTATATTTTGTATTTAGTTTCTCACTCCAAATCGCTCCTTATGTTTTTAATTTATCTCCTGTTTTCTATAGAAAAGGACATGTTTGCCACTTTTATAGTAAATTAATACGCGTTTAATATAGGGCTTTTTGACATTGACAACATGCTTTTCTTATCGATGTCAATGCTAATTTTGAAAGGAAAAAATTGTTAACTCAAGGAGTTGGTTTAGCTTTGTTATAGCTTGTGATATGTAAAATAAGCATACGTTTATATATATTTGTATCTTAATTACATCAATTATTTTGGATCATATAGTAAAAAATATTCTTATAAATCTTTTAATTCTAACATAAATATAATCTGTATTTGATTAGATTAGATAACTGAATTAATTAAGATACATGAAAATTGACCTAGACACTATTGCAATACCTAAGAAAAGGGGGTGGGGGGGATTGCTTGCGTAGGAATTTGCTCGGTTACTTTAGTAGTAGTGACCAAAATCTTTTTTGTATTTTTTTTCAGCTGAAACCTTTCTAGTAATTAAGATAAGGAAAAAACTTAGATAATTTTTTATAGATATTTTTGGTATTATTCTTCAACAAAAATGTAATATGTGTATATTTTTTTATAGTTTATCAATAAAAATTTAAAAAAATGATGAAATGACTAAAAAATAAAACAAATGTTATAATTTTATTAAAAAATAATACTACAAATACTTAAAAAACTTCATCTAAGTTTTTTCCTTAAGATAAGAGTAAACATTAATTTTGATAATATAAAGATGCACGTAACATCACATTAATATTTCATTAATTAGAAACATTAAATTGGTCCTTTAATAATAATTAATGCATCAATCTTATCATTTAAGGATTAATTTAATTTCATTTTAATGACCAATTTAATGACAAAAATATGACATTAAAGGAACAATTTAATGTAGCATATATTTTTAGAAGATTAATTTAATGTATTTATAAATGAAAATCAATTAATGTTGGCCGAAAATATGACATTAATGTATTTATGAATGACATTAATATTTTTCATATTCTTCAAATCATCCATTTTCATCATTCATGAAAATATTAATTTGTGAACACCTATTTTGAGGTGTCTTGGCCGAAATTCACTATGTTCTAGGGATCAAAAATTAATTCTCTTGTTCTTGAAAAATTTTAACATGAACCCTAATTAAGGGCATCAAAAACCGTAGCCTTCTCCCTTGGCCATTGGAGCCAAAAATTGATTTTCTTTCCATATTCACATCATGGCATACACATATATATTTCATCATAAATACTACAAGCATGCAATATACTTATCATATATATTTTAAGCATACTATCAAAGCCATAAAATCATACATAGCATATCAAGCATAGGCAAATAATTAAAACACATAAACACCCACAAATAAATTACAAGATCATGGATATGAATCCTCACATGGATTCACCATCCATCAAATATAAGACCATCTCTCACCATCATACTTGGTTGGTGAGATGGATCTCCCTCTTACCTCTTGAATATCCTCAAAAACTCTTTGTTTTGCTTCTTTTTCCAAGTCCTTCACCACCAAGGGCTTCTCAAATACAAGACAAAATACATAAAAATTAGTATACTAAGCTTGATTAAGAGGAATCATGGATCAAACATGGTTTAGATCATGAAAAAGAAGAGAATAAGTGAAATTTCCTTACACTTCACCATAAATACCCTATAACTTTGATCTTGAAGAAAGTCCTTGAAGATGAATGATTTAGAGGAAATCTTCAACTTGAAAGTTGTTTAGAATATCATGTAGATTCAAGATCTATGGTTGGATGAAAATAAAAGAGATTGGAGATGGATTTAAGTGTCTTGACCGAATGGTGTGTTTAGGAGAAAAGAATGGAGTTTTTTTTTGTGTTTTGCTTTAGAGAAGATGATAAATAGAAAGAAAATTATGATACAATGATAGAAAACAACACTTTTGGCTTTCTTTGAAGTGTATGGCAGTAGCTCACATGGAGAGAAAGAAGAGAATATTTTTTTTGCTTCTTAAAAATGGTCAATAATGACCAATAATGACCAAGACAACATATAATTGGTGTCTTGAAACTTGGCTAATTTCCTACACTATCATAAAACCGTCCCCCCTCCTTCATGCTCTCCTTGAATGACTAATCTCCTAACCACCATTATTTGAAGCATTTCTAGCCATTGATTAATTTAATGGTTAGGATTTAGGTAGACTTTTGATTTTAGAAGACTTAATCTAGGCCATTGGATCATTCTCCTTTAAATTCTAACCATTAGATGTGTCTCCAAAATGAAGGGTCAAGATTACTTCTTCTTACTTTTAATCTAAGGGTCATAATTAGTCTTTGCTACTTTTTAAGACTAATTCTCCACCATTGATTAAATCTTCATCCAATGGTCATAAATGATTCTTGTTACTTTTTAAGACCAAATCTCCACCCTTGATCAATTCTAAATCCAATGGTTGTAAATGGTCATAACCATTATATAAAACTAAATCTCTACCCTTGATTTAATCTCCATCTAACGGTTATAAATAATCCTATTTACTTTTAAGATCAAATCTCCACCGTTGATCAAGTCTCCATCGTTAATTAAATCAATGGTGGATATCCAAACCACAAATGTTGACTTAAGCAATATAATTTCTATTTTTATCTGCTAAAACCCCACGAAAGATTATATTTACTGTATTTTTATCGTCTGATAAATAAATACAGTGCAAAACACAGTACAATAAAATTTTAGAAACTGTTTCCTGATTCACATTTAGTAAGATCCCTTGTCTCCGTCTAAACAGTATAAATTTTTCTATGTGTAGAAAATTTTTACTTTGCGGGACCCATCTGAGCTCACGTAAGGTCACCTGGGCCCACATAGGACCACCTGAACCCACATACAGTCAAAAAAATTCATAATCATCCACAAAAATCACAAATATTAGAAAACGTATGAAAATCAAGTCAGATTATTAAAAATAATTAATAGTCAAGAGAAATAAATATTTAAAGATTTTCTCCGGCCCGAAAATTATTATTTTCCTGACACATAATAAATCACTTAAAACGATCAAATACGCTGATGGAATAAACAAAATAATTTTACAGTACACAAAAATTATTAAACAGTAAAATTTTATTAACTATTAAAATTATTGTTTAAGAGATAAGAAATTCAGAATATTACGGTAGGACTCAAATTGACATTTACTCTTGACATAATATACTATTGACCCTTTGTTAAAATATATCACTGAAAAATCAACAACTTGTATTGTAAGTAAACTAGTTAATAAAACATCTAACAAATACTTTGTGCTAGGAAATATTGTTGTTGTCTTATATATATATATATATATATATATATATATATATATATATAGAGAGAGAGAGAGAGAGAGAGAGAGAGAGAGAGAGAGAGAGAGAGAGAGAGAGAGAGAGAGAGAGAGAGAGAGAGAGAGAGAATCAATTATTGCTTTGAGAAGAGCTTATCTATAAAAATAATTGCCACCAAAACAACCAAACTCTTTTAGAAAAGTAGTTTCTGATTTCTATGGTGATTACAGAAAAATGGTAAAGCGGCAAGATAGAAAATAAATTGGTACCAAAATGACGGGAAGAAACATGAGTTGTAACTTGTAATTCCATATGTTTTACTGTTTTTATTGGAATCTCTAATAAGCACCATGGGTCTTTTTCTAATTAGAACCAATATTTAGTGGAGCCGACAGGTCCTTCTATGTACCCGGGTCGGCTGCTTTTATAGTATTCTAAACATTCATATAAAATTCTAAACAGAAATTATCAAAAAATATCAAAAAAAAAAAATCCTAAACAATATATATATATATATATATATATATATATATATATATATATATATATATATATATATATATATATATAATACTTTTTTCCTATGTAAACACTTATGAAGCACGGACACGCCGATTATGAAACGTGTCCAGCGTGTTAGACACGTGTCCGTGTCAGACATATAGAGATATCCGTACGACACACGTGTCATGTGTGTCCAAATATGTCCGATTAAAAAAGATTATTTTTTCAATTTAGACACATTTCGGACACGCTCGAACACTTCTCAAACACGTTCAAGCACTTCTCGGATACGACTAGGACATAACTTGAACACGACTCATTAATATTTAAAAAAAAAAAAATTTAATTTTCATGACTAGCGTTCAATTAGTAAGCTTATAATTCACTCAAGCTCACATGACTGACGTTCCAAGCTACTATTTTCACATACCAATATTTTAAGTTTTATCTTTTCACACGCCACTATTAGACTTTTAAGTTTTATCTTTTCACACAAAGACTATTTTCATCATTCCTTCCTTCTACCTGCTCGTACTAAGTCATCCACTTGTCATGAAGCTTGCCTCACATCAATATTCCCTCTAGTTATTTTTTGTATGCACATGTACTTGTACATGATTAATTCTATTATGAGAAGTTAGTTTAGGAGATTTTTTATATTATATCAATAGAAATTATATTCCATATTTTTTAGGAAGGACTTACTAGATAGCAAATATTGACATATATGACATATATTAAAATATTATAAATCTTTAAGCTTATAAAAATGATATTAATGAATTATGATTTTTTTTTCTAAAATTTTGAAATTTTATATATATATGACTTGTCTGTGTCCTACAATTTTTGAAATTGATGTATTCTCATATCCGTATCCATATCATATCTCGTGTCTGTGTCCATATCCGTATCTGTGCTTTATAGGTAAACACACAAATGCATGGTACAACTCTTCATTTTTGCAAGGATGATATTTGCACATTAAAATTTATTATCTTATATCTTTTTATAAATACTAATTTTTTAATGTGATTTATATATAGACATGAAATAAATAAAAAGTGATTTATAGACATGAAAATATTTTATTTAAGGAATGCTAACGTAACAATTAAAGTGATATAAATATTACAGAAGTTTTGATATACAAAGTTTGTTGTTTTGCAAATTTGGTGGCTGCTATCTCTATAGCTTTCTGGCCTCATGTTCATACATACACATAGTACATAGTATATGCAGCTTTAAGAATAGGACATCACAATAATTCACACGGATAAATATTTCATTTTTTTTTCTCAAAAAATTGGATAACTAATTAAGGATTTTTTGTTTAGGGTTGGCCCACGTACCTCACTAGGCTCAAGACCAATAAGACCAATAATAAATCTAAATTTCTAAGAACTTCATATATTTTCTTTTATCATATTAACCTCAAATTACAGGCATTTAACAAATTTTTCATTCATATTATATGGTTTAGAATGACATTAAGGGATGAGATCGTATTATCAGAGGCTAACCCAAGAGATCAATCATTGGTAATTGATTAATAGTTCAATTAATCACGTAATGCTTATAGTTAACTAGATATTTATATATCATTAATTAGATATTTATATATCATTAACCAGATATAAAAATGATGTACAAAAATAATATCCAATTATCATTTTCTAAGATCAATTATGCTAGGCCATGATTCAGGACTAACATTACTATTAAACTAATAACAACCACAAAATGGCCTAGAATTAACTTGCAGAAGACATTTATGATTATTTACTAAAAGAGGTTAGCAACTTAGCAGCATTTCAGACCAATAAAAGTTAGACAGGCAGCAGTTAGTACTTAATTGATAATTAATAAAACAGGAACCGCTTAACTGTATTTTCAGTTCTCACTCACATAGTACACGTTTAAATAGTTGTTATTCTTTATATTACTTTTTCTAATTTTTCTAGAAATATGGATATCTTAAAAACCAATCCAGTCGAATGCAAAAGCAGCACCGGATTTGCGTAAAACCCACTTGATTGCTTCACCAGTTCACCTTCCTCAGGTTCTCTCTCTCTCTCTCTCTCTTAACTTCAATCCTAAGTATGATTTATACCCTCTTCTCTTTAAATCAACACAATTAGTTTTTGAGTTTTCCCCTCTCCACTCAACAATATACATATATATTCCACCTCTCCTGAAACGTTTCAATAACACAAGCACACGGGTAACATTTCACTATATAGAGCCAGTGACCACTTCATAGTTCAGAGCCTTCCTCCATAATAATTAAGAAACATTGTCCTTAAGTCCTTCTTCCCTACAGTCCTCGCACGCATGGGTCGCCATTCTTGTTGTTTAAAGCAAAAACTAAAGAAAGGTTTATGGTCCCCTGAAGAAGATGAGAAGCTATTCAATTACATAACCAGATTTGGTGTTGGGTGCTGGAGTTCAGTTCCCAAACAAGCTGGTAATATATATTAACATGAAGCAAATTCCTCATCTTCTTTTTCTTCTCATCTCTTTTATTTATTAAAATTAATGAAAGAAAAGATACTCACTTGTTTTATGAATTGCAGGACTGCAAAGGTGTGGAAAGAGTTGCAGATTGAGATGGATAAACTATTTGAGGCCTGATTTGAAGAGAGGGATGTTCTCGCAACAGGAAGAGGATCTTATAGTCAGTCTTCATGAAGTTCTTGGAAATAGGTAACGTAATATTGAAGAATGGAATTGATAAAACAGATTTATTTTCTTTGGTACACATTAACAAAAACAAAAAAAAGGGGGTATCTATTGTTAATGCTTCAAACTTCAAAGAGTTTTTGAAATGATTACTTTTCCAATATCAGGTGGGCTCAAATTGCAGCACAGTTGCCAGGAAGAACAGATAATGAGATTAAGAACTTCTGGAATTCATGTTTGAAGAAGAAGCTAATGAAGCAAGGGATTGACCCAGCTACACACAAGCCCCTCCTCAGTACTGAAGTTCATATAAAGGAAGAGAAGGAAAGCAGAGAGACACCATCTATGCTAATACCACTGTCTCAAGGGATTTCAGCTACATCGACAACCTTAGTCCCCTCACAGGGTTCAGCACTTCTAATGAGCAATTCGAATTACCATGATGGGGGCCTAACAGTGACAAAAGCATCAAGAGAAGTTTTCATGAGCAAGCCAGCATTGGACCCCTTGTCCTACTTTGAATTCCAAATGGGTGTTGCTCAGCCAGGTTATAGTTCAAGTGTGAGTCATTTTCAACAAAACCTTAGACCATTTGATCAGAACCAGTTGGGAACCAATTCAAACTATGGATTCTCTTCAATGCCAAGTCTAAATAGTTCTGATCAAGGGAACATGTCGGTAACAGAGTTTTCAGATAACAATTCAGCTTCCAAAATCAGTTCTTTGTTCATGAATGATCAGGTGAAAGAGAGTTCTAGCAATAGCTCAACCATGAGTATTTATACAGGAGCAGCAGGGTGTCAGATGAGTAGCATTATGGAAAATGCAGGGTTCTCATGGGACGGTGAGAACAAGTTGGATCCCTTGTTTCAGTTTCAAGTCAATGGCATAAAATCTGAGGAGTTCAAAACAAGTTCATGGCAACAAGGGCAGCTTCAGACTCACAATTCAATTGATTTCACTAGCTATAATTTAACGTCACTGTCAGAAGATCTAACAGAAGCAAATTTTGATGTATTCCAGCAGATATGAACTGTAAATTCTTTATTTTTTTCTTTTAATTTTTTTAACTCTTTCTCTCATTGAAAGTCGGAAGAAGGTAGAATAGAATGATGTTGATAGTACAGGAAATTTCTAGCAAAAGATTTGAGAATTGAGATGACCCCCCCCCCCCTTCTTTCTCTCTCCGCATATCTCTATTTTTCCTATTGATGTATTTGTTTTCATCAGCAAAAATTTGAATGATTATTATTCCAGTTAATGAGTGAAGCTAATTTTGTTGTGGTCCTGATCTTTCCATATGTCCAACTAATTAATTATTACGTGCAGTTATATAGTGCCAGTATATTCTCCTTTTCCCTTGTTCCTTCTTTCCCAATCTTTTTTGAAAAAAATGAAAAATTTATGGTCCTTATCGTGTTTGCCTTTTGCTGTCTTCCAGAGCAGCTGGTCAAAGACTTAAATATGATAAAGTGTGCTTGGCATATGACATATCGTTATAAATAATTCACATATGTATAATTTTTATTGTCATCTTATTTCTTGCATATTTGTATTTTAATTTTATCACATTCCCTTCGATTAAGTTATGTGAGTACATATAATGTGTATCTAATATCTTTTTTATCGCTATTGGCCGCATTAATTTTAGGTATTTGAAATTCATTAGAAGCACTTTTTAGTCAAGGCAAAAATGATACCCGGCAAGATTAATCTCACTAAAAGTATTAGAAAATAGAATATCTTATAGTCTTACCAAAATAAATAAATAAATAAATAAATATGATAAAAGAAAACCCATAAATTGAAGCAAATGCTTAAATTTTTTTTTCCACGATCCTTCTGCTATATTATCTTACACGCTCGTGTGTTTCTGTACGTCCGTGTATGCACGCATATATATGTAAAAAAATATGAATGGTGAGCTTTGGTAGAGATATTTTGATATTTTGAAGCGCTGGCATAGTTTGGAATAAGAAGATTATCCTGGCCAATCGTATTATGAGCGATACTGTTTTGCTTGCATATGATCCACCTGCGGGCTCCAGGAACCGCCATCAATTTGTGAATGCCTCCAAAAGGTTAAAATTGGCTGCCCAAGATGTGCATTATTGGAGAGAGATACCATAGCTAATGAAGGTCTAAGGGTAGGGTCTTCTGTGTATCATATACGGTTCAAAACAGATGTCCAAATTTGTGCCTGTTTTAAAATCGTCTTTTTAATTTTCTGTGACCACAGGCTGCCCCAACGCACAACATTGCAGTCGTCAGCGCCATAACTTCATGCTTATGGACATATAACTTGCATGGAGATTAATAATATTTATATGTTTGGTGTGCATACATATATCTTAGCTCATCCGGTTTCTGACAGTAGTTTTGAGAAATTATATTATGAGAGAGAGCGAGAGAACGTGACTGTACATTTTATTGCAGATTTATTTGCTCATCAGTTCAATTTTGGGGGCCATATATACCTGTTCCCTATTTTTAATTCTGCAAAAGATAAACAATTCAAAGGAAAGTGAGAGTAGAGATCCCACACAATGATACCATTCACGTCTCTAACTATTTATAGTACATGTTACCTGTTAATACATGCATAAGCCAGTAGTCATAAATTAGAATCAAAGCTTCGCAAAGGCATCCAAAAACAAAAACTAAATTAATTAATTAAATGGTCCCATAGATTTGGAAAATTATGGTGACACTGATGATCAGTTGAGAAATCATATGCAAACGATGTTAAGTACTCCGGCCCGGACCACTCAAATGGTCCTATTTGCTATAAAGCAAATTAAGACCGTGAAAATCACTAGTCAATACTAATTCAATTAGAAAAGCTGTGCATTGAGGTATACAGAACTTCAATGAAGTCTTCTTAATACTCTGTTGATAAAAAAATAAATAATAAAAAACACTCTGATACATAGCCTAAAAAATAAGCTTATAATTGATTACTTAAATAGGAGCGGGACAATGTAAGATAAATAATGATATTCTTCATACAAAACACTATATGCCTTTAAACTTGTGGCCAGTCCTCCAAGTTCGAACAGAATCAATCTCCTCAAAAAAATGGGAAGACACTTTGTAATTCATTATTATTATTATTATTATGAAAAGCATATGAGTGAGGGAAATAATTTATTTTGAGAGGAAAAAGAATAATTATTAACTATGTAAATAATTAAAATTAAAATATAAAATTATATAATTATTTTAAATATTAATTTATGTTAATCTAAATAATAATAGACTTAAATATCTTAAATATATAATTAAAAATTTAATTTCTCACTCATGTATATAAAAATATATATATTTAAGAACAATCGCTCTTTTTAAAATAAAAAGTAGCATAACAGATTATCTTTCTTCTTTTGAAAGAAGAAATATTGTCAGAAAAATTAAAATTAAAATATAATTATTTTAAATGATTATATTATCTTTCAAAATAATTTTCTCTTTTTTGATAACTACACGTGACCGTAACTTTTAATATTGATTATTGGCTATATATATATACATACACACGCACACTTACCATCAAAAGTCAATGTAACAATTATAAAATCTAAAAATCCTGATAGTGTCTAAAATCTACTGTTGTAGCACCATTAGAACGAGTCCTTCTTACTTGTTAGTAAAGGAAGGAGAGGTCTACGCAAGAATTCTCCGTTATTAAATAAAAAAATATGTTTTTATATTCTTTTTTAATAAATATTATATTTTATATTATTTTTTAATAATTATGATTAAGTGAAAGAAAATGATATGATTAATAGTATAAAAAATATAATATAATAAATAATGTAAAAATAATAATGAAAAAAAATAATGATTGTAATAAAGACCTCCCTCTTGTCCACATTTACTTAAAAACAAAACATCACAATTAGTGACAGCTCACGTCAAGAAAAATGTCAACATAGTACATTATAAAAAACTAACGTGATTACATGAAGTGTTTTGGCGTAGCTGCCGGTGGATGAATCACTAGTCATCGACGTAAATTGATTTAAAGCTTGAAATTACGCCAGATATTGACAAGAAGTATGCTCAGCGTATATAAGCCACAGCTAGCATGTCCACACGGTATTCCCAAATTACCAAAGGTTCTTCCGCCAAGCCATGAAGTAAATCAATGCGGTTGTAATTGTGGAGGCAGTTCATCACAGATGCAGAACTAGGATGACTAGAACACCTTAGACTAATTTTTTTTTTTTTCTATCTCATAGGCAAGCCAAAGATTCAGATATCATTCAAGAGTTAATACTACAATAAAATTCAAACAGTCCTTAGAAGTGTGTAATAAAATTCAAAAACTTTCTAAGAATCACTATTACTAAAGACGCGCTGCTGCCGACTTTTACACTATCAAGGTCCTTAATAAAAGAATTATTAGCATTAATAGATTTGCCATAATACTAATCTATATAACTCAAAAGAGGTTGAACGAACTGCCCTCTTAAGGAAGAATAAAGATTCAAGCCTTAAAAACGTTGCTTGTATAAAAAGGGCTTAACTGTATCACTTTGTGTCCTAAAGAATTAATTTTATACTTAAAAGATGTGAAGATGCCTTGAAAAATCAGAAAAATCTTAACCATATAATTAATTCATTAATTTTTCATAAAATAAAATATCATGACTAATGATAGTCCACATAAATTTGTTTTAGCAATAACGAATATATTAAAAAATGTTGAAGTGTTTATGCTAATGAAAGAGATGGTAGAGAAAAGAATTCTCTCACACTTGAAGGTAACTCACTTGATTTGATTTTCTTTGGCTTAGTTGAAATTTCTTAACTTACATGAAAAGCACAAATACAATACTATTTATAGGTATACTTCTTGATAACCGTTATAATAAACTTAATTTCAAAATATTCAATGCACCTATTAATTAAGTACAAATATAGATAAATAATTAAAAACTATAAATACATGAATATATTAATAATTAATTAATTAATTAAGTGAATATATCAAGTTGAGATTTTCAATCACTAATGTATATAATTAGCTAGTCGGCCAAAAATTGATCTAAAACTTGAAATTATGCCAATATTGACATGAAGAAAGATGCTTTAGCCACAGCTGCAGCATGTTCACACTTCACATATTATACGCAAATTACCACAAAGGTTCTGCCGCCAAGCCATGAGAAGTAAATCAAAGGGGTTCTGATTGCGGAGGCAGTCTGTGGTCAAAATCATTAAGCTCTGAGCAATTAGAGGCAATAACATTGGTGTTAAAAGCAGGTTCAATAAATATCATAATTAAACGGCTGCAAAGGCCTTTTCTTTAGACACAACTTACCTCCATTTTTTATGTTTATTATATCTATTCTACTAATTAAATTATGATATGTATTTATTAATATTCTCTCTCTTACTCTCTTTTTTTAAAAAAAAAATACACATGTCATAACTTGATGGGTAAAATAGATGTAATAGACATAAAGAAATAGAATCAAGTTTTATTATTTTCTTTAATACTCACGTCAATTTTGTCAACATCGAAGTTCACTAAATGACAAAACTTGACTCCAACTATGAGAAGAATTATCTCCCTCCAACCCCTCTTAATATGTTGTTATGTGTCTACTAACTCAATTAGGTGATACGAATAAATAATAAAATAAACACATGACAACAAATTAAAGGAATTGGAGAGAGATAGCTCTTTCCCGAGTTAGAGTCAAGTTTTGTCTCTCACTAAAATAAAAACCATTGATTTAATTCTTAAAAATTAAGAGACTAAGATTAACTACTTGTAATCGAGTAAAATGGTTCATTGTTAAGATTTTTTAAATTATAAAGTAATTATAAATTTAGATTAGCCTAAAAAGTAAGTTAAAATTGAGTCCAATCATATTCAATTTTCTTTGATGCTCACTTCAATTTTGTGAGCATCGAAGCTCAGAAAAATAAAAATCGTTGATTTAATTGTTAAAAATTGAGAGACTAGGATTAGCTACTTGTAACTGAGTAAGATGATTAATTGTTAAGATTTTCTAAATTGAAAAGTAATTGTAAATTTAGATCAGCCTAAAAGTAAGTTAAAACTGAGTCCAGCCATATCTAGTGCAGCAAAATGCAAGGAGTATACTGTGAGAATTTACAAATTGTTTCGTAATAAACCATAATATGCTCTCTTTTACGTACACGTTGTTTCGTTGGCCTCTAATCTATATGAATATTCTTCATAATATGCTATTAACAATTGCATTTTGTTATAAATTATAATATATTACCATAAATACACCACAACTGTGGCTTTGAGATTCATAGCAAGGTGTCAATAGGTTCGTGGAACCTGAACTGGCCTTGGAGTTTGAGAAAATGGCTCTTCTGGGCGCTCGTGGTACTCTGCAATGGAGGCAAGACCAGAGCACTTTAGTTGGGAAGGAATAAAATGTAATTTTAATGATAATATAATATACATTAAAAAATAGGTAACTGGCTATCAGCAGTCGTTTTTAGTGAGTATCGATACTCACCACTCACTCCCCTAAGGTGAGTATCGTAGAATTCTCCCGCTGCAAAACCTTTGTTACGGAGTGTGTGAAGCCTTTTTCTTTTTTATCTCTTGTTTTGGTGAAGTCAAAACGTTAACCGATTCAAGACAATTAGTCCATGCCAATAATAAGTATTATACATGCCGACGCAGCTGCTAGCTAGCTGAGGTGTTTCAGCACCATCCAAATTCGTCATAATCAAAAGTACGTAAAAGTATTAATTAAGAAAGAAGCGTGGCAAAAAGAGAAGAGAAATATCAACGATAGTCTACCAAAAGAAGAACAAATCAAACACAGTTGAAGTGAAATACTAATACAGCGCTTTCTTGGTCAACTAAAGGTGCGGCCGACAAGTGATATTGGAATACTTTTGCTGAACAATAGGCTTTGAACTTAACATGTTCTAACTATATATGATAATAAAGGTACACCAACAGGATATTGGCTGTGTGTCTCATATTACTTGAAAGGAAATCAGTGAAAAAAGAATGTTTATGGTGTTAAAGCCCCTTTCCCCGAGGTCCGAGGTCCCACGTAGGTGGTCATTTTATGTTTGGTTTATATGAATTTAGATGAATTTTATGATAATTTATGTCATTAATAATTAAATTATCTTTAATAATTTATGTTTGTCTTCTTTTTTTTATGTTTTTAAGTTTAAAATAGATGTTTTAATATAGTTTTATAAAAATTTGATTGACTCTATTTCAAAAAAGTTGGGCTTAAAATTAAGATGAATTTTAAGTGGTTATTTTCAGGAAGAATGAATCATCTCATATAAAATTTTTACATGATCTTGTTATGTAAAAAGAAAGATACATATAAAAATTTTAATATGGAATCCCAAAGTTAGATCTTTGCAACATCAAAGTTGGCACTTCCTAGAGAAAGGTAAAAAAAATTGAGATTCTAAGTGTTTTTTATATGGTAAAAAATGACAAACCGCGTCCCATACTCCACACTAAAGAGTATTATAAATCTGGTAACCATGCACAAGTGTTACCTAAACTGAGAATAACCTATCTTAAATTACTAGCACATTTTTCAACTAAAAAAGTACCAAAAAAAAAATTTATACGTCAGAATCTTAATCACCAATTAATCAATTTTTTATCTATTCTAACCACGAGAATAGTAACAGTTGTCACCTATTACTTTAAACTTCGAAATTGAGTATAATAACACAAGAAAGAGGTATGTATAATCTTGATTTATACTTCTTCTGAGCTCAATTTACACGTTCATCGTAGAAATGATAGCTAAGTACTTGATTTCTTTTGCAATTGACACCAAATCAAAGAACTCGAGGAATTGAAAGAAAATGAAGTTAGGTAGACACCAATGATGCATGGTGATTGGGGCTTGCAAAGAATGCTTAAGTAATGCGTTGAACTTAACCTCAGCTTTTGCTTCTAGAGGAAATAGATGGACCCTGGCCATGAGATGATGGGAATGAAAGACAATGTCAAAGATAGATTCTCATTGTCATTGGGAATGATGGAGCTTTAGGCCAAAGACCTGAAGAATATAATTACAAGCACAAGTCAGAAGGAATCGATGATAGATTGTAATAAGTTGCGATGAAAATAACGTAGTCCCTACCATCATTGCAAAATATCTTTTCACGATTGTGTTCGACATTTTGCGACTCGTTAACCTGGTAAAAATTGCAAACAAGATACTTTTACCGAATGAAAACGGCTTTTTGGCTTAAAAGTGATTATGACCTTAAACTCCACAAGGGAAACAAACTACTTTTTGTATTTCTTTTGTTTTTATCATTTTGGGGGCTAAAACGAGAAAGCAAACAAACTTGAAAGTACATAAAGCATTCCTTAATTTGAACGTCTTAATAATAGCTTCTCATCAAAGTTAAGCTAGCTGTTGACATCTCTGGAAATGTGTTACTCACTGATTGCGCTTTCCCCGTTAAACTCAAGAAATTTCTAATAACGTATTTAGTGAGTTGATGGACACAGAGCAGTAGCGCGCTTTCTAGTTTTACCGAACTTCCTAATGATTTACTTGGTTTAAAAAAGTAAAGTCGAAGTTGAATTTGCTTCCTCCTCTCAAGACTCAATTACATGAATCCCCTAGAGTTTCTAGCTAAGCATGCAGGTACTAGTTTCCGCAAGCCCAAATGCCAAAATCTTGGAGATTGACAAAACAGACAAATTAAGTTCAGGAAATGTTGTTAACCTGAGAGTAAACCACAAAAACCTATATATATATATGAATCTTACTCTAGTGAGAGGAGTGTTTATTGTGAGAGGTGAGAGGAATAAATATTGACTATTAGATCTTATATGAATAATTAAGATTAAAACATAAATACATTTAACTTTTTTAAGTTGTCATATGACCTTTAAGTAACTTTTAATCTTGACCATTCATGTATGATTGTATGGTCAAGATTTACTCCTTTCATCCTCTCACAATAAAAACTTCTCTCACTAAATATGCTCCTACATATATATATATTATCAATCAAATCTAAAATTTTAAGGATTGATTTGACATTATCCTATAAAAATCACTCGAATCAACTTAATCTATGTACGAGAATGGTTATAGCATAAAACTCAAATTAGAGGTCAATTCTTGGTTGTAGCAGTAGGATCATCTAGTCCGGTCTGATCCAAACAATAATATGTTTTAGCATCTTACTTCCATGTACCTTGTCATCCTTAGTTAAGGCGACAAACAATTTCATGATTACCGATATAGGCTTCGGTATTGTATCTTATACAATGTAATATGTGGCTATTTTTTTTTTTAAGGATTTAATTTTAACATATTATTTTTTTATACTATCATCCACTTATATATCATATTTTTTTATTTTTTTATTATATAATATATTTTTAAATCATTGAAAAGTTTTATTATTATAATTACTACTTAAAAAGTAAATATTTAATGATGTGTCAATATATTATGATAATGTAAAAAACTTTAAAATTATTTAATATTTAAAACAATGTGTCAATACATCATAACAATTCATCAAATTTAAACTCTTTAAGGGTCCATTTGGATCGTGAAATTAGAATTGAAATATAGAATTTTAATTTCAATTCCAATTCTTTCAGAAATAGAATTAGTTCAGAATCTTAAATTTTATGTTTGAGCTTGTCAAAGAATTATGATAAGAAGAAATTATAATTCTAAATTTAATTATAATTTTATTGTTTAAATGTATGATCTAAAATATTAAAAAATTATTTACAAAATTAAAATTAATCAAAATATTCATACAATAATATTTTTATAATATAATAGTCATATTTTTTTCATAAAGAAATTTTTCATGAATTTTTTTAGAAAATAAAATAAATAGCTATTATAATAATTCTTATAAATATACAAATAATTTTCTATATAAATATATAATCCCAATAAATATGATTATTCATAAATAAATGTAAAGAAAGAGAAAGAGAGATTAATTTTTAAGATATAGAATTAGTAATTCTTAAAGCATAGGCTAAGAATTGAAAAAGACTTAACTTAATTATTTTTTAATTCCATGGAATTGGTTTATGGAATTACAATTCTAATTTTAAATAATATTCTAAACATAAAAATTGAAATTAAGAGGTTCAATTCAAATTCTAAGCTCTAATTTCATACTCAATTCTAAGAGTCAAACGGACACTAATTAATATTTAAAATAGGGTATGGCAAACCATATTAAATAAAATATCTAAAATTATATTCATATGGTAAAAAAATTGAATAACTCATAATCAATATTCCTAATGCCACTGTTAATATAAAAATAAACTTTTTCAATTTAAACTTCTTAATAATTTCAATTTGACAAGTTAGACTACAAATTAATACATATTTCAAATTGAGTTAACAAAAGAAAAGCGAAATCGAAATTTTGAAGTTTTGCCAATAGTTAAAGAAAATAATTGCCATTAAATTCGACAGGTATAAATATAAAATATTTGATAGAAATTATATACTTTGAATAAGTGAAAATTGAAGAGGCAAACTATTTGAAGATCTGAAGGAGAATTGAAGCAACTGACACTTAAGCAAAAATTCCAAGTTACAGAAGAGTTTTGAAGTAATAAGGTCTTCAAAGTAGTTATAGGTTTAAAGTTTAAAGTTTAAATTCAAATATTGTAACTTGAATTTGAATTTAGGAAATTAATAGTAGTTGAGTCTGTAATACTAGGACAAGACAATCATTATTGTTAGTTTAAGAAGTTATTTCTGACAAAAACATATGTTATAATCTTGTCAGAATAACGGTTACCACCATTGTCTCTAAATATTCAAGGGGGTAGAGGCATTTAGGTTGATTGAAAATACTTGCACACATTCTCTCACAATTCTTATCAAATCTATCGTAGAAACAAAAGGATAATCATCAAAGGAAATTAGTCAAGTATACCTTCCACCATGCTTTATTTCTGTAATCTTTACCATTTAATGTAGGCTTAAAGCAATTCGTTTACATTTTTTGCAAATTCTCTTCATCTCATGATTGAGTGGTTCTCAAAATTATTTGATTTCTTTTACTTGCTTTCTTTACTTCTCTTTACATTTATGCATCTTTATTGTTTTCGTTTAATTGCTTTAACTTACTTGTTTTCTTTTCACTTAAGCCAAGTTTATTTTTCTACAAGTTTCATTCATTGTTCTTTATTTGCTTTTGATGATCACATATTTTATACATTAATAAACCCTCATTTTTAGTCATTTACACTCTCCATATACTTAATTGATTAAGCCTAGTTATGTTTTATAAGTTTAGACTCAAATTGGACTTAATTGATTTTTTTAGCACTATTTTGGTCTTACGCTATTTCTGTATTTCGACCATATCTTGAGTTCTAAATGTCTGATAATTATGAATTTTACCTTGTAGGAAAGATAAGAGAGAGCTCTACAACTTTGATGCATAGCTCAAAATCTCAATCAAACATCTAGTGAAGCTAATTGGGCTTGGAAGACAGAACACGAGTTTTGTGTCTGAAACCTGAATAGTGTACAGTAATTAGAGCATAACTCGGGCTGCAAGAATTATTTTGGGCTGAAATTTGGACATTTGAAAGTTAAGACCCAGATATAAAACTTTCATGTTGAACACAAAACTTGATTCGGGCTCCTTGATGGTGATATTGGGTCTGAAAGTCAAAACAGAAGTGCTAAAACTGGGCCTGAACAGTCTGTAGTAATTGGGTCATATCTTGGGCTGTAGGACGAATTTTTGGGTGATTCTAGAGCCATTGGAAATTATACAATTTCCTAGAACTTTCATGAAGACCACTTGACTCGAAAATGATGGAATCAATGACTTAAGCAATGAATGATTTCGGAGACAAGAAATCTCAATGATTTTTCACTCTTATCCTCACCATTTGGCATTTTCCACTCATCCACCTACCCCTAATCAGCCCCCTTATCATTTTGTATCCCTAATCCTCTATAAAAGGCACCATTGGCTGACCATTTGGAGCACTTAGTGTTAGGCTTAGTTTTTACAAGTTATGGTTATGCTTGTTTCTTATTTTACTTTGTTGTAATTTTCTCTTATTCTAAAGTGAAGTTATGTTCATCGTTCTCTTTTTCTCTCTTTCTCTCTTCTTATCTATGAGTAACTAAATCTTCATCTTGCTTGGGTGAAAGAGTGAAGCTCTTGGTAATGAAATAAGGTTAGATTATTATATTTTTTGTGCTTAAATGATATATTATTAATTGGACATTATATGTGTTATATTTTGTTTCCAATCAATTTAGAAACCTTCTTTGTATAATGGAGATCTTGATTTATTGTAGACAATAGGATTGGCACAGTGAATGCTTGAACTCATTTATAAATGTTGGTAGATAATTTAAGGAATCATAATATGATTACATATAGAATTGAACTTTGAATGTTATATTTTCCGATTGGAACCTCTATTGTGTGTGGATTTCAATTGAGTTAAAAAAAGAAATAATTTTACTTTTAATTTATTACCAAGAGTGGATTTCCTAACCCAAGTAAGCCCTTAAATTCATTTGTGAACTTATTTTATTACTTTTGGTGTTGTGACATATCCTCTTCTTATCTCAATTAATTTTTCTTCATCAATTCCCTGTGGATCGACCTCGGACTCCCGAGAAATTTACTACTTGAGACAACCTGCACTTGGGTTTGCATCCTTTAATCCCGCAGTCAGCTTTCTTTTTGCTTTATATGTTTTCTTTCATTTACTTGTTAATTTCGATTACATCTGTTATTTCATTACTGTCTAGTCTTTTATTTCGTTTAATTGCATATTTTGAATACTTTCTTTGCTTTTCGATTGTTATATAAGTTCTTGTTATTCTATTTTTATTGATTATTATTCGAATAAAATATACTTTTTGACATTATTTGAAATTCATAAATCACTAAGTACTTGAGAGTCCTTGATAAGAAGAGATTTTTTTTCCCAAAATGATAATATGAATCAAATTTGTTTTTAGATAAAATTTCTAGTAAATAGCCACAATTCAACATCAACATACTATTGTCGTTCATCACCACCCTCCCTTGAAATTCCCTCTCCCCCTCCCTACTTAGTGCTTATCTATTCTTTCACGTACATCCTTACTTTACCTGCTGACTGCGGGATTTAAGGATGCAAACCTAAGTGCAGGTTGTCTCAAGTAATAAATTTCTCAGGAGTTCGAAGTCGATCCACAGGGAATTGATGAAGAAAAATTAATTGAGGTAAGAAAATGATTTGTCACAACACCAAAAGTAATAAAAAGAAGTTCACAAATGAATTTAAGAGCTTGCTTGGGTTAGGAGATCCACTCTTGGTAATTAATTAAAGGTAAGATTATTTCTCTTTATAACTCAATTGAAATCCACACACAACAGAGGTTCCAATCAGAAAATATAACATTCAAAGTTTGATTATATATGCAATCATATTATGATTCCTTTAATTATCTACTAACATTTGTAAATGAGTTCAAGCATTCACTGTGCCAATCCTATTGTCTACAATAAATCAAGATCTCCATTATACAAAGAAGGTTTCTAAATGCATTGGAAACAAAATATAACACATATAATGTCCAATTGATAATATATCATTTAAGCACAAGAAATAGAATAATCTAACCTTATTTCATTACCGAGAGCTTCACTCTTTCACCTAAGCAAGATGAAGATTTAGTTACTCATAGATAAGAAGAAAGAAAGAGAGAAGAAGAGAAAAATGAACATAGTTTCACTTTAGAACAAGAGAAAATTATAACAAAGTAAAACAAGAAACAAGTATAACTATAACTTGTAAAAACTAAGCCTAACACCAAGTGTCCAACCTCAGCTCTCAACACCAAGCTTATGGTGCCTTTTATAGAGGAGTAAGGATACAAAATGACAAGGAGAATGATTAAGAGTAAGTGGATGAGTGGGTGGAGTGGTTGGATGAGTGGTTGAGTGGTTGGATGATTGAATGAGTAGTTGGATTATTGAGATTCTTTGTCTCCGAAATGATTCATTGCTTAAGTCATTGATTCCGTCATTTTCGAGCCAAGTAGTCTTCATGAAAGTTCTAGGAAATTGTCTAAGCTTTCCAATGGTTCTGGAATCACCCAAAAATTCGTCCTACAGCCCAAGATATGAACCAATTACTACAGATTGTTTAGGCCCAATTTCAGCACATCTGTTTCGATTTTTAGACCCAATATCACCATCAAGAAGCCCAAATCAAGTTTTGTATTCAACATGAAAGTTTTAGATCTGGGTCTTAACTTTCAATTGTCCAAATTTCAGCCCAAGATAATTCTTGCAGCCCGAGTTATGCTCTGATTACTGTACACTGTTCAAGTTTCAGACACAAAACTTGTGTTCTGTCTTCCAAGCCCAATTAGCTCCACTAGATGTCTGATTGAGACGTTCAGCTCTCATCAAAGTTGTAGAGCTCTCTCTTATCTTTCTTACAAGGTAAAATTCATAATTATCAGACATTTAGAACTCAAGATATGACCGAAATACAGAAACAACGTAAGACTAAAATAGTACTGAAAAAAATTAATTAAGTCCAATTTGAGTCCAAACTTACAAAACATAACCAGGCTTAATCAATTAAGTACATGGAGAGTGTAAATGACTAAAAATGAGGGTTTATTAATGTATAAAATATGTGATCATCAAATTCTCCCACACTTAGCTTTTTGCACTCCTGGGCAAAACACATAAGACCAAAGTTAGGAGACAAAGAAAAATGACACAGACTCAAAAGCTAAAAACTCTAAAAGACTCGATGAAGCAAGAAGAGCAACAAGAAATTCAAGAGATCAAAGCATTAATGAGGTAACATTTCTTCACATCTCAAACCAACAAGCAAGGAAACTTCAGTTGAAAAGAATGAATCAAGAATGATAGATCCTCACAGAATTTCACTCTCAATCTCTCAAGTGTTTAAAAGGTAAGTATTTCACTCTAATCAACCAATGAACAATTGCACTACCATAAGCTTGCTTATCTTCTACTTCTCCGCTACTCACAACACGTGCATACAAAAATCAAGAGGACTTTATTTAAGGTTGTAATGGGGTTATGGTAAATGAGAGGGGATTGTTGGTGTATGCCCTAGTGGCCAATACGTTTTGTTTGTATTTACATACATTATATTATGCTATTTTATATGAGGCATTTCATTTATTATGTTCTTTTTTTTGGTAAACATGATAAAGTCCTTAGAATAGTAAATTTGATACCATAGGACATCAAGTGGATGACTTGATCGTGAGATCCTATTGGATAAAACACTATTCTTAAATGTCCCTAGTCAAGTATTATTGTTAATTAGGACAACAATAATGCTTTGAGACTAGTATGTGCGTAGATCGATGACCACATCTCACGGGTCATGGATATGAGATATCAAGTCTACACATAGATACATATTAGAGTAATGATGTATTGGACGGACCCGCCATGAGAACGCTACGTGGATCGTTACGTGAGTGTCATAAGCAATTCTCATAGTGATAATGGTGTATGTGGTCCTTTGACCTGAAATCACTACGATTCCTACATGAGGAGTTGTATGTTTTAATGCCATCAAACGTCATCTGTAACAAGATGATTATAAAGTTGGTTATTAGACATACCGCGATACATGTGGAGGGATGTGAGTGACCTAGATGGGATTTGTCCCTCCTACATAACAGAGTGATATCTTCGGGCCCCCGATTGAGTGAGACTATGAAATGCATGGCCATGCTCAAATGAGTCAATATGAGATATTGATCTCATTTGTCATTACTATGTCTACTCGGGAATCGGAAACCGAAGATTGAACTAAACAAGGGTGACACGTTCCATGCCTTGTGTTCAATTTGGATATCCGGACAAAGGGACTAAACTACACGGAAACATTGGTCACAGATAGGTTATGTCAAATCACTGACATTCTCATTACTTGGGTAGCAGTGATGTGTTGCTAGATACCGCTCATCGTTTGTAATATTAAAATGAGATTTTAATATTACTACTAACGTCATGAGAACCCTGCAGGGTCGCACACTTAGAACAGACTAAATTGGAGTAATCGAATCCAAGTTGGACTCGGATTCAATTGTGGGCCTAACTCATGACGGATGGGTTTAGGGTTGCACCACTTACCTTGCTACTGCTCACACTCACTTAAGGCAGCCACTGTTATAAATAGTAATGCTAAGGGGGCTGCTACTAGGTTACATCACAACCCTAGCCGCACCTACAGAAAGTGAGTGAGAGATAGTGAGGTCTTCTTCTCCTCTCTTCGCAGCTAGCACTACGAAACAGAGGCGTGACTCCTTTTGCAAGTCTGTTCGTGTGGATACCGCAGAAACATCGTCGCTATTACGGTGTTGGTGATTCACCTCGCTTGTGTCTGTCACGCTTCAAGAGGTAAAATTTTAAAACCTCGGATTATGGATTTTTCGCATGGATCCTGTGAGGGAATTCTGTTATTCCGCTGCGAGACTTTGATCCGCAAATTCCCAACAGGGATAATATAGATATGCAAAGATAAATACCAAAAAGAATTAAAGAGCATTATGGTACAGTTAGAGTGAAAAAAATGTTTGAGAACATTCATCATAAAGGACAATCACCAATATTTGACTAATGTTTTGTTGAATATCAATCCCAAATTGGTGAATTGAATTCATTATTAGACTTGAACATTTTCCTTTTCTTTTGTTTCCAAGCATCCACCTTTATTCTAAACTCTCATAATCCTTTAATTGCGATGGTCAAACAATTTTTTTTTGTTGATCATTTTACACACACTCCCCCACACTTGTTCAAGAACAAGGTCAATGCTCTCTTATTCCCTAAGGTTGGGTAGAAACATGTTTTTTTTTTGAAGGATGAAATGAGCTTAGAACAAGGAATGGTCAAACAAGTTCAAAGGGATTACACAATGGAAAATATACAAGGATGGCTATTTGGTCAAAGTAGCTATTTCAAAATGTCTCAATTATATTAATGTATACATGTGAAAATGTAGCCTAAAAAAGAATCAAAGCAAGTTCTAGAGTAACAATTCCATGAGTGAAAACTACACAAGAAAGAAGAGAATAGTACAGATATTCAATCCATTCATCAATAGGCTCAAAATCTCACAAGGCATATTTCTATCATTCTCAATCTACCAATTCAACATCCATAACCAAGCATGTGAAATTTAAAAAAGAAGATAATTTATTCAATCATGCTATGATCCCTGAATTTCAATTGCTTCAAAGGATGTGAGAGTTCATTCACTTGAATCTTTCAAAGGAAATCAAAAGACAAAAACTTTGTTACTTCCACATATCAATACTAATTAATTACTACCGAAAAAACTCCTTACTCTGCCACCAATTAAGATGCGTCTCAAGAGTAAATCACCGCTAGTTTAGTAAGTCCATGGCAATCATATCATACTTCCTAAACAAAAACAAAAACAACATTTTTTTTTGGGTTAACTATCCTTCCCCCCCAACTAGATCACAACATTGTCTTCAATGTTAAAATATAGATGAGTAAAGGATAGAAGATATTACCTGTTGGAGAAATCTGACACAAATTTAAACAAAAACAAAGTACGATAAATAAAATCAAAAGTAAAGAAAAACTATAAACGAAGTGTCAAATTTGGCTTTCTTTTCATCCTACTTCCTTCACTGCCTCTTGCTGACCAATCAATCTGAGTTATTGCTGGATCAGGATCATAGATCAAAGGTAAAGGATTTTTTTTTTTTGTGACTTCAAGAAAACCATCAGGGTAAAGAAGTCTAGAAACCCCTGAAGGACCCTGCTCAAAGAATCGTCTGTCCAAAATCAAAATATAGCAAAATCATACAAAAATAAAAGAAATATAATAGTAAATGATGACATACCTGTATGTACAACTTTCATGGCATATCTTTATACTGCGCGTCACCAGTGCAGTAGACATTCAAGAAAAGAGAAAGAAGAAACCATCGTGGGTTTCCATCCTGGGTCTGGAACTTGGAGCGCTCACACTTGGGCTCGTAACATCAACAAAGATGCTAAAATCTGAAACCCGTAATGTCCAAGATCCAAAACATTCCATCCCAGGGCGCTGAGAGCCCCTTCTAATAAAAGAGAGGATCAATCTCAGATGCCTCATACGCTTTGGCAGCCGCGGGTTACTTCTCACTAATAACCAGAGTGGGACACTTCTGCCTGTCCATCAACTCTATAGTGCCTAGATGGTAAACATTGGGTTATGGAGTGCGGCTCTCTACAGAGCATGGTACACGAACTTTTTTAAGGACCAGCGTGCAAAGGTCCACCCAAGTCAATGACGGGTCAGCTAAAAGCTGGGACTCCATAACTAATTAAGGTCATGGTACTCCTTTTGGATCGCCCTTGTTCAGACTTTTTTTTTTCATTTTTTTTAGAAAACATGAAGAAGAAGATAATATGTACAAATTGTTGTGGATATGGCTCACATCTGCCTCTGGTTTAACGTCCAGTAACGGTTTAAACGCCTTCTATGAGTCGAGGATAAGCTTCCCATCTAATTTTCTTATAAATTGGCAAACAGGGTCTTTTAAAGTCAGATTCCCAAGACTGTAAGGTTTTTCTTCATTATGATTGCAAGATTCAGAGGCATCATGTTTCTTTTTGAAATTGAGCCCATCTTTTGACAATTTTTCACAACTTTTGCAAAAAGTATAGCAGTCCTTAAATAAAGTGAGCCAATAAAATTCACACTGCAAGATTTTCGCAGCTATTTTCTTTGAAGAAAAGTGATCTCCACATGCTTCTGAGTGACAAAATTTAATGACACTACCTACCTCATTGTCAAGCACATATCTCTAAAAGATTTGGTCAGGATAATATTTGAACAAGTATGGGTCATCCCAATAAAAAATTTTCACCTCTGTTAAAAATTTCTTCTTATCTTGGTGTGTCCATTGAGGCGACATCTTTTCTTCTTGTTCTTCAGTAAGAGACGAGGAAATTACCACAGGAAAACTTTACTTTTCTCCCAAAAATGTGTACTTTAACCCAGCAGGTAATGGCTTTAGTTCCGGTGTGGGTACTTCTTCATGGGCATTATCATTCATAGGTTTTAGCTCTTCGAATTTTGGCTTTCTTCCTTTGTATTTTATTTCCTCTGTACAATCAAACAAATCAAATGAATAAACTAAACAAACTTCTAATGGGTCAGAAGAACTCCCTTTTTTAAGATGATCATCTATAATGGCTTCAATTCCTTCAACTTCCTCATTTTCATCAAGGACTTCCTGTGGTTGCTTGCACATGTTAAAAACATTAAGATCCAGTGTCATGTTTCCAAATGTTAGCTTCATCACTCCATTTCTGCAATTTATCAAAGCATTTGATGTTGCTAAAAATGGATGTCCTAAGATAACAGGAATTGACTTGCAACTATCAACCATAGGTTCAGTATCCAAGACAATAAAATCCACAGGATATATGAATTTATCAACTTGAACCAACACATCTTCTACTATTCCTCTTGGAATTTTAATTGATCTATCGGCAAGTAGAAGAATTACAGAAGTTGGTTTTAACTCACCTAAGTTGAGTTGCTGATAATCTGAATATGGAAGCAAATTGACACTAGCACCAAGATCAAGTAAAGCTTTTTCAATTTTATGTTCTCCAATAATGCATGAAACTGTAGGACAACCAGGATCTTTATATTTCAACGCATTATTATTCTGAAGAATGGAGCTTACCTGTTCAGTCAAAAATGCTTTCTTTTTCACATTTAGTTTCCTATTAACTGTAAACAAGTCCTTCAAATATTTGGCATAAGAAGGAATCTGTTTGATAGCATCTAACAAAGGAATATTGATCTTCACTTGTTTCAAAATTTCAAAAATTCTAGTGTTATGGTCCAATTTATTTGGATTTTTCAATGCTTGAGGAAATGGGGGTGAAGGTGAGAGTTTGGTCGCCTTTTGGTCAACTTCTTCATTTTCTTGGGGAATTGGCTCATCTTCTTTCTCACAAGATTCGGGGATTTGTTTTTCAACAACTTTTCCACTCCTAAGAGTTATCACTGACTGGACTTGGTCCATTTGTTGGTTTTCTGAACTCTCCTCATTTGGACTGTACTGACCCTTGGGATTTGGTTGAGGTTGAGAAAGAAATTTTCCTTTCTCATGAATGATGAGTGCAGAAGAAAGTTTAGCAAGAGTTTCTTTTATGTCAATCATGGTTTGATTGTTTTGTTTATTAATGGCCTCTTACTTTTCTATGAATGCATGCAGTGTTCCTTCAAGATTTTTCCTATATGGTGGGACATAAGGTGCATATCCTTGAGAATTTTGAGAGTCCTGTTGTGCCTGAGGAGGTGGTGGTTGCACAAATTGTGACTGATTATTATTCCTCCAGCTAAAATTCGGGTGATTTCTCCATCCTGGATTGTATATATCTGAAAAAAAAGAAGTAAATGGCTTGTTAAAATTATTCATTGCATTTACCTGCTCATGTACAACTTCTTTAAAAACAGGTATCTTAGGACATTCATGTGTTGAGTGTCCTCAGTCATCACAAATGCCACAAATTTCTTTATTTTGCACAGATTTGATTTCTTTTGCTTTTCTTAATTCTATGGCTTCAACCTTTCTAGCCAAACTGGCAAATCTAGCATTTAGATCTTCCTCTTGACTAAGGTGATATTTTCTTTTATTAGCACTTGCAAGGTTAGATTTAATTGAATTTTCAAAAGTGTTAGTACTATGCCAAGATTGAGAATTTTCAGCCAACTGGTTCAAATAGTCTAAAGCTTCATCAAGTTCTTTATCAAGAAACTCATCATTGCACATTGTTTCCACAAATTATTTAGTTTCAGGTGTTAAACCTTCATAAAAGAAGCTTATAGTGCGCCATTTTTCAAAATCATGATATGGACAAGAATTTAACAAATCTTTAAACCGTTCCCAACATTGAAAATATGCTTCATTTGAATTTTGGAAAAAATTGTGGATGTCTTTTCATAGCATTAGTTTTATGTGTTGGAAAAAAATTCTTCAAGAACTCACCTTGTATTTCTTGCCATATGCCAATTGATCTTGGATTCAAAGTGTTAAGCCAAGATTTTGCTTTATCTTTTAAAGGAAAAGGAAACAATTTAAGCTTAACAATCTCTTCAGTGTAATTTTGATCAATGAAGGCAATACATACTTCCTCAAATTCTTTCAGATGTAAATATGGACTTTCAAATTCTAAACCATGAAAATTAGGAAGTAAAGAAATCATACCTGACTTAAATCTAAAATTGTTGGTATTGAGTGGAAAGATAAAACATGATGGACTAGAACTTCGAGGTGATTGCAAATATTCACGCATGGTTCGCAACGGTTGATTTTCATGTTCATCATGTACACTTACATTGTTAGCCATTGTGTCAATTGTGTGTGATTGTGATTCAAACAAATTAATATATAAAGTACCATGATTAATTTTGACTAAACGACCTGAATTTAAATCACGATACTAATTAAGTATAAATACATAAATAACTTAAAATAAATAAACAAAAATAATGTACAAGCTGGCGGTGTAACCCATCATTAAATATTAAGAAAGATGTGGTATAAAATAACCACCGAAATAAAAATAAAAATAAAATACAAAAAATAAAGTGCAGAAATTAAAATACAAAAACTAAAGTGCCGAAAGTAAATTTAAAATAAGAAAACAGGAGAGTGACAGAAGCAGTGCAAAAGAAAAGAGAAGAAGAAATATTATTTCATTAAGTTAGATTATTACGAAAAAATAAATAACGAGAAAAGTAAAAGGGAGAGTTTCCCCACTAAGTTAGTGCGTAAAATAAAAGAGAGTCACCCCATCGATGAAAAAAAATGACAAAAATAAATAAATAAAATTAAAAAATAAAAATAAATGACATAAATATAAAAAGTTAGAAAGTTAGTATGTTAGCAAGTTAGTAAGTTAGAGTTAGATAATTAGAAAATTAGAGAGTTAGTAAAGAAACTAAAGGATCGGCAAGCCGATCTTTTGCTCCGGTAAGGGAGAAGAGAGAATAGATGTTATTAAAGAAAACGAACCTCAATAAATCAAAACTTCAAATCAACTCCCCGACAACGACGCCAAAAACTTGACTGCGGGATTTAAAGATGCAAACCCAAGTGCAGGTTGTCTCAAGTAATAAATTTCTCAGGAGTCCGAGGTCGATCCACAGGGAATTGATGAAGAAAAATTAATTGAGGTAAGAAAATAATTTGTCACAACACCAAAAGTAATAAAAGAAGTTCACAAATGAATTTAAGAGCTTGCTTGGGTTACGAGATCCACTCTTGGTAATTAATTAAAGGTAAGATTTTTTCTTTTTATAACTCAATTGAAATCCACACACAACGGAGGTTCAAATCGGAAAATATAACATTCAAAGTTCAATTATATATGTAATTATATTATGATTCATTTAATTATCTACCAACATTTGTAAATGAGTTCAGGCATTCACTGTACCAATCCTATTGTCTACAATAAATCAAGATCTCCATTATACAAAGAAGTTTTCTAAATTCATTGGAAACAAAATATAACACATATAATGTCCAATTGATAATATATCATTTAAGCACAAGAAATAGAATAATCTAACCTTATTTCATTACCGAGAGCTTCACTCTTTCACCCAAGCAAGATGAAGATTTAGTTACTCATAGATAAGAAGAAAGAAAGAGAGAAGAAGAGAAAGATGAACATAGCTTCACTTTAGAACAAGAGAAAATTATAACAAAGTAAAACAAGAAACAAGCATAACCATAACTTGTAAAAACTAAGCCTAACACCAAATGTCCAACCTCAGCTCTCAACACCAAGCTTATGGTGCCTTTTATAGAGGAGTAGGGATACAAAATGACAAGGAGAATGATTAAGAGTAGGTGGATGAGTGGGTAGAGTGGTTGGATGAGTTGTTGAGTAGTTGGATGATTGGATGAGTAGTTGGATTATTGAGATTCTTTGTCTCTGAAATAATTCATTACTTAAGTCATTGATTCCTTCATTTTCGAGCCAAGTGGTCTTCATGAAAGTTCTAGGAAATTGTCTAAGATTTCTAATGACTCTGGAATCACCCAAAAATTCGTCCTACAGCCTAAGATATGACTCAATTACTACAGACTGTTCAGGCCCAGTTTTAGCACCTCTATTTTGACTTTCAGACCCAATATCACCATCAGTGAGCCCGAATCAAGTTTTGTGTTCAACATGAAAGTTTTAGATCTGGGTCTTAACTTTCAAATGTCTAAATTTCAGCCCAAGATAATTCTTGCAGCCCGATTTATGCTCTGATTACTGTACATTGTTCATGTTTCAGACACAAAACTTGTGTTCTGTCTTCCAAGCCCAATTAGCTCCACTAGATGTATGATTGAGACTGAGCTCTTCATCAAAGTTGTAGAGCTCTATCTTATCTTTCCTACAAGGTAAAATTCATAATTATCAGATATTTAGAACTCAAGATATGGCCGAAATACAGAAACAGCGTAAGACTAAAATAGTGCTGAAAAAAAATCAATTAAGTCCAATTTGAGTCTAAACTTACAAAACATAACTAGGCTTAATCAATTAAGTACATGGAGAGTGTAAATGACTAAAAATGAGAGTTTATTAATGTATAAAATATGTGATCATCAAATTCCCCCACACTTAGCTTTTTGCACTCCTGGGCAAAACACATAAGACCAAAGTTAGGAGACAAAGAAAAATGACACAGACTCAAAAGCTAAAAACTCTAAAAGACTTGATGAAGCAAAAAGAGCAACAAGAAATTCAAGGGATCAAAGCATTAATGAGGTAACATTTCTTCACATCTCAAACCAACAAGTAAGGAAACTTCAGTTGAAAAAAATGAATCAAGAATGATAGATCCTCACAGAATTTCACTCTCAATCTCTCAAGTGTTTAAAAGGTAAGTATTTCACTCTAATCAACCTATGAACAATTGCACTACCATAAGTTTGCTTATCTTCTACTTGTCCGCTACTCACAACACGTGCATACAAAAATCAAGAGGACTTTATTCAAGGTTGTAATGGGGTCATGGTAAATGAGAGGGAATAATATAGATATGCAAAGATAAATGCCAAAGAGAATAAAAAAGCATTATGGTACAGTTAGAGTGAAGAAAATGTTTGAGAACATTCATCATAAAGGACAATCACTAATATTTGACTAATGTTTTGTTGAAGATCAATCCCAAATTGGTGAATTGAATTCATTGTTAGACTTGAACATTCTCCTTTTCTTCCTGTTGTTTCCAAGCATCCACCTTTATTCAAAACTCTCATAATCCTTTAATTGCGGTGGTCAAATAATTTTTTTTTGTTGATCATTTTGCACACACTCCCCTACACTTGTTCAAAAATAACGTCAATGCTCTCTTATTCCCTAAGGTTGGGTAAAAACATGCGTTTTTTTATTGAAGGATGAAATGAAATTAGAACAAGGAATGGTCAAACAAGTTCAAAGGGATTACACAATGAAAAATATACAAAGATGACTATTTGGTCAAAGTAGCTATTTCAAAATGTCTCAATCATATTAATGTATGCATGTGAAAATATAGTCTCAAAAAGAATCAAAGCAAGTTCTACAGTAACAATTCCATGAGTGAAAACCACACAACAAAGAAGAGAATGGTACAGATATTCAATCCATTTATCAATAGGCTCAAAATCTCACAAGGCATATTTCTATCATTTTCAATTCACCAAGTCAACATCCATAACCAAGCATATGAAATTTAAGAAAGAAGATAATTTATTCAATCATGCTATGATCCTTGAATTTCAATTGCTTCAAAGGATGTGAGAGTGCATTCACTTGAATCTTTCAAAGGAAATCAAAAGACAAAAACTTTGTTACTTCCACATATCAAAACTAATTAATAACTACTGCAAAAACTCCTTACTCTGCCACCAATTAAGATACGTCTCAAGAGTAAATCACCGCAAGGGCAAAACTACTCCTTACTCTACCATCCTTCATTAGTTTAGTAAGTCCATGACAATCATATCATACTTCCCAAACAAAAACAAAAACAACATTTTTTTTTGGGTTAACTATCTTTCCCCCCCAATTAGATCACAACATTGTCCTCAATGTTAAAATATAGATAAGTAAAGGATAGAAGATATTACCTGTTAGAGAAATCTGACACAAATTTAAAAAAAAACAAAGTACGATAAATAAAATCAAAAGTAAAGAAAAATTATAAACGAAGTATCAAATCTGACTTTCTTTTCATCCTGCTGACCAATCAATCTGAGCTATTGCTGGATCAGGATCAAAGATCAAAGGTAAAGAAATTTTTTTTTATTGACTTCAAGAAAACCATCAGGGTAAAGAAGTCTAGAAACCCCTGAAGGACCCTACTCAAAGGATCGTATGTCCAAAACTAAAATATAGCAAAATCATACAAAAATAAAAGAAATATAATAGTAAATGATGACATACCTGTATGTACAGCTTTCATGGCATATCTTTATACTGTGCGTCACCAATGTAGTAGACATTCAAGAAAGGAGAAAGAAGAAACCATCGTGGGTTTCTATCCTGGGTCTGGAACTTGGAGCGCTCACACTTAGGCTCGTAACATCAACAAAGATGCTAAATTCTGAAACCCGTAATATCCAAGATCCAAAACATCCCATCCCAGGGCGCTGAGAGCCCCTTCTAATAAAAGAGAGGATCAAGCTCAGATGCCTCATACGCTTTGGCAGCCGCAGGTTACTTCTCACTAATAACCAGAGTGGGACACTTCTGCCTATCCATTAACTCCATGATGCCTAGATGGTAAACATTGGGTTATGGAGTACGGCTCTCTACAGAGCATGGTACACGAACTTTTTTAAGGACCAGCGTGCAAAGGTCCACCCGAGTCAATGACGGGTCAGCCAAAGGCTGAGGCTCCACAACTAATTAAAGTCATGGTACTCCTTCCGGATCACCCTTGTTCAGACTTTTTTTTTCATTTTTTTTAGAAAACATGAAGAAGAAGAAGAAGAAGAAGATAATATGTACAGATTGTTGTGGATATGGCTCACATATGCCTCTGGTTTAACATCCAGTAACGGCTTAAATGCCTTCTATGAGTCGAGGATAAGCTTCCCATCCAATTTTCTTATAATTTGGCAAACAGGGTCTTTTAGAGTCAGATTCCCAAGACTGTAGGGTTTTTCTTCATCATGATTGCAAGATTCAGAGGCATCATGTTTCTTTTTGAAATTAAGCCCATCTTTTGACAATTTTTCACAACTTTTGCAAAAAGTATAGCAGTCTTTAAATAAAGTGGGCCAATAAAATCTACATTGCAAGAATTTCGTAGCTGTTTTCTTTGAAGAAAAGTGACCTCCACATGTTTCTGAGTGACAAAATTTAATGACACTACTCAAAGACACGCAATAACAACATCTCCATCTCAGAGACACGCAATCGTCCATACAATTGCAGTGTTTATGAGTTTATGTCATGATAGCAACCGCTCATACAATTGCCATGTTATGCCAAGGTATGTCTAATGTATATGCCTATGCAATAACTTAAGTATGAAGTGAATAATGCATGATACCAAATCCATGGTAACGTCATGAATGCATGAGTCATGAACAAAGTAATAGAAGTCACATCCATAACCTTGGACAAGCACTGGAAGTCCATCCAGAAAATAACACTTCAGGTAGTGAAATCCATCAACTACACGGTCTTCAAAACGGAGAGGAAGTCCATCCTAAGGAAATTCATCCTTAACAACACACAAATATAAATAGTATACCATACACCGCAAATATGTTTCACAATCATATCATGCACAACAATTAATAATTACATCACATAATTAGTTCCATAATTAATTTATATGCACATCAAGTTCATTTTACAACCATTTTATCCAAATACTCTTAAAAGTAATTTAACACTCTCAAAAGAGTAAACATGAGTGATTCTAACACTTATGGAAACTCACTTTCTGAATTCACATTTCACAATATATATGTGTATATCCATGCCTAATTACCTCACATAATTAGTAATTATAAATCACTTTGATTTATCACCTTCTCACTTAATTAAATACCCTTATTAAGGTCTCATAACACTTGTAAAGACATACATGAAAAGTTCCAACACTTAAGAACTTCCAAGAACATCAAAAACACATTTTTGAAGATTCTGGAGCTCACGCCGCGGCACCACCTGTGCCACGCTGCGGCGCCCTACTCTCGGGTTACAATATTGAAAGTACATCAGTCTCACGCCGCAGCTCTAGCATCAGAGCATGAATTCTGCAGAATTCTGCAGTAGCGGGTTACTGTTCCATTGGAACAAAACCCTCCTCTAATCACTCAAACTTCACATCCAAATGATTTACAACCTTCCACAAGGTTCAACTACACATAGCAATTCTTATTTCACTTTAATTTCACTTAATCATACCACTTTGTGAATCAAAATCCACACTTAACCTAAACCCCCAAATATGACATAAAATGGGAATCAAGGTATTCCAAGGCTGAAAATCCAACTTCTTGCTTCCATCAAACTAAAAACATGCTATTCTCTATCTTTCTAACAAGATTCATGCATTTACTAACATAAATACAATTCTCATACTTCAAAACCCCATATCCCCCATCAAGTCCCCATAAACCCAATGAAGAAGATGAAGTTAAGAAGTAAAACAAACTTTCCCCCTATCTCTTGTAGACAAAGATGAAGATGAAGCCAAGGATGAGCCATGGAAGATCCAAGCTCCACTTGATTCTTCTTCCTTTCCCCTTTCTCTTTTTCTTCCTTCTCCTTCTTCTTTTCTCTTTCTCTTTTCTCTTTTCTTTCTTTTTGTTTTCTGCTTCTCCTTCTCCTCTCAACCGAGAGTTAATAGGGAAAAATAGGAGAAAAAGTCTATTTTGCCCCTAAAACTATACTGAAACTTATATCTGCTAAGAACATTCAGATTTTACCAAATCTAATTCTCTAACCTCCAACAGGCTTAAAATAAATCCTATGATTCATTAAAAATCTGTTTTTACCATTTCCATATTTTTCCATATCTGCTGACTGTCAATCTGGTATTAAAACACACAACCAGTATGCTTAAAAATACCAAACTAACCTTGATAAATCTCAAATTTTAACTGTAGCACACTTCACACATTTGTGATCTAGAAATAAACTCTCCACATTTATTTCCATAAACTAAGCAATTTCAGCCACTTCCGGAGCTAAAAACAGTTATTTTTCACATATAGTGTTGCAGCAAAGTGCCTAAACGTGCTCAGAAAGTCACAAAACTTAACAGACTTGTTAAGAAAGTATTAGGCTACCTCCGTATCCATATACAAGCCTAACATGTTTTTCCAGAGTATTACACTAATCCCTATAGCTCTGCCCAAGGCTTTAGGAAAATATGTTGTAGAAATGAGCTCACATGTTTCCATTTCAATATTTTCTATCAATAAATGCATTTTCGAATTATCTTACTTTTTTAGTTTTTGCCCAACCATTACATTAACCTTTATTCATTACCTTATTTTTACTTGTGTCAACATCAATAAATGCATATCTGAAAGTGACTCTCTTGAAAATAACAGTGTTATGACCTCATTATATGATTTTGACCATTTCATTAATCATGTTAATGAGGATAATGATAATAATTGGGAACCTTCTTCTGAGCTAATGAGATATATAGAACAAGAGGCAAAGAAATTCAACCCCATGAATAGTCAACCGAAGTGATTAATTTAGGGATGAAGGATGATAAAAAAGAAGTTATTGTCACTTCCATGAAAGAAGATGAGCGAAGCAAGTTAGTTAAGCTCTTATCTGATTATTGCGACATTTTCGCATGGTCGTACTAAGACATGCCTGGGCTAGATGCTAGCATAGTTGAGCATAAATTGCCATTAAGACTAGAATATCCTCCCGTCAAGCAAAAGTTGAGACAAATGAAGATAAAGATATCACTAAAAATTAGAGAAGATGTTAAAAGGCAATTTGATGCAGGTTTCCTGGCTGTTGCAAAGTACCCTCAATGGGTCATCAACATTGTCCCTGTCCCAAAAAAAGATGGGAAAGTAAGAATGTGCATTGACTATAGAGATTTGAATAGGGCCAGTCCTAAAGACAACTTTCTTTTACCTTACATTGATGTTTTTGTGGACTACACTGGTCAACTTTCATTTTTCTCCTTCATGGATGGTTTTTCGGAATGTAATCAGATCAAGATGGCATCTGAAGGCATGGAGAAGACCACATTCATTACTTTGTGGGGAACTTTTGGCTACAAAGTGATGCTATTTGGACTAAAAAATGCAAGAGAACCTTATCAAATGGAAATGGTGTCATTGTTCCATGACATGATACACAAAGAAATAGAAGTTTACGTAGACAACATGATTTCAAAGTCTAGAATGGAAGAAGACCATGTTGTTAATTTGCAAAAGCTCTTTGAACGGTTGAGAAAGTTCAGGCTCAGACTGAATCCTGCTAAATGCACTTTTGGTGTAAAATCAGGCAAGCTTTTAGAGTTTGTGGTTAGCCAGAAAGGGATAGAAGTTGATCCAGACAAAGTTTGAGCAATCATAGAAATACTAGCTCCTCGCACTACAAAAGAAGTTCATGGCTTTTTGGGGAGGCTAAACTATATTGTTAGATTTATATCCTAGTTGACTGTGACGTGTGAGCCAATTTTCAAGTTATTGCGTAAAAATCAGACAGTAGAATAGAATGAAGATTGTCAGATAACATTTGAGAAGATCAAACAATATCTACAAAAACCCCCAGTTTTGGTACCTCTAGTGCTAGGAAGGCATCTCATCATGTACTTGACTATGTTGGATGAATCCATGGGCTATGTACTAGGGCAGCACGATGAAACTAGTAGAAAGGAACATGCCATCTATTACTTGAGTAAGAAGTTTACCAACTATAAGGCAAAATACTCATTGTTGGAACGTCATTGTTGGAACGCATGTTTTGTGCTTTGGCATAGGTGGCCCATCGTTTAAGGCAGTATGTGTTGTGTTACACCACTTGGTTAATGTCCAAAATAGACCCAATCAAGTACATCTTTGAAAAGCCTACTCTCACTGGGAGGATTGCACGTTAGCAAGTTTTGCTATCAGAATATGATATTGTCTATGTCACCCAAAAAGTAATAAAATGCAGCGCTCTTGCAGAATTCTTGGCTAGTCAACCTATGGAGGATTATGGGTCTATGCAGTGTGAATTCCCAAATGAAGATATAATGACTCTATTCAAAGAAGAAGAATCCTTAAAAAAATAAAAATGAACTTTATTGTTTGACGGAGCTTCTAATTCACTAGGGCATGGAATTGGAGCCATACTAATTTCCCCTAAAAGTAATTTCATTCTAATCACTGCTAGATTGTGCTTTGACTGTACAAACAACATAACTGAGTATGAAGTATGTGCCATGGGAATCCAATCAGCGATACAATCCAAGGCAAAAGTTCTTGAGGTATAGGGGGACTCCACCTTGGTCATTCATCAGCTAAAGGGAGAATGGGAAACTTGAGATGCCAAGTTAATCCCTTATCATGCTTTCATCAAGGATTGAATAACTTAATGAAGTCACATTCCATCATGTCCCTCGGGAAGATAATCAGTTGGTTGATGCCTTAGCCACATTGTCGTCAATGTTCAATGTCAGCCATGATAGGGACTTGCCCCTTATAAAAATAGAAAGTTGTGACCAACTGACATATTGTCAAATGGTAAAAGTGGCGCCAGATGAGAAACCGTGGTATTATGACATCAAATGCTTTATCAAGAGTAGATGGTACCCTCTAGATGCTTCAGAAAATGACAAAAGGATCCTTAGAAGATTCACAATGGGTTTCTTTCTAAATAGAGAAGTGCTCTATAAGAGAAACCACGACATGGTGTTACTAAAATGTGTTGATGCAACGGAGGAAGAGAAAATCATCAGAGATGTTCATGAAGGTTCTTTTGGAACTCATGCAAATGGGCATGTAATGGCAAGAAAGATACTAAGAATTAAGTACTATTGGTAGACAATGAAAACCGACTGCTTCAATTATGTGAAGAAGTGTTATAAATGTTAGACATAAGCTGATAAAGTTCATGCACCACCAGTACCTTTGAATGTTTTAACAACACCTTGGTCATTCTCGATGTAGGGAATGGATGTCATAGGGCCTAATGAACTGAAGGCTTTAAATGAACATCATTTTATTCTTGTTGCAATTAATTACTTCACAAAATGGGTCGAAGCTGCTTCTAATGCTAATATGACCAGGAATGTAGTGATCAGGTTTGTCCAAAGGGAATTGATTTGTCATTACGGTTTACTAAGCAAAATTATCACTGACAATGCCACTAATTTGAACAATAAGATGATGAAGGAGATGTGTGAGAGTTTCAAAATTGAGCACCACAATTCCTCACCCTATCACCCCAAGATGAATGGGGCAGTTGAGGCAGCAAACAAGAACATCAAGAAGATTGTTCAGAAGATGGTTGTAACATACAAAGATTGGCATGAAATGCTACCATTTGCACTGCATGGCTATCGCACCTCCGTTTGTACTTCAATTAGGGCAACCCCTTTCTCTTTGGTTTATGGAAGCAGTACTCCCTATTGAAGTGGAAATCCCGTCATTAAAAGTGTTGATGGAGGTAGGATTAGAAGAAGTTGAATGGGTCCAAACTCGACTTGATCAGTTGAACCTTATTGAAGGAATGAGATTAACTGCACTATGTCTTGGCCAGCTTTACCAGAAGAGAATGATGAAAGCTTATGCAAAAAAGGTGTGTCCTCGACAGTTTCAAGAAGAAGACCTAGTACTTAAGAAGATTCTTCCAATTCAAAAGGATTATCAAGGAAAATGGACTTCAAACTATGAGGGACCTTATGTCATGAGAAATGCCTTCTCGGGAGGGGCCTTGATTCTCACAAATATAGTTGGTGAAGATTTACCACTTCTTGTAAATTCAGATGCAGTCAAAATGTATTATACTTAAAAAGAAAGCAAAAAAAAAAAAAAGAAAGCAAAAAAAAAAAGACAAAAGTGGCTTGTTAGGATGAAAACCTGAAAAGGTGACCTAAGTGTTACCAAGTGGCCTCAAGACTCTAGAGGGGGGTGAACTAAGTTTAAAAAAACCTTTCGTAAATCTTTCGAAAACCTGTTGATTACCAATTTTCGTTGAAGCTATTTATTGATAGAAATGAATGAATGGATAAGATAGAAAGATATTGCCCACTAATAAACCAACTAAGAGGGAAATATTCAAACAAGCAAATAAACTAATGCACAAATGTAAAGAGAAGAGTTTAGAGAATCAAACACAATGGTTTATCCTAGTTCAACCACCCCTTGAGGATTCGCACTTTTGCTAAAAACATAGAAAAATATAAAGAGTATGTGCAAAACATGTATTGATGCTCAATCAAGGTTTTCAGAATATTTCTCTAACCTCATCAATGCCCAACAACCTTACATTTAAAGCCCATTAAAGTTTAGAGTCGTTGGGGGTAGTTGAGAAGCATTAAATGCTTCATTATAGCCATTGCCCTCTGTTTCTAGAAAACCACGTTATTCGAATAACACGATGGTAATTCGAATAAAGCTTTAAATAGCACGCAGATGAAAAACTTGTTGGAAAACGTTATTCGAATAACACGAGTGTCATTCGAATAAGTCATTTAAAAATTGGTTTTTGGGAAACATGTTATTCGAATAAAACAGGGTGTTATTCGAATAACCCATTTGAAATTTGAAGTACCTTTGTTCACTTTAAACGTTTATTCGAATAAGACAGAGCTTTATTCGAATAAAGCTTGATCAGTTGATTTACTTGGCTTCTCTGACTTTTGTTATTCGAACAAGGGAGGCCTTATTTGAACAAATCTTGTTTACTTTGAATTTTTGGCTTTCTCCTAATTTCTGTTATTCGAATAAAGTGACATTTATTCGAATAGGCTATGTAAAATACGTTTTGTCAACAATGAGGCAATGCCAAGAGATTTCAAGTGGTCATATATACTTTTTGGCACTTAGAATTTGTTTCTTTGAAAAACCAAAAACTATTTTGAAGCTTTTGAAATCAAGTGCGCTATTCATGTTCTTTGAAGAGCAAGTTATGGAACATTTGTGTGAATCACATTATACCTTTACATATTAATCTAAGTCCTAAAGCTAATCTTGAAGGTCATGGACTTGATCTTGCAACATCTTCATGTTTGTTATCATCAAAACAAAATCTTTCAAGAGATACTAGCCAATTACACTAGGCAAAAATTAGAGCAACCCACTAGGTTGAAAACTCAAAAAGAGCAACCTAGGCAAAAATTAGGATAAAAAAAATGGTACTTGACACATCTAAAGAAGCAGAGTTGCCTCAAGTCACAAACTGGGGCAGTTTGAGTTTATTAAGACCAAATTGGGGCAATATGAATTTATAATGAAAAATCTCAGAGATTTAGGCTAAACTGGGACAATTTGAATATATGAAGTCTTGTCGTGAAACGCTTTTAATGCGTGAAAACTAGGCCAAATCATATTCTTAGAAACAGACCAAGGAGTGTTTAAGGTCGCGTACATAGGAAACTAACATTGATCATCCTAGAGAGCATCACTGGAAGAGCTGGAAAACTCCACTCCAACATTTTTTCTATGAACCTTTCAATTCTAATCCTTTTGTACCGCCTTTCCTATACTTTTCCTTTTTGTAATGATAATCCATTTTCGTTGCAACCCATTGTTGATTTAATATGTATTTCTCATGATAGATTTATATTCAGACGTGAAAAATATGACAATATTGCAAAAGCATTTAGATTTGCTTTAACAATTTCGAAGGGTCGTGGGAAACACAATGAAGTCCCGATAAGGTATTGAAGAGAAAAGAAAGAATAACTAGGAAAATCATAAAGTCAATCAACAAATTTCGTTACTATTTAACATTGATCCTGTTGTGGGAAGAAGTCCTTAAGGGTTGTGGAACCAAGAGCTATTCAGCTAAAGCTCTGATGTGTCAATTTTGTTTACCTACTTTGTTCATGAGAATCTCTGCAGTAGGACATCCATTATATCATGGATCATCTCAAGCATTACATGCATTTACAAAATAAACACCATTTCTTTTTAGTTCCCAAGTCCTCGCACCCATCACTTTAAGTTTTCTATCAAGCTTCGGCGGATACTTGACTCTGCAAGCTTTTTACATTTTTTGCTTTCATTTTAAGTTTCAGTGGATACTCGACTCCGCAAGCTTCCTGCTCTAAGTTTTCTGTCAAGCTTCGGTGGATACCTGACTTCGCAAGTTTTTTTTATCTTTTCTGCTTTGAGTTTTCTGTCAAGCTTACCTGACTCCGCAAGCTTTTTACCTTCTGGTATAAGTTTTCTATCAAACTTCAACGAATACATGACTCCGTAAGCTTTTTACATTTCTGCTTTAAGTTTTCTATTAAGCTTCGGTGGATACCCGACTCCACAAGCTTTCTACATTTCTGCTTTAAGTTTTCTGTCAAGCTTCGGCAGATACTCGACTCTGCAAACTTCCTACTTTAAGCTTTTTGTTAAGTTTTAGAGGATACTTAACTCCACAAGCTTTTCACCTTTTTTTACTTGAAGTTTTTTTGTCAAGGTTCGAAGGATACCTGACTTCACAAGCTTCCTGCTTTAAGTTTTCTGTCAAGCTTCGACGGATACTCGATTTCACAAGCTTTTTACCTTTTCTGCTTTGAGTTTTCTGTTAAGCTTCAGCGGATACCCAACTCCACAAGATTTTTACCTTTTTGCTTTAAGTTTTCTGTCAAGCTTCAGCGGATACTCGATTCCGCAAGCTTTTTACCTTTGTTCCTGTCAAGGTTCAGTGGATACCCAACTCCGCAAGCTTCTTACCTTTGTTCCTGTCAAGCTTCGGCAAATGCCCGGCTCTACAAGCTTTCTTACCCTTTTGTTAAGCTTTAACAAGTACCTGACTCCATAAGCTATTGGCCTTTCTATCAAGCTTCAATGGATCTTCGTACTCATTGCCTTTAAGTTTCCGGGTCCCTGTACCCATTTCTTTTAGGTCTTTGGGTCCATGTACCTGTGATCTTTACCTTTCGAGGTCCTCATACCCTATGTTTTTACTTTGTTTTAATGCCTGTTGCATTTTGCATTGATCTGCACAAGAAAATTTTCATGGACAAAATTGAATCAATTCATTTACTTTCCATTTAGTTTAAATGTAAAACAAAAGGGGACAACTGTTGATACCCAATTTTGTCCATAAAATTTTTATTTTTGTTGCTTAATCAAGAATTAATACTTTTGTGTTAAATGATGCTTAATTGTAATATTTTGAACACATTGTTTTCTTTTTCTAGATTTTATTTACTTGCATCTTATTTAAATTACTACTTTTTCTTATTTGTGAAAAAAAAAAAAAAAAAAATAAAATAAAATATAAAATATTAAAATTACTTTTTTTCTTTTTTTTTCCTTTTCTTATAATTAAAAAAAAAAAAACAAAAAAATAGAAAAGAGAAAATTAAAAAATAATAATAATAAATTAATTAATTACACAACACAGCTATAGTACTAGCTATTCAACCTCTGCATCCTCCAATCTTGGCAGGACCTATAGCTGTGCAGGGACTAAAGAGTGATCTTGTCAAGCTTCTCCACGTCTGGCTCAAGGGACTCTATCAATCACTCTTTATAACTCTTCGATGCAAAGCAACCGCCATTCTACAAGCTTAAGAGAAGGAAGATCATAGCTAGACAGAGCTAGAGACATAAAGGAGCTGACTTGAGAAGACAGAGGCTCTATAACATGGTCACCACAAGCAATCGTCATTTTGGCTCAAGCTATCTTCCCCCTATAAATACCCAAATGAGTAGAAGAAGAAATTTTTTTCCCTTGGCTCTAACACCAGTAATCTAACCTTCAACACAAAACAAATTTTCTATAAAAAAATAATAATAATAAAATAAAAAAGCACCTAACCACAGCCTCAGTCACTTCCGGCAACCCGAACCACTAAGCCACAACCAGCGCCAGATTTGCAACTCGCGAGCTTTGCCATCTCACTACCCAAGTAGTCGTGCCATGTGCATCGTCGCGCCTCCACCTTCACCACATCGTCCAACCAACAGCCAAGCCTGAACCCGCGGCTCACCCACATGACCTGCAACCCAGATCTCTTTACCATCGTCGTTCCTGGATCTCTCTCAACCCCAAATCCTCGCCCCGCCTAGATCTGTCACTTGGGCACCTCGAATCGCCGACGTCCTTTGAACCATCTCCCGCGAACCACCACCTCGTAGATCTGTCACTCTCCAGCCTATTGTCAGTGACCCGCAACCCATCGCTCTCCACCTCATCTCAACCGCAACCCTAGCGCGGGAAAACTGTGCCCCCCAACCTATATCCACTCCAGCAACCGTGAGCCATTTTCGTCCAACACCGTCGTACACTGTCACACCCCCACCAACCAGCACCGAGAGGAGCCGCAGTAGACCTAACCGTCAAGCCTCCATGCCATTGACAGAGACACGCTATGCGTTTCCCACTGTCTTGTTGCGCCGCTGCTCGCATCGTGCTCCACACGCAGCCATCAACAACTGCGGCCCAGATCTCATGTGTCACCGTCCTCCATCGTGCCCTAAATCCCAGCATGAGCTCCATCCAGTGTGCCGCTCCACCGTGTGCTCCATCCACTGCATCGCTCCACCAGAAGCGCCGCCCTGAGTCATTGTCTCGGCCACATCATCACTCTTTGGCCCAGATTTGCGAGCCCAGCCACCATCGGCCCACCATGGCATCACTAGCCTCCATCGAACCTCGTTTCACTCCAGAATGCCAGAGCCCCCTTCCCTTCATTTTTATATGCTAAGTGGTGATAAATTCTTATCTTATTCTGCTTTCAATTTTTTTTTGGGTTAGGTTAATCTCTTTTGGGCCAAGTATTGGGTAAATAATTGGGTATTTTATTGTTGTTTTTTAAAAGTTTTAGGTAGCTGAGTGTTGGGTTAATGCAAATTTGAGTCTTATTGCTTTTCTGTTCATGAAAAAAAAAAGAAAATGAGTTAAAAATATAATATCTAATTTCTAATTAAAAAAAATTGTAGTTAATTTTTTCTAAAAAAAATGTTGTTTCTAAAATAAAAAATGATGAAAATACTAAAAAAATTAACAAATAATTAAAAAAAACCAAAAATGAAAAATGTGTTCAAAAATCCTGTGCATGAATGGATCTTTTTTTAAAACAAAATTCCTTTTCAAAAATTCTTTTCATAATTAAAATCAACCAACCCACAGTCGTTTTTAAAGAACTATATGACTTTGAATTTCTCACTACACCCAGAGATACGTCTGAGCATAATCTCTATTTTGTTAAGCCAAATTAATTTTCATAATGTGTTTTTTTTTTTATATAGTTACAATGTGTTTTTTTAAGGAGTAAAATAAATATATATGAGATTATTAAAAATTGCACAACTAACTTAAGGTACCATTCCTTGAACGCGTAATGTAGGGTGGTAACACATTTCCTACCTATAATCGACTCCCGAATCCAAACTCATTTTCCAAAAGACCAGTTTTTCTAATTAAAGGGTTCTTCTAATGTTTTCCTAATTTAAATAAACATTGATGACGACTCCATTAATTTTCAAAAACTATATCACAATCCCGGTTGCGACACTAGTAGTTACCCCTTTTGATACATCACTTATCACTTTGTTAAGAGGATGATATCTTGAACTATTCCATTCCTTGAAAAGGACCATGATTTGTGAATCTTCTTATCTTGGGGGATCAACTTGACTTTCCTCTTGCCTCTTGGCTTCTTTCTCCTTGTTCTCCAAGTGTGTTCTTGCAAAGATTTCTACAACATCATCAACAAAATCTTTTCTCGATCCATTTGAGTTAGTTTCATCAAAAGCAACATGAATGGACTCTTCTATGGTCATAGTCCTTTTATTGTAAACTCTAAAAGCTTTACTATGATTAGAATAACCAAGAAATATACCTTCATGTGATTTTGCATCAAACTTCCCAAAGTTATCATTTCCATTATTTAAAACAAAGCATTTACATCTAAAGACTTGAAAGTGTGAAACATTTGGCTTCCTTCCTTTGTATAGCTCATAGGAGGTTTTCTTTAAAATTGGCATTATTAAGACCCTATTCATTTCATAACAAACGGTACTTACCATATCTATCCAAAAATACTTAGGAAGATTAGCCTCATTAAGCATAGTTCTTGTCATTTCTTCTAAAGATCTAATTTTTCTTTCTACAACTCTATTTTGTTATAGAGTTTTAGGGGCTGAAAAATTATGTTCAATGTCATATTTATCACAAACGGTTTCAAACTCATGGTTTTCAAACTCACCACCATGATCACTTCTTATAGATGCAATGCTAAAACTTTTTTCATTTTGGATAACTTTGACAAGTTTCTTAAAGGCTTAAAAAACATCATTTTTATAAGATAGGAATAATGTCTATGTAAACCTAGAAAAATTGTAACACCCTTGTGGGGATGTCACATATATAAAGAAAATAAAAGAAAGATAAATAAAATCTACCCAAGTTGTAAAACATTGTTACATACTACTACGGGTTGTAAAAATATTTCCTGTTAAATAGAATATTATTAAATAAAATAATGCGAAAACATAAAATAAACAGAATAACATCACACATAATATACATATGATCCAAGTTATAAGTTATACAAATAATTTACAATTATATCTACAAATATTTAGACAAAAACAGTAAACAGAAACAGTAAAGAGTCAATATATACATACGCAGACGCGCCCAAAAATACACAACATAAACATTTAATCCTCTGATGGATCACTCTCAGGAAACTCATCAGAAGATAAATATCCAGGATGCCTCGACACTCGGCGGAAACGAGACCGCGCAGTCGATACGATACTCATCTCACTAGGTTCAGTGGACACACCACCCCAATGACGCCTAAGAGATAAGGGCAACTCTAAGTGCAAAAACACAGTAGTCATCATCACTGGCTCTCCATCAAACATATGACGTAGGGACACAGTCAGCTATCCCACGTAAGTCACTGAGTCTCTATCTCCCCGCAGATGCCAAGCTAACGATCCACCGTGAAACTCGAGTGTCACAAAACCCAAAAATCCTGGCACCGCCATACCCAAACAAATCAGTCCAATGGATATGGATGATCAGATGGTTCTTGGTCGTCGTACTGATCTTCGGCTTGTTGCTCCTCTTCCTCCTCAGGATACAAAATCTCAAGAGGCTGTTCCTCTTCCTCAAACTCTTTACCACGTAAATAAATATACAGAAAACACATACAATAAAGAGGTAAGACAATCTAAAATTATCACAAACATGGCAAATAAGAAAACGACAAACAACAGATATACAGTTCATGCAATATGAAAAGCTATAACAGTAATTGGTAACAGAATAGTATCACAACAACACATAATATCACAAATAAAATAATATCACAGATAAAATAATATAAGAATTAGACATTAAACAGATAAAATAAAACAGATAAAATAAAATAATGTCCAAGATATAACCATATGCAATATGACACGATCCTACTCCATGGAGCTAAACACATATAGATATCAGAGAGAGAATGACTCGCAAAATCTATTAGTACCACGGCTGCCCAACCAAACTATTGCGCTGTCACACGTTGCGTCTATAGCCCCACGTCACATGGAATCCACTATCCAAGGCGTGGTGTAGTTCACGGTCTCACGTTGTGGCACTACAGGCAATGTACTATTAGACTTTACAAGATCTCGATTAAATATAGTACGTGTCGAGTCCATTAGTGTGCTATCGGTTACCACGGTCCAGCGGAGCGACCGACTGTCCATATATGGGATCCCGTACACTAACGTCTCCAAGTTCATAAAGACAATGAACCATACTACGTTTATCGCATCGACAATACGATGTGATTCACCTCGTCAACCAATCCACAAAAAATTGGCATAAACTCAATATATGAGAAATTACCAGAATACTCTCAATAAAAATATATCATCAGAGATAAAAAGATACAGTAAGTCCCGCCGGACAAATACTGTTCCAAAGCCTGTACGGGTTCACCTCATTGCCCGTCAACAGAAAAATACAGAAAATACCATTTTGATCAATCGCGTAGAAATTTTATCGCGTTTTCACAATCTCGTCGTTTTTACAAATATTTTTAAATCGCGTAAATATATTTTTCTGTTTTTAAAATCGCGTAGAGTTTTTAATACGTTTTCTCAATCGCGTAAGATTTTTAAATCATTTTATTGTCCAAATCCCTTAAAAATTACTGTTTAAATAAACAGAAATAATAAATAATACATTTTAAACTACATAAAATATTTTCCGTACCGTATACTGTCTTTTGGACATCTTTTCTATCTTATTTGCTCGTTTTTACTAAAAATTGATAGTATTTTGCTTAGAAAATTATATTAATGGTTTCCTAATTTTTTTCGTAAAAATTCTGTTTACTTAATTTTTAACCATATAATTTAATCCTTTTGAAAACCACTAACATGCTTCAAAATAAAGTATGAGCTATATGTTAGAAATTCTCAAAAGTTACTGTATTTCCTTTCTAATAGTAAAATCAATAATTTTAGTTTATTAAACTTAATTCAATTCAATTTATTTCTTCAAAACTCATTTTAAAAAAATTCTTTTTAACATATATTGCATCTTTATACTTGGAAATGGTTTGGAATTGATTTTAGAAATCATGAATATTTGGTTTGGCATGTTGGCCGAAATATACACTTGTGTCATTTGATTTCTAAATTCATTTTCTTTGATCTAAACAATTCTATCTCTTGTTAATTTTCCTAGATTAATTAAATTACACTTTCGAAAAATAATGAGAACATTTTGGTTGTCCTTTTAGTCAATGGCCGTGAGCCTTAGTGTGGTGTTCTTTGGAACACTCATGCATTCCTTAGCATGTTATTCACATCCTATACATTATCATGCATTTCTAACACATACAAATTATCAAAGCTTGTAAACATGCAAATCAAAGCTTGTAGACATGCAACTTCATACAAATTATTACACACATCAAATAGGAAAACTACTAACAAACACACAAATAAGCTACTAACAAACACACCACAAAGGAATCCTTATGGATTCTACAATCAACAATCAATCTCCATCTTTTTACCACCACCCATGGATGATAAGAATTGTCTTCCTCTTACCTTAAATGAAGACAAAATATTCTTTCACACCTCCTCTAGGGTTTCGGTTTCACTCCACCAAGTCACCTATCAAGCTTAAACAAAACTACAAATTAATAACCATAAAAGAGAGCTTAAACCATGGAGAAATCATGGCCTAGAACTTTGAAAAAGAGTTTAGAAATGGAAAACAAGAAATTTCACCTTCTAGGTAAAATTTTCCAAGTAGGTTTCCAAGTTTCAAATGAAGGATTTTGCAAGAACTCTCAACTATAGATGTTTTTAGGATTGTGTTTAGGTTTAGAAAACTTGGTTGGATAAAATTTTGGGTGATTGGATGGTGTAGTTTATGGCTTGGCCGAATAGAGCTCCAAGAAAGCTTCAATGGAGTTTAGGGTTTTTGGAAGAGAAAGAAGAGAGAAATTGCATGAAAGATGAAGTGACTTTTGTCCTCCAAAGGCCAAATGGCCGTGGACTTCAAGTCATGCAAGGTGTAGCCTTGCTTGGCTTCATCCAAGCCTTAGGATGAATCAATGATCAAGATTAAGCCTTGTTCACCAAGCTTTGCTCCCATTGGTTAATTCTAACCTTGTCACCATGCTTAGTCACTAATTAAGCTTAGTCATCTAGCTTAGTCACTATGTTCTTGAAAGTTCTACTACTAATGATGCTTAATTAAGCTACTAAGTTAATTGTTTTAATTAAACGTGGGTCCCGCAAAATATTTCTGGGTCCACTGTCATCTAATTATACTGACTAATAAAATAATATTATAATAATACAAAATTATTTTATTTGACAGTTAAATCCTAAAAATTAAAAGATTAACAACAGTATCATTCAGAATCGGGTTTAGTAAGATCCCCCAGTTCTTAATAATTAAAATAAGATTTCCCCGGCCCAAAAAAATATTATTTTCCTGTCCCGGAGCAAATCACACAAAAAGTCCAAATAAAATCATAGACAGTAATATTAAGCACTGCAACATATAGAAAAATTAAAAACAGTACAATCGGGACGTAATGGTCATTTTTTTATTTTTCCCCACGACGAAGCAAATAATCCAAAACGTTCAAATAAAATTACAGACAGTATTATATGTCTGTATATCTCCCAGAAAAATTAAAACAGTAGCTTGAGAAAATTTTTATTTTACCGTCTCGAAACAAATTACGTAAAACGACCAAATAAAATTTTAGCCTGTAAAAACGTATTTGTATTTCATACAGAAAACAAGAAACAGTAAATAGGGACACAACAGTCATTTACACAAAAGCTTGAAAAATAGCAAACAGAACATTCGGGACATCTTTCTAAAAATTAGGGTGTTACAAAAATCAACCACAATCACTAATGCATAACAATTTCCACCAAAGCTCATTATTCTAAAGGGTCCAAAAAGATCTATGTGCAAAAGTTGTAAAGGTCTAAAAGTTGAAACAATATTTTTAGCTTTAAAAGAGACATTTACTTGTTTTTCCTTTTGACATGCATCATATAGTTTATCTTTTTCAAATTTGAGCTTGGGTAGTCCAATTACTAGCTCTTTTGAGACCAACTTATTTAAGTGATCCATGTGAATGTATGTAATTCTTTTATGCCATAGTCATGAATCATCTTCTTTACTCATGAAACATTTAGCATCATTCGAAGATATATCATCAAGACTAATCATATATATATATATATATATATATATATATATATCATGTAGCATCATTTAAAGATATATCATCAAGACTAATTTTATATATATATATATATTATTGACCCTATGACTAACAAACTTAACTTGTTTATCATCTTTTCCTTTAATTATTCAACAATTAGAATCAAATATAACTCTATTCCTTTTATCACACAATTGACTAATCCTAAACAAGTTACGTTTAAGCATTTCAACTAGTAAAACATTATCAATAGAAGAGGAAGTGATTTTACTAACTTTGCCAACTCCAAGAATCTTCTCTTTGTTGTTGTCTCCATAGGTTACATGTCCATGCATCTTAGGGACAAGGAAGGAAAACTTAGAGTCATCTCTAGTCATGTGCTTAGAGTAACCACTATCAAGATACCAATTTGAACTCTTGGCCTTCAAGCACACCTACAACAGACATTTAATTTTTAACCTTTGATACCAAAATTTTCTTGGGTCCTTGTGTGTTAGCTTTGGGCAAGGTGCCTTTGGGGACCAAAACCATTCTAGTCCCAACTTTGTTATTGGCATTCTTTCTCACACTACAAGTTAATGCACTATGCCCTTTTTTGCCACAAAAAAACATTTAATCAAAGGACTACTTGAAGTACTTGAGGGAATAAAGAAATTCTTGTAAAGTTTTTGTTGGTTTTTCGGATTGTACCCTAAACCGGCCTTTTGAAAAACATATTTTTATTTCCCTAGCAATATGTTCAAGTTGTCTCTTCCAAAGGTGAATTTTGAAAGAGCAAGAAGAGGATGTAGATGCATTTTCATGTGAAGAACAAGTCATGCATGAAGAGTTTGCATCAATTAATCCTAGGGTTTCATTCTCAATTTTAAGTTCCTCAACTTCTTTGTTTAAAGTAGAAATTTTGTTTTTTAAAGAGGAAATTATTTTCTTGGATGAGGAAACAAGTTTTACAGACCTCATAGATTCATCATGCAACTCTTCAAATGCATCTTGTAAATCACTATAGGAAGATGGAGAGTCAAGGCTAGAAGAAATTACTTCCATGTCATCTTCTTCTTCCTCTTCTCCTCTAGCCATAAAACATAAATGAGCTTCCTCATTATTCGAGCTATTTGTGGAATCTATGTCATTATCATCCCATGCAATGTAGACTCTCTTTCCTTTCTTTTCTTTAGAAGGCCTTTTTTAAAACTTCTCTACCTTCTTTTGATAAATGAGATACTCCATCTTCCATTGCCCAAGTTTTTCACATTTAGAACATGTTGGTTTGGATGAATTTCATTTCCCTTTATGATAGGTCTTCTTTGGAGGGAAAGGTGTTAGTCATGGCAACCATCACCCAAGAGGGGGTGAATTGGGTGATCACAAATTTTTAAAACAACTTGGAAAAATTATATATTTTGATATACTCAATCAACACATGCAGCAGAATAAGTCTAACAAAGATACAAATATTGTAGATTACTCAAATACAACTTGGGTTATAGGAAAAATAAAGCAAAGAAGTTAGATATCAAGTTCTTAAAATCAAAATATCGAGATGACAAGATATGTAATAAATAAATATGTTGCACCAAATATTAAAATTAAAGAGTGTATAGAAGCGATAATCAAACTCAAGAATTTATCTTGATTCAACTAACAACCACTTGTGGCCTACATTCAGTCCCCAAGCTTGATATTTTCTTCACTATCTCCTAAACTTCTTGAGTGTTAGGAAAACCTTTGTACAAACAAGAGCACTCCTCACACCTTGGGATCCTCCACCTTTATGCAAGAGCCTCCAATTCTTCAAGTTTCACAGGTGCTTGAAAAACCTTTACATTCAAGAGCACTCACAACACCTTTGAGATACTTCACCCTTTGTGTTTGAGCCTCACAGCAAAGGATATCTCACCATTTTCTATCTTGAGGGATACCTCACCCCTCTTACAATGATTTTAAGATGAAGAGAAAGATTAGAAACTCTCATAAGAGTAGATATACAACTTGAATAACAAAGGAATAGAAGGATTTTATAATAAAGAGCTCAAAATATGATTTTGATGATTCAAGGATCAAATCAAGTGTCTTTGACTTGTAAAAGCTTTAATCTTTACATATATATAGAGCTCAGGTGATAAAATAGTCATTGTAGTGTTTAGAAATGATTTCTTATGAAAACTAGTCGTGTATTGCTGTTGGGAGCGTATTCTGATGCATGGTAATTAATTACAACACACAGTAATTGATTACCAGCTTCAAAGAAAAGTTTTGGGGCTCTTGGTAATCGATTATCAAGCATGGTTTGGTAATCAATTACCATGCTTCAATTTTGTTAAAAACGTGTTTACAACATTCTTATGCTTGAAAAACAACTTTAAACACTCATAACTTCTTTATTTCTCATCTGTTAAGCAAATAACCACTCCTTGGAAAGATATTTGAATCTATTTTCATATGAAACAAGTTTCAGAACAAAACTCATAGTATTTTGAAAGTTATGATTAAAAGAGTAACCAGAGGTCAGCTTTTTAAAACTCAAACTTGACTTTTTTCATAGTTTTGAACTACCACCATGACTAGTTTTTCAAAACATGTTAGGCTTTTTAGTATGTAAGAATCATCTGTAAATATTTAAAAATATATATTTGAGCTCTTTTCTTGTAAAACCTCTATCTTTACATAGAAAAAATCCTAAAAGGAAAATATATCATTTCTAGTCCTTAGGCTTCTTGATTTAATCCAAGCTTCCAAAAACTTCTCTTCAAATCTTGCAAATGCTTGGAACATCTTATCATTCTCATTTTTCTGGACTTGAGCATAATTGTGATCTTTTGCTTTCTTGTTGCAATATTCACTCTTGGTGCTTAGACTATCCTACAAAGTATTACTCACTTAAACAAACATAGTTAGTCCAAATTTATAACTCAATATCTTCATATACTTGATTCATAAATGTATAACTCTAGTTTGTCTAACATGCACATTAGACTTTCATAGACACATCTAAATAAGACATTTATCAATTACTAATAAATATGCTCAATATAGGATGCAACAAAGAATATTTTACACATTTTCATTTAATTTATAACATATTATTGGATATATTCTATAAAAGATGCTATAAAGAATATACATGTTTCTTATATGAAATATAACAAGATGGAGTACATTATCATTCATGATCTAATATAATTCATTAAGCACATCTATGTAGCATAATTATCAATCTTTTTGTCTTGTATTTATCATCATCAAAACTTAACATATTAAACCATTGGGATAAATTTATTTCCACAATCTCTCCCTTTTTATGATGACAATCACCAACGAAAAATATATTAAGCAATATAAGCATATCAAACAATAAGCACAAGAACATATTTTTCTTTCCAATTCTCACTCCCCCTATTTGACATCAACAAAAAGGCTTATGAAGGAAAGATAATATTTTCTCTCCCCCTAAAAGAGTAAGATCATTAAAACCAAAAACGTCTTCAAGTTATTCGAAACATAACTATCTCACCCTATTTGATTCTACATATGATTCAAGAATAGAGAGATGAAACAAACATGCTTTCAAGATGTAAAAGATTATTTATGCAATGTTTGTCATATTTTGGTACATCAATATATAGCATATGATAGCAATGAAGCACTTTATGTAATCAAACAAGGATGTAAGCCAAGAGATATAAACAACTTAAGAGCTAGGCTTCCCTTCATTGAACCACAAGATGGATAAAGTGAAATATCTATGCCAAGACCATGTAAGCACATTACTATGAAGTAAAAAAGATACTTATTCTTAATCCATCAATCAAAAATCATTTTAAAACTTCTCCCCTTTTCAAAAAGAATTTTATAAGAATACATTACATTTTCAAAAGTATTTTAAAAGGGTGGAGAGATTTTAATTATATTAAAATCACATATTCCTTGAGAGAGATCAAACCCAAGTCAAAAGAACATTTGAAAGTACATCCCATCTCTTTCTTATTGAATAACAGCCTTGAGAAAATAAAACACTTTGAAGAACAAGACTTATCTTTTGAAGTTTTAAGATAAGCTCTACAAAACATTTCAAAAGATTAATTTGAAAACTTTCTTAAACATTCTCTCAAGATTTAATAAAGTTTTTCTAAACAAATGAAGAGAATACTACATTTATAACACATATCCAATGATTTCTAAATTTTCAAGACAATTAGGAGGTTAAAATATTTTCAAGGTCTTAAGACAAGTTCAAAAGATTCTTAAGGATATGGAACTTGAAAAGTTTCTTTCAAATATGATAAGAGATTTTGCTTTATAAAACTTTTTAATCAAACCAAAAACTCTTTTCAAAACAAGAGCATGATTCTCATAGGTGTTATATCACTAAGAAACCATAGATTAAGAGAATTATAAATATCAAACATTCACCTTGATGAAATATGCTATAAGGATCAAAGCATGTATAGAACTAATATCATTCATCCTATATGCAATGACAAAAATAGGAAGTTAATATCCAATTAGGCACTTTATTAATGCTAAGCATACTTCTCATGTAAGGAAAGCATCTAATCGTTTAAGATCAATTTATCAACAAGTATCATACAATCCATAGCACATATAATACCACAATAGCTTAGGGATAGAGATACTTATTAATTCAGATAGATAGTGATGCTCTTTATTTATTGATCCTTTAATTTTGAGTTTTCTTCCTTTGAATACTCCATTCCATTACACTATAAGAAAATCTTCTTTATCTTCCTCTTCACTTGAACTCCATTCAACTCTTCTCATTTATCCACATATGCTTTTATGCAAAAAAAAAAAATTATGGCTATATTTGAAACACATAGAGAAACTTGCAAAGCTAACTTCAAAAGTTCTCTAACTCATAAGCTATCATCAAATATCATTTAAGCTCATTTACAAGTACTAGTCCTCGAGCAAAACAAAATACACAAATATTGAATAACATTTCTTAACTTGCATTCAGCAACTTTTAATATTCACTTTCACTTAAACCAAACTACTGTGCAATGATTACATAAGATCTCAAATGCTGCACATGCCTCACAATCAGCTTTGCATATATACAATCCTCATCATGCTAACAGTCTTAGTTTCCTTTTATTCACACTATTCTTCCCAATCATGCAAACACAACTTTATCTAGTCACATCATACTCACCCGAATAAGGTTATGAACATACACATGAATATAAATCATAAAATCCACAAGATTATAAATTAACTCTCTCTCCACTAATGTAAATCATACACAATTAAGGATCAAAAGAGTCTTTATCAGCTTGTAATGTAAGGCCATGGTTATGGGGTGAAGAAGAAATGAGAAATGATACAAACAAATATTAAGAAACAAAAATATGCGATTTCAAGCATTGAGAACAAGTGAACTAGAAGGGTATTCAACAGTGAAAGATCAAACTTGCCAGAACCATGCAATAATTTTTATATTTAACTTTCTTCTTTCTTTTATTTGCTTTTCTTTTCTTTTTTCTCAATTTTTTTCTTCTTTTATTTTTGCAAAGTTTTTCTTTTTCTTTACTATATTCCATCTGGCTCCTTCAGGTTCATTTTATAATTGATAAATTCCATACCCCTAATCACTTAACTTGCTTCAAGAAATAACACATTATGTACTCAACAAACATTAAGGTAGGAAGAAAATGCAATGCTTTTACATGCATTAGAATGGTTAACAGGCTAACAAACACAATGGTGGTGAAAAACATATAAGGCCAACATTTATCAGGCTTCAGAAGGGACCTAAGGATATGATCATTCAGGGTAAGCTTTTTAAGGCGCAATCGGTCCAAACAATGCCCTAATCATTTCCTCAATTATGCACAACCTAGGATTTCACCTTAAGAGAATTCAAAAACAATTTCAAGGATAGTACTCAATTTTTCACATGTAAAACTCATAAACTTTCTCTAGATAAGAATTCTTATGATTTCCAAAGTTAAATAAGCATGAAAGTGGGAAACGTAGCATTCATAAAAAGAAATTAGATTGCTCCAACATGCTTCAAAGATTCCATATGAATTTGCATAAAAAATGAAGGTCATCTTTGCATCCATGTATAACATTGGCAATCATTTCACACTAATTACTAACAACATGCAATTTTTATCAAGATACTTGCTCCATGGATATTATAAAAACATAAGTAACATACTAGAACATATTATATATAAAACCATAAATAAACATACTATAATGCCATAATAATAATAATAATAATAATAATAATAATAATAATAATAATAATAATAATAATAATAATAATAATAATAAGTCTAAGACACCCCCAAACCTGAGGAAAATAGTGTCCTCACTGTACAAAAGAAACATATGATATCAAAAGAAATACAATGAAAGAAAACAAGCCCTAAATGTCATGTGGGCTAGATGACTGCATCATTACTGTTTGTTTGCTCATCAGCTATGTCACTATCCTCATCATCAATAGCATCTGGTATGGGCTGGGCATCATCCTCTCCAGCATCTGGTACAAGGATAGGTCCAGGCTGAGCAAGATCAACAACAGTAGCTGTAACATCCCGAATTTTGTTTTCTTTGCGTAAATATAAATTTTATAATTTTTAGAATTTTTTGAGAATTTTTGTGGATTTTTCTGAGATTGTGATTATTTCGAGCTATCTGTGGGCCCGGGATGGGCTCAGAAAAAGTAAAAAATTTTATGGGCCAGAAAATTATGTACTGTTAATACGGGACCGAGAGATCTTACTAAACCCAAAACCGGATACAGTTACTCAATTTTCTTATTCTGTGAAGTTATTACTCATTGTACAATAATTACTGGTTTGTGAGCAGTAATTTCTATTCTGTGAGTAATAAATGCTTGAAGCTTTAGCCATGTGCTAGCCATGTGCCGCCATGTGCTACTAATGATTAGAAGTCAAAATTAGTGGCTTGACATGATTCTTAGCCAATAACATCCAGTCAATAAAAATGGCTTAATTAATTAGTCTTTAAACTAGAAGGCAAATTCAAATTGGCTACTTATTCTTTCAAGCTTATCCTATCATTCTTTTTCTAGAAGCTCGTAGAAGCACTGACTCACCATGTTCTACAATAGTGACTCGCCCTATTCTAGAAGATAGTAATATGACTAACCAATTAGAATCATGATTGTTTATTAAAAAGTCAACAAAAGTGGCTAGTTTAATTAGTTTCTAAATTAGATGAATTAGTAAGTTAACTTAAGCTTAAATGGTCACAAAATGAAACAAATTTTGGTTAGAAAAAGGCAAGGAGTTCCACGGCCATGTAGGAGTTTCTAGGAGTTTCAAGAGCTTATGAATCATCAAGGTGACCAAAGCATGACCACTTGATGACTTTAACTATGTGCTTGATTTCTATCTTGATTGATCAAGCATTAACTCCCTCACATGCAATGCCTTCCATGGCTAGAAACTTTAGTTATAGGAAATCCATTTCATTTCTATCATCTTTTATCACTTAAGTCATTCTCTTCATTTCTTTTCTTCTTAATTTAGTCAAAAACTTCATTTCTCTCCATTTTATGAAGCATTCGGCCATTACAACAAATACCATTATTCAAGCTTCTAAAATTTTATCTAATCTTATTTTCTAAGCCTATATATCATTTTAAGAATCTTTTATGTTGAAAACCTAAGCTAAGTTGTAATTAGATAGTTAATTATGTAATTAAAGTTAGCTTGAAAGTAATTAAATGAATTAATTACCTAAGCTAAGTGTAATTAGGAATTAAATTGAAACAAAACTTAATTAGTCTTTCATGGAGTCACACGGCCACCTATGCTTTTCTAGCATGTTATTGATTTTTCTATTGATTAAAGAATGACTACTTGAAGACCAAGGCCATGTGAGACCATGTGAAGCCATGTGCAAATGTTTCTATCTTGCTAATCAAGTCTTGAACCTTCTATTCAAGCTACTCTACGGCTATGCACTTGAATGTTGGACATTTCATTTCATTTTATACACTTTGTGACAATTGGATGGAAAGTATGAAGAGTAAATCTTGACCCTCCATTTTGGAGATGTATCTTATGGCTTAGATTTAATCTTATCACTTGGAAGCTTCTACTTAATATCAACCATTGATTTAATCAATGGCTCTTGAAGCCTAAAGTGGTGGCTAATGTATTTGGACAATTCCTAAGTGTACAAGGGGGGGAGGCCACGGTTTTGAAGACCAAATGGCTATAGGAAAGTTTCATTTCAATTCATTATTCACCTTTAACATTTACTAAGCCAAAGCTTCACAAATTTTCTTTCCTTTCTCTTTCGTAAGCTCACGGCCAAGAGGCCTAATTTCTACTATCACTCTTCAATAATTTACACCAACCATATATCTTGAATCTTTTCATCAATCTAAGACACTTTCATGTTGTGAACTTCTAAAGATTAATTCATCTTCACCTTCCTATCAAATAAAGAATACAAAAGCTCTTACCTTTTCTCCTTGATTTGCTCACGATTTTACTCTCTAAAATAGCCTTCCAATCACTCATAATTATATCTAATCACATCATTTGATCCTAGACTTCACTCTAAGTAACTTTTATGTTGTGATCAAGACCTAATTCTATCATCTTCAAGCTTGATTCTTGGATTTAAGTTCTAAGGTTTCAAGGTAAAGATCTTGAAACTTGATTTCTTATTTAATTCTTGGAATCCTAAGACCATGTTTGATCTATGGTCATCATAATCAAGCCTTAGATACTAACTTTTATGTGTTTGTTTTGATTCTAAGATCTACTTGGTGGTGAAAATTTGATACAAAGAGAGAGTTCTACCAGGAGCTAGGAGGCATCAATCAAGGTAAGAGGGAGATTAACCTCGTCGGCCATATGTGGTAGTGAGGGAATGGATTTGTTTGTGTTTATGAGTGGAAAATCCATGTGAGGATTTATTCATTCGAATTGTGTGGTTATTGGTGTTTGTGTGTTTGATTATGTATAATTATATGATGTAGATTGTATGCCATGAAAGTACTATGGTTGCTTATTGATAATTAAGTATGACTTATATGTGAGATGGTATGATTTGATTAGATTGTTATTGGATACTTAATATGCTCAAGTATGATCTAAAACATGAATATGTGATTGTGGAAAAAATCATAAAGAGTTATATGGCATATGATAAGAATCATGTGGAAAGGAAAACTATGTTGTTTTTTAAGAATTAAGGGGTACTTAGTTCCATGAGGATTTTAGAACAAATCATTTGAAATATTTTACTAAGTGTGGATTTTTGATGAGTAAGTAACAAGTAATTGGATTAAATATTTTTACAAAGGAAAGTGAGATTGGAAATGAATAAATATTTGGTTATGGAAAATAAATTGATTTTCAGTCAACATGCCGAGAATTGGTGTTTTAGATCAAAAATATTTTCTTAAGAGTAGTTTTGAAGGATTTTTTAACAAGAACTCAAGTTAGTGAATTTTGAAATGAAAAAGGAGTTTTTTAAAGGTGATTTGAGAATTCAAATATTTTATAGAATAAAGTTTTTGTTAGATAAACGTGATTTTTATGCATGATAATGGAGAACAAGTCTTGAAAGTGATTTAGAGCTCAAAGTATTTTATTAAAAAGGATTTTAGTAAAGGAGACAGTAGAAGATTTTATTAAACTGAATAATGCAAATTTTGAGAAAAACATCAGAAATTATGTAGCTTTTATAAGAAAAATGGAAAATGATGTCCAAATAATATTTTTAGTTTGGAAAGTTTCAGAATTTAATTTAGAACATCAAGAAATATTTTATACAATGAAAAACAGTAGGAAAATCTTACGCGTATTTAAAATAATGATTTTTAAACTACGCAATTGAGAAAACAGTTTAAAAATGTTTGAAAATATTTACGTAATTTAGAAAATGTTTGAAAATATTTACGCAATTGTGAAAATATTGGAAAATATTTACGTAATTTGAAAACATTTGAAAAATGTTACGTGATTTCAAAAACGTGATAAAATGTTTACGAGAATGAAAATTATAGCAGTTGGTTGTCGGGCTATTGTGGTGGGCCCCATTATGTTGGAAAATGATACCGCTAAGAATGTGATGGGTATATATGTAAATACGATGAAATATGATTTGTATGTATTGGATCATACAAGGATTTGAATGTGTTGGATCATACATATGCATTTGAGCATTGTACAGTTGATGGTTGTTGTGGCGTTTTATGCCTAAAGAGTTTGGTTTCATTGAACATGCATATGAGCATTGTACAGTTGATGATTATTGGGGCATTTTATGCCTAAAGAGTGGACGGGAACTTACAGGATAGTGGGATCTTCATAGATCCTAGGGGGAGGTCAGGGCGCGGTAGTCGCTTCGTGATATGCTTGGTATCACGAGTGCTGCTTGAGCACCTCATATATATATATATATATATATATATACCTCTGGCTGTGAAAAAAATTGTTTGCAATGCACTGGCAGCCCCGACGACACTATTGCTTTTCATGGTCCATAGACTGTCTTTTTAGAGGTGACAGATCTATTGGAGCGTTCATTCTGAATTTGAGTATAGTTCCATGGAATAGTAGGAACTGGTTACATTGTGGGAAATGGGGTTACATTATGGAAAATGATGATCATCATACATATGATGCATATACATAATTAGCAATTACACTGTTGTGATATAATATAGTTGTGATGTAATATTGTTGTGGTGTTATCATTATGCCTGATATTGTGATATAAGTTTATCGGATTATTTATTTATTAAATATGTTATTGTTATATTGTATGTTGAACCATGTTGGAATGTGTGTCGTTCTCTTGCTGCTATATTGGTATGCGATGTAGGGGATCTCACCTCTTTGCTGTGTTGTTCAGTTTGTTTCTATTTTATGCCTATGTCGGTGAAGACTGCGATGGCGACAAGGATGAATCAACTAGGTTTATTTAGACTACAATTTCTTGAAGGCGCTGTTGCTTGGTGTGTTCATTGGGACTCTAAGTATATAGAGTATTGTGGCGACATTACTCTATTTTAAGGTTACACAAGTAGCGAGACATTCCTGGCTAGGGAATCTGTCTTTTGAGAAGGACTTTTTATTTTTAGAGTTTGTGAACTTGGGTCAGGTCGAGTTTTTATATGGTTTATGTAATGAAAATATTAAGATTCTATGATATGTATAAGGGATATATATTGTTTTATTTTTATATTGTGTTGTTTTAATTCAGTAAAGTTTATATTATCCGCGAAAAAGAAATTTTGAAACCCGTATTCTAAATAATATTTACTATTTTATAACTTTGGCAAACAAAGATAAGGGAGTTGGTCTGAAATGTGATATATCCTAAGGTGGGTGTTACAGCAGCAGGATGAAAATCAGGAACTGGAAAGTCCTGCATTGGCAGCTGTAAGTGCTCCGCAACCCACCACTACGTCTGAATAAGATATGCCAGCATGGCTGTCATCTGTGTTGCCTGGCCCTCGAGACTGGTCACCTGGGCCTCTATCTATGTATGTCAGGCAAGGTCATCAACTGCTAGTGGTGGTGGTGGTTCTTGGGGCTCTACAAGAGCGTGCCTCGCGACTCTACGTGCTGGTGGTGGGGGTGGGGTTGCTCGAACACGCTCCATAAAGTAATCATTCAGAGATTGTTTGACCTCTGTCTTCTCCTCGTACGACCGAACCTTTACTGAATACCGCATACACAACTGATGGGATTTAATTATAATTAAAAGTTTCAACCCAAGTGTAAGTTGTCTTAAGTAATAAATTCTCGGGAGTCCAAGGTCGATCCACAGGGAATTGATGAAGGAAAACTAATTAATTGAGGTAAAGAGAAGATGTGTCACAAGATTAAAGGTAATATAAGTTGTTCACAAAGGAAAAGGATTTGCTTGGGTTAGGAGATCCACTCTTGGTAATAAATTAAAAATAAGATTATTTCGTTTTATAACTCAATTGAAATCATGCATAATGAAGATTCCAATCGGAAGATTTAACATTCAAAGTTCAATCATGTAGTCATATTATGGTTCCAATAATTATCTACTAATACTTGTAAATCGTCAAAAGCATCCAATGTGTCAATCCTATTGTCTACAATGGATCAAGATATTCATTATACAAGAAGAGTTTCTAAATTAATTAGAAACAACATACAACACATATTATATTTACTTAATAATATATCATTTAAGTACAAGAGAGAAATTAATCTAACCTTAATTTATTACCAAGAGCTTCACCTTTTTACCTAAGCAAGATGAAGATTAGTTACACATGAGAAAGAAGAAAAGAAAAGGAAAAGAAAAAGGAAAAGGAGAATGCAGCGAAATTCTCCTCCTCCGAATGCTGAACCCCCCTTTCTTCAGAATTTGATTGCCTATTTATAGGCAAATTTGCTACAGTGCTACAGTGATGCTACAGTGATGCTACAGTGCGCTTCGTGATGCTGCAGTGCTACAATGACGCTACTGTAACGATACGTGATGCTACAGTACTACAGTACTTGATGATGTCAGGTTGATGTCATATTGACATCATGCTCCAGTAACTTGATGCTACAGTTCTTTTTTTTTCTTTTCTTTTTTAGAAAATCTTCTCTGCAATCAACTCCATTCTTCAACCCTTTGCATTTACCTAACAAAAATTCATAAAAATACATAATTACAACACAATTTAAAATACTAAAAATATAACAAAACTCAAGAACAAATCCAATTAAAAAGATTAAAAAGAATGGAAAACACACACAATGAACCGTAAAAATTATAAGTTTTGCAGGTTCATCACACCCCCACACTTGAGCTTTTGCACTCCTGGGCAAAATATATAAGACCAAAGCTAGGAAACAAAGAAAAACGACATAGACTCAAAAGCTAAAAACTCTAAAAGATTTAATGAAACAAGAAGAGCAACTAGTCATTTAAGGGAACAAAGCATTTTTTTTTAATATTTCTTTACATCTCAAACCATCAAGTAAGGAAACTTCAGTTAAAAAGAACGAATCAAGAATGAAAGATCCTCACAAGATTTACTCTCAATCCCTCTAGTGTTTAAAATGGTAGATATTTCACTCAATTCAACCCATGAAAAATTTCACTACCATAAGCTTGCTTATCTTCTACTTCTCCACTACTTAGAACACATGCACACAAAAATCAAGAGGACTTTATTCAAGGTTGTAATAGGGTCATGGTAAAGGAAAATGGATAATATGGACATGAAAAGATAAATACCAAAGAGAATAAAAGAGCATTATGGTACAGTTAGAGTGGAAAAGATATTTGAGAACATCCATCATAAAGGACAATGACCAATATTTGACTAATGTTTTGTTGAAGATTAATCCCAAATTGATGAGTTGAATTCATTGTTAGGCATAAACCCTCTCCTTCTCTTCCTGTTGTTTCTAAGCATCCTTATTCTAGATATGGATATGTCACATAGTGTATCAGATGGTCAGTTTTTTCTTTCTTTTCTTTTCTTTTTTTTTATTTTCTTTTCCTTTTTTTTCTTTTTCCCCTTTTTTTTTACACACACAAACCCCCACACTTGTTTAAGAACAAAGTCAATGCTCTCTTATTTCCTAAGGTCAGGTAAAAACATGTTCTTTTTTTTTAAGGCACGTAATAAGCTAAAAACAAAAACTGGCCAAATAAGCTCAAAGGGTTATACAAGGGAAAATATACAAGGATGGCTATTTGGTCAAAGTAGCTATTTTAAAATGCCTCAATCATATTTATGTATGCATGTGAAAATGTAGTCTCAAAAAGAATCAAAGCAAGTTCTAGAGTGATAATTCCATGAGTGAAAATCACACAAGAAAGAAGAGAATGGTATAAATGTTCAATCCATTCATCAATAGGCTCAAAATCTCATAAGGCATGTTTCTATCATTCTCAATTCCCCAATTCAACATTCAAATCCAAGCATGTGATTTTTAAGAAAGAAGAAAATTTATGCTATGACCCAAGATATGCTTTTTGCTACTTCTAAAACCATTTTTTTTTCTCAACTATGATGCGTCTCAAAAGTAAAATTACCTCTTCGGCAAAATTTACCCCTTACTCTGCCATCCTTAATTGGCTTTGTTGTAAATTTCTGACAGTCATCTCACTAAACATACTTTCCAATTTAAATTTAAATGCGTCTCAGAAGTAAAATTACTCCTTACTCGGCCAATATTCATTGGTTTAGCAAGTTCATGAAAATCATATCATACTTCTCTACATTTTTTTTACTATTTAACTATCCTTATCCTTCCCCCCAACTAGATCACAACATTGTCCGCAATGTTAAAATATAGATGAGTAAAGGATAGAAGATATTACTTGCTGGAGAAATTTGACACAAATTTAAACAGAAACAAAGTACGATAAATAAAATCAAACCCATTAAAGATGAAGTGTCAGATCTAGCTTTCTTTTCTTACTGCTTCCCGCACTTCCTCCTGATGACCAATCTATCTGATCTAGGACTTTATCAAGTTCATAAACAAAAGCTTCTAATTTATCAATCAGCTCATCAATAGTGGAGGCAGAGATAAGAAGTTTTCTTGCCGAAGGACTGATAAATTCTTGTTCCACAGCTTTATCAAGAAAAAATAACAAAAGATCAAAGAAATTATTAACATTCAACAAACCAATGGGTTTATGGTGAATGTTCTGTTCGGTCCAAGAGACAATTTGAAAAATATCTTCCAAAGTACCAAAATCACCTAGTAAGGCAATGAATGCATCAGAGTTGTCAAGCATTTTTTTTCATTCGTCCATGCATAGATGTTACATGAGTTTCTTCTCCAACTGTCTTTCCAGTAATGTTATTTTGAGCTAAAGGTTTAGGAATGACACCAAAAACCTGACTGCATCCTATAAAAGCAGCAAGTGAGATAGCCCCCATTAACCCACGACAACCACCCCCATATACAACATGAATATTTCTTGTTGCAAGTGTTCGACCAAGAACGGTAGCTGCGTTTGCAAACTCTAAACCCTCCCAATAACTTGATCCATAAAAAACACAGACATTTTTAAGGTTACGAACAAGAGGTCCCATAATTTCACATTCCCTCTGAATGATTATGAGTTGAAGGAAAGTGAAGAGAATGGAATGTTTAAATAGGAAAAAGAAAGGAAAAAGTAATCATAGCACCTATATGGGTAGGTTGGCTGTTGTCAGAAAAGTTTGAAAGTAAGAAACACGAAATCTTTTTTTTTTCACTATTTTTGTTTTTGTTTTTGTTTTTGTTTTTTTTTACTGTTTTTGTTTTTGGTTTTTTTTTAAACTTTTTTTTTTAACTTCAAGAAAACCATCAGGGTAAAGAAGTCTAGAAACCCCTGAAGGACCCTGCTCAAAGAATTGTCTGTTCAAAAATCAAAATACAACAAAATCATACAAAGATAAAAGAAATATAATAATAAATGAGGACATACCTGTATGTACAGTTTTCATGGCGTATCTTTATACTGCGTGTCATGAATGCAGTAGTGACATGTATTTGAGTTGCGTGTCACCAGTGCAACATATGAATTCCACAAGGATTACTGAACCGACAACAAGAACCTTTGAATCCTTTCCGTCCTACTTACGGAAGAACAACCCTCTATCTTCCTGCAAACCTAATTAAAGGCCTGTATTCTAAGAAGATGGTACCTGACCGCAGCCAGTCAGAACTCGCCATAGACACCTACTAATTAAAGTAAGTATACAGCTCAGCTAACAGTTTCCGTTCACTGTAAAGACGAGACACTTCTTTCTGTCCATCAGCGCTACAGAGCCTTGGTTCCAAGAACTGGGAATGTAGCACACGGCTCTCTACAGAGCATGGCACACGAACTTTATTTACATATTGGCGTGTGAAGGTCTCTTTCTGAGTCTATGACAGGATGGGCATCTGCCTGGGGCTCCTAATCTAATTAAAGACCAAGTACAACCGTAGTTTCACCCTCTTTTTTTTTTAACTTGTTAGAAACCTGATGAAAGAGGGGTGTATACTTACTTGAGATTGGGATGGAGGTAGTCTGCTCTTTCAGCTTTGTGCCAAAGCATTGTTGACCAGTATTAGACCCATTCAAGACCAGTGCAACAAAGGGCTCCCAAAAGGGACAAATGGCCATAATACGACTGGCTGCCTCACATATGGGATACAATCTACCTTCTTCGTTTTTCAATTAAGAAGGCTGGATCAGGATGCATGCATTTCCCCATTCACGTTTTGTGTTACCAAAGCCAAACCCAAGATGTATACATACACTTTTTTTTTCTTTTTAAAATCTCTTTTTTTTTTTTATTTTTTTTTTATGATTTTTTTAGGCCGACAATATTTACATCCCCAAACAAAGGCTTCGAAATCTGGGAGGCACTTAAGCCGACTCAAAAATACAAATGAAATATTAAAAATTTACCTCAGCTTTGGTAGACAGGATCTTCGACCAAAGTCTCGACTATATCTGGATCTTTCAACTCAAGTTATGGCTTCAACTGCTGACCATTTACCTTCCTCTAATTTAATTTCATGAGAACAGACTAGGGGATGACCACATTTTTTATCAGGAAAACTCCAACCTTTATTAAGCAACTCCTTAAACTTTGGACTCCATCCCTGAGTGTCATAATTCTGAGTTAAATAAAAGTTAGTACAATTATCAAATACATTAGATGGATTACTGATAAAATTAAACTCAGAATTAACAAGAAGATTCTCAAGTGGATTAGAATCAAAGGTTGTAGAAAGTTCCTTCTCCATGATTGAGTCAATCATGTATGTTTGGTGACCCTTGTCTTTATTTTCTGGCTTAACAGGATTCTTTGTCACTTCAGGTTCCTTAGGTAGTTTGACATTACTACTATCTGGATTCTTTTCTATATTCTCTAGCTCATTCACACTCAAGGAGTTCATCATTCTAGATACTTGACTCTTTATCTCCTTACTTTCTTCAACAACCTTTTCATTCCTAAGAGTTATTACCGAATTGACTTGATATATTTGTTTGCTTTCAGAACAATCCTTATTTAGACTATATTAACCTTTGGGATTCGATTGAGGTTGAGAAGAAAATTTTTCTTTCTCGTGAATGGTGAATGCAAAAGCAAGTTTGGAAAGAGTGTCTTTTATGTCTATCATGGTTTGAGTGTTTTGTTTATTGATGGCCTCTTGCTTTTCTATGAATGCACTCAATGTTCTTTCAAGGTTTTTCCTATATGGTGGGACATAAGGTGCATATCCTTGAGGATTTTGAGAATCTTGTTGTTCCTGAGGAGGTGGTGGTTGCATAAATTGTGCTTGATTATTATTCCTCAAACTGAAGTTCGGATGATTTTTCCATCCTGGATTGTAAGAATTTGAAAAATTAGAGGAGAATGGCTTTTTAAAATTGTTCATTGCATTTACTTGCTCATGCACTACTTCTTTAAAAACAGGAATATTAGGACATTCATTTGTCGAGTGTCCTAATTCATCACAAATGCCACAAATTTCTTCATTTTGCACAGATTTGACTTCTTTTACTTTCCCTAATTCCATGGATTCAATCTTTCTAGCCAAACTAGCATACCTTGCATTTAGATCTTCTTCTTGACTAAGGTGGTATTTTCCTTTTCCTGCATTTGCAAGGTTATATCTAATTGAATTTTCAGAAGGATTAGTTCCATGCCAAGATTGAGAATTTTCAGCTAAATGGTTTAAATAATCTAAAGCATCTTCGGGTTCTTTATCAAGAAACTCGCCATTACACATCGTTTCCACAAATTATTTAGTTTCAGGTGTTAAACCTTCATAAAAGAAGCTTATAGTTTGCCATTTTTCAAAGCCATGATGTGAGCAAGAATTTAACAAATCTTTAAAACGTTCCTAACTTTGAAAATACGCTTCATTTGAATTTTGGGAAAAATTTTGGATTTGTCTTTTCAGAGCATTGGTTTTATGTGTTGGAAAAAATTTCTTTAAAAACTCACTTTGCATTTCTTGCCATGTGCCAATTGATCTTGGTTTCAAAGCATTAAGCCAAGTTTTTGCTTTATCTTTCAAAGAAAAAGGAAACAACTTAAGCTTAATAATTTCTTAAGTGCAATTTTGATCGTTGAAAGCAATATAGACTTCTTCAAATTCTTTTAGATGTAAATACGGGCTTTCATTTTCTAAACCATGAAAATTGGGAAGTAAAGAAATCATACCCGGCTTAAATCTAAAATTATTAGCAGTAAGTGGAAAGATAAAACATAATGGACTAGAATTTCGAGGTGGTTGCAAATATGCACGCATAGTTCGCAATGGTTGATTTCCTTGTTCATCATGTATACTTTCATTTTCAGCTCGTTGTGTTCGATTTTCATGTTCAACATGTGCACCTTCAAATTCAGCCATTGTGTTAATTGTGCATGATTGTGATTCAAATAAATCAATATATAAATTACTAGGATTAATTTTAACCAAACGTCTAGAATTTGAATCACGATACCAGTTAAGCATAAATAAGTGACATAAAATAAAAATAAAAATAATATACAAGTAGGTGGTATACACCGGGCGTTAAATATTAAGTAGGCGGTATACACCTACCGTTAAATATTAAGTAGGATGTGGTATAAACTAGTCACCCAAAAAAAAAAAAAAAATAAAAATGCGGAAAATAAAGTGTGAAAAATAAAATAAAAAAAATAAAAATACAGAAATTAAAATGCGAGAAAATAAAGTGCAGAAAAATAAAATACAAAAAATAAAGTGCAGAAAATAAAGTGCAAAAAGTAAATTTAAATATAAAAACCGGAGAGTGGCAGAGCCCCACAGAGTCGACGAAAGAGAAGAGAAAAAGAAATATTATTTCATTAAGTTAGAATGCAGAAAAATAAATGACAGAATTTAAAAGTTAGATTGCGAAAAATAAATGACAGAATTTAAAAGTTAGATTGCAGAAAAATAAATGACAGAATTTAAAAGTTAGATTGCGAAAAATAAATGACAAAATTTAAAAGTTAGATAACGTAAATAAATAAATGTTCACAAAAGGATGGGGTAATAATGGACAAGTAGGCGGTATAAACCAGCCGTTAAATATTAAGAAGGATGGGGTAATAAATCAGCCCAAATAAAAAAAAACAAAAAATAAATTACAGGAAAGTAAAAGGGAGAATTACCCCCACTAAATTAGTGTGTAAAAATAAAATGGAGAATTAACCCCACTGAGTTAAGAAAATAAAAGGGAGAATTACCCCCCACTGAGTTAATATATATAAAAGGTTAAATTTTTTTATTTTTTTATTTTTTTATTTTTTTAAATTTTTTACTATTCACTATCACTATTTACTATTTACTATTCACATTACTATTCATATTACTATTTATATACTATTTACGTACTATTCATATTACTATTCACATAAAAAAATTACTAGTTGGTGTGTTAGTAAATAGATAAATAAAAATTAAAAGAGTAGAGGAAGAATATACCTGATAGTGAAATTTACTTACAGAAAGAGAACTTCAATATATTAGAACTTCAAATCAAGTCCCCAGCAACGATGCCAAAAACTTGATGGGATTTAATTATAATTAAAAGTTTCAACTCAAGTGTAGGTTGTCTCAAGTAATAAATTCTCGGGAGTCCAAGGTCGATTCACAGGGAATTGATGAAGGAAAACTAATTAATTGAGGTAAAGAGAAGATGTGTCACAAGATTAAAGGTAATATAAGTTGTTCACAAAGGAAAAGGATTTGCTTGGGTTAGGAGATCCACTCTTGGTAATAAATTAAAAATAAGATTATTTCGTTTTATAACTCAATTGAAATCATGCATAATGAAGATTCCAATCGGAAGATTTAACATTCAAAGTTCAATCATGTAGTCATATTATGGTTCCAATAATTATCTACTAATACTTGTAAATCGTCAAAAGCATCCAATGTGCCAATCCTATTGTCTACAATGGATCAAGATATTCATTATACAAGAAGAGTTTCTAAATTAATTGGAAACAACATACAACATATATTATATTTGCTTAATAATATATCATTTAAGTACAAGAGAGAAATTAATCTAACCTTAATTTATTACCAAGAGCTTCACCTTTTTACCCAAGCAAGATGAAGATTAGTTACACATGAGAAAGAAGAAAAGAAAAGGAAAAGAAAAAGGAAAAGGAGAATGCAGTGAAATTCTCCTCCTCCGAACGCTGAACCCCCCTTTCTTCAGAATCTGATTGCCTATTTATAGGCAAATTTGCTACAGTGCTACAGTGATGCTACAGGGACGCTTCGTGATGCTGCAGTGCTACAGTGATGCTACAGTGACGCTACAGTAACGATACGTGATGCTACAGTACTACAGTACTTGATGATGTTAGGTTGATGTCATGCTGACATCATGCTACAGTAACTTGATGCTACAGTTCTTTTTTTTTTTTTCTTTTTTAGAAAATCTTCTCTGCAATCAACTCCATTCTTCAATCCTTTGCATTTACCTAACAAAAATACATAAAAATACATAATTATAACATAATTTAAAATACTAAAAATATAACAAAACTCAAGAACAAACCCAATTAAAAAGATTAAAAAGAATAAAAAACACACATAATGAATCGTAAAAATTATAAGTTTTGCTGGTTCATCAATAACAGCTGAACAAGAGAAGGAAAGAAGAGACTCCTACACTCTCGTGCCACTTGCCGAATCTGCTCATATATGATCTGGGCGACATCAATAACACGATGCTCTAAAATGGAGTATATCATGATGACCCGATCTTTGGTCACCTCTGAGAAGTTCCCCGACGGGAGAAACCTGGTGTTTATAAAGTGGTACCAGACTCTCACCTCAAGTGTCAGGCAAGAGCGTGGAAAAAATTGTGGCCTGTCGGTTTGGACACTCCTGGTCCAGACTACCGACTGTGAAGGTATACAGATCCTGGCTGTAACTGTGCTGAGATCAATCCCCTCCTCTGGCTCCTACTGTAGGAAGTGTGAGTACTAACAAACTAAGGGAGGAGGCTGCAAACTAAGTGCAGCTTTGATATCAGCAGGAGAATAAGAAACTCTATGTCCCCGCACTATGACTGTGGTAGTGGCCTCTGGGTCGATCACATCTATGTTCGCATAGAATTCGCGAACTAGAGGGGCTACTGTTGGCTCTGGGTGCTGTGCAAATCTCCCCCAGTGATAGTGGCGGATGGTCAGCTTGATACCTTGGGGAATGGCTTCCTTGAAGGTAAAGCCCCTCTCCACTGTCACTGATTTAGAAATCAGTATCGAGTACCTGTGAGCCGCCACTGCAGATGTAAATCTCCTCTCGTCAAATGCGAGAGGGGGAGATGGCTCTCGCTTTCGCTGGCTAGATGCACCCCGCTGTCTTTTTGGAGCCATGGTGTCCTGAAAAAGGAATTAAAGAAGTCAGAATTGCATAATAAAAAGAATTAAGCAAATGTAAACAATGCAATTCTGGAAAAATTTAAATAACATGCCATGGCATCAACACCTGCGCCGCGACATTCAACCCATTTCAAGAACACGCTGTGGCATTCATTGTTACGCCGTGGTATCTAAGCAAAGTTCATACACACGCCGTAACATGCATTATAACGTCGCGACATGCATTACAACGCCGCGACATTCATGACAACGCCGCGACGCGTATATAAACAGAATTCCAAGAAATTCATGCATCTCCAGGTTTAAACCATCAAAATGACATTCAAGACCAATAAATCAGCACAGACATGATCAATCAATATAAAAACAAAATAAAAGAGATAAAACCTACGAAAATAACTAAAAACCTAAAATATACGAAAAATAAAAATAAGGAAATAACATAATTAAAATTAAAACAAAACATACCTTAAAAATCTAGTGTAAAGATAAAAATGGAGGGATCGAGAATGCACAAATCAGAAAAATGTAGAGAAACAGACAAAGAGAAGGCAGTTTTAGAGAGAAACAACCTAGCCAAATAAAACGTCGTGACACTTAACCTAATCTGACACTTCGTGCCACGACATCAAGTATATCACGTCGTGGCGTAATAATACCTGACGGTTGGTCTAATAGGGCCTCACGCTGCGGCATTAACAAGATGTACGCAGCGGCATGGGGAGTCAATCTGCTAAATTATGTAGCAAAATCAGTTTTGCTACCAATTTTTCTCCAAATAGGTCTCCTCAACCATCCAAACTTGTCTAACATATAAAATTTGCTAATTGTATTACTAAAAGATTATAAAACACAAAATCAATACACTAACCTATATAAGACTTAAAACATAAAACTACCAAATTAAACATAATATCATAAATATAAGACTCAAATCAAGGGAAAAGCATAAAAATTAACTAAAGCTACATAATTAAACATATCAGCATATATAAACATTAACCTAAATAATACTTAAAACATAACAAAAGCTACATACTAACAAAATCAACTTACTAACTATTTATGTTAAAACTAAAGACAAGAATTAAACATAAACTTGGGTTCCCCTCCCAAGAAGGGCCTAAGTTATGGTCCCAGCAGGACTTATTGTTGGCACCGATGGTTGCTGTCTTAAACTAGACTTAAGGTTCTCCAATTAAGGAGTCAAGAACTCCTTCAAAAGCCTCAAATAATTGAGATCATCCACCTTTTTATTTGTGCCTGAAACATAACCACTAAAAAACTTAAACAACTATATACAACTTGAATTAGAACTAATTAAGATCATTGTTAACATTAGCAATTCAGAAGTAAATCGTTAATTCCCCAGCAACAGTACCGAAAACTTGTTCACTCTTTTGCTGACCGCAAGTGCACAGATCGCACTTATAATATAGCTAAGAGTCGGATATTGTTCCCACGAGGAATTAGGTACTTCGAATACTAAATACCAACCAATACCTTACTTGATTCTATTCAAGATCATAAAAATAAGGTAAAATGAATTTAAACTAAACTAAAGACTAAAAAATAATAAATGAAAATTAAAGATAAGGGATAGAGATTAGTGAATCCTTCTTCACCTTCCACTTCCATTAATAACATGAAACCCTTCAAGCACATTAATGAATGAGTTAGGTTAGCTTCTACTTTAGTTAAAAGTCTATGTCTAGGTCAATCAATCATAGTTTCATTTACCTAATCCACTATATTTCCATAAGAACTAGTGTAAACTCAACTCATAAACGATCTATTCTCAATCACACACTATACATGGCTAATAGGTATATTTCTATCCTATTAACGAATCAACTTATCCAAGCCAATTGAATTCATCGAACATGCATCAACCATACATATGATCTCAAGTCCAAATTCCTATGTCTAGGTTCATCAGATTTAAATAGATCACTTGAAAGTTGGCCAATCCATCAAGAGCATTAAGATCTATATGATTGGACATAACTAAACATCAATATATACTTAAAGAAAGACATAATTATTAATATCCATACAAAGATCCAAAGTAATTTCTAAATACAGCTCAACTAACCATTGAACACGAAATTACACAATCAAAATAATGTTTATGAGATAAGGAAAAGAGGAGAAAACATAAGAAAAAAGAAGAAAACTCATAGATATGACTCTTGAAGCTTAAATCTCCTTCAAAGGTGAAAATGGCCTCTATTCTTGGCTTCTCCAGCCTCCTCAACCTCTAAAACGTGATTTTCAGTCGCAACTTTTCTAACCTACGCAAGGCTCTCGCGAAGCTCCCTATAAAAATCTAATAAAATAGTATTTATAAGTCTTGAAAACAGAGTCACGTCGTGACATTAACATGCCTACGCTGCGACGCGTGTTAATTTAGGTCATAGAATCCGCGACATTGACATGCCACGCCACAGCGTGCAAGATTCGTAGCTCTCTGTCTGATTCAGAGGAAGTCACCATACCGCGACATTAATATACCCACGCTGCGGCATTGAATACTGGCTTTTACACTTGGCTTCCTCTTGAGCTTCCTAGTCCAATGCTAATCCAAATTCTTCAAGTTTAAGCTTGATTGGAGGTCTTCCTGAAATAGAGAAATAACCAATTTAATAAGTAAATGCAAATGTACTTGATTCATCAAAGATTGGACAATATTTCCCCATAATCAAAATAAAAGACATCAAAATTGAATTATATAGAATTAAGGCTAAAGTCTTCCATTCCTACTTAAAAACAAGGACCAAGCAATCGTTATCACACAATTCTAGGGCATATGTAACTATATCTCGTGGAGTTATCAACAAGCATAATTTAGGTTTATATATATAATATAAAGCATATACCAGATTATCAACCATTCAATGTTAGTACTAACAAGAATGCATTAAGCACATATGCACTTGAATTCAAAAATATGGTTTAAGCATTTTAAGGCATGATTCAAGTTTATCAAGAAACACATGATCAACATCAAAACTTATTTAGGCATTTTAGGCAAACAATGATCATGTTAGGCATGTTATGTCAAGCAAGAAATTCTAGTATGCACACATGATTCAAGTTTCTTACATTGAAGTTCAAAGATAAGTTCAAGGCACAAGATGAATCATTTATTTCTTATTTTCAAGATATGAACATATCAAGCAATTTCAAACAAGAAGACATATAACTTTTAACTTTTCAATCTCTAAGTAAGTATATAAGATAATTAAGCATCAAAGAGAAAAAATTAAAACTACTTATGAGCATGTGAATTTCCATATTTAAACAAAGAGAATTGGTCACAAGCTCAAGAACAAAGATATTATCATAAAACATGTCATTCCAAACAAAATGTGTACATATCTAGCATGTTAGCATATGTAAAGACACTTTCAAGACACAATGCTAGAAAAACATAACTTAAGGCATGTTAAGGCATAAAAACAACTCTCTACTCCAAATATCACATGATATTCAATTTAAAGCATAAATAAGGATAAGAGATTGATGTCACCAAAGTGTACTCTTTGAGTTTTTGTAGGTGACTCCAACTTCCATGCCTCAAGTCTCCTTGAGAATGTTGTGGTTCTCCATGTCATTCTTTTTATGTTTTCATCACTCTTGGAGAAATTAGACCATTTCAAATTTTTTGAATCTCACGTAGCATAATTGTATTTCACTTCAATGCATACTTGAGCTAATAGTCACCTAACAACACAATTCATAGTACTTTCTTTAGTATCCACCAATTTTGGATCCATAAGTGTTAGTCATTGATTATTAATCCATTATGCCTCTATAAAGATCAATTTTTTCATAGTATGTAAATTGAGCACAACAAATTAAATAATCAACTAGCATTAAGAAAATAGCTAATAGTATGTCTACTTTCATGATATATAGACAATTTAAAGCACAGAAAGCATACATAGTCATAGAATATCTTATGTGTAACACCCTTTTGGAGGATGTCACACATAAAAGAAAATAAAAGAAATAGAAATAAAATCTACCCAAGTTGTGAAATATTTATTAAATATTATTACGGGTTGTAAAATAATTCCGATAGATTTAAATATGATATAAAAAGATAATGCGGAAAATGCGAAATAAAAAAAAAAAACATCATCACTAATAATATACATATGGTTAGGTTATAAGTTGTACAAATAATTTACAACTAAGACTACAAATATTTAAACAAAAACAAGTAAAGAAAGCAATAAAAGAGTTAATATATATACTGCAGACGTACGTGACGCGCCCAAAAAAACATCATGGTTATCTAATCCTCGATGGATCACTATCACCGAAAATGATCATCGGGGATAAATATCCCGGATGCCTCGACACACGGCGATAACGGGATCGCGCAGTCGATACGATGCTTATCTCACTAGGCTCAGGGTTTTCAGCACCCCAATAACGCCTAATGGATAAGGGCAACTCTAAGTGCAGAAATAACGTCGTCGTCATGACAGGCTCATCATCAAAACGATGACGTAGGATCACGGTCACACGTCCTGCATAAGTCACAGAGTCACGGTCTCCTCGTAGATGCCAAGCCAGAGCACCTCCATGAAACACCAACTCTATGAATCCCAAAAATCCTGGCGTCGCCATCCCTCACATTCAATCCAGAGGATATGGATGATCAGACGGTTCTTGATCGTCAAACTGGTCGTCTGCTTGCCGATCTTCCTCCTCTTCAGGGTACACAATCTCAAGAGGCTGTTCCTCTTCCTCGAAGTCTTTACCGCGTAAAATAAATAAACAGAAAATACATATAACAAAGAGGTAAGACAACATAAAATCATCGCAACATGGTCAATAAAAAGACGGCATACAATATACATACAGTTCATGCGATATATAAAGCTTTAACAATTATAATAACAGATTTAAGAAAATTTAGATATCATTACAATGTATCACATCACAAATAACACTTCACAGATAAAACAAGAAAGATAAGAATAAACAAATAAGATATAATAACCAAATATAATAACAATAACCAGATAAAATAAATAAATGAAATACAGATAAAAATAAATAGATAATATGGAAACAAATAGACATAGAGATAAACAATATAACAAAATCCTACTCCATGGAGCTAAAGAAAAACACAAGTATCAGAGAGAGGAATGATTCGCAAAATCTAATAGTACCACGGCTGCCCCACCAACTATTCCGCGGTCACACGTTGCGTCTATAGCCCCACGACACAGGAATCCATCAATCCAGGCGTGGTGTAGTTCACGGTCTCACGTTGTGTCACTACAGGCAAATGTACTACTAGATTCCACCAATCTCGATTAAATATAGTGTATGTTGAGTACCATAGTGCGCTATCGGTTTACCACGGCCCAGCGGAGCGACCAACTGTCCACATGTGGGATCCCGTACACTAAAGTCTCCAAGTTCATTAGAACAATGAACCACACTACGTTTATCGCATCGACACCACGATGTGATTCGTCTCGTCAACCAATCCACCAAATACATGGCACACATAAAAAAAAAATAGATGGAAAGCCTGTACGGGTTCACATTTTCCCGACAGCAAATAATTCTCAAAAACCTGTACGGGTTCACATTTTCCCGACAGTAAATAGATTTTTCAAAAGCCTGTACGGGTTCACATTTTCCCGACAGCATATAGATTTTCAAAAGCCTGTACGGGTTCACTTTTTCCCGACAGCGAAAATAAATATGATTACGGTCAATCGCGTAGAAATTTTATCGCATTTTTGAAATCTCGTCGTTTTTACAAACGTTTAAAAATCGGGTAAAGATATTTTTTTGTTTTTAAAATCGCGTAGCATTTTTAATACGTTTTCTCAATCGCGTAGGATTTTTAAATCATTTTCTTATTCGAATGCCTTTAAAATTATCGTCTAAACAGATAGAAATAATAATTTGTACATTTAAACTACGTAGAATAATTTTTTTCATACCGCATACTGTCATTAGGATATTTTGACTATCCTATAAGTTCATTTTTACTAAAAATTGACAAAGCATTTTGTTTATAGACTTATAATAATGGTTTTCTAAATTTTCCATAAAATTTTCTATTTACCTAATTTTTTATCCATATCATTTAATTCTCTTTTGAAATCTCTAACATGCTTCAAAACCTAAAGTGAGCTATATGTTAGAAAATTTCTCAAAATTTCTGTATTTTACTTCCTAATGATAAAATCACTAGTTTTAATCCTTTAAACTTAATTCTACTCAATTGGTCTCTTCAAAAATCATTATAGAAAATTTCTTGTTAATTTGTATTATTTCTTTTTGATTGAAAAAGGTTTAAAATCAAGTTTTAGAAATCATAATTACCTATAGTGGCATGTTGGCCGAATTTTATAAAACTTTTTCATTTGATTTCTAAATCATGTCAAAGGTATTATCTTATCTAAATTCATTAAATCATGTTATAAAGTAATGATTTTGGAATCAAATAAATCTTTTAGGCATGTTGGCCCAAAATGTACTAAATCTTTACCATTTGATTTATAAATTCCTTTTCTTTGATTAAAACTATTTGAAACCTTCTTATTTCTCCTAATCAATTAAGTTGCACTTAAGGAAAAATGAAGAGAACATTTTGGTCCTCACACTTTGGCATTGCCGTGAGCTAAGGAATGTGTTCTTTGGAACACTCATGCAAATTTACACATGTTATTCACATCCTAAACCTTATCATACAATTCTAACACATGCCTTTATATCTCTAACACATGCAAAATATTTCTAACACATGCAAAATATTTCTAACACATGCAAAATATTTCTAACACATAAAACCTAATTTAAAGCTTATAAACATACAATCAAAAGCTATTAGACATGCAAGATTATTACAATTACCAAATAAGAAAGCTACTAACACATAACACTTAAGCTACTAGCAACCACAAAAATTAACAAATACACATCAATAAACACACCACAACCGAATCCTTATGAATTCTACAAACAACCCATCTTCTTACCACCATCAAGGGATGATAAGAATTGTCTTCCTCTTACCTTAAATGAAGACAAAAAGCTTGCTTTCTCACCTCCTAGGTCACGGTTTTCACTCCACCAAACACCTAAAAATCTCAAACAAAACCTACATGTTATTAACTATGAAAAAGAAGCTAAACCATGGAAAAATCATGGCTTAGAACTTTGAAAAAGAATAGAGAAAAGAAAAGCATGAAATTTCACCTTCTAGGTAAAACTTCCAAGGTTGGTTTCCAAGCCCTAGATGGAAGAATTTGAAGAAACTTCCAACTACAAAGGTTCTTAAAATGGTGTTTAGGTTAAGGAAACTTGGTTAGAAAAATTTTTGGATGGTTGGATGGTGTAGTTTGTGTCTTGGCCGAATGGAAGGAAGAAAATGGACAACAATGGTGGCTAGGTTTTTTTGAAGAGAGAGAAGAGAGAAAAGTGATGAAGATGGAAGGTGATTTTTGGCTTTCTCTCTCCAATGGCCGTAGCCTTCTAGGGTAAAGGATGTGCATGGATTTGGCTTCATCCAAGCCATTGAACACATCAAAGGTCAAGATCAAATCTTGCTTAACAAGCTTTAATCCTATTGGTTGCTCATGGTGACTCACCTGGCTTAGTCACACTGTGTAATAAATGCTCTGCTGAGTCAGCTAGCTGAGTCAGCCTGTTCTGGAAAGTTCTACAGCTTACGGTGATTAATTAAGCTACCGATCTAACCGTTCGGCTATTTGTGGGTCCCGCAAAATATTTAGGGTCCCTTTGTCACTAAAACATCTTGACTAATAAAATAATATTATAATAATATAAAATTATTTTATTTGTGATTAAATCCTAAAAATTAAAAGATTATTTTTAGTCTCATTCGAGAATCGGGTTAAGTAAGATCCCCCAATTCTAAATATTAAAATAAGATTTCCCCGGCCCGGAAAAATATTATTTTCCTGCCTCGGAGCAAATCACACAAAAAGTCCATAAAAATTTACATACAGTATTTTCAGGCATTAAATCAAGAAGAAAACAATTTAAAACAGACAAAAACAGCGAAAACAGTACGTTCGGGACGTAACGGTCATTTTCCCATTTTTTCCCACAACGTAGGTAATCGTCCAAAACGTTCAAATAAAATATCCAAGTATTATTTAGCTGTATATCTTTCGAGAAAAATTAATACAAGAGCTCGAGAAAAATTTTTATTTTATCGTCTCGAAACAAATTACGTAAAACGATCAAATAAAATTTGAACTCTGTATTATCGTAATTGTTTTCATACGTAAATCGAGAACGAGAAAAATAGGGACACACGGTCATTCATACAAAAGCATGAAAAACAGAAAACAATACATTGAGAATATTTTCTAAAAATTGGGGCGTTACAACTCTCCCAACAAATAAAAATTTCGTCCTCGAAATTCGATGTTCATTCAAACAAATGAGGATCTTGATCCTTCATTTTATCTTCCAGTTCCCAAGTAGCCTCACCCGTCACATCATTCCATATGACTTTTACCAGCTCAATCATCTTTCCTCGAAGCTGCTTTACCTTTCTGTCCTCTATTCTGACAGGTAAAGTTTCGTAAGTCAAATTCTCCTTCAATTGCACGTCATCTAGTTGTATCACATGTGTCGGATCGGTATATACTTTAAAGAATCGAGACACATGAAACACGTCATGCAAATTGGATAGAAAAGGCGGCAAAGCAATCTGATATGCTACAGGACCTATACGTCTGATAATCTGATATGGTCCAATGAATTTAGGAGTAAGCTTCTTAGACTTAATTACTCTTCCGACACCCGTTGTAGGAGTAACTCTTAGAAATACATGCTCACCCTCCTTAAACTCAAGAGGTCGTCTTCGTTTATCCGCGTAACTCTTCATGTCTGCTTTGTGCCGTAGTCCTCATCTTCTCTTGTATCATCTTGACTTTATCCGTAGTCTGTTGTACAAGTTAGGTCCAACAGTCATACTTTCCCCATCTTGATACCAGCATAGTGGCGTTCGACATCGTCTTCCATACAATGCTTCATAAGGTGCCATTCTGATGCTTGCGTGAAAACTATTGTTGTAGGTGAATTCTATCAAAGATAAAAATTCATCCCAACTTCCTCGTTGTTCCAAAACACAAGCCCGTAATAAATCCTCCAAAGACTGTATAGTTCTCTCTGTCTGACCATCTGTCTGCGGATGATACGCTGAACTCAGTCGTAACTTAGTTCCCATAGCTTCTTGTAGACTTCGCCAAAATCTTGACGTAAACCTCGGATCTCGGTCAGAAACTATACATGTAGGCACTCCATGTAATCTGACAATCTCACCGATGTACAACTGGGTTAATCTTTCCAATGAATATTTAATACTGATTGGTAAGAAATGAGCCGATTTCGTAAGTCTATCGACTATAACCCATATTGCATCATGACCTCTTCTTGTCTTTGGCAAACCAGTAACGAAATCCATAGAAATGCTGTCCCATTTCCATTCTGGAATCGATAATGGTTGCAACATCCCAGCTGGCCTTTGGTGTTCAACTTTCGATTTTTGACAAACTAGGCAAGTTGACACGCATCTAACTACATCACCCTTCATTCCATGCCACCAGAATAACTTCTTCAAGTCTTGGTACATCTTTGTTATGCCTGGATGCATACTTAATAGACTAGTATGGGCATGTTCCACAATATATCGCCTTAATTCTCGGTCACGAGGAATACAAATTCTACCCCGAAACCTCAGAATTCCATCAGTTCCTTCTTTGAACTCTACTGCCTCATTTTGCTTCATCTCGCTCCCTTATTCCTTGTAAAAATTTATCGGCATTTTGCTTTTCCCTTATGTCTTCCATCGCTCGCTTGAGATAGTAACCATATTCATACAGATCTTTCCGGTGTCAACTCAACAAATGACCACTCATCTCTAAACTGTTCGATGAGCTCCTTTTCTTTAATCATCAGCGCAGAAACACTGATAACCTTTCTACTCAATGCATCAGCCACGACATTCGCTTTACCAGGGTGGTACAAAAGTTGAAAATCGTAGTCGTTCAGAAATTCCAACCATCTTCGCTGCCTCATATTCAGCTCCTTCTGGTCGTACAAGTACTTCAAACTCTTGTGATCACTGAAGATGTTGAACGTTGCTCCATAGAGAAAATGTCTCCATATCTTCAAAGCAAAAACTACCGCAGCCAATTCCAAATCATGCGTAGGATAATTCTTTTCATGAACCTTCAATTGTCGAGAAGCATATGCCACCACGTTCCGGTCTTGCATCAACACGCATCCTAGTCCTTGATAAGAAGCGTCACAATACACATCGAAAGATTTTGTCGAATCTGGTAGGATCAATACCGGTGCAGTTGTTAATCTCTTCTTCAACTCTTGAAAACTGGCTTCACGCTCTTTCGTCCATTCAAAAGCTTGACTTTTCCTCGTCAGTTGCGTAAGCGGTCCAGCAATCTTGGAAAAACCTTCAATAAATCTCCGATAATAACCAGCAAGTCCAACAAAACTTCGAACTTCTGTTACTGTCTTAGGTCTCTCCCACTGTAAAACAGTCTCCACTTTCGATGGGTCCACCGCAATACCTTCTTTAGAAATTACGTGACCAAGAAACTGAACTTCTTCCAACCAGAACTCACACTTAGCCAACTTCGCATATAACTGCTTCTCCCTCAAAATCTGAAGAACAACTTTCAGATGTTCAGCATGCTCTTCCTTCGAATTAGAATAGATCAGAATGTCATCGATAAAGACAACGACAAATCTGTCTAGATATGGACGAAATATCCTGTTCATATAATCCATAAATATGGCAGGAGCATTCGTCACCCCGAATGGCATTACTTGATACTCATAATGTCCATAACGAGTTCGAAAAGCAGTCTTCGGCACGTCTTCCCCTCTTACACGAATCTGGTGATAACCTGATCGCAAATCAATCTTGGAAAATATCACAGCTCCTCTTAATTGATCCATCAAATCGTCGATTCTTGGAAGCGGATATTTATTCTTGATAGTCACCTTGTTCAACTGCCGATAATCCACACAAAGTCGTGAAGTTCCATCCTTCTTTTTGACTAAAAGCACTGGCGCACCCCATGGGGAAACGCTAGGTCGTACAAACTCTTTCTCCAACAGTTCCACCAATTGCTTCTTCAGCTCCTCCAACTCTACTGGCGACATACGGTATGGTGCAATTGAGATAGGACCTGTCCCCGGTACTAAATCAATTGAGAATTCGATCTCCCGCTCAGGCGGTAAACCAGGTACATCGTCAGGAAAAACATCCAGAAAATCGTTGACAACAGGAATAGTATTCACATCATTCTCATTCTTAACTTCTAGAGAAGACAATACCAGATATCCCTGCGCTCCATCTCTCAACAAAGACTTGACCTTAACAGCAGTTAAGAATCCAGACTCTTCTTCCTTAGGAAAAACTATAGTTTTCTTTGCACAATCAATAAGGATATGGTTAGAACATAACCAGTCCATCCCTAAGATTACATCTATCTCAATAAGAGGCAAACAAATCAAATTGACCAAAAACAATCGGCCATTCACAACAATAGGACAATCCAAACAGATCTTAGAAGTAACTACAGGTTTAGCAGTGGGCGTAGATACACTCAACTTAACATTCAGAGATGACACAGGCAACTTTAGTCTTTCCACACAATCATAGGCAATAAACGAGTGTGTAGCACCCGAGTCATACAATACAGTCAGAAGGTTACCTCCGATTTCACCTTCTCCTTGAATAAGGTCATCAGATTGGGAAACTTCAGATCCCATCATTGTGTACACTCGCCCTCCAGATCTCTGTTGAGTATTTCCAGATTTTTGCTGATTAGTTTTAACATGACGAACAATAGGTTTCTTCTGTGGTCGAGTACAATCCTTTGACATATGCCCAGGCTGTCCACAGTTAAAACAGACAGTTCCCCTGATTGTACAGTCTGGAGATAGATGGCCCTTCTTACCGCACTTAAAACACGTCGGTGTAAACACCACTCTCTATCCTGCTCCACCACTAGGTACACTTCCCCCAACTGGCGGTCGCTGAGTCTGACTTCCTTGTGGTCTAGCATACGGCTTACGCAGAAACCGATTTGTATTGCTACCTCCACCTCTTTGAAACCTTGTCGGCCCAAAGTTCCGACTCCTTTGATCTCGCGACGGTTCAAGCTCCTCAAGCCGTGCACATGCGTCAACCAAAGCATGAAATTGATTCATTCTCAGAGATATCACTCCCCGCTTCAATTCTACTCTCAATCCAGACTCAAACTTCCGACATTTCCATACCTCATCTTGTCGATTTTGAGCATAATCTGAAAATTGAGACAAACTTTCAAATTTTGTAGCGTACTCATTCACTGTCATGTTCCCCTGTCGCAATCCAAGAAATTCCATCTCCTTGGCATGCCTAGCACTTGCTGGAAAATACTTATCCAGAAAAGTATTAGAAAATACTTCCCAGGTGATCTCAGTCCCTTCAGCTTGCAACATTCGGCGGACTCCTCTCCACCAATGTTCTGCATCTCCTCTTAGCATGAAAACAGCATAAGTCACTTTCTTTTCATCTGTACATCTCATCCCCTCAAAGATTCTTTCTAAATCTTGCATCCACTGACTTGCTTTCTCCGGATCCACCTCGCCTCTAAATTGTGGCGGATTATGGCGCCTAAATTCAGATAAATTTAGGGCATCAGCTGTAGCATCTTCTTTGTTGAAATTTGCTCTTAAATTTTGCTGAGTAATCACTTCAGCCATCTGCCGCATAGCTTCGGCAGCAACCAACATCGGGTCCTCATCACGATTCACGTTAGCACGTCCCCTGCCTCTACCAGCCATTTTCTTTCTTCAAACATAACAAAACAAAGTTAGATACATCCTTCTAGATATTTCCGAAAGGATATAAATCACAAACATCACAGAGAATCACACAGCACAAACAAAAACAGACCCAACCACAACCCCAAAAGACTCTAACTTGGGCTCTGATACCAACTAATGTAACACCCTTTTGGAGGATGTCACACATAAAAGAAAATAAAAGAAATAGAAATAAAATCTACCCAAGTTGTGAAATATTTATTAAATATTATTACGGGTTGTAAAATAATTCCTGATAGACAGAAATATGATATAAAAAGATAATGCGGAAAATGCGAAATAAAAAAAAAAAAAAACATCATCACTAATAATATACATATGGTTAGGTTATAAGTTGTACAAATAATTTACAACTAAGACTACAAATATTTAAACAAAAACAAGAAAGAAAGCAATAAAAGAGTTAATATATATACGACATGCTGACGCGCCAAAAAAACATCATGGTTATCTAATCCTCGATGGATCACTATCACCGAAAATGATCATCGGGGGATAAATATCCCGGATGCCTCGACACACGGCGATAACGGGATCGCGCGGTCGATACGATGCTTATCTCACTAGGCTCGGGGTTTTCAAGCACCCCAATAACGCCTAATGGATAAGGGCAACTCTAAGTGCGAAATAACGTCGTCGTCATGACGGGCTCATCATCAAAACGATGACGTAGGATCACGGTCACACGTCTCCCGCATAAGTCACGAGTCACGGTCTCCTCGTAGATGCCAAGCCGAGCACCTCCATGAAACACCAACTCTATGAATCCCAAAATCTCAAGGCGTCGCCATCCTCACATTCAATCCAGAGGATATGGATGATCGACGGTTCTTGATCGTCAACCGGTCGTCTGCTTGCCGATCTTCCTCCTCTTCGTGGTACACAATCTCAAGAGGCTGTTCCTCTTCCTCGAAGTCTTTACCGCGTAAAATAAATAAACAGAAAATACATATAACAAAGAGGTAAGACAACATAAAATCATCGCAACATGGTCAATAAAAAGACGGCATACAATATACATACAGTTCATGCGATATATAAAGCTTTAACAATTATAATAATGATTTAAGAAAATTTAGATATCATTACAATGTATCACATCACAAATAACACTTCACAGATAAAACAAGAAAGATAAGAATAAACAAATAAGATATAATAACCAAATATAATAACAATAACTAGATAAAATAAATAAATGAAATACGAGATAAAAATAAATAGATAATATGGAAACAAATAGACATAGAGATAAACAATATAACAAAATCCTACTCCATGGAGCTAAAGAAAAACACAAGTATCGAGAGAGGAATGATTCGCAAAATCTAATAGTACCACGGCTGCCCCACCAACTATTCCGCGGTCACACGTTGCGTCTATAGCCCCACGACACGGGAATCCATCAATCCGGGCGTGGTGTAGTTCACGGTCTCACGTTGTGTCACTACAGCAAATGTACTACTAGATTCCACCAATCTCGATTAAATATAGTGTATGTTGAGTACCATAGTGCGCTATCGGTTTACCACGGCCCAAGAGCGAATTAACCGTCCACATGTGGGATCCCGTACACTAAAGTCTCCAAGTTCATTAGAACAATGAACCACACTACGTTTATCGCATCGACACCACGATGTGATTCGTCTCGTCAACCAATCCACCAAATACATGGCACACATAAAAAAAATAGATGGAAAGCACACGGGTTCACATTTTCCCGACAAAGACAAATAATTCTCAAAAACAGACGGGTTCACATTTTCCCGACAAGTAAATAGATTTTTCAAAAGCACGTACGGGTTCACATTTTCCCGACAGCATATAGATTTTCAAAAGCCTGTACGGGTTCACTTTTTCCCGACAGCGAAAATAAATATGATTACGGTCAATCGCGTAGAAATTTTATCGCATTTTTGAAATCTCGTCGTTTTTACAAACGTTTAAAAATCGGGTAAAGATATTTTTCTGTTTTCAAAATCGCGTAGCATTTTTAATACGTTTTCTCAATCGCGTAGGATTTTTAAATCATTTTCTTATTCGAATGCCTTTAAAATTATCGTCTAAACAGATAGAAATAATAATTTGTACATTTAAACTACGTAGAATAATTTTTTTCATACCGCATACTGTCATTAGGATATTTTGACTATCCTATAAGTTCATTTTTACTAAAAATTGACAGCATTTTGTTTATAGACTTATAATAATGGTTTTCTAAATTTTCCATAAAATTTTCTATTTACCTAATTTTTTATCCATATCATTTAATTCTCTTTTGAAATCTCTAACATGCTTCAAAACCTAAAGTGAGCTATATGTTAGAAAATTTCTCAAAATTTCTGTATTTTACTTCCTAATGATAAAATCACTAGTTTTAATCCTTTAAACTTAATTCTACTCAATTGGTCTCTTCAAAAATCATTATAGAAAATTTCTTGTTAATTTGTATTATTTCTTTTTGATTGAAAAAGGTTTAAAATCAAGTTTTAGAAATCATAATTACCTATAGTGGCATGTTGGCCGAATTTTATAAAACTTTTTCATTTGATTTCTAAATCATGTCAACGGTATTATCTTATCTAAATTCATTAAATCATGTTATAAAGTAATGATTTTGGAATCAAATAAATCTTTTAGGCATGTTGGCCCAAAATGTACTAAATCTTTACCATTTGATTTATAAATTCCTTTTCTTTGATTAAAACTATTTGAAACCTTCTTATTTCTCCTAATCAATTAAGTTGCACTTAAGGAAAAATGAAGAGAACATTTTGGTCCTCACACTTTGGCATTGCCGTGAGCTAAGGAATGTGTTCTTTGGAACACTCATGCAAATTTACACATGTTATTCACATCCTAAACCTTATCATACAATTCTAACACATGCCTTTATATCTCTAACACATGCAAAATATTTCTAACACATGCAAAATATTTCTAACACATAAAACCTAATTTAAAGCTTATAAACATACAATCAAAAGCTATTAGACATGCAAGATTATTACAATTACCAAATAAGAAAGCTACTAACACATAACACTTAAGCTACTAGCAACCACAAAAATTAACAAATACACATCAATAAACACACCACAACCGAATCCTTATGAATTCTACAAACAACCCATCTTCTTACCACCATCAAGGGATGATAAGAATTGTCTTCCTCTTACCTTAAATGAAGACAAAAAGCTTGCTTTCTCACCTCCTAGGTCACGGTTTTCACTCCACCAAACACCTAAAAATCTCAAACAAAACCTACATGTTATTAACTATGAAAAAGAAGCTAAACCATGGAAAAATCATGGCTTAGAACTTTGAAAAAGAATAGAGAAAAGAAAAGCATGAAATTTCACCTTCTAGGTAAAACTTCCAAGGTTGGTTTCCAAGCCCTAGATGGAAGAATTTGAAGAAACTTCCAACTACAAAGGTTCTTAAAATGGTGTTTAGGTTAAGGAAACTTGGTTAGAAAAATTTTTGGATGGTTGGATGGTGTAGTTTGTGTCTTGGCCGAATGGAAGGAAGAAAATGGACAACAATGGTGGCTAGGTTTTTTTGAAGAGAGAGAAGAGAGAAAAGTGATGAAGATGGAAGGTGATTTTTGGCTTTCTCTCTCCAATGGCCGTAGCCTTCTAGGGTAAAGGATGTGCATGGATTTGGCTTCATCCAAGCCATTGAACACATCAAAGGTCAAGATCAAATCTTGCTTAACAAGCTTTAATCCTATTGGTTGCTCATGGTGACTCACCTGGCTTAGTCACACTGTGTAATAAATGCTCTGCTGAGTCAGCTAGCTGAGTCAGCCTGTTCTGGAAAGTTCTACAGCTTACGGTGATTAATTAAGCTACCGATCTAACCGTTCGGCTATTTGTGGGTCCCGCAAAATATTTAGGGTCCACTTGTCACTAAAACATCTTGACTAATAAAATAATATTATAATAATATAAAATTATTTTATTTGTGATTAAATCCTAAAAATTAAAAGATTATTTTTAGTCTCATTCAGAATCGGGTTAAGTAAGATCCCCAATTCTAAATATTAAAATAAGATTTCCCCGGCCCGAAAAAATATTATTTTCCTGCCTCGGAGCAAATCACACAAAAAGTCCATAAAAATTTACATACAATATTTTCAGGCATTAAATCAAGAAGAAAATAATTAAAAACAGACAAAAACAGCGAAAACAGTACGTTCGGGACGTAACGGTCATTTTCTCATTTTTTCCCACAACGTAGGTAATCGTCCAAAACGTTCAAATAAAATATCCAACAGTATTATTTGTTGTATATCTTTCAGAAAAATTAATACTGATAGCTTCGAGAAAAATTTTTATTTTATCGTCTCGAAACAAATTACGTAAAATGATCAAATAAAATTTGAACTGTATTATCGTAATTGTTTTCATACATAAATCGAGAAACGAGAAAAATAGGGACACAGCGGTCATTCATACAAAAGCATGAAAAACAGAAAACAGTACATTCAGAATATTTTCTAAAAATTGGGGCGTTACATTATGATCAAGAAATATGCAAGATAATGAGTAAAAGGTCTAACAAGAATGAACATAATCATGTGTTATATATAATATTCAAATTTTACCAAGTACACATGATTCTATCAATCACTTAAGGCCTACAAGGAATATACTTTAAATTTATTGACTTTACAAGTGAATGTGCATAAGAGGTAAAAGTTTTTTATACCTTGACCTTGGTAATCAAAGAAACTCTTCTCTATACCCATAGCTTCTCTTTTAGAGTTTTGAACTTTGCAAGTCCCACGTTATGCATGTAAGAGGTTTTAGTTGAAGGATCATTGCCTTCATGACTAAGAAGTCTACCATTGGACTTTGGAAGCATTCTCCTTGATGATTACTCTTTCCTTTGACCAATTAGTTCATCCTTTTAAGAAATTTTTTGCATAATTGAAATACTATGATGATGTTTTGGAACCCACTTCATCTTAGATCCTTGAATGATAGTACTAGAGCCTTTGAGACTTTTAGGAACCCACACCATGTTATTTCTTATATAAGAATTTTTTCTATAATTGCACAAATAAGAAATATGTCCTAAATGACCACAAAAATTGCAAACAATTGAATTCAATGATGGCTTGGTGTTTTGAAGACCATCTTTGAAAAACTTAAGCCTTTTGTTATTATTATATTCCAAACTATTTTTTTCATAAGCCTTGCTTGAATTTTCATGTGGAATAATATTAATTTTATTCTTATTAACAAGCATAGAATGTAAGCAATTAGAATCACTAGCTTTGGAAAATTTGAAAGATAAGTCTCCAACTTGATTTTCTAAATCAATGCACTTTTTACAAGAAGTTGAGGTTTCACATTTCAAAGACATTTTCTCATCAAGAAAAACATATTCATTTTTCAAAGTCTCAATTTCGTTTTCAATGAAAAAAATGTTTTCCAAGCAAGATAAGTTTTTCTTTCCTAAATTCAACAAACCATCATACAATTCATCATATGCGCATTGAAACTCTTCATAAGAAGGACCATAATCAAGATAAGCATCATTTACCTCAAAGTTCTTTGGAGTCAAGTGGTAGGTTGTCTCAATTTCTTGCATCAATGACTTTTCATGGGAATCATCATCCTCATTCTTTCACATCAAAGCTTCAAGAGTATATACCATTTGGTTTTGCTTTGTCACCTCTTCAAACTGAATATCATTTTAAGGATATTTTTCATAACAAGAATCCTTCAATATCTTTTGCTCTTCTTGCTTTCCATATATAACTTTATACACAAAATCATTATTAGCAATATAAAGAGCATCAAGGGTGTCCCAAATTTCTTTGGAACTAGAGCAATTTTTAATTCTAGCATAAGCATCATATTAAAACTACTTCTCAACATTTGCATTGCTGTAATGTTAAAGAAAAATCATTTCTTGTCATAACTATTCCAAGTTTGTTTTGATTTGTAAATAAATCCATTAAGCACAACATCTGACAAATCCAAATCAATATATTACATATAAAACTCTATCCTACCTTTCCAATAAACAAAATGCACACCATCAAAGAATGGTGGTTTATCAATTTCGAAACCTTGCATTTTGAAAAGCTTTCAATAGTTGCTAACAAACAAGGATCTTTAACTCTAAGCGGTTAAGCTTTCAATAGAGCACGAAACTTTGATACTACTTGTTAGTCGTGGCAACCATTACCTGAGAGAAGGGTGAATTGGGTGATCACAAATTTTTTAAGCAACTTTGAGAAATTATATATTTTAATACACTCAATCAACAAATGCAGCGAAATGAGTCTAACAAAGATACAACTATTGTATATTACTCAAATACAACTTGGGTTATAGGCTAAATAAAGCAAATAAGCTAGATATCAAGTTCTTAAAATCAAAGCATCAAGATGACAAGATATGCAATAAATAAATATGTTGCACTAAATATTGAAATTAAAAAGTGTAGGGAAGCGAGAATCAAATTCAATATTTTATCTTGGTTCAACCACCAACCACTTATGGCATACATTCACTCCCAAAGTTTAACTTGAGATTTTCTTCATTATCTCCAAAACTTCACGAGTGATAGGAAAACTTTTGTACAAACAATAGCACTTCTCACACCTTGAGATCCTCCACCCTTTTGCTAGAGCCTCAAACTCTTCAAGTTTCACAGATGCTTAAAAAACCTTTACATTCAAGAGCACTCACAACACCTTTAGGATACCTCACCCTTTGTGTTTGAGCCTCACTACAAGAGATACCTCACTATTTTCTCTCTTGAGGGATACATCACCCCTCTTACAATGATTTTAAGATGAAAAGAAAGATTAGAAACTCTCACAATAGTAAATATACAACTTGAAAAACAAAGGAATAAAAAGATTTTGCAATAAAGAGTTCAAAATATGATTTTGATGATTCAAGAATCAAATCAAGTGTTTTTGAGTTGTAAAAGCTTCAATCTTCACTTATATATAGAGCCTAAGTGATAAAATAGTCATTTGTAATGTTTAGAAATGATTTCTTATAAAAAATAGTTGTTTATAGTCGTTGGGAGCGTATTCTAATGCGTGGTAATTAATTACAACACATGGTAATCAATTACTAGCTTCAAAAAAAAGTTTTTGGGCTCTTGGTAATTGATTACCAAGCATGGTAATCAATTACTATGCGTCAGATTTGTTAAAAATATGTTTACAACATTTTGATCTTGAAAAACGACTTTAAATACTCATAACTTCATCATTTCTCATATGTCTTAAGCAAATGACCACTCATTGAAAATATATTTGAGTCTATTTTCATATAAAACAAGTTTCAGAACAAAACTCAAATTATTTGAAACTTATGATCACAAGAGTAACCAAAGGTCAGTTTTTCTAAACTTAAATTTGACTATTTTTCATAGTTTTGAACTACTACCATGACTAGCTTTTCAAAACATGTTTGCTGGACATTTTAGTATGTAAGAACCATATGTAAAAATTTTAAAAAAATATATTTGAGTTCTTTTCTTGTATGACCTCTATCTTTACATAGAAAAAAGCCTAAAAGGAAAATATATCAATTCTAGTCCTTAGGCTTATTGATGTAATCCAAGCTTTAAAAAACTTTTTCTCTTCAAATCTTGCAAATGCTTGGAACATTTTATCATTCTCATTGTTCTTGAATTGAGCATAATTGTGATCTTTTGCTTTCTTGTTGCAATACTCACTCAAGATATTTGGACTATCCTACAAAGTATTGCTCACTTAAACAAACATAGTTAGTTCAAATTTATAATTTAATATATTCATATACGTGATTCATAAATATGTAATTTCAGTTAGTCTAATATGCATATTAGACTTTCATAGGCACATTCAAATAAGACATTTATCAATTACTAGTATATATACTCTATATAGGATGCAACAAAGAACACTTTGCACATTTTCATTTAAATAGAGACAAATCCAATATTAATTTAATACAACTTATATAACACATTATTGGATATATTCTATAAAAGATGCTACAAAAAATATGCATGATTCTTATATGAAATATAACAAGATGGAGTACATGATCATGCATGATCCAATATAATCCATTAAGCATATCTATGTAGCTTAATCATCAATCTTTTTGTTTTGTATTTGTCATCATCAAAACTTAACATATTAAACCATTGAGGTAAACTTATTTCTACGAAAGGTGGCTTCATTTGAGTTCCTTTCTTCTTAAGGAATTTTCTAAACCTCCTCACAAGGAGACTAAGATTCTCTTCATTTAGCTCAAGGTTTTCCATGCTATCTTCATCATCATCATCAATTATGGAGGAAGTGGTCTTGAGTGTAATTCCCTTCTTTTTCTTGTCAAGCTCCTCATTTTGGTTGAGTCTATTTAGCTTCAATTCATGTTTTTGGAACTTCTCAAAGAGAGTGGCTAGTGTCATTATTGAGAGATTTCTTGATTCCGCAATAGTCGTCACTTTGGGTTGTCAGTTCCTACTCAAACACCTCAAAACTTTGTTAATATGGTCTTCATTAGAAAAAATCTTTCATAATAAAGCAAGATAATTTACAATATGTGTGACCTCTTTTGCATTTCTTGAATGCTTTCACTTTAGTTCATTCTAACAAGTTCATACTCATGACTGAAAGTATTTATTCTTGATCTTTTCACTTTACTAGTACTCTCATGGGTTACTTGTAAAGTGTCCTACATTTCTTGGGCAGTCTTGTAATTTGAAATCCTAAAGATCTCATCATACCCCAAAATTGTGGTAATGATGTTCTTGACTCTCAAATTGTATTAGACTTTTTTCTTATCTTTATCGGTTCATTTATTTATTGGTGTATTGACTCTTACACTATTAACAACATGTGTGAAAACAAAAGGACAATTTTCAAATGCATCCCACACATTTAGATCAAAAGTTTCAATAAAAAATTTCATTTGTTCTTTCTAATATGTATAATCATCTCCATTGGAAAAAAAAGTAGTTTATTTATACAAGAACCTTTCAATGAAAAATCATTTGAAGAAGTCATCACCCCTCTGTAAGTTTTGAAAATATTATTGTTTTCCTGTTGCACTCATTCTATTTTTCTATTCTGTTATCAGACTAGGGTAAATCATGTCTACTTTGTTTTACCAATTCTTTACTGCTTTTACTTAACATGTGTATTTTGTTGCTGATGAACTCTACATTTTTTATTTGAGTTGTTGATTGAATGCAGGGAGAGAGTAATATCCACCAATTCTTTACTGGGTATACAAATGGTCGTGAGGATTGGCTTAATTGGCCTCAGGTGCTTAAATTAAAAGATTGGCCTCCTTCTAATTTATTTGAAGAAATTAGAAGCAATTCTTATGGAGCATATTACTCTATCATTTTCAATAATTTCCCCTTTTGATCATGTTACTAAATCAATATTTCATCTTTGTAATATCACAACATAAATTTTAAAATATACAGGGTAATTTTTCTTCCACCCTGTTTTTATTTAATACTCTGCTAATCAGCGAATTCAGTTGTGCATCAGTTTAAATTTTAGTATTTCTCGTGTAAGTTCAATTTTTCTTATTAATTGAATCAATGGATTTGCAAAGGCTAAACAAACACAGGCATACACACACCAAGCAAATTTTAACTCATAATTTTAATAGCTGAACTGAGTTATTATTTGATGGCAAAAGGACGCCTAGTTTGATTTTCTGTCTCCTTTTTCATGTTGTTGTTAAGGCCATAAAAACAGTTATTATTTAATGATGTACACAAATTATTTATTGTTTAGTGATACAGTCTACAGCTTAAACCGTTTTTGTTCTCTCCTTGCCATCACTTTTTCTGTTACTTTCCTTCTGATCGTTTAGATTTACCAGCATTTAAATGGGATTTTTCGCGTTATTGCCTTAGTAACTCATAATTTTGGTCACCAAATGGTGTCAAAATGAGCTCAGATTTCAATTTCATTATGCAGTTTGCATAGTTGGGTACACCTATGAAAGGCACTGAATCGCTAAAAATAGCTCTGAAACGATGAGACGGTGAGACACCTCCGCCTTGCCACTACAACTTCCTCCTCCAGTGATCTTTGGGTTTTGGCTTTTAAGTCTTCTAATGGTGAATCCTCTGCTAGCGTGTTGAAGTGTGAAAAATGAGTAGCCATTGTACAATGGATAATGAGGGACTTTTGTTTTATTTGGCAGCTAGTTTTATTATATTCCTTTTTAGGTGATTCAAATTTTATTAATTAAAAAATAAACTTTATTCTGTGTGTTGTCGTGGTTCTTATGATCTAAGTTCTCTTTCTTTTAAAAATCATTATAATCGATTTTTCTTTTAATATTTTTTATCTTTTATTTTTATGTTTTTCAAAGTTTAGTAATATATTTTTCTATTTTCAAGTTAATTTTAAATTTTCATTGTTTGTTTTTTTAATATTTTTTTATTTTAATTTTCATGTATTTTTATATTTTATGATATATATATATATATATATATATACTTTTTTTATATATATGTTCTACTGCATCCTTTGATATCCGTAACCTAATTTTTTAAATAATACTATATTTTCGTATAATATTTGTGTCGTACCGAATATTCATATCCCTGTCCGTGTTAGTTCCACGGGAAAATTAATTAGTTTTTAACTTGTTATTTTGTTGTTTTCTTCTCATCAAGTAATGCTTCTACATTTGGTTCAGGTACTGGTGCATGGGAGAGTGCTCTGACAAATACTTTGTCTCTTGGGGATCGTATTGTATCTTTTCTGATTGGCCAATTCAGCTTGCTTTGGATTGATCAGCAGAAACGCCTTAACTTTAACGTTGACGTCGTAGAAAGTGAATGGGGGTGCCAATCTTCACATTCGGGAATCAAAACTTGCTTAAGATACTGCACACACTATAAAGGCAATTTGCATTGTTCACAATAAGACAGCAACTGGGGTCACCAATAACTTGCCCAAAGTGAAATAAATTCTTGGTGAGCATGTCATCTAATGGTCTCAGATGATAGATTTTAGTCATGGAATCTACATATTTGAATCCTTCATTGTCTATAAACTGCCAGAGCCACAAAATCTAATTCTCTTCGATGTTCCAAGTTATCATTGTTCACAACTGCTCTTATTTCCATTCCTAAATGAGAAGTTCTTAAAAAGAATTATTTTTGGACACATTTGATGATCAGTTACAGCTATAGATGTTGTTTGTTTGCTTTCATCCTTTTATCAAAATCTCATATGTTAGTTTTAGAAGTATTACTTAGGTGGTAAATATGTTCTCTTGACGTTGATACTGATGCCTGTTTGCAATCTTCTTGTTACAGCTTCATACCTTTTGCTGTCGATGTCTAGATTTATGTTCATATGCTATTTGAACAACATGTCTTATATATTTACATGCTATTTGGACAATGATGATTTATCTGCAAAGGCTCCTTTAGGAACTAGTAATATTAGGGGAATATCTGGAGCATGGGTAGAATAGCATCATTGTAATTAAAATGCACATAACTTCCCAATTTGGTGGATATCTGGAGCACGTGTTTTTACAGAGTGACATATGTGTCACTGCATAGATCATAAGCACTTAAATTGACTCTTATGACCTTAACATGCATCTGAAACTTGGACAAAATATTCACATGCTATTAACATGCAACATCATTATTAGACTCAAGTTCTGTATCTTGGGTCCCAGAACAATGTTTGACTTGACAATGATTATCTACATTCCTAAACTGACATAATTTTTTTTATTCTTTAATGCTAATGTGTTTTGTTAGTACCTTTTCCAGGTCTAATGTATCATTTCATTTGCAATCACTATTTTTTCCAACCTTTGCATTTTTAATGCTCTAGTCTATTCTTTTTTTTCATTTTCTTTGTGAAATGGTTCTCACATTGTATTTTGGACACTCAGATTGTAACACCCCTTTGGGGATGCCACACATATAAAAAAAATTAAAATAAATAAATAAAATCTACTCAAGTTATAAAACATTTATTACATAATAATATGGGTCGTAAAGTAATTCCTGATAAACAGATTATTAAAAATAAAATATTACGGAAAACATAAAATAAACAGAACAACACTACTCATAATATACATATGTTCCAAGTTATAAGTTATATAAATAATTTACAACTACAATTACAAATATTTAAACAGAAACAGTAAATAAAAACAGTAAAAGAGTCAATATATACATCCATACGCAGACGCGTCCAAAAAAAATATCATGCATATTTAATCCTCTGAAGGATCACTCTCAACATGAAAATGATCATCAGGAGACAAATATCCCGGATGTCTCGACTCTCGGCAGACATGAGACCCCGCAGTCGATACGAGTGTCATCTCACTAGGCTCAGTGGATACACCACCCCAATGACGCCTAATGGATAAAGGTAACTATAAATGCAGAAACACCGTCGTCGTCATCATTGGCTCGTCATCAAATCTATGGCGTAGGGTCACCGTCTTCCATCCCGCATACGTCACAGAGTCTCTATCTCCTCTCATGTGCCACGATAGCGATCCACCGTGAAAGTCGAGAGTCACGAACCCCAAAAATCCAGGCACCGCCATACCAAAACTAATCAATCCAATGGATATGGATGATCAGATGGTTCTTGATCGTCAAACTGGTCGTCGGCTAGCTGATCTTCCTCCTCCTCGGGGTACAGAACCTCAAGAGGCTGTTCCTCTTCCTCGAACTCTTTACCATATAAACAAGTATATACAAAAAACACATACAATAAAGAGGTAAGACAATCTAAAATTACCACAAACATGGCCAATAAGAAGACGACAAACAACAGATATACAATTCATGCATTATGAAAAGCTATAACATTAACAAGTAACAGAGTAGTGTAAAGATTCAAAAAGATTTAAATATCCCAATAATATACCATCATAGATAAAATAAAACAAGAAACAAATGATACAATACAACAATAGATAAAATAAATACAAGTAAACAAATAAATCAATATCAATATAATAAACAGATAAGACAAAAATAAATAGATAAGACAAAATAAATAAATAGATCCCAATAAATAAATATAAAACACACCCTACTCCATGGAGCTAAAAACACACAAAGATATCAGAGAGAATGACTCGCAAAAATCTATTAGTACCACGGCTGCCCAACCAACTATTGCGCGGTCACACGTTGCGTCTATAGCCCCACGACACAGAATCCATCATCCAGGCGTGGTGTAGTTCACAGTCTCACGTTGTGGCACTACAGGCAAATGTACTACTAGACTTTACAAATCTCGATTAAATATAGTGCGTGTCGAGTCCATTAGTGTGCTATCGGTTTATCACGGCCCAGCGAAGTTACCAACTGTCCACATATGGGATACCGTACACTAACGTCTCCAAGTTCATTAGAACAATGAACCACACTACGTTTATCGCATCAACAACACGATGTGATTCGTCTCATCAACCAATCCACCAAAAATTTGGCATAAACTCAATACATAATTCCAAAAATATGAAATTACGAAAATGCCCTCAAGATAATAATATGCCCTCAATGGCAGAAAAATAGAAAGCCTGTACGGGTTCACATTTTCCCGACAGCGAAAAATCCTCAAAAGCCTGTACGGGTTCACATTTTCCCGACAGCATAAAATAAATACAAAAATCCAGAAAAATACTGTTTCGGTCAATCGCGTAGAAATTTTATCGCGTTTTCACAATCTCGTCGTTTTTATAAACGTTTTGAAATCGCGTAAATATATTTTTCTGTTTTCAAAATCGCGTAGGATTTTTAATACGTTTTCTCAATCGCGTAAGATTTTTAAATTATTTTCTTGACCGAATTCCTTAAAAATTACTGTTTAAATAAACATAAATAATAAATAATACTTTTAGGCTACGTATAATATTTTCTATACCGTATACTGTCTTTTGGACATCTTTCCTATCTTATTTGTCTATTTTTACTAAAATTTGACAGTATTTTGCTTAGAAAATTATATTAATGGTTTCCTAATTTTACCGTAAAAATTCTGTTTATTAAATTTTTAAACCATATAATTAATCCTTTTGAAAACTACTAACATGCTTCAAAATACAGCATGAGCTATATGTTAGAAATTTTTGAAAGTTACTGTATTTCATTTCTAATAACAAAATCATTAGTTCTAAGTTCTCAAACTTATTTCTAATTGATTCTTTTCTTTAAAACTCATTTTAGAAAAATTCTTTTTAACACATATTGCATCCTTATACTTAGAAAAGGTTTGGATTTAATTTTAGAAACCATGGATACTTGGTTTGGCATGTTGGCCGAATTTCCTAAATATTTTGAAATTGATTTCTAAATTATTTCTCATCTTCTAAATATATGTCAAACTTATTGTATTGTTTAAATTCATTTAACCATTGTTTTAGAAAATGGTTTTTGAAATCAACACATTCATTTTAGGCATGTTGGCCGAAAATACTAAGTCTTACCATTTGATTTCTAAATTCATTTTCTTTGATCTAATCAACTTGAAACCTTCTTAATTCTCCTAGGTTAATTAAATTACCTTTTAAGAAAATTAAGAGAACATTTTGGTTCTCCATTTGGTTAGTGGCCGTGAGCCTCATGGAATGTTCTTTGGAACACACATGCATGTCCTTGACATGTTATTCACATCCTATACATTATCATACAATTCTATACTTTATCATGCAATTCTAACACATGCAATATTATCAAAGCTTATAGACATGCAACTTAAAGCTTGTAGACATACAATTTATTACAAACAACAAATAGGAAAGCTACTAACAAATACACAACCACATCAAATAAGCTACTAACAAGCACAAATATGAATCCTTATGGATTCTACAATCACAAAATCAAACTCCATCTTCTTACCACCATCCATAGGTGATAAGATTTGTCTTCCTCTTACCTTAAATGAAGACAAATGGATTTCTTTCACTCCTCCTAGGTCACAGTTTTCTCCTTCAAAATACCTAGCAAACTTAAACAAAACTACAAGTTACTAACCATTAAAAGAGAACCTAAACCATGGATAAATCATGGTTTAGAACTTTGAAAAAGAATTTAGAAAAGAAAAACAAGAGATTTCACCTCCTTGGTACAAACTTCCAAGTAGGTTTTCAAGCTTCAAATGTAAGAATTTGCAAGAACTCTCAACTAGAGATGTTCTTAGGATTGTGTTTAGGTTTAGAAAATTTGGTTAGATGAAATTTAGAGTGATTGGATGGTAGGGTTTTAGGTTTGGCCGAATGGTTGAGAAAGAAGGCAACAATGGTGTTTAGGGTTCTTGGATGAGAGAGAAGAGAGAAATTTGCATGAAAGAAAAGTGAAGAATGGTCTTCCACCTCCCTTGGCCGTAGCACTCAAAGAGCATGCAAGGTGTGCATTTGCTTGGCTTCATCCAAGCCCTTGGATGCTTCAAAGGTCAAGATTAAAACTTGGTTAGCAAGCTTGTTTCCTATTGGCTCCTTCTAACCTAGTCACTAAGCCTTGTCATTAAGCTTCATCATCACACTAACCTAGTCACTAAGCTAGTCACCATGTTCTAGAGAGTTCCTTCACTAATCATGTTTAATTAAGCTACTAAGTTAACTGTTTAGTTAAACGTGGGTCCCGCAAAACATTTTCGGGTCCACTGTCACTAAGTTTTACTGACTAATAAAATAATATTATAATAATACAAAATTATTTTATTAGACAGTTAAATCCTAAAAATTAAAAGATTAATTTTAGGCTCATTCAGAATTGGGTTTAGTAAGATCCCCCGCCTCTGAATAATTAAAAATAGATTTTACCGGTCCGAAAAAATATTATTTTCCCGCCCGTAGCAAATCACACAAAAAGTCCATATAAAATCACGACAGTAATATTGGACACTAAATCAAGTAGAAAACAATTAAAAACAAAAAAACAAGACAAACAAAGACGTTCGGGACGTAATGGTCATTTTTTCATTTTTTCCCACAACGTAGCTAATCATCCAAAAAGTTCAAATAAAATTACAGACAATATTAATTGTCTGTATATCTTCCAGAAAAATTAAAACAGTAGTTCGGAAAAACTTTTATTTTACCGTCTCGAAACAAATTACGTAAAAAGACCAAATAAAATTTGAGCCTGTATAAACGTATTTGTATTTCATGCAGAAATCGAGAAACAGTAAAATAGGGACACAACGGTCATTCACACAAAAGCTTGAAAAACAGCAAACAGTACATTCGGTACATTTTCTAAAAATTGGGGTGTTACACAGATGCCTACCAGCATCCAGCCCTCCTTCTTGTTGATGGAGTGTCTTCCATTTGTGCTCTTGATTTCGGTATGGATGAATGGGGACTAGATGTGGCCCTAACTGGCTCCCAAAAAGCTCTCTTCCTTGCCACTAGAATAGGTATTGTGTGTGCAGGTCCTAAAGTTGTTGAGGCTTCAAAAACTGCTAGATCAGTTAGAGTTTTCTTTGACTGGAATGACTACCTGAAATTCTACAAGTTGGGAACCTATTGGCCATGCACTCCTTCCATTCAGTTCTTATACGGTCTGAGAGCAGCTGTTGATCTGATTTTTGAGGAAGGACTTGACAATGTGATTGCAAGGCACAGTCATTTAGGCAAAGCAACCAGGTAAGCCATAATTTACTTATTTAAAATCTTTATTAAGACTACAAGTGAAAAAGGTTAACTTTTGACTAGTGAGCAAAGGTTTCTGAAAGTTGATAATAGTTTTAACTTTTTGTTATATTTTTAAGACAATAAATTTGATAGGTCCCCAATATGCTAAATACAGGCTTGTTGTAGAGGCATGGGGTTTGAAGAATTGCACCTAAAAGGTTAGGTTAGGTACCTAAATTGCAGGAATATCTGAAGAAGCAATTCAGAGAGTTCAGGCATGTCCACTGCTGTCCTTTAAAGCAGGTAAATTAGTAAACTAAATTACTGTTCCATTATTTGACAGGATGCTTCTCTTCGACGTGAGTCATTAATTATGTTTTGCGCCTTCAGAATGTTTTCTCATCTTGTGCATTCTAGTTTTACTGTTGGGAACATACTCTTATAACCTTCCTTATGTTTGTAATATTTGGAGTTTTGCACACTGAAAACATTGACTTTATCCCATCTTTTCTTCTGATAAAAATTTCGTCAAATATACATGTTACAAAGGAATGGCAAAGGATCAAGTTGCAGGTAAATAATAGTTGTGAATAGTTATTTTGAGAATGGATGTGGCAACCGAGATCGCGGTAGGAGCGGCGAATAATAATAAGTTAGGAGTCATCATTAATTTTATTTAAAATTAAAAAAAAATTATTAGAAAATAGTCTTTGAAATTAGATTAGATTTAGAAGTCAGTTATGTATAGAGAATGATGGAAACTTAATCTCACAATACTCTTAATACACTCGTCTTAAGACGATATCTTAAATCAGTTGTACAAAATTGAAAATCTCAAAATATATTTATTTCCCCCTTTTTGTTTAAAAAAATAAATAATTTATGAAAATTTAAATTTTGGATTGATAGAATAGAAGTTCTGCTCCTATATATTTGGATGTAATGAATAACTCAAAGTCACGTAATTGTATATAAAATTTGTGTGGGTTAGTTATTTTTAACTTTGAAAAAATTTATTTTTATTTAAAAATTCAGTTGAGTATTTTTTTATGCTAAAAATAATAATTTGAATTATCAAGTTATCACAACTAAGATGATTAAAGTTATAAGATCAATAAGATGTCATAACTCAATTAATCAAATTTTATTCTTCTAAAAAGGGGTTCAATTATTTTATATTTTTAGTTTTATCATTTTTTTTAATTTTTCATTTTTTTTTTTACTTTTCACCCCCAATAAGCCCATTTCTTCAAAAAAAAAAACACAGAATTAAAAAAAAACAAAAAAAATGAAAAAACAAAACAAAACATTACTGCAGCTTACGAAACAAAAGGAAAAAAACAAAGGAGGATTTGTTTGAAATGGTTGCATGTGATGGGTTCTATGGAACAACTAGTTTGAGCGGCAAGAGACGGAACAGCTAGGTAGTTTGGCTGAATCTGGGTTGTGCAGTAACGTATGGTTCGACAGTTGTGTTACCAAGTGACATCAATATTCAAAAGGGGGCTGAATTGAGTTTATAAAATATTTTCACAAATCTCTTGTAAAACACTTGATTACTAATTTTCGTTGAAGCTATTGAATGATAGAGATGAATGGATAGATAATATAAAATGTTTTCACTCACAAATAAGACAGTCAAGCAAGATAGTATTCAAGTAATGCCAATAAAACAGTGCACAATAGTAAAGAGTTAAGTTTAGAGAATTAAATATAAGGTTTATCCTGGTTCAGCCACTAATCCACTTGTGGCCTAGGTCCAGTCATCAACTAATTATCTGAGATTTTTCACTATATCTTCAAGTTTCAACAGGTGCTTGATGACCTTTACAAACTTGAGCACTCAACACACTTTGGGATACCTCACCCTTTGTACTTGAGCCTCTTCTTTCAAGGGATATCTCACCCTTACAACTTGGAGGGATACCTGACCATCTCTTTTACAGTTTATACAAAGTATAAATGATAATAAACTCTTTTAAGAGTGGATAATACAAATTGAAAAACAATGAGTATCAAGGATTCACACTTTAAACCCCCAAAATAGAGTATATGATGAAAAGGCTTTGAAAGCTCGTATTAATGCTCAAACAAGATTTTTAGATTGATTGTCTATCCTCCATAAATTTTCAACAACTTATATTTATAGCACATTTAAGAATAGAGCCATTAGGGAGCTTGGCGGAGCATTAATGGCTATAAACTAGCTGTTATTTCCTTTTCTGATTCGTTCTCTTATTCGAATAACAAAATTGTTATTTGAATAAAGCTTCAAATATCACATAGGCAATTTTGCCTCTGAGACGTGTTATTCAAATAACATATATGTTATTTGAATCACCTCTTTAAAAACATTTTTCAGAAAAAAAAACTTGTTATTCGAATAACAAACTTGTTATTCGATTAAACCATTTGAAGTTTGATTTTTGGAGAATGTGTTATTCGATTAACTCCTTGGTTATTCGAATAATTCTTATACGCAAGCTAGATTTAAACCTTTATTCGAATAAAGCTTATCAAAATAGAAGATTTGGCATTTCTGACTTTGGTTATTCAAATAAGAGTCTTATTTGAATAAACCATATGAAAAACATCTCATATAGCTTTTAAACATTGCCAAATGATTCCAGATGATCTTATAAGCTTTTGGCCACTTAAAGGATGGAAACCTTTGGAAGCCTAAAACCATTTTGAAGCCTTGAAAACCTGTGTGCTTTTTGGTTTCTTTGAAAAGCAATTTTTAGGGCCTTTGTGTGAACCACTTTTATACATTTACATAATGATCTAAGTCCTAAAACTAATCTTGAAGGTCTTGGACTTGATCTTGCAACATATTCATGTTTGTTATCATCAAAACAAAACTTCATAAGTCAATAGTCAATCACATTTTCCCCATTTTTTATTATGACAAACAATCATTGAAAGAAAAAGGGTTAGTCTCATAAATTAGAATTCACAAAGTCATCAGAGAGACTTGCTCCCCCTCTTTTTAGTAAGCGGTGAGTTTAAGTTAGAGTAATGCGTAGCTCCCTCTTTCTTTTGGAATCCCAAGATCTGGTTTGTATTTTCTTGCCTTTTCTCAAAAGATCAAACATGCTAAGAATGTTAGTTCTTTAGCTTCTTCTCCCCCTTTTGTCATGATAAAAAAGATGGGGCAAGAGAAGGCCAATTACATTAGCAAAATATTAGCAAAAATTGATACTCATAATTTCATTTGCAATTGGCATCCATTAAGCCTGGTCATATGGTTAGTTCAATTTTTAGCAATATATTATAACATAAAATACACAATATAGAGCATAAATAAACTCATTGTATTTCTTTAAAAAGTGTTAGCCATGGCAACCATCACCCAAGAGGGGGGTGAATTGGGTGATTACAATTTTTTAAAACAACTTTTAGAAATTATGCATTTTGATATTTTTAATCAACACATGCAGTAAAATAAGTATAACAAAGGTACAACTAATAAAGATTTTTCAAATACCACTTGGCCTATAGGATAAATCAAGCAAATAAGCTAGATATCAAGTTCTTATAATCAAAACATCAAGATGAAAAGATATTCAATATGTTGCACCAAATATTAAAATTAAAGAGTGTAGAGAAGAGAGAATCAAACTCAAGAATTTATTCTGATTCAACCACCAACCACTTGTGGCCTACATCTAATCCCTAAGCTTAACTTGAGATTTTCTTCACTATCTCCTAGACTTCATGGGTGCTAGGAAAACATTTGTACAAACAAGAGCACTCCTCACACATTGGGATACCTCACCCTTGTGCTAGAGCCTCAAACTCTTCAAGTTTCATAGGTGCTTGAAAAACCTTCACAACAAGGAGCACTCAACACACCTTGGGATGCCTCACCCTTGTGCTTGCGCCTCAAAATAGGGATACCTCAACCTTTATAACTTTAGAAAGATACATCACCCTCTTTTATAGGAAATCAAAGAAAGATTGAATGATAAACTCTCAAAAGAATAGATATTACAAATTGAAGTTTAATGGGTATCAAGGAATCACATACTAAAGCTCAAACATAGATTTATGAGAAAAGAGAGTTAAAACTCGTGTTCAATGCTCAAGAATGATTTTCAGATCATTTCCCAACTTGTAATCAAAGCACAAACACTTTAATTTATAACACAAAGCTTTTAAAAGTCGTTGGTGGTGGTTGGGAAGCATTAAATTCCATTTATAGCCGTTGGAAATCTGTTTCTGATTTCTAGATAATCAGTTATATAACCGAGTATGGCCTTACAATAGGCTTTTTAAAACATACCAATAACCGGTTATATAATCGGTTATGGCCTTTTAAAAATAAAAGCCTACGCTTCTAATTAAATGAATAATAACCGGTTATGGCTTTTAAAAACATAAGCCAATGCTTCTGACTTGGTGAATAACTGGTTACATAACCGATTATAACACCCTATTTTTGACCAAGAGACATTTGAAAGATCATAACTTCTTTTATACTTATCCGTTTAAAACAAATGATCATTCATTGGAAAGATATTTGAGTCTGCTTTAATATGAGACATATTTCAGAACAAGACTCAAAATATTTTGAAAGATATCAGCAAATGAGTGACTCGGGGTTAGTTTTTGCAAATGGTAAACTTGTCAAATTTTCATCCAAATGAATTATCACAATGACTAGCTTTTCAAAACATATTTGTTGGTAATTTTAGCATGTAAGAATCATTTGTAAAGATGTTAAAAACATACTTGAGCTCAATGTGATTCTTATTTATCTATACACAAGATCTAAGTCCTATAAGTTAAACTTGAAGATCCTTGGGACTTGATCTTTTGTTTTCTTGTTGCAATGCTCACTCTTGGTACTTGGACTATCCTACAAAGTATTGTTTACTTAAACAAATATAGTTAGTCCAAATTCTTAATTCAATATCTTCATATGCATGATTTATAAATGTATAACTCTAGTTAATCTAACATGCATATAAGACTTTCATAGATACATCCAAATAAGATATTTATCAATTACTAATGGATATGTTCTATATAGGATGCAACAAAAAACATTTTACACATTTTCATTTAAATAGAGCGAAATCTAATATTAATTCATTATAACTTATATAAAGCATTATTGGATATATTATATAAAGAATGTTATATATATCTCATTGCATGATTATTAAGTGAAATATAATTAGATAAAGTACATAACCATACATGATACAATATAATCTATTAAGTGCATCTATATAGCAAAAACATCATTCTTTTTGTCTTGTATTTGTCATCATTAAAACTTAACATATTAAACTATTTAGGCAAACTTATTTCTACAAAAAGAAAGTTAGCCAAATACATTTACAATTTCAAAGAACTCAACCAATACAAAACACAAACAATAAAGACAAAGATATTAAAACTATCAATTCTAGAAATATGCATTCGGTGGTGGATAAGGTGAGATTGGAGCTTGATCTGGTTGTGGGGCTCACAAAACAACCACTTCTCTTTCAACACCTTTTATTCTATCAAACAGAACATAAAAGGTTTCTTCTATGTAAGCACGATTATCAAGCAACGTGGCCATAATCCGCTCCAAGGTTACTGGAGCAACAGCACCATCAACAATAGCAAGGGCAGCAGCAGGGACATTTTTAGTGGCATCTTTCCCTTCTTCAACAGCTTCAACTTCTTCTAGTTCATCGGGGTACACCCAGCCCCTTTCATCATCTGGCATCATCTTCAGCTTCTTCAGAGTGTATTCTCTGAAGATGTTGAAATGGTTTAGCTGGACTAGTTGTTCAGTGTCCCTGACCATTGGGAACTTCTTGAGGAATGTTGAGATTAGCAGAGCATAGGGCAAGTTAGAGTTCTCCTTGCTCTTGGCTTTCAACATGTGTTTCCTAATGAAGTTGGGCCAGTTTATCTTCTAGTTTCTCCTGAGCACCCAAATCATAAAAAAGTCATCTTCGGTCAAATAGGCGTAATTGCCTCCTCAAGGAGCGAGTATATGAGCATACGCGTAGTAGAGTAGCCTATCTTGACTCTTTAGCGTCCCACTCTTTAACACCAACCTTGGGCCACTATGTTCCAAATTTCACAATTAGTGGCATTGCGTCCTCCTTTTTGTAGTCTTGCACATGTGGCCTGCTATCTTCCTACACATGTGGCCCGCTAAAAAATGAATGATATGAAAACATTTGTGCCAGTTAGACAATGTCTTAAGATCTTTTTCTTTTTCTCTCCTTTCTTTTCTCTCTCTTTTTCCTCATTTTCTCTTTCACTTTTCTTTCTTTTAATTATTCTTAAAAAATCATTTGAACCAGCGACAACTCTGGAAAGCTTTGACCAATCAAACCCTTGTTTATGTGCTTTTCTTTATCAGACCCTTCGGTTGGCTTAGAACCCTCTTGACCCCTTTTTTTTCTTCTTCATTTCTTCATTCTTCTTTTTATTACTTCGACTCCTCATTTTCTTCTTGACAATGAAAGCTTATATGGCTAGTATTGTAATCATTTCCAACAAATGTCACAGTGCAATCTGTACTTTGAGCTATTGAGATCTTTTAATCCAACTCAATCATTGAAGGATTGTTGTAGAATTGTCAGAATCAAACTATTGACCTTAAATTTATCTTATTTGAGACATAACTTAATAAGTTAAACATGCATTCATGAATGGATAGAAATTCGTTGAATGAACAAACTTCTTTTTATTACTTTGGTAATCTAATTGTACATGAACATTTGGTAAGACACCTGCTTGAAAGATAAAAGCATAGAAACAAAAGAAAGTTGCAAGGAAAAGAAAAATTTGTCCCAATATTGGTTCTTTATTCCTCATTCAATTGATTCCCTGCAATGCTTGATAATTCAACAACTGTCTCTGTTGTTATTTTCTTCATCACATCTTTCCCTTAATGCTTCAGACATTTTTGCCCTAGTATGACCAATTGAATGTAAACAAAAGTACCCCTATGTAGATAAAATTATCCTAGTTTGGTGAATCCTTCAAGGAGTTTTAGACCTTTTTTCTTTGAGATTTTACCTATTTATTTCCCAAAACTTTTGCTTAGGCCATCCTTTTGGGTTTTCAACCTAACAAGCTTTTTTTTTAATTTTGTTTATTTATTACTCTAACTTTTACTTAGGCCACCATTTCGGGTTTTCAACCTAACGAGCTCTCTTTCCTTTTTTTCAGGCATAAAATCTCTTAACAACATCAGTGTTTACAGGCCTTGGCAATTCTTCTTCATCTATATTCTGCAAAATTAATGCCCCTCCTGAAAATGTCTGCTTGACTATATAAGGGCCTTCGTAACTCAGAGCCTATTTTCCTATAGCATCATCTTGATTAGGAAGAACCTTCTTCAAAACCAAATCTCTTGAACAAAATTCTCTAGGATGAACTTTCTTATTAAAGGCTCTGGCCATTCTACTTTGATACAATTGTCTATAACAAATAGCTGTCAGTTTTTTCTCTTCTATCATATTCAACTGCTTATACCAAGTCTTCACCCATTTGGATTCCTCTAACTCCGCTTCCATCAAAACCCTTAGAGAAGGAATCTTAATTTCTATGGGAGAGACAACCTCCATCCCATACACCAAAGAGAAAGGTGTTACCCCAGTGCTTGATCATATATTGGTACGATATGCATGCAAAGCATAGGGTAACATTTCATGTTAGTCTTTGTAGTTTACAACCATTTTAATAACAATTTTCTTGACATTCTTATTTGCTTCTTTGATTGCACCATTCATCTAAGGTCTATAGGGAGCTAAATTATGATGCTTGATTATGAAATTTTCACAAAATTTCTAAATCTCAGTGCCATTGAGATTGACAGCATTATATGTGATTATCCTTTATGGAATTCCATATTTATAAACAATGTCCTTTTTGAGGAATTTCAAAAATACTTTTTGAGTGATATTGGCATATGAGGAAGCTTCTACCCACTTGGTGAAATAGTCAATTGCCACTAAAATGAAGCGATAACCGTTAGAAGCTTTGGGCTTAATGGGTTCGATGACATCTATTCCCCACATTGATAAAGGTCATGGAGATACCATATTGTGCAAAGGGAATGAAAGTGCATTGACTCGATCTGCATATATCTAGCACTTATAGCATTTTCGAACATATTTTATGCAGTATGTTTCCATGGTCGACCAATAATAACTACTTCTTAGAATTTTTCGTTCCATCATATGACCATTAGCATGAGTCCCACAGATTCCTTCATGGACTTCAATCATGATTAAACGAGCTTCATGAGCATCAACAAATCTAAGCAAGCTGTCATCATGGCTTCTCTTGTACAAAACCTCCTCGTTCAAGAAAAAGGTCATTGCCAACCGGCGTATAGTCTTCTTATTCACCTCACTTGCCCCAGTTGGGTATTCTCTATGTTGAATGTACTGCTTGATATCATGATGCCAAGATTTACCATCTGTTAGCCATAGCAACCATCACCCAAGAAGGGGGTGAATTTGGTGATTATAAATTTTAAAAACAACTATAAGAAATTATGCATTTTGATATTTTTAATCAACACATACAGTGGAATAAGTCTAACAAAGGTACAACTATTAGAAATTTCTCAAATACCATTTGGGCTATAGGATAAATCAAACAAATAAGCTAGATATCAAGTTCAACTCAAGCATATATAATTAAAGCACAAATATAAAGAGATAGGGTTAAGAGAATCAAACACAAAGATTTATCCTGGTTCAGCCACCCCTTGTAACCTACGTCTAGTTCTCAAGTGAACCACTCGAGATTTTCTATTAAACTTCAAGCTTGAATAGGTGCTTGAAAACCTTTACAGATTAGAGCACTCAACAATACCTTGGGATACCTCACCCTTGTGCTTTGAGCCTCAGAAACAGGGATACCTCACCCTTTACAACCTTTGAGGGATACCTAACCCTTTACAACCTTTGAGGGATACCTCACCCTCTTTACACCTTTGAAGGATACCTCATCTTCTTTTCAATAAGGGATACCTCATTCTTTTTTCACTAGAGGGATACCTCACCCTCTTTATGGAATAAACAAAGTGTTTGAATGATAGAAACTCTCTCAAAGAGTAAATAATAAGAATTGAAGCTCTATGAGTATCAATGATTCACACTTTGAAGGTCAAAATAGAGTTTTTAGAGAAATGAGAGTAAAACACAAATTTGATGATCAAGAAACTTATTCAGATTGATTACGAACTTTTCTTTGATGCACAAACACTTGCATTTGTAGCCTAAAACATTTAAGAGTTGTTGGTGGTTGTTGGGGGCATTAAATACTCCAATATAGCTGTTAGAAAGTGTGTTCTGCTATCCCAAATAATCTGTTATGAGAAATTCATAACTTGTTATGAGAAATCCATAACCTCTTATGGGAAATCCATAACCTGTTATAAGCCTTTTAAAAACAAAGCCTCCGTCACTAACTTTTAGAATAACCTGTTATGAGAAATCCATAACCTGTTATGGGAAATCCATAATCTATTATGAGCTTTAGAAAAACATGCTAAAAAGCTCCTGACTTGATCAATAACCAATTATGGATATTCCATAATCGATTATGGCATGTTTGTTTTGAAAAACTGATTTTAAAATGGTCATAACTTTTTCTTTTCTCATCTATTTAAAACAAATGACCACTCGTTGAAAAGATCGTTGAGTCTACTTTCATATGAAAGAAATTTCAGATCAAGACTCAAAATATTTTGAAGAATATCATCAAAAGAGTAACCAAAGGTCAATTTCGCAAAACACAAACTTGACTATTTTTTATAGATTTGAACAACTACCATAACTAGCTTTTCAAAACTTGTTTGTTGAACATTTTAGCAAGTGAAAACCATTTGTAAAGATTTGAAAACATATTTGAGCTTAGTGTGATTCCTAAATACCTTTACACAATATCTAAGTCCTATAAGCTAATCTTGAAGATCTTTGGGACTTGATCATTGCACTTTCATTTATTGTCCTTGTTTGTTATCATCAAAACCATTACTTTATTGCTTTAGCCAATGCCAATTACATTCTTTCCCTTTTTTTATGATGACAAACCATTGAGAAAAGGTTAGTTCTAATAAATTAGAATTCATAAAAGGTGTTAGAGACTTACTCTTCCTCTATTTTTCAAGAGGTGATTAGATCAGAGATGCACAACTCCCCCTTAATTTAGGAATCCCAAGATCATTGTAGATATGCATTTTGCTATTTTACCTTACTTTTCTCAATAACATATAAATCTTCTCCCTCTTTTGTCATGATAAAAAAGGTATACAATATAGATTTTGACAAAGAGAGAAGTAACACAAAACCATTTCCACACAATAAATATTCAATAATAATTCATCAACAATATAACCTTAAACACAAAATCATTGCCATTTAACACATATCCAAGTCATACTATTATTAAGCAAGGTTATAAGCTAAGACAATGAGTAACATATCCAAAAGATAACCCATTGAGGTTAGGTGAGCATTAAGCATAATAACATAGCTAAAACATAAAGAGATTAGCTAAATAAAAGAGATCCATGCCTAAGCCCCATGATCTTCCGTTGGTGGATGACGATGCTCAAGCTTATCCAAGCGATCTTCCATAGTACTCAAGCGATCACAGATAAATATGTTTCTATGATTGACAATGGATGTTAGGGCTCGATTTAGGAGAGAGAAAATGTGAGGGAAGGTGAAAAATTGGAAGAAAATGGAAGTTTTGATCGGTGAAAAGTGATGAAAAATGATGGAAAAGGTGTTTTAATGGTGGATTTTGATTGGATTTGGAGTGGGTGAGGAGTTTGAGTGAGTGGGTGTGAGTGGGTGTTTGAGAGAAAAAGATGAAAAAGGAGGTAGAGGGTGCGAAAATGGTGAAACATGGATGCTAGATGTGTTTAAAGGAGGCCCCATAACCGATTATGGATTGGGCATAACCGGTTATGCTTATTGCTCAAAGGGGACGCATTTTGTGTTTGGGTGCACTAACCGATTATGACTCAAGCACAATTGATTATGGTGATATTTTAAAAGCTTCCAAAGCCTCTGTGGATGAGAATAATCGATTATAGAACTCATATAATTGGTTATATGAGTATGAAAGAGAGTATCAAACAACCAGAATTATGTGATAACCGATTATAAGCTTGGCATAATCGGTTATTTTAGCTTGACAGAGAGTATTTGTAATGTGCCAGACATTTCCACAGCTTTCATAATAAGTTAAATGTTTTTCATAACAGATTATGTCCTTCTTGCAACTGATTATTTCTAAAATAAAACTAGAAAAATCTTCATGAGATTATGCCAAGCTTATATATGCACTTTAAGGCAAACAATGATCATATTAGGGATGTTATGACAAGTACAAAGATATTATCATCAAACATGCCATTTCAAATAAGAAGTGTATTTTTCTAGCATATTAACACATGTAAAGATATTTTCAATATATAAAGCTAGAAGAACATAAAAACAAATCTCCACTTATCCAAAGATTGCAAGTCCAAGCTTCTTGGAGACAAGGAAGGGAACTTGGAGTATTTTCTGGTATTGTGCTTGCAGCAATCAATTTCATGATACCAAAGTCAGTTTTTGGCCTTGAAGCATACCTACAACACACTTCAATTTTTGATGTTTGGTACCCAAATATTCTTAGGTCCTTGTGTGTTAGTTTTTAAATATTAATCCATTATCCTCTTATAAAGATCAATTTTTCCATAGTAAGCAAAGTGAGCACAACAAATCAAATAATTAATTACTATTAAGCATATAGCCAATAATATGCTTACTTTCATGATATATAGACAATTCAAAACATAATAAGCATACCCTGGCATTGTAGAACCTTATGTACCAAGATATATAACAAATTAATGAGTTATGGTACAATAAGAATGAACATAATCATGTGCTAAGCAAAATATTCAGATTTCACCAAGTACACAAGATTCTATCACTCACTTAAGGCCTACAAAGAATATACCTCAAATTCATTGACTTTACAAGTGAGTATGCATAAGAGATAAAAGCATTTGATACCTTGACCTTGGTAATCAAAGAAACTCTTTTCCTTACCCATTGCTTCTCTTTTGGTGTCTTAAACTTTACAAGTTCTACATTTTGTATTTATGAAGCTTTGGTTGAAATCATCTTCCTTCTTTGACCAAAACTTCTACAAATGGGCATTGAAAATATTTCTCTTGATGATTCCTTTTTCACTTGACCAATTTGTCCATCCTTTTAAGAAATTTTCTGCATAATTGAAACACTATGAGGATATTTTGGTACCTGCTTCATCTTGGGCCTTGAATATTTGTACTAGAGCTTTTAAGACTTTTAAGAACCCACACTATGTTATTTCTCATATAAGGATTTCTTCTATAATTGCACAAATGAGAAATATGTTCTAAATAATCACAAAAATTGTAAACAATTGAATTTAATGATGACTTGGTCCTTTGAATATCATCTTTGGAAAACTTAAGCCTTTTATTGTTTTTACATTCTAAACTATTTTCGCCATAACTTTGGCAAATTCGAAAGAGAAGTCTCCAACTTGATTTTCTAAATCAATGCACTTTTCACAAGTTGAGGTTTCACATTTCAAAGATATTTCATCATTAAGAAAAGCATATTCATTTTTCAAAGTCTCAATTTCGTTTTCAATGGAGGAAATGTTTTGCAAACAAGTCAAGTTTCTCTTTTCTAAAATCAACAAACCATCATTCAATCCATCATATGCACATTGTAACTCATCATAAGAAGGACCATAATCAAGATGAGTATCATTTATCTCAAAGTTCTTTGGAGTTAAGTGGGAGGTTGTCTCAATTTCTTGCATCAATGATTCTTCATAGAAATTATCTTCTTCATTCTTTCCCATCAATGATTCAAGAACATCTTCCTTCTCAATTTTGTTTTGCTTTGCCTCTTCTTCAAATTGAGCACCATCATCACCATGTGACATTGAGCTCATTTTCTTACTTTCAACATGTTCTTGAGGACATTTTTCAATGTTGTCTTCCTCTAGAGACTTTTTATCTTCTTGCTCTCTATATACAACTTTATGCAAAAAATCATTATTAGCAAGATAGATAGAATCAAGAGTATTCTAAATATCTTTAGCACTAGAGCAACTCTTAATTTTAGCATAAGCTTCATCATTTAAACCATTTCTCAAAATTTGCATAGCTCTAATGTTCAAGGAAAAACATTTCTTCTCATAAGCATTCCAATCTTGTTTTGGTTTAGGAAAAAATCCATCAAGCACAATATCCCACAAATCAAGATTAATAGATGGTATATAAAATTTCATTCTAGCTTTCCAATAAACAAAATGCACACCATCAAAGAATGGTAGTTTATTAATCATAAAACTTTTCATTTTGAAAAGCTTTCAATGGTTGCCAACAAACAAGGATCTTTAACTCTAAGCGCTTAAGTTTTCAACAGAGCACGAAGCTTTGACACCGCTTGTTAGCCATAACAACCATCACCCAAGAGGGGGATGTATTGAGTGATTACAAATTTTTAAAACAACTTTAAGAAATTATGACATTTTGATATTTTCAATCAACACATGCACCAGAATAAGTCTAACAAAGGTACAACTATTAGAAATTTCTCAAATACCATTTGGGGTATAGGATAAATCAAACAAATAAGCTAGATATCAAGTTCAACTCAAGCATATATAATTAAAGCACAAATATAAAGAAATAGGGTTGAGAGAATCAAACACAAGGATTTATCCTGGTTCAGTCACCCCTTATGACCTACATCCAGTCTTCAAGCCAACCACTCGAGATTTTTTACTAAACTTCAAGCTTGAACAAGTGCTTGAAAACCTTTATAGATTGGAGCACTCAACAACACCTTGGGATACCTCACCCTTGTGCTCTGACCCTTTGAAACAGGGATACCTCACCCTTTACAACCTTTGAGGGATACCTCACCCTCTTTACACCTTTGAAGGATACCTCACATTCTTTTCAACAAGGGATACCTCACCCTTTTTCACTAGAGGGATACCTCACCCTCTTTACAGAATAAACAAAGTGTTTGAATGATAAAAATTCTCTCAAAGAGTAGATAATACAAATTGAAGCTCTATGGGTATCAATGATTCACACTTTGAAGGTCAAAACAGAGTTTTTAGGGAAATGAGAGTAAAACACGAATTTGATGATCAAAAACTTATTCAGATTGATTGCAAACTTTTCTTTGATGCCCAAATACTTGCATTTATAGCCCAAAACATTTAAGAGTGTTGGTGGTTGTTGGGGGCATTAAATGCTCCAATATAGCTATTAGAAAGTGTGTTCTGCTATCCCAAATAACCTGTTATGAGAAATCCATAACCTATTATGAGCCTTTTAAAAGCAAAGTCTTCGTCACTAACTTTTAGAATAACTTGTTATGGGAAATCCATAATCGGTTATGAGCTTTAGAAAAACATGTTAAAAAGCTCCTGACTTGATCAATAACCAGTTATGGATATTCCATAATCGATTATGGCATGTTTGTTTTGAAAAATTGATTTTAAAATGGTCATAACTTTTTCGTTTCTCATCTGTTTAAAATAAATGACCACTCGTCGGAAAGATCATTGAGTCTATTTTCATATGAAACAAATTTCAGATCAAGACTCAAAATATTTTGAAGGATATCATCAAAAGAGTGACCAAAGGTTAGTTTTACAAAACACAAACTTGACTATTTTTCATAGATTTGAACAACCACCATAACTAGTTTTTCAAAACTTGTTTGTTGAACATTTTAGCAAGTGAAAACCATTTGTAAAGATTTGAAAACATATTTGAGCTTAGTGTGATTCCTAAATACCTTTACACAAGATCTAAGTCCTATAAGCTAATCTTGAAGATCCTTGGGACTTGATCATTGCACTTTCATTTCTTGTCCTTGTTTGTTATCATCAAAACCATTGCTTTATTGCTTTAGCCAATGCCAATTACACTATCTGGCTCGCCTTCCACATTGGCACAATATGCGGGCTCACTATGTGTCTTTACTTGGATGGGTTGGACATTATTGTGAATATCCAACTTGATCATTACAGCAAAAATGGCTAAGGCATCTACAAACTAATTCCTGCCTTGAGTCAGATCAGAGAAGGTCATATCTTCAAACTTCTCAATCAACTGAGTTAAATAGTTTTGATAAGGCACCAACTTTGGGTCTTTAGTTTGTCATTCACCATTCGCCTGATAAATGATTAGTGTTGAATCTCCAAATACCTTTAGTTGCTTGATCCCCAAGTCAATTGCAACTTGTAAGCCACTAGCATAGGAGCATAGGCCTCATATTCTGCAACATTATTGGTGCATTCAAAATTCATCTTGATAGCAACTGGGTATTGATTTCCACTTGGTGAAACAACCACAACTCCTATACCACTACCATACATGTTGATTGCTCCATCAAAATACATCTTCCACACAGGCTCACCGTCTCCTTCTTCTTCTCCTTCTAATGTCAATATTTCTCCATCAGGGAACTCAATGTTATTAGTTGTCCACCCTCAAGAAGATTTTTAGCTAAATGATCAACAATTGTACTTCCTTTGACAGATTTTCGAGTCATGTACTTGATTTCAAATTCTGATAACATCACTAGCCATTTTGAAACCTTTAATGAAGCATGAGGGCTTTCAAATATGTACTTCAGAAGGTCCATTTGGGAGATTAGCCAAGTAGTGTAATATAACATGTACTGCCGTAATCGTTTTGAAGTTCATATCAGAGCACAACAAGTTTTCGGGCTTCACAATCATTAAACTTCTTACTTAGATAATAAATTGCTTGCTCCTTCTTTCCTGATTCAACATGCTGCCCTAGCATCGCTCCTATTGAGGTTAGCAGTACGGTTAGGTACAATATCAAAAGGCGGCCTAATGTAAGGGTACCAACACAAGAGGATTCATTAAATAAGCCTTTATCTTGTTAAAAGCTCCTTGACATTCTTCATCCCATTCACCTGGCTGATGCTTCTTCAACAACTTGAATATAGGCTCACAGGTGCTGGTCAAGTTAGCAATGTAATTAAGTCTCTCGAGAAAGCTTCTCACTTTATGCTCCATCTTAGGAGGAGGCATCTCTTGTATTGTTTTCACCTTATCCGAATCCACCTTTATTCCTTCTCTACTGACGATGAACCTGAATAATTTTCCAGTAGATGCTCCAAAGACACATTTAGTAAGATTAAGTCTTAACTTATACTTTCTGAGTCTTTCAAATAACATCCGCAAGACTGCTACATGATTTTCCCCTTCTTTAGATTTGGCCATCATGTCATCTACATAAACCTCTATTTCTTTATCCATCATATTATGAAATAATGCAACCATAGCACATTAATATGTAACCCCATCATTATTTAATTCAAAGGACATTACTGTGTAACAAAAAGTTTCCAAAGGGATAATAAAAGTTATTTTTTCTTTGTCACTAACATCTATGGGGATCTGATTGTACCTAGAATACCAGTCCATAAACGAGATTTCCTGTTATATTGTCAACAAGAACATCGATATGAGGGAGCGAAAAATCGTCTAATCCGGCTTCTAATTGCTTAGTCACTTCTTCCTTAATCTTTAACGACATATCATGATGCATTCTTCTCAAATTTTGCCTTTTCGCTTTTGTATCTAGGTATAATGTGATTTTATATGACGCTATCTTAGGGTCTAATCTAGGCATATCTCTGTAGGACCATGCAAACACATTAAGATACTCCTTAAGTAGTGTCATCATTTTTGTACGCTCAGGATGATCTACTATTTTCAACTCCTTCTTGTCTTCTTCGGTCTCCATGTTAATTACTTCTATTACCTCATTATTCATACCAAATTCTCTTTCTAAATATTCTAGTAATTTTTCAAATTTTTCAATAATTTCTTCCTCTTCACCAGATCCAGGGTCTTCTTTATCAAATGTCGCAGGGGAATCAATTGACAAGTTTTCAAGGTCCCTTTCATGAGGTAAAATTTCTGCAAGACTCAAATCCCTGGAAAGTAATTTGTGTGAAGTTGGAAAGGTAAATGAAAAAGAAAATTGATAAATGGAAAAGGATAAGCCAAAAGTGTGACAAGGAGAAATATTGAATAAACATGCAACTTTATTTAGTTAATGTCTTAAATAATATATATATAAACTCAAAACATAGTTAGTCTCAAGTATCTGCTTATTACAGTATGACTATACAATTACTTGGAAACAATAGCATCAGTCATTGGTTTGGATTTCCAGTTATTTAGCGACTCCTCATTAGTAAAAAGACAGATTGCCTTGCATTTTTCTTGGTCTTCTTCATGAAAGAAGCTAACAAGAAACTTCCAGTCCTTTGACCAAATGGACATTTTGGAAATGTATGTTTTTAAGTGAAAAAAGGGGGTTAGTACTCCTATCATATTTGTTGAATTCTAGAATTTTAAAATCCTTCGGAATGATGATGTTAGCAGTAGGGCACAACTATTTTGTCCCAAGGAGAGCATAGTTGCTAGGACCCTTGATTGCTTTGATTTGTTCTTTTCCATTCATTCTTCCTTCATTTTATCATTTTGAATGGCCACATGACAAGTCCCAACAGGAAATCCCATTGACATCGGGATATATGCAGTTGTTCTCATGTGAACTAAGCGTTACCATGAACCTCATTTCGAGTACCTTTCAATGAATGATATCCTTCTCCAATAGGAATCGCTAGTGATATAGCATTTGAGGTTCCTCCCATAAAAAGCATCTCAATATTGACCCCAGGGTTTGTCCTCATGGAAGTGATATTTGGTGGGTGCGAATGTGCCCTAGTTACTCTTATACCTCCGGCTGCCCCCATCAAGGTAAGGGTCTCCCTCATGACTGACAACATTTCCTCTATTCTTCTCAGAGAGTCTGTAATCTCATTCATCCTTCCTTTCGCTTCATCTACTTCCATACTCAGATTCCTTCCTTCATTTTCAGTTGTCATCGCTACAAGCTTTGTTCAAGCCCTTGTGCTATGAACTCGGGTTTGATTGGTATCTTCTTTTCTTGGTCGCACAATGGTTCTAAATCTCCTATGAACAGTCAAGGTACCATTTATTAGAAATAACCATGATTATTATCGATTTGTGAATGCCATTATTAGTTTGTGTCGAATGTACTTGAGTGAGTATCTTTGATTTTTCTTGTCATGACCGATTCTTAGAACGTTTCGTTCTAAAGTATTGGTCTCAAGTAAACATAAGATCAGAAAAACAAAAAGGCATACTTTATTCAATTGAAAATCATCAGCATCATTTGAGAGTAGTACATAATTTTCACCCTATTTGAATTACATCATTGTCTAGTCTAATTCATCATTCCTAACCGAATGCACCTTGATCATCTGCTTTATTTGTCCAATAAGACTCTTACAATACTCAATGAAATCATTAATCTCTACCAGTGTCTTAAGAGGATTGACCATCTTATCAGTCATCTTTAAATAATATGGAATGTCTGCAATTGCTGTGTTGGCTAGACATGCTAGTCTCGTGAAGCGCTCCATCCAAAAGTGGACTTCTCCTTTCCATTAACTGATGTCCTTGTCCTATTGTTTCACCTGATCTATCAGCTTTTGCAAGTCTTCTTGTCCCTGTTATGACACTGTTTTATACCCCACAATTGCCTTGTTAGTGTGAAACCTCTCAATTTTGATTATGTCTTCATATCTTGCTGACACCAATTTTATTTGTTGTCTCATGCTATCCACCTATTGAAGAGCGTTATTCTATGCTGCTTTGGCATTTATGAGCAGCTCTTTAAGTTGTTGATTTTCAGTCAGAGCCCTATCTCTTTCTTGCCCTCTGAGTTCTAGTTCCTTGTTTGCAGCTTCCAAACATCTTCTGGTCCTTGACATACAATCTTGTTCTGTCTTTTGCCTCTTGCTAGCTCTTTCAAAAGCATGACTTTTCTTAGAATTTTCACTTTTTAAAATTGCATATGCTTGGCGAGTCATTTCTAACTCTACTTTTAATTTCATTTTTTCTTCATTAGCTTCTGCTAGCTTTTCTTTTATTTCTTCATCTTCAACTGGAACTGGAGGCAGAGATTTACTAATTGTAGAGGTTGATTAAATTTTGAAGGTTAACTTCACTTCCTAAGCATGGTTCTTGACCTACTACTAGTCACTTTCTTTGACTCCATAGTTTCTGACTTCCAGCTCTCTACCCTTTTTGATGAATTTCATCCAAGCGTCTCAGACCTTCTTGGGTGTCTTAGTACAGTTTATCTACATGTCATAAATAAAGGGAGTGATTTCTAATTCTGATGGTGGCCTTATCATAAGATAGCCAAGTTGTCACAATGCCAAAATGGGGTTGTAGTTAATGCACCCGTGAGTACTTATGAGAGGAACATTAGGAAAGCCTTCACATTGATAAACCATAGTTTACCCTTCTTTCCGTCATGAGTACCATACAATTTTCCACTCCTTAAGCTTGGCCAATTCCTCAGCTCATTCACGGCTGTTCATGTTTTTCAATTGGAACATCTTGAGATCTGTAATGGGACATGATTCTTCGTAGCCCCTCTTGAACATGTGAGTCATAAGCCACACAAATAGCATCGGAAGACATCATAAGATCTATTTACCTTTCTTTTCATGGTAGAAATTCAAAGTATAATAAATATCAGCAAGGATGGTGATGCGGATTAAAGGTTGCAAGCCCAAGTACAGGTTGTCTCAAGTAATAATTTTCTCGGGAATCCGAGGTCGATCTATAAGGAATTGATGAAGAAAAATCCTTTGAGGTAAGGAAAGACTTTGTCACAACAATAAAAATAATAAAACTTGTTCACAATTAAATTAAAGAACTTGCTTGGGTTAGGAGATCCACTTTGGTAATAAATTAAGGACAAGATTAATTCTTTTTATAACTCAATTGAAATCCGTGCACAACGGAAGTTCCAATCGAAGAATATAACATTCAAAGTCCATTTAGAATTATATACATAGTTATATTATGATTCTTTTAATTATTTACTAACATCTACACTTGTAAATGGGTTCAAGCATTCATTGTGCCAAACCACTTGTTTATAATGAATCAAGAACTCCACTTTACAAGGAGGGTTTCTAAATTGATTGGAAATAAAATACAATACGTATAATGATCACTTGATAATATATTATTTAAGCACAACAAGGAAATTAATCTAACCTTATTTTTATTACCAAAAGCTTCACCCCTTCACCCAAGCAAGATGAAGATTAGTTACCCATGAGCAAGAAGAAAGAAAGAGAGAAGAAGAAGAAGAAGAAGATCATAACTTCTATTTACAACAAAAGAAAATTACAACAAGTAAATAACATAAGCATAATGTTCCTCCCTAACCCCTAAGATTTTTCACATGATATGCCTATGGTCCCTTTTATAGAGGATTAGGGATACAAAATGACAAGGGAATTGATTAATGAGTGAGTGCAAGTGTGGATGGATGAGTGGAAAATGCCAAAGAACTTTTGTGAGTGGAAAATTATTGAAATTTCTTGTCTCTGAAATCATTCAGTGATGAACTCATGGATAACGTTAGAATGAAGCAAAGTGGTCTTCATAAAAGTTCTAGGAAATTGTCTCAGCTTTCCAATGCCACCAAAATCATCCAAAAATTCATCTCACAGCCCAAGATATGACCCAATTACTGTAGACTGCTCAGGTCCAATTTGAACACCTCTGTTTTGACTTCCAAACCCAATATGACCTCCAAGTTGTCCGAATAAGCTCTTGTGTTCTTCATGAAAGTTATAGATATAGGTCTTAATCCTTTTATATGTCACATGGTGTATCAAGAGACTCTGATAATCCTTTGATTACAATGGTGGTCAGCTCTTTCTCTTTTTTTTTTGTTTTTTATTTTGCATTTTGCACACGCATCCCCACATTTGTTTAAGAACAAGGTCAATGCTCTCTTATTCCCTAAGATTGGGTCAAAACATGTTTTTTTTATTTTATTTAAAGGCACGTAATGAACTAAAAATAAGGAATGGTCAAATAAGCTCAAAGGGATTACATAAGGGAAAATATGCAAGGATGACTATTTGGTCAAAATACCTATTTCAAAATACCTATTTCAAAATACCTCAATCATATTTATATATGCATGTGAAAATGTAGCCTAAAAAAAATCAAAGCAAGTTCTAGAGTAACAATTCTATGAGTGAAAAAAATCACACAAGAAAGAAGAGAATGATACAGATATTCAATCCATTCATCAATAGACTCAAAATCTCACAAGGCATATTTCTATCATTCTCAATCCACCATACCAACATTTATATCCAAGCATGTGATTTTTAAGAAAGAAGACAATTTGTGCTAAGATCCAAGAATCCATTTGCTACTTCAACACAAAATAATTATTTCTTCAACTAAGATATGTCTCAAGAGTAAACTTACCTCCAAGGCAAAATTTACTCCTTATTCTATCATCCTTAATTAGTTTAACTACGAATAGGTTTCTGACAGTCATATCACTAAATATATTTCCCAATATAGATGAATCTCAGGAGTAAAATTACTCCTTATTCTGCCATCATTCATTGTTTTAGTAAGTCCATGACAATCATATCATACTTCCCAACAAAGAAAAAAAAATTTGTCAACTATCCTCCCCCCAACCAGATCACAACATTGTCCTCAATGTTAAAATATAGATGAGTAAAGGATAGAAGATATTACCTATTGGATAAATCTGACACAAATTTAAACAAAAACAAAGTATGGTAAATAAAATCAAAGATAAAGAAAAGTTATAAACAAAGTGTCAGATCAAACTTGTGTTTCAAGCTGCTTCCATCACTACTTCCTGCTGACCAATCTATCGGAGCTATTGTTGGGTCAGGTTTATAAACAAAAGCTTCTAATTTATCAATCAACTCATCAATGGTGGAAACAGAGATAAAAAGTTATCTTGCCAAAGGTGTGATAAATTTCTGTTTCATAGCATGGTCAAGAAAAAGTAACAAAATATCAAAGAAATTATTTACATTCAACAAACCTATGGGTTTATAGTGGATGTTCAGTTGGGCCCAAGAGATAATTTGAAAAATTTCTTCCAAAGTACCAAAATCACCTAATAAGGCAATGAATGTATCAGAGTTGTGAAGCATTATCTTCATTTGTTCATGCATAGATGATACCTTAGGTTCCTCCCCAATTGTCTTTCCAGTGATGTTCTGTTGAGTGAAAGGTCCAGGAATGACACCTAAAACCTAACTGCCTCCTATATATGCAGCAAGTGATACGGCCCCCATTAACCCACGACAACCTCCCCCATATACAAGATGAATATTCCTTGCAGCAAGTGATCGACCAAGAGTGGTAGCTACGTTTACAAATTCTAAACCCTTCCCATACTTAGACCCACAAAATATACATATATTTTTAAGTTGAACAGAAACACCTTCCATTTCTATTATCACCTTCCCTTTGAATGATTCTGAGTTGGAGGAAAGTGGAGAAAATAGAGTGTTTAAATAAGAAAAAGAATGGAAAGGGTAATAATAACACCTATAAGGGTAGGTTGGCTGTTGTCATAAAAGTTTGAAATTAAGAAACACAGAATCTTTTTTTTTTGTTTTGTTTTTTTTGTATACTTTTTGTTTTGTTTTGTTTTGTGATTTTTTTGTTTTTTTGTTTTTTTTTTGTTTTTGAAGAAAACATTGAAAAAGAAGAAGATAATATGTATAGATTGTTGTGGATATGACTCACATCTGCCTCTGCTTTAACATCCAGTAATGGCTTAAACGCCTTCTATGAGTCAAAGATAAGCTTCCCATCCAATTTTCTTATAAATTAGCAAACATGGTCTTTTAAAGTCAGATTCCCAACACTGAAACGTGTTTCTTCATCCTTGATGAGATTCCACAAATTAAGAAGTTCACGATGCACAAATCCACAAGAACGCGTCTCAAGAGTCATTAAAATATCATCTGATGACTCCTTACTCAGTCCATTCTTAATGAAGAAAATTTTATCTTCTCTATTTGCGGAGAGAATCCCCAAAGAACGACATCACTTGTTACAATTCCATCGTGTACATTTGTGACAGACTTGTAACCTTTTTGCTCTTCTCCTTTTAGAATATGAACTTCCTCCAAGACCTGCCATGTATAGTCAAATGAAATTGAAGACTCACCTACTAGTCGGACCTTTGCTTTAATTATCCAGCGTACATCTTCTGGCATACCCTTGTGCATTAAAAATCTCAATCTTTCACATCTAGTTTTGTAGATTTTTGTCAAAGCATTTTGAGGGAGGGAAGGAAAATGTTTTCTCAGGTTTGAAAGAATGACATCCATTTTAAAAAAGAAGGAATCAGTTATTTTGGGAAACTGAAAAACAAACTGACTCGAGAGCCACGGAGTACCGTTATCTACCACTTAACCGAGAACACAAAGAACTGCAAAAACAAGGCCACAAAATTAGAATAAATTCTATTCATAACAAGGATTAGAAAGAGAGATGAATTCTACCTCATCAACTTAGTTTTCCAAAAATAGTTTGAGTCTTTGTCCATTGACTTTAAACACATTACCATTCCTAGGATTCTCAATATCTATGGCCCCATGAGGATACACATGTTTGACAACAAAAGGACCACTCTACCTAGATCTCAATTTTCCATGGAATAAGTGCATACGAGAATTATAAAGCAGAACTTTTTGACCAATTTCAAAAGATTTTCTCAAAATTGACTTGTCATGAAAAACTTTTGTTCTAGCTTTGTAAATCTTTGAGTTTTCATATGCATCATTTCTCAATTCTTCAAGTTCATTTAATTGCAATTTGCATATCTTGCAAACATCATCAAGGTTTAGGTTGAAAGCTTTAATGGCCCAAAATGCTTTGTATTCCAAATCTACAAGCAAATGACAAGGTTTTCTATAGACTAACCGATAGGGTGACATACCCAAAGATGTTTTGAAAGCAGTACGGTAAGCCCAAAATGCATCGTTTAGTCTTAAAGACCAATCTTTACGATTTGGGTTAACCGTTTTTTCCAAAATTTGTTTAATCTCCCTATTTGCCAATTCAACTTTCCATTTGTCCGAGGGTGATAAGGGGTGGCAATTTTATGTGTAATACAATATTTCTTCATTAAAGATTCAAATGGTTTATTGTAAAAAAGTGTTCCCCCATCACTGATGATAGCTCGAGGGATTCCAAATTGACACAAGACATTTTCTTTTAAAAATTTAAGAATAACTTTATGATCATTGTATCGGCATGGAATTGCCTCAATCTATTTTGAGACATAATCAACTGCAACCAAAATATATACAAATCCAAATGAGGATGGAAATGAGCCCATGAAATCATTTCCCCAACAATAAAAAATTTCAATGACAAGGATAGAGTTCAGAGACATCATGTTTCTTTTTGAAATTGAGCTCATTTTTTGACAATTTTCGTAGCTTTTGCAAAAAGTATAGCAATCCTTAAATAAAGTCGGCCAATAAAATTCACACTGCAAGATTTTCGTAACTATTTTCTTTGAAGAAAAATGACCTCCATATGCTTCTGAGTGACAAAATTTAATGACACTACCTACCTCACTGTAACACCCTTGTGGGAATGTCACATATATAAATAAAATAAAAGAAAAATAAGTAAAATCTACCCAAGTCGTAAAACATTTGTTATATAATAATACGGGTTGTAAAATTTTTCTGATTTAAACAGAATATTACGAGATAAAATAACACAGAACATAAAATAAGCACATTATCATCACACATAATATACATATGATTTCATCTTAGATTATACAAGTAATGTACAACTACTTATATTTAAAACTAAAACAGAACAGTAAGCAAAGTAGTAAAAGGTTTATATATATACAAACGCAGACGCGCCCAAGTACACATCATAAATATCTAGCCCTCTAAAGGATCACTCTCAGATGAAACTTCAGGTGATAGATATCCATGATGCCTCGACCCTCTACGGACACGGGTCCGTGCAGTTGATACGCTGCTGATCTCGCTAGGCGCATTAAACATACCGCCCCACTGATGCCTAAGAGATAGCGGCAACTCCACATGTAAGTACAACATAGTGGAAAAGATCGGCACTCCATCAAACTCAGTACGTATGGTCACCGTCAGACGTCCTACGTACGTCACCGAATCTCGATCCTCTCGCAGACGCCAGGCTTCAGAGCCTCCGTAAAACTCCAGTTGCACGAATCCAAAGAACCCTGGTAGCGTCATATCCACACAATCAATCCAAAGGATATGGATGATCGGATGGTTCTTGATCGTAGAACTGATCTTCGGCTTGCTGATCTTCCTCCTCCTCAGGATACTCACACTCAAGAGGCTGTTCCTCTTCGTCAAACTCTTTAATACATAATTCAAAATGTACAGATAACACATACAAGAAAAGAGGTAAGATAATCTATATCACCACAGACATGGTAAAATAAGAAAATGACAAATACAACAGGTATAACAGTTCATGCAATATAACATTCTAAAATAGCATAAATAACATACAAGATAACATAGATGTAATGTAATACATATAGTGGTACAGATAGACAAAATAACACAGATAAATAATGGTACAGATAAATAATGATACAGATAAATAAGATATTATAGATAAATAGCATTAAAATGTATGAGATATAAATATATGAAATGTGACTCAACCCTACTCCATGGAGCTAAAAATACAGACATCAGAGAGAACGACCAGCAAAATCTATTAGTACCGTCTACCGCCTATAACTATTGCGCTGTCACACGTTGCATCTATAGCCCACTGAAATAGCATAGTGGTGTAGTTCACTGTCATACGTTGTGTCACTACAGGCTTGCACTAATAGACTTCACAAGATCTTGATTAAGTATAGTGCGTGTCGAGTCCATTAGTGTGTTACCAGTTACCACGGCCCAGAGGAGCAACCAACTGTCCACAAATGGAATTATGCACACTAATGTCTCCAAGTCCATTCAAATTTGAACAACACTAAACTTATCACACCGACAACACGATGTTATTCACCTCGTCAATCAATCTACCAAAACTGGCATGACTCAATGCATGATAAAATTTCCAAATATACCCTCACTGGCAAAAATTCCAAATATGCCCTCACTGGCAAAAATTACGAATATGCCCTCACTGGCAAATCGCATATATATATATAGTACATCCCACCTGACAATACTATTTATATATAGTACGTCCCACCTGACAGTACTGTTTCACAACCTGTCCGGGTCCACCACTTTGGCCCGACAGTAAAAATTACTATTTTCGTCAATCGCATAGAAATTTTATCGCGTTTTCAAAATCTCATCGCTTTTACAAACGTTTTTAAATCGCGTAAATATATTTTACTATTTTTAAAATCGCGTAGAGTTTTTAATACGTTTTCTCAATCGCGTAAGGTCTTTAAATTATTTTCTTGTCCGAATTCCTTAAAAATTACTGTTTAAATAAACAGAAATAATATTTAGTACATTTAAACTACGTAGAATATTTTTTATACCGTATAAATTATATTTGCTGTCTTTTCTATCTTATTTGTCTATTTTTAGTAAAAATTGACAGTATTTTTCTTAGAAAATGTATAACAATGATTTTCTAAGTTTTACATAAAAATTCCTTTTTATTTATATTACAACCATTTCATTACACTTTTGAAAATTACTAACGTGCTTCAAAATACAATATGAGCTCTACGTTAGAAATTTTACAAAGGTTACTGTATTTACTTTTAACCACTACAATCATTGGTTTTAACTTTTTAAACTTGTTCTAATCATTTTTATTCCTTAAAACTCATTGTAATAAAATTTCTTTTAGTATCATTATCTAACCTTTGGTGAAAAACAATTTTAGAAATCAAAATATTCAACTTAGGTATGTTGGCCGAATTTTGTCAAAACTTTAATATTGATCTTTGGATCATTTTTCTTCTTCTAAATCATGTTGCATCTTGTTCTTTTACCTAAGTCAATTAAATCACTCTTTTAAAAAATTGTTGAGAACATTTTGGTTCTCCTTTTTGGTTGAGGTCGTGAGCCTTAGAGGTGTGTTCTTTGGAACACTCATGCAATCCTTGACATGTTGTTCACATCCTACTATTTACACATGCATTTCTAACACATACAATATTTTTAAAACTTGTAGACATGCATATTAATACAAATCACAAATAGGAAAGCTATTAACAAACACACAAATGAATCCTTATGGATTCTACAATCACAAACAATTTCCATCTTCTTACCACCACCCAAGGATGATAAGATTAAGTCTTCCTCTTACCTTAAATGAAGACAAATACTCTTTCACTCATATCTAGGGTTTCGATTTTCACTCCTCCAAAACCTAACAAGCTTAAACAAAATTCTACATGTTATTAACATGAAAGAAAGCTTAAACCATGGATCAATCATGACTTAGAACTTTGAAAAAGAATTTAGAAATGAAAAATAAGAAATTTCACCTTCTAGGTAAAATCTCCCAAGTAGATTTCCAAGCCCAAGATGAAAGATTTTGCAAGAACTCTCAACTAGAGATGTTCTTAGAATTGTGTTTAGGTTTAGAAAAGTTAGTTAGAAGAAATTTTGGATGGATGGATGGATGGTGTATAAGGGTGCTTGGCCGAAAGCTTCACAAAGGAAACAACAATGGAGTTTTGTGTTTTTGGAAGAGAGAGAAGAGAGAAAATGCATGAAAATTAAGTGATAATTACTCCTCCAAATGATGCATGGCCGTGGACTTCAAGGGACCAAGAGGTGTCCATTAGGTTGGCTCCATCCTAGCCTTAGGATTGATGAAGGGTGAGGATTAAGACTTGATCACCAAGCTTTGCTCTCATTGGTCAATCCTAACCTTGTCATCAAGTCTTGTCATCAAGCTTAGTCACTAATTAAGCCTAGTCATTAAGCTTAGTCACATGCTCTTGAATGTTCCATCACTAATGATGCTTAATTAAGCTACTAATCCTATTAAGCTTTTACTAAACGTGGGTCCTGCAATTCATTTTCGGGTCCATTACCACTTATTTGTATTGACTAATAAAATAATATTATAATAATATAAAATTATTTTATTTCACAGTAAAATCCTAAAAATTAAAAGATTACTAACCGTATCATTCAGAATTGGGTTTAGTAAGATCCCCCAGCTCCGAATAATTAAAATAAGATTTCCCCGGCCCGGAAAAATATTATTTTCTTGTCCCGGAGCAAATCACACAAAAAGTCTAAATAAAATAACAGACAGTATTATAAGCAGTAATTCATACAGAAAAACAACAAACAGTATAAAAAGGACATAACCATCATTTATCCTAAAGTTGAAAAACATCAAACAGTACATTCGGGACTCAACGGTAATACCCCAAAAGTTTAGGGTGTTACAACTCTCCCCAACAAACAAAAATTTCATCCTCGAAATTCGTTATACCTCAGAACAAAGAAGGATATTGCTCCCTCATTTTGCCTTCCAATTCCCAGGTAGCATCACCCGTCACATCGTTCTATATGACCTTCACCAACTCAATCATCTTCCCTCGAAGTTGCTTTACCTTTCTGTCCTCTATTCTAACAGGTAAAGTCTCATAAGTCAGATTCTCTTTCAGTTGTACCTCGTCTGGTTGTATAACATGCATCGGATCCGGAATATACTTCCTTAGCTGGGATACATGAAATACATCATGCAGATTGGATAGAAAAGGCGGCAAAGCAATCTGATACGCTACAGGACCTATACGTCGGATAATCTGATACGGTCCAATGAACTTTGGAGTAAGCTTCTTAGATTTAATAACTCTTCCGACACCGGTCGTAGGAGTCACTCTTAGAAACACATGCTTACCTTCCTCAAATTCAAGAGGTCGTCTTTGTTTATCCGCATAACTCTTCTATCTGCTTTGCGTTGTTTTCATCTTCTCTTGTATCATCTTTACCTTCTCCGTAGTCTGTTGTACAAGATCTGGTCCAATAGCGATACTCTCCCCATCTTGATACCAGCACAAAGGTGTTCGACAACGCCTTCCATACAATGCCTCATAGGGTGCCATCCTTATACTTGCGTGAAAACTGTTATTGTAGGTGAATTCTATGAGAGATAAAAATTCATCCCAACTTCCTCGTTGCTCCAAAACACAAGCTCGCAACAAATCTTCCAAAGACTGGATAGTTCTCTTTGTTTGACCATCAGTTTGCGGATGATAAGTTGCACTCAACCGCAATTTAGTTCTCATTGCTTCTTGTAAACTCCGCCAGAATCTCGACGTAAACCTCGGATCTCTGTTAGAAACTATACATGTAGGCACACCATGTAACCTCACAATCTCACTGATGTACAACTGGGTTAACCTTTCCAATGAATATTTAATATTAATTGGTAAGAAATGAGCCAACTTTGTAAGCCTATCGACTATAACCCATATCGAATCATGACCTTTCCTCGTCTTCGGTAATCCAGTAACAAAATCCATAGAGATACTATCCCACTTCTACTCTGGAATAGCTAGCGGTTGCAACATACCAGCTGGTCTCTGATGTTCAACTTTCAACTTCTGACAAACCAGACAAGACTCTACATATTCCGCTACGTCTCTTTTCATCCTTGGCCACCAAAACAACCTTTTCAAGTCTTGGTACATCTTGGTCATACCCGAATGTAAACTCAAGTCACTAGTATGAGCTTCATCAAGGATCCCCTTCTTCAATTCAGAATCATCAGGCATACAGATTCTCCCCTTAAACCTTAAGATTCCATCTGCTCCTTCCTCTACCGTTGCCTTATGACCTTGCTTTAACAATTCCCTCTCATTTTGTAAAAACATGTCTTCCTTTTGTTTATCTCGGACTACATCGAGAAATTCATTTATGATCACGACCTTACATAAACGAACTCTTTCAGGCAGAAACTCCACGGACAACCATAGATCTTGGAATTTCTTAATCAATTCCTCCTCCTTTATCATCATCGCCGAAACACTAAGCACCTTTATACTTAAGGCATCAGCTACCACATTAGCTTTTCCTGGATGGTATTGGAGTTGAAAATCATAGTCCTTTAAGAATTCCAACCATCGCCTCTGTCTCATATTCAATTCTTTCTTATCAAACAAGTACTTTAAACTCTTGTGATCACTAAAGACATTGAACATCGCTCCATACAGAAAATGCCTCCACACTTTCAGAGCAAAAACCACTGCGGCCAATTCCAAATCGTGTGTTGGATAATTCCTCTCATGAACCTTCAACTGTCGAGAAGCATATGCCACAACATTCCGATTTTGCATCAACACGCATCCTAACCCTTGGTAAGAAGCGTCACAATACACATCAAAAGTTCCCTTAGAATATGGCAAAATCAACACTGGTGCAGTTGTTAACCTCCTCTTCAATTCTTGGAAACTGGCTTCACGTTCTTCCATCCACTCAAAAGCTTAACTTTTCCTCGTGAGCTGCTTAAGCGGTCCAGCAATCTTAGAAAAACCTTCGATAAACCTCCGATAATATCCAGCAAGTCCAACAAAACTTCAAACTTCTGTCACCGTCTTAGGCCTCTTCCACTGTAAAATAGTCTCTACTTTCGATGGGTCTACTGCAATACCTTCTTTCGAAATCACGTGACCTAGAAATTGGATTTCCTCCAACCAGAACTCACACTTCGCCAATTTCGCATACAGCTACTTTTCCTTCAAAATCTGAAGAACAATACCGAGATGTTCAGCATGCTCTTCCTTACATTGAGAATAGATCAGAATGTCATCGATAAAAACAATGACAAATCTGTCTAGATACGGATGAAAAATCCTGTTCATATAGTCCACAAATATGGCAGGAGCATTCGTCACCCCGAATGGCATTACCTGATACTCATAATGTCCATAACGAGTTCAAAAAGCTATTTTGGGTATATCCTCCCCTTTAACACGAATCTGGTGATAACCCGATCTCAGATCTATCTTAGAGAATACCATTGCTCCCTTCAACTGATCCATCAAATCGCCAATTCTTGGAAGCGGATATTTATTCTTGATAGTCACCTTGTTCAGCTGACGATAATCCACGCAAAGTCGAGATGTTCCATCTTTCTTCTTGACCAAAAGCACTAGTGCTCCCCATGGTGAAACACTAGGTCGTACAAACTGTTTCTCCAACAAATCCACCAATTGTTATTTTAGCTCCACTAACTCTGCTGGCGACATTCGGTACTGTGCAATTGAGATAGGACCTGTTCACGATACTAAATCAATTGAAAACTTGATCTCCCTTTCAGGTGGCAATCAAGGTACGTCATCCGGAAAAATCTCTGGAAACTCATTGACAACAGGAATAGTATTCACATCTTTCTCATTCTTGACTTCTAGAGAAGACAATACCATATATCCCTGTGCTCCCTCTCTTAACAATGACTTGACTTTAACAGCAGTCAAGAATCCAGACTTTTCTTCCTTAGGAAAAACTATGGTTTTGCTTGCACAGTCTATAAGGATATGGTTAGAAGATAACCAGTCCATCCCTAATATCACATCTATCTCAACAAGAGGCAAACAAATCAAGTTGACCAAAAACGTACGGTCCTTGATAACCACAGGACAATCCAAACATATCTTAGACGTAATTACAAGTTTAGCAATTGGCGTAGAAACACTCAATTTAATATTCAGAGAAGACACAGGCAACTTCAATCTTTCCACACAATCATATGCAATAAATGAATGTGTTGCAGCAGAATCATATAACATAGTCAGAAGATTACCTCAAATGACACCTTCTCCCTGAATAAGATCATCAAATTGAGAAATTTCCGTTCCAGTCATAGTATATACTCGCCCTCCAGATCTCAGTTGAGTACTTCCTGACCTTGGCTGAGTAGCACGAACATTTCTTATAGCTGGCTTTCTCTCTGGCTGAGTACAATCTCTAGATATATGCCCAGGCTGTTTACAATTAAAACAAATTGTTCCTTTGATAGGGCATTCACTAGAAAGATGGCCCTTCTTTCCACACTTAAAACATGTTGGCGTAAACGCCACTTTCTGTCCAGCTCCACTACCACTTGCACTTCCCCCAACTAGTGATCGTTGAGGTTGATTCCCTGGTGGTCTAGAATACGGCTTACGCTGAAATCGATTAATATTACTGCCACCACCTCTCTGAAACCTTGTTGGTCAAAAGCTACGATTCCTCTGATCTCGTGACGGCTCCAACTCCTCGAGTCGTGCACACGTATCAACTAAAGCATGAAACTGATTCATCCTCAAGGATATCACTCCTCGCTTCAGTTCCACTCTCAACCTTGCCTCAAACTTCCGACATCTCCACCCATCATCTGGTCGAGTTTGAGCATAATCTGAGAATTGAGACAAACTCTTAAATTTAGTAGCATACTCATTCACCGTCATATTACCCTGACGTAAACCAAGAAATTCCATCTCCTTGGCATGTCTAGCACTCGCAGGAAAATACTTCTCCAGAAATGCATTAGAAAATACTTCCCATGTAATTTATGTTCCTTCAGCCTGCAATAACCGGCGGGTTCCTCTCCACCAATGTTTTCCGTCTCCCCTTAACATAAAGGCTGCATACGTCACCTTCTTCTCATCAGAGCATCTCATTCCTTCAAAGATTCTCTCCAAGTCTTGTATCCATTGACTCGCCTTCTCAGGATCAACCTCGCCTCTAAACTGCGACGGATTGTTACTCCTAAATTCAGATAAATTTAGGGCATCAGCAGTAGCATCTTGCTGTTGAGCTGCTCTCAGATTCTGCTGAGTAATCACTTCAGCCATTTGCTGCATAGCTTCAGCAGTCGCAATCATAGGATCCACTTCCCGATTTACGTTCGCACGTCCTCGTCCTCTACCAGACATCTTCTTTCTTCAAACATAACAAGCAGAGTTAGATACATCCGTTCAGAAGTAAATCACAGAGAATCACACAGCACAAACAAAAATAGACCCAACCACAGCCCCAAAAGACTCTAACTTGGGCTCTGATACTAACTAATGTAGCACACTTGTGGGAATGTCACATATATAAATAAAATAAAAGAAAGATAAGTAAAATCTACCCAAGTCGTAAAACATTTGTTATATAATAATACGGGTTGTAAAATTTTTCTGATTTAAACAGAATATTACGAGATAAAATAACACAGAACATAAAATAAACACACTATCATCACACATAATATACATATGATTTCATCTTAGATTATACAAGTAATGTACAACTACTTATATTTAAAACTAAAACAGAACAGTAAGCAAAGTAGTAAAAGGTTTATATATATGCAAACGCAGACGCGCCCAAGTACACATCATAAATATCTAGCCCTCTAAAGGATCACTCTCAGATGAAACTTCAGGTGATAGATATCCAGGATGCCTCGACCCTCTACGGACACGGGTCCGTGCAGTTGATACGCTGCTGATCTCGCTAGGCGCATTAAACATACCGCCCCACTGATGCCTAAGAGATAGTGGCAACTCCACATGTAAGTACAACATAGTGGAAAAGATCGGCACTCCATCAAACTCAGTACGTATGGTCACCGTCAGACGTCCTACGTACGTCACCGAATCTCGATCCTCTCGCAAACGCCAGGCTTCAGAGCCTCCGTAAAACTCCAGTTGCACGAATCCAAAGAACCCTGGTAGTGTCATATCCACACAATCAATCCAAAGGATATGGATGATCGGATGGTTCTTGATCGTAGAACTGATCTTCGGCTTGCTGATCTTCCTCCTCCTCAGGATACTCACACTCAAGAGGCTGTTCCTCTTCGTCACACTCTTTAAAACATAATTCAAAATGTACAGATAACACATACAAGAAAACAGGTAAGACAATCTATATCACCACAGACATGGTAAAATAAGAAAATGACAAATACAACAGGTATAACAGTTCATGCAATATAACATTCTAAAATAGCATAAATAAAATACAAGATAACATAGATGTAATGTAATACATATAGTGGTACAGATAGACAAAATAACACAGATAAATAATGGTACAGATAAATAATGATACAGATAAATAAGATATTATAGATAAATAGCATTAAAATATATGAGATATAAATATATGAAATGTGACTCAACCCTACTCCATGGAGCTAAAAATACAGATATCAGAGAGAACGACCCGCAAAATCTATTAGTACCGTCTACCGCCTATAACTATTGCGCTGTCACACGTTGCGTCTATAGCCCACTGAAATAGCATAGTGGTGTAGTTTACTGTCATACGTTGTGTCACTACAGGCTTGCACTAATAGACTTCACAAGATCTTAATTAAGTATAGTGCGTGTCGAGTCCATTAGTGTGTTACCAGTTACCACGACCCAGAGGAGCAACCAACTGTCCACAAATGGAATTATGCACACTAATGTCTCCAAGTCCATTCAAATTTGAACAACACTAAACTTATCACACCGACAACACGATGTTATTCACCTCGTCAATCAATCCACCAAAACTGGCATGACTCAATGCATGATAAAATTTCCAAATATGCCCTCATTGGCAAAAATTACGAATATGCCCTCACTGGCAAAAATTTCAAATATGCCCTCACTGGCAAAAATTACGAATATGCCCTCACTAGCAAATTGCATATATATGTATAGTACGTCCCACCTGACAATACTATTTTTACAGTACGTCCCACCTGACAGTACTGTTTCACAACCTGTCCGGGTCCACCACTTTGGCCCGATAGTAAAAATTGTTGTTTTCATCAATCGCGTAGAAATTTTATCGCGTTTTCAAAATCTCGTCGCTTTTACAAATATTTTTAAATCGCGTAAATATATTTTACTGTTTTTAAAATCGCATAGAGTTTTTAATACATTTTCTCAATCGCGTAAGGTTTTTAAATTATTTTCTTGTCTGAATTCCTTAAAAATTATTGTTTAAATAAACAGAAATAATATTTAGTACATTTAAACTACGTAGAATATTTTTCATACCGTATAAATTATATTTGCGATCTTTTCTATCTTATTTGTCTGTTTTTAGCAAAAATTGACAGTATTTTTCTTAAAAAATGTATAACAATGATTTTCTAAGTTTTACGTAAAAATTCCTTTTTATTTATATTACAACCATTTCATTACACTTTTGAAAATTACTAACGTGCTTCAAAATACAATATGAGCTCTACGTTAGAAATTTTACAAAGGTTACTGTATTTACTTTTAACCACTACAATCATTGGTTTTAACTTTTTAAACTTGTTCTAATCATTTTTATTCCTTAAAACTCATTGTAATAAAATTTCTTTTAGTATCATTATCTAACCTTTGTTAAAAAACAATTTTAGAAATCAAAATATTCAACTTAGGTATGTTGGCTGAATTTTGTCAAAACTTTAATATTGATCTTTGGATCATTTTTCTTCTTCTAAATCATGTTGCATCTTGTTCTTTTACCTAAGTCAATTAAATCACTCTTTTAGAAAATTATTGAGAACATTTTGGTTCTCCTTTTTGGTTGAGGCCGTGAGCCTTAGAGGTGTGTTCTTTGGAACACTCATGCAATTCTTGACATGTTGTTCACATCCTACTATTTACACATGCATTTCTAACACATACAATATTTTTAAAGCTTGTAGACATGCATATTAATACAAATCACAAATAGGAAAGCTATTAACAAACACACAAATGAATCCTTATGGATTCTACAATCACAAACAATTTCCATCTTCTTACCACCATCCAAGGATGATAAGATTAAGTCTTCCTCTTACCTTAAATGAAGACAAATACTCTTTCACTCATATCTAGGGTTTCGGTTTTCACTCCTCCAAAACCTAACAAGCTTAAACAAAATTCTACATGTTATTAACATGAAAGAAAGCTTAAACCATGGATCAATCATGACTTAGAACTTTGAAAAAGAATTTAGAAATGAAAAATAAGAAATTTCACCTTCTAGGTAAAATCTCCCAAGTAGATTTCCAAGCCCAAGATGAAAGATTTTGCAAGAACTCTCAACTAGAGATGTTCTTAGAATTGTGTTTAGGTTTAGAAAAGTTAGTTAGAAGAAATTTTGGATGGATGGATGGATGGTGTATAAGGGTGCTTGGCCGAAAGCTTCACAAAGGAAACAACAATGGAGTTTTGTGTTTTTGGAAGAGAGAGAAGAGAGAAAATGCATGAAAATTAAGTGATAATTACTCCTCCAAATGATGCATGGCCGTGGACTTCAAGGGACCAAGAGGTGTCCATTAGGTTGGCTCCATCCTAGCCTTAGGATTGATGAAGGGTGAGGATTAAGACTTGATCACCAAGCTTTGCTCTCATTGGTCAATCCTAACCTTGTCATCAAGTCTTGTCATCAAGCTTAGTCACTAATTAAGCCTAGTCATTAAGCTTAGTCACATGCTCTTGAATGTTCCATCACTAATGATGCTTAATTAAGCTACTAATCCTATTAAGCTTTTACTAAACATGGGTCCCATAATTCATTTAGGGTCCATTACCGCTTATTTGTATTGACTAATAAAATAATATTATAATAATATAAAATTATTTTATTTCACAATAAAATCCTAAAAATTAAAAGATTACTAACCGTATCATTCAGAATTAGGTTTAGTAAGATCCCCCAGCTCCGAATAATTAAAATAAGATTTTCCCAGCTCGAAAAAATATTATTTTCCTGTCCCATAGCAAATCACACAAAAAGTCCAAATAAAATAGCAGAGAGTATTATAAAGCAGTAATTCATACAGAGAAACAACAAACAGTACAAAAAGGACATAACCATCATTTATCCTAAAGTTGAAAAACATCAAACAGTACATTCGGGACTCAACGGTAATACCCCAAAAGTTTAGGGTGTTACACTTACTGTCGGGCACACATCTCCGAAAGATTTGATCATGACAATATTTAAACAAGTAGGGGTCATCCCAATAAAAGTTTTTCACCTCTGTTAAAAATTTCCTTCTATCTTGGTGTGTCCATTGAGGCGGCATCTTTCTTGTTACAAGAAAGTTGACTATGTTAGCAAACCAAGGCATGGAATTGACATAAAATAAAAATCCATCGAGAAAAGAATCATTGATGGGTGTTCTATCAAAAGGTGAGCCTGTTGTAAGTCTGGACAAATGATCTGCGACAATATTTTTGACTCCTTTCTTATCTTTTATTATGATGTTGAATTCTTAATGCAACAAGATCCACCATATCAATCTTGGTTTAGCATCCAGCTTAGACATCAAATATCTAATGGCAGCATGATCAGCGAAAATAATAGTAGAAGAACCAATTAAATGAGCTCAAAATTTATCTAATACAAAAATTACAACAAGCAGTTCTTTTTTAGTAGTGGTGTAATTCATTTGTGCACTATTTAAAGTTTTACTTACGTAACAAATCACATGAGGCTTACCTTCCTTTCTTTGGCCTAAAACAACGCCCACAGCAAAATCACTAGCATCACACATCAACTCAAAATGTAAAGACCAGTCAGGGGATTGCATGATATGAGCTGATGTCAGAAGACCAATTAAATTTTCAAAAGATTTTTGACATTCTTGAGTCCAATCAAATGGTGCATCTTTCAACAGAAGATTACATAATGGTCTAGATATGGCACTAAAGTCCTTAACGAATCTTTGTAAAATCCTGCATGTTCTAACAAAGAACGAATTTCTCTGACTGTTTTTGGGGAAGACAAATGGACAATTAATTCAACTTTGGTCTTATCAACTTCAATTCCTTTAGAAGATATCACATGACCTAACATTATTCCTGAGGTAACCATGTAATGACATTTTTCCCAATTTAGCACAAATCTTTTTTCTTCGATCTTTTAAGAACTTTTTCCAAATTATCAAGACAATTTTCAAAAGAATTTTCAAAAACTGTCTGATCATCCATGAAAACATCTAAATAATGCTCAATCATGTCACTAAAAGTACTTAGCATGCATCTTTGAAATGTTGTTGGAGCATGACAAAGGCCAAAAGGCATCCTTCTATATACAAAAGTACTAAAGGGACATGTAAAAGTGATTTTTTCTTTATCTTCCAATGCAATTGGTATTTGATTATAGCCTGAATAAGCATCAAGAAAACAGTAGTATGGATGTCCTGCTACCCTTTCCAGAATTTGATCAAGAAATGACAAAGGGAAATGATCTTTCCTAGTAGCAGCATTTAATTTTCTAAAATCAATACACATACGCCAACTGGATGAGACTCGCGTAGGTATTAATTCACCTTTATCATTTTCAACCACTGTTATTCCAGATTTCTTAGGCACAACTTGTGTAGGGCTTACCCACTGGCTATCAGAGATAGAATAGATAATTTTAACATCAAGCAATTTAAAGGCTTCAGCTCTAACTACCTCTTTCATGTGTAGATTTAATCTTCTTTGAGGTTGTTAAGATGTTTTAGCATTATCCTCTAAATGTATTCTTTGTGTACATATTAATGGATTAATACCTTTTATGTCCTTTAATTTCCATCTAATTGCACTTTTATGCCTTTTAAGAACTTCTGTTAACATACCTTCTTGTTCTTCAGTAAGAGATGAGGAAATTACCATTGGAAAGCTTTGCTCTTTTCCCAAAAATGTGTACTTCAACCCAATAGGTAATGACTTTAGTTTCGGTGTTGGTACTTCTTCATGGGTATTATCATTCATGGGTTTTAGCTCATCAAATCTTGGTTTTCATCCCTTGTACTCCATTACCTGTGTATAATCAAGTAAAGAGCATATTTCAGAGATATCATCATTTAATTGCATGCCTGAACAAATGAATTGACTAAACAAATTTCTAATGGGTCATAAGAACTCCTTGTTTGAAGATGATCATCTACGATGGCTTCAATTCCTTCAACTTCCTCTTTTTCATCAAGGACTTCCTGTGGTTGCTTGCACACGTTAAAAACATTGAGCTCCAGTGTCATATTTCCAAATGCTAGCTTCACCACTTCATTTCTGCAATTTATCAAAGTATTAGATGTTGCTAAAAATGGATGGCCTAAAATAACAAGAATTGACTTGCAACTATCAACCATAGGTTCAGTATCCAAGACAATAAAATTCACAGGATATATGAATTTATCAACTTACATCGACACATCTTCCACTATTCCTCTTAGAATTTTAATTAATCTATCAATAAGTAGAAGAGTTACAGAAGTTAGTTTTAACTCACCTAAGTTGAGTTGCTGATAAACTGAATATGGAAGCAAATTGACACTAGCACCAAGATCAAGTAAAGCTTTTCCAATTTTATGTTCTCCAATAACGCATGAAACTGTAGGACATCCAAAGTCTTTATATTTCAACGCATTATTATTCTGAAGAATGGAGCTTACCTGCTCAGCCAAAAATGCTTTCTTTTTCACATTTAGTTTCCTTTTAACAGTGCACAAGTCCTTCAAATATTTGGCATAAGAAGGAATTTGTTTGATAGCATCTAACAGAGGAATATTGATATTCACTTGTTTCAAAATTTTAAAAATTTCAGGTTATTGTTCAATTTCCTTGAATTGTTTAATGCTTGAGGAAATAGGGGTGCAAGTAAGAGTTTGGTCTCCTTTTGGTCAACTTCTTCATTTTCTTGGGGAATTGGTTCATCATCTTTTTCACAAGGTTCGAGAATTTGTATTTTAACAATCTTTCCACTCCTAAGAATTATCAGTAACTTGACTTGATCCATTAGTTAATTTTCTGAACTCCCCTCACTTAGACTGTATTGACCCTTGGGATTTGGTTGAGGTTAAGAAGAAAATTTTCCTTTCTCGTGAATGGTGAGTGCAGAAGAAAGTTTAGCAAGAGTTTCTTTTATGTCACTCATGGTTTGATTGTTTTGTTTATTAATGGCCTCTTTCTTTTCTATGAATGCATGCAGTGTTTCTTCAAGATTTTTCCTATATGGCGGGACATAAGGTGCATATCCTTGAGAATTTTGAAAGTCCTGTTGTGCCTGAGGAGCTGGTGGTTGCATGAATTATGACTAATTATTATTCCTCTAGCTGAAGTTCAGGTGATTTCTCCATCCCGGATTGTATGAATCTGAAAAAGAAGTAAATGACTTTTTAAAATTATTCATTGCATTTACTTGCTCATATACAACTTCTTTAAAAATAGGAATCTTATGACATTCATGTGTTAAGTGTCCTAAGTCATCACAAATGCCACAAATTTCTTTATTTTGCACAGATTTGATTTCTTTTATTTTTCCTAATTCCATTGCTTCAACATTTCTAGTCAAACTGGCAAACCTAGCATTTAGACCTTCCTCCTGACTAAGGTGACATTTTTCTTTATTAGCACTTGCAAGGTTAGATCTAATTGATTTTTTAGAAATATTAGTACTATGTCAAGATTAAGAATTTTCAGCCAACTAGTTTAAATAGTTTAAACTTTCATCAGGTTCTTTACCAAGAAACTGACCATTGCACATTGTTTTCACAAATTGTTTAGTTTTAGGTGTTAAACCTTCACAAAAGAAGCTTATAGTGCGCTATTTTTTAAAACCATGATGTAGGTAAGAATTTAACAAATCTTTAAACCATTCTCAACAATGAAAATATGCTTCATTTGAATTTTGAAAAAAAAAATTGGATTTGTCTTTTCATAGCATTGATTTTATGTGTTGGAAAAAATTTCTTTAAGAACTCACCTTGCATTTCTTGCCATGTGTCGATTTTGGTTTCAAAGTGTTAAGCCAAGATTTTGCTTTATCTTTTAAAGAAAAGGGAAACAATTTAAACTTAACAATCTCTTCAGTACAATTTTGATCATTGAAAGCAATACATACTTCCTCAAATTCCTTTATATGTAAATATGTGCTTTCAGATTCTAAACCATGAAAATTAGGAAGTAAAGAAATTATACCTGACTTAAATCTAAAATTGTTGGCATTGAGTGGAAAGATAAAGCATGATAGACTAGAATTTCAAGGTGGTTGCAAATATTCACGCATGATTCGCAACGGTTGATTTTCATGTTCATCATGTACACTTTCATTTTCAGTCATTGTGTTAATTGTGTGTGATTGTGATTCAAACAAATCAATATATAAATTATCAGGATTAATTTTAACTAAACGACTAAAATTTAAATTACGATACTAATTAAGCATAAATAAATGACTTAAAATAGAAAAAATAATGTACAAGTAGGCGGTTTACACTAGCCATTAAATATTAAGCATAAATAAATGAATAAATAAATAAATAAAATAATGTATAAGTTAAAAAGTTAGATAGCAAAATTAAATGACATAAATATAAAAGTTAGAAAGTTAGTAAGCATAAATAAATGGCATAAATATAAAAGTTAGAAGGTTTGTAAGTCGAGAAAATATAAATAAATAAGACAGAAAGCATAAATAAATAAGATAAATAAAAAAAAGTTAGTTAATAAGTTAGAAAGTTAGTAGGTTAGTAAGTTAATAAGTTAGTAAGTTAGAGAGTTAGTAAAGAAACCGAAGGACCAGCAAGCCGATCTTTTGCTCTGGTGAGAGAGAAGAGAGAATAGATTTTATTAAAGAAAAAGAACCTCAATAAATTAAAATTTCAAATCAAGTCCCCGGTAACGGCATCAAAAACTTGATGCAGACTAAAGGTTATAAACTCAAGTGCAAGTTGTCTCAAGTAATAATTTTCTCGGGAGTCCGAGGTCGATCCACGAGGAATTGATGAAGAAAAATTCTTTGAGGTAAGGAAAGGCTTTGTCACAACAATAAAAATAATAAAACTTGTTCACAATTAAATTAAAGAACTTGCTTGGGGTAGGATATCCACTTTTGGTAATAAATTAAGGACAAGATTAATTATTTTTATAACTCAATTGAAATCCATGCACAACGGAGGTTCCAATCGAAGAATATAACATTCAAAGTCCATTTACAATTATATACGTAGTTATATTATGGTTCCTTTAATTATTTACCAACACTTACACTTGTAAATAGGTTCAAGCATTCATTGTACCAAACCACTTGTCTACAATGAATCAAGAACTCCACTTTACAAGGAGGGTTTCTAAATTAATTGGAAACAAAATACAACACGTATAATGATCACTTGATAATATATCATTTAAGCACAACAAGGAAATTAATCTAACCTTATTTTTATTATCAAAAGCTTCACCTCTTCACCCAAGCAAGATGAAGATTAGTTACCCATGAGCAAGAAGAAAGAAAGAGAGAAGAAGAAGATGATCATAAATTTTATTTACAACAAAAGAAAATTACAATAAGTAAATAACATAAGCATAATGTTCCTCCCTAACCCCTAAGATTTTTCAAATGATCTGCTAATGGTCCTTTTTATAGAGGATTAGGGGTACAAAATGACAAGGAAATTGATTAATGAGTGAGTAGAAGAGTGGGTGGATGAGTGGAAAATGCCAAAGAACTTTTGTGAGTGGAAAATTATTGAAATTTCTTCTCTCTGAAATCATTCAGTGATGAACTCATGGATAACATCAGAATGAAGTAAAGTGGTCTTCATAAAAGTTCTAGGAAATTGTCTCAGCTTTCCAATGCCACAAAAATCATCCAAAAATTTGTCCTACAGCCCAAGATATGACCCAATTACTACAGACTGCTCAAACACAATTTCAAAACCTCTGTTTTGACTTCTAGGCCCAATATGACCTCCAAGCTGTTCGAATGAGCTCTTGTATTCTTATGAAAGTTGTAGATATGGGTCTTAACTTTCAGATGCCAAATTTTCATCCCATTTCATTTCCTTAAACTCAAATTATGCAATGATTACTGCACACAGTTCGGGTTTCAATCACAAAACTCGTGTTCTGACTTCCAAGCCCAATTAGCTCCATTAGATGTCTGATTTTTCCCTAGAGCTCTTCATGAAGTTGTAGAGCTCTCTCTTATATTTCCTAAAAAGTAAGATACATAATTATAAGACATCTAAAACTCAAGATATGGCTGAAATATAGAAATAGTGTCAGATTAAAATAATGCTGAAAAATCAATTAAGTCCAATTTGAGTCCAAACTTACAAAACATAACCAAGCTTAATTGATTAAGTACATGGAAAGTGTAAATGACTAAAAATGAAGGTTTATTAATGTATAAAATATGTGATTATCAGATGGCTGGGACAGGATTTGCAATATCATTTCTTCGAGCCAGGAAGACATCAATTGCTGTAAAATTTACTAAGTCTTCATTACTCGAGAAGAGGATGGTGTCATAAATGGTGAGGGCTAGCACGTCTATAAAGGTACTTCAGCCTTCAACCTTGGTCAGGTAATGCATGTGCTCTTCTAAATATTTCTTTGGAAACTCATTTGTTCATTTCCTATTTTGTTTTGCCTTCTGCAGATCTTTTACACGAATCTTCAAGACATCTGCTATAGTTGGCATGGATGCATAGTGGCCTATTTATTGGTATGGTTTTTCCTTTTCCAAAGGTAAGCCCAAGATCTGCTAGAACTCCTCTAAAGTGGAGACCAACTGAAAATCTTGAAATGTGAAATAACGTAATCGTGGGTCATAGTATTAGGCTAGTGCAGTGCTGGCTTCTACCTACACATCTACCTCTAACAGATTCAGGATCTTCCCATATTTTACAGTGAAGGTCAAACGTTGTGTTTTCTTCAGTATTCAGGCCAAACTCACCAAGCTCTCTGTGTCCACTTTTTTTGCCTTAAGTTGTAGGGTCCTTTTCGAAATTGCATCCTTGTGATCTGATCCTATGACATTTTCCATTATTAATCAAAGATACTCATTGTTAATCCTTAGGCACTTAGTTTCAAATGGTTCTCTAACAAACCTAGGAATGAAGAATTATCAATGCATGGTTTTCAGGAAAAAAATGGTGTGAATTATTATGATTTTACAATGCAATAATGAGTGAGTTGTTGGTCCTTTAATAGTGATTCGCCTCTTCTTTTGGGAAAAAAAATTTATCAAGAAGGACACAAGTAAAGTTCATCACATTAAGGGACTAAACAACTCACGAGGCTTACAGATAAGTCAAAAGATAACGAAAGGTATACTCCCTTTGTGTCCCAATGGGATTGCCCTAAACTTAGGGATTTCTATCCTAAGGATCTATGGATCCTTACTGATTCATGAAAACTTTCATTGGGTGACTCTACTATTCTAAAGGCCTCTAGAGCTAAATCTCATTTCGGAATGTTAACCACAAACAGTAGGTAAACCACTAGGTGTGAAACATTCGTGAAAAAGACACACTCTAGATAAAGTTTTCACAATAACCAAATAGGATATATATCCAAAATGGCTACTACTATGCAACATCTACTTAACTTAAAATTCACTCAGACCTAGGTATAGGGCCCCACTCAAATGTGTGTGATAACGGGTAAGTGTGGTGGGTGTAGGGAGCATATAAACCTTCATAATCCTAAAGACTACCCGCATCTTGCAAAACAAAAACAAAAACAAAACAAAATTCTTTTGCATAATAAAATAACTAACAATTAAAGGTGAAAAAAAAAAGATAAAACAAATATACAAAGATCACAAATTTTACACAACTAACTTATACGAGCTTGACTCTCAGATCCGTAGTGGAGCCGCCATCTGTCGCAATTGAGATTGCGGCGAGAGTGGTGAACAATAATAAATTAGAAGTCGCCACCAATTTTATTTAAAATTAGAAAAAAATAGAAAACCTTTATTAGAAAATAGTTTTTGAAACCAGATTGGATTTGGGAGTCGGTTATGCATAGGGAACAGTGGAAACTTAATTTCACAACACCCCTAACACACCCATCCTGAGACGGTACCTTAAATCAGTTGTGCAAAATTAATAATCTCAAAATATATTTGTTTCATCTTTTTTTGTTAAAAAAAACTAAAAGACAAATAATTTGTGAAAATTTAAATTTTGGCTTGACAAAATAGAAGTTTCACTCCCACGTATCCTCGGGTGCAATGCAGAACTCAAAATCACGTAGTTCTGTACAAAATTTTTGTGGGTTAGTTATTTTTAACTTTGAAAAGATTTATTTTAATTTAAAAATTCATTTGATTATTTTTTATGTTAAAAAAAATAATCTGAATAATCAAGTTGTCATAACTCAAATGATTATAGAAGTTATAGGATCAACAAGCTATTACAACTCAGTTAATCCTATTTTATTCTTCTAAAAAGGGGTTCGGTTATTTTATATTTTTATTTCTATCATTTTTTTAAATTTTTCATTATATATTTTGTAACACCCCAATTTTTAAAAAAATGTCCCGAATATTCTGTTTGCTGTTTTTCAAGCTTTTGTGTAAATGACTGTTGTGTCCTTATTTACTGTTTCTTGTTTTTCTGTATGAAATACAAATATGTTTTACAAAGCTAAAATTTTATTTGATCGTTTTACGTATTTTGCTTGAGACGGTAAAATAAAAATTTTCTCGAGCTACTATTTTAATTTTTTCGGGAGATATCTTGAAAATTAATCATGTCTGTAATTTTATTTGAACGTTTTGGATGATTTGCTTCGTCGTGGGAAAAAATGAAAAAATGGTATTACGTCCGATTGTCTTGTTTTTAATTTTTTCTATATGTCTGATGCTTAATATTCATGTCTGTGATTTTATTTGGACTTTTTGTGCGATTTGCTCGGGACGGAAAATAATATTTTTCCGATTTGACCGGGAAATCTTGTTTTAATTATTCAGATTTGGGGGATCTTACTAAACCCAATTCTGAATGAGACGATAATTAATCTTTTAATTTTTAGGATTTAACTGTCTAATAAAATAATTTAGTATATTATTTTATTAGTCAGTATAATTAGATGACAGTGGACCCAGAAATGTTTTGCGGGACCCACATTTAGTTAAAACAATTAAGTTAGTAGCTTAATTAAGCATCATTAGTGAAGGAATTCTCTAGAACAAGTGACTAAGCTTGATGACTAGGTTAATTAGTGACTAAGCATGGTGACTAAGGCTAATGACAAGGCAAGGATGAACCAATGGGAGCCAAGGTTGCTAACCAAGTTTTAATCTTAACCTTTGATCCATTCTAAGGCTTGGATGAAGCCAAATCCATGACACCTTGCATGGAGTGAAGTCTACGGCCAAGCCACCTTAGGAAGACCAAAAATCACTTTGTCTTCAAGCATTTTCTCTCTTTTCTCTCTTCCAAAAACCCTAAACACCATTGAAGCTCTCTTGCAGCTCCATTCGGCCAAGCCTTGTTCTATACTATCCAACCACCCAAAATTCTATCCAACCAAGTTTCCTAAACCTAAACACAATTCTAAGAACATCTCTAGTTGAGAGTTCTTGCAAAATCTTTCATTTGAAGCTTGGAAACTAACTTGGAAAATTTTACCTAGAAGGTGAAATTTCTAGTTTTCTATTTCTAAACTCTTTTTCAAAGTTCCAAGCTATGATTTCTCCATGGTTTAAGCTCTCTTTTTATGGTTAGTAACTTGTAGATTTTTGTTTAAGTTTGTTAGGTTTTGAAGGAGGAAAACCGAAATCTAGAGGAGGTGTGGAAGTGAAAACCGAAACCCTAGGAAAGGTGTGGAGGAGTTTTTGTCTTCATATAAGGTAAGAGGAAGACAAATCTTATCATCCATGGGTGGTGATAAGAAAATGGAAAATTGATTGTTGATTGTAGAATCCATAAGGATTTCTTGTTTGTGGTTGTTAGTAGCTTTCCTATTTGATAATTGTAATAATTTGTATGTAGTTGCATGTCTACAAGCTTTAAATTGCATGTCTACAAGCTTTGATAATTTGCATGTGTTAGAATTGCATGATAATGTATAGGATGTGAATAACATGCTAAGGAATGCATGAGTGTTCCAAAGAACACAATCCTAAGGCTCACGGCCATTGACCTAAAAGGAGAACCAAAATGTTCTCATTATTTTCCTAAAGGGTAATTTAATTAACCTAGGGAAATTAACAAGAGATAGAATTGTTTAGATCAAGGAAAAATGAATTTAGAAATCAAATGACCCAAATATATATTTCGGCCAACATGCCAAACCAAGAATTCATAATTTCTAAAATCAATTCCAAACCATTTCCAAGTATAAAGATGCAATATATGTTGAAAAGAATTTTTCTAAAATGAGTTTCTAAGAAATAAATTGAATTGAATTAAGTTTAACCAATTAAAACTATTGATTTTATTGTTAGAAATGAAATACAGTAACTTTCAAAAATTTCTAACATATAGCTCATGCTGTATTTTGAAGCATGTTAGTGATTTTCAAAAGGTTTAAATTATACGGTTAAAATTTATTAAATAGAATTTTTATGGAAAAATTTGGAAACCATTAATATAATTTTATAAACAAAATACTGTCAATTTTTAGTAAAAACGGGCAAATAAGAGAGAAAAGATGTCCAAAAGACAGTATACAGTATAAAAATTATATTACGTAGTTTAAACGTATTAATTATTATTTCTGTTTATTTAAACAATAATTTTTAAGGGATTTGGACAAGAAAACGTATTAAAAACCTTACGCGATTGAGAAAACGTATTAAAAACCTTATGCGATTGAGAAAATGTATTAAAAACCTTACGCGATTGAGAAAATGTGTTAAAAACTCTACGCGATTTTAAAAACAGCAAAAATATATTTACGCGATTTAAAAACGTTTGTAAAAACGATGAAATTGTGAAAACGCGATAAAATTTCTATGTGATTGACCAAAACGGTACTTTCTATTTTTTTTCTGCTGTCGGGCTATGAGGTGAACCCGTACAGGCTTTGGAACAGTATTTGTCCGGTGGGACTTACTGTATTTTTTTGAGGATATCTCGGTAATTTGAGATTATGCCAGTTTTTGGTGGATTGGTTGACGAGGTGAATCACATCGTGTTGTCGATGCGATAAACGTAGTGTGGTTCATTGTCTTTATGAACTTGGAGACGTTAGTATACGGGATTTCATATATGGACAGTCGGTCGCTCCGCTGGGTCGTGGTAACCGATAGCACACTAATGAACTTGACACGCACTATTTTTAATCGAGATTTTGTAAAGTCTAATAGTACATTGCCTGTAGTGCCACAATGTGAGACCGTGAACTACACCATGCTTTGGATGATGGATTCCATATGACGTGGGGCTATAGACGCAAAGTGTGACAGCGCAATAGTTTAGTTGGGCAGCCGTGGTACTAATAGATTTTACGAGTCATTCTCTCTATGATATCTGTTTGTGTTTAGCTCCATGGAGTAGGATCGTGTCATGTTGCATTTAATTATATCTTGAACATTATTTATTTTCTCTATTTATTTATTTATTTATTTGGTTATCGTTCTGAGAAATTGTCTGTTTCTGAATTTATTTTATCTGTGATATTATTGTATGTGTTATTGTTTTAATTGTGATATCATGTGTTGTTATAATAATTAGATCTTTACACTATATTGTTATTAAATTACTGTTATAATTTTTCATGTTGCATGAATTGTATATCTGTTGTTTGTCGTTTTCTTATTTGCCATGTTGTGATGATTTTAGTTTGTCTTACCTCTTTATTGTATGTGTTTTCTGTATATTTATTTTACGCGGTAAAGAGTTTGAGGAAGAGGAACAGCCTCTTGAGATTTTATATCCTGAGGAGGAAGAAGAGCAGCAAGCTGAAGATCAGTACGACAACCAAGAACCATCTGATCATCCATATCCATTGGACTGATTAGTTTGGGTATGGCGGTGCCAGGATTTTTGGGGTTTGTGACACTCGAGTTTCACGGTGGATCGTTAGCTTGGCATATGCGAGGAGACAAAGACTCCGTGACGTACGTAGGATGGCTGACAGTGTCCCTACGTCATAGGTTTGATGAAGAGCCAGTGATGACGACTACTGTGTTTCTGCACTTAGAGTTACCTTTATCCATTAGGCGTCATTGGGGTGGTGTATCCACTGAACCTAGTGAGATGACACTCGTATCGACTGTGCGGTCTCATGTCTGCCGAGTGTCGAGGCATCCTGGATATTTATCTTCTAATGAATTTCCTGAGAGTGATCCATCATAGGATTAAATATTTATGATGCATTTTTGGGCGCGTCTGCGTATGTATATATTGACTCTTTACTATTTTTCTTTACTGTTTCTGTTTAAATATTTGTAGTTGTAGTTGTAAATTATTTGTATAACTTATAATTTGGATCATATGTATATTATGAGTGATGTTGTTCTGTTTATTTTATATTTTTCGCTTTATTTTATTTAATAATATTCTGTTTAACGGGTATTATTTTACAACCCATATTAGTACTTAATAAATGTTTTACAACTTGGGTAGATTTTATTTATCTTTCTTTTATTTTTTTTTTATATGTGACATCCCCACAAGGGTGTTACATATTTTTTTTTTTTACTTTTCACCCCCAATAGCCCATTTCTTAAAAAAAAAGAATTTTAAAACAAACAAAAAAAAAACAAAATAATGTTGCAACTTACAAAAACAAAAGGAAAAAAAAGGAGGATCTGTTTGAAATGGTTGCAAGTGATGGGTTCTATGGAATAGCTGGTTCGAGTGGCGGGGGACAGAACTGCTAGGCAGTTCGACCGAATCTGGGTTATGTGACGATGCACAGTTCGAGCAGCGGTGTGCAGTTTTGCAGGTCAACAATGCGGGTCATGCTGAAGGAGAGGCGGCAATTTGTGGGTTGGTGGTGTGCACGCAAAGGGACGCGAGGTGGATGGTCCAAGTTCGACGGATCGCGACATTGCTGACGGGCTTGCTAGTCTAGTTCTGGTTGATGGTGTGACTGGCGGGTCAGATCTGGGTCCTAATATATGGTCCGAACCGACTGGTGGTGCGAGGTTGGTGGTGGGTTCTTGTAGTTGGTTTGAAGATGGTGGAGTAGGTGGTTTTGATGGTGGAGTGGTGGGTTATGTGGGTGATGAAGATGGTGGTGATGTAGTTAGTAATGAAGATGGGTGTTGTGTAACACCCTCTGCTGGGAGTTACATTTCAGACTAAACTTTAAAACTGAAAATAACTTATAAAAGATTTAATATTGTAATTTACCAGTTTTTAAAATTTATTTTTGCTGATAACATAAACTTAACAAAAATAAAGAGAACATAAAACATAGCAAACCAAATGATACACCAAATACATATATACAACATAGATTACAACAACGTAAAAATAAATACATAAGACTTACATATTCAAAAGGAAAAAGTAGCAAACCCCATGACGGATCCTACTCAAAAGCACAGTAACAAACCCAAAGAAGAAACTCAAAGCGCTCTGAAACCAGCTGAACACGCCACGCGTCGGTACCTCCACGAAATTGCATCCTAACGAAACCCAAAAGATTTTGTCTCACCGCCATCACAGTCTTCATAAAATATAAATATAAAATAGAACAAACAGAACAATACAATAAAAAAGTGAGATCCCCTACATCACATACCAATATGGTAGTAAAGAAACGATAATCATAACAATGTCATTCAATACATAAACAACACAGAAAAAATAGGTATAATCATGATATCAATTAATTGATAATTTCAATGAACGTATATCACAATAACATGTGAACTGACTATACCACAACAATATGTATACTAACTATGCTACAACAATATATATATTGTAATTGGGTAACTGACATTGATAATAGTTTTGATGATAACAAACATGATGAAGATGATGATAAGACCAAGTCCAAGACCTGCAAGAATAGCTTTAAGACTTAGAGCCTTTTTGTACGAAGCCTTCTGGATATCTCATTGGTTTTGGAAAGAAAAGTTTTAAACATGATTTCCAAATATATCTATGTTTTCAAAATGGTTTTGAAAATAACTAGAAGTTAGTTTAGAATTTTGGAAACAATCTGACAAGTTTCAAAAGTGTTTAAAAATGTTTTTTAAACAGCTTTATTCGAATAAAGCTTCTTTTATTCGAATAAACTATCTCATTTGATCTGCTTTCGTAAAAGCTTATTCGAATAACAGTGGAGTTATTCGAATAACAGGCTGCGTGTTTCTGTTTTTGGATTGTGCTATTTGAATAACACTTAAGCTATTCGAATAAAAGCGTTAATGAACGTATCTTTCAAGAAGGTTTATTCAAATAATAAGGATGTTATTCGAATAACCATGTTTTTTAGAAAACTCTATTTGAAAGAGTTATTCGAATAACCAGTTGGTTATTCAGATAAAGAATATCAGAATCAATTTTTAAAAGGCTTTTGAAATTGGGTTATTCAAATAACGTTGTGATTCTATTTTAGAAAGAAACGACCATATTCGTATTTATTGATTGAATTAATTATACCCAATGGCTCTTTTCTCCAAAGCTCTATAAATAGAGACCTTGGGTCATCTTTGCAACAAGCCTAACTATTTGAATCATTCTTTGCTTGCTTGAAAACTTGATTTATAATTTTCTCATATCTTCTGTACTCTTTTTGGCAAAACTTTGAGATATCCTTAAAGAGCTTTCTTAGTGCTTCAAGTTGTATTATTTGCTCTGTGTGAGAGTTTCTCTTCATCTACTTTCTGCTCTATTGTAAAGAGGGTAAGGTATCCCTCAAAAGTTTGTAAAGAGGGTGAGGTAACCCTCAAAGGTTTGTAACAAGGGTGAAGTATCCTTTAAAGGTTTGTGTAAGGGTGAGGTATCCCTGAAAGTTGAGGCTCAAGCACAAGGGTGAGGTATCCCAAGGTGTGAGAAGCGCTCTAATTTGTAACAGTTGCAAGCACCTGTTTAAGCTTATATTGATAGTGACAAATCTCGAATTGTGTTTCGAGGACTTGACGTAGGCCACAAGTGGTTTAGTAGCTGAACCAGGATAAATATCGTGCATGCTTTTTCATCTTTATCTCTTTATTTACTACAATTTCATTATTATTGCTTATCTATTTATTTTTCTATTCTTAAGGCTTTCTATCCTCTTTCTGTATTCATATTCTTTTAAGAAATAGCTTCAATAAAGTTTGTTTTATAAGCATTTGCAAAAAAGTTTTTAATTCTCAATTTACCCTCTCTCTTGAGTACAGGAGCCACTTAGGTAACATATACTAACTATGCCACAACAATATATTTATTGATTATGCATATGCACAATGGACCAAACCCCTACTCCATAGAGCTAAAACCAACCTCGAAGAGAATGATCTAGAAGACATGTCTGTATATCATTAGCCTCAAATCAAGTGTTATAATTTTCTTAACGTATGCATCATGATTTATACAAGACATTCTACACTACATCGAGAATAAGAATAGTGTCTCGTCGAGATCATCAAAGCGTTTGCATCGGGAACCATAGCACAGTAGAGGTACAACTGGCCACCTGTGGAATTACCGCGCCCTGACACCCCCAAGATCATTCATAGATCTTCACTACGCAATTCGCACAAACACAAAACTATAATTTAATCTCCTAGGCAAACAACCTCAACAAACACAGTCTACACGACTTTCAATGCATGATCAATAACTCAATGCATAGATAATTATCAATGACATGGTTTTCCACAAAAACAAGCCACCATTAGGCGAAACCATTTACTAACATTCCCGGGTCCAATACATCGACTCGACAGAAAACTGTTATTTTTTTCAATCACGAAGCATTTTTATCACGTTTTCAGAATCGCACAACACTTTCGTTACGTTTTCAAATCGTGTAACCATTTTTAAACGTTTTCTCAATCACGTAACAATTTTTTAAACATTTTCTCAATCGCCTAGTTCAAAATTCAACATTTTTTAAATACGTAAGATTTTATCACTATTTTTCAATCGCGTAAAACATTTATTGACTTTCTAAACTTAATTTTGAAACTTTCCAAGTTAAATATAAAATTTTAAACCTTATTTCCAATATTTTCTTACTAAGTCTTCTCTAAGTGATATTTTCTAACCTTTTTCACAAAATCTATGTTATTTGAATTTAATCAAATATTTTAGAATAAAATCTCTTTCTTTTTCTATTGCCTTTACTAAAACTTTCTTAAATAAAATACTTTAAATTTTAAATCATCTTTCAAACTTATTTCAATCTATTTTACTAAAAACTCTTTTAAATAAAATACTTTAAAATTTCAGACTATCTTTCGAACTCATTCTCTATGATCATGGCCGAAAATCCATTCTTTTCAAATGATAAAAATTTTGTTCATTTCCGTCTTAGTCTTATAAGTCTTTAACTCCTATTCTTGTTACCTAATCATCTAGGTTTACTATTAATAAAACATTTTTGCCTTGGATACCCCATTATTGGGTTGAATGGTCGTGAGCCATAGATGGTCTTTAGAACCAAAACTTTGCAATTTCTCACATGATTCAACATATGCAAAACATTTCAATCATCAATTCCTACCATAACAATTTCATGCATACTATCAAAATCATATCATCACATGTAACCAATAAGCAATCATAGCAATTTCATGCATATTATTAAAGACATATAATCACATATAAACAAATAAGCATAAACCATTAAATTTACACAAGCAAGTGAATAAATCCTTATATGGATTTTTCACCAACAAACACAAATTCCATTTCTCACCACTAAGTTTGGTCGATGAGGTTAATCTCCCTTTTACCTAGATGATGCTCAAGAACTCCTTGAATGCCTTCTTGAAGCAAACTTCTACCACCAAGTTATTCTTAAAACAAAACAAACATACAAATATTAACATCTAAGGCTTGAAACAAGATGACCATAGATCAAGATATGGTCTAGAACTTGAAAATGAAACAAGAAGTGAAGATTCAAGAACTTCACCTAAAAACCCTTAAACTTGAGCTTGAAGAAAAAGCTTGAAGATGAATGAATTAGATGATGGTCACAACTAGAAAGTGTTTCAAAATGGTGTTTAGAGTCAAGATATGAGATTGGTTTGAATTAACATGATTGGATAATGACTTTTGGGTGTCTTGGTCGTGAGCTTCAAAGAGAGAAAATGAGAGAGTTTGTGTTTTGTTTTCTTAATAGAAAGGTAAGAATGAAACTAAGTGAAGACTTATCCTAGAAACTCCCTTAGCCGTGAGTCACCTAGGGGTTGCAAGGTGTCCATGCTTCTCCATTAAGCTTCCTTCCCATTGGTTCACAAAGATGAGTCATAAGAGTGAGTCACAAGGTGTGAGTCATGGTCATTTTTGTTGACTTGTTCTAATTGGTTCATCCAAGTTGAGTCACAAAGAGAAGCATCTAGAGAAGATGACTAGGCTTATGTCTAGAATCATATAACTAGATCTTTACCAGAAGCTATTATCTAATGGACAAAGGTTAGTGCTAGTAAAACCAGTGATTATTGTCCAATAGATAATAAAATGCACCTAGATTTCATTTTTGAATCAAATCTCAGATAAAGAAAAATTTCGAAAACTATTTCCGGTTTTAGGTTTAGTAAGCTCTCTCGGCCCGACATTAACAGGTCAAAATTTTTCGATCTCGAAAATTTTTTTATTTTTCCAGCCCCGCTTCAAACACACAGAAAGTCTAAAAATAATAATAAAATAATCAAAATAAATCAAACAATTCACAAAAATCACAAAAATCATAAAAATCACATATAACTGAAAAATAAGAAATTTCGGTGTGTTACAACCTATGAAGCACTGAGACACACGACACGAGACACGACACGGACACGGATACGAGAGACACACCAAATTCAAAAATTATAGGACACCAACACAGCATATATATATATATATATATAATTTCAAAATATTAGAAAAAAGATTTATAATTCATTAATATCATTTCTATAAGCTTAAAGATTTACAATATTTTAATATATGACATATGTACCAATATTTGCTACCTAGTAAGCTCCTCCTAAAAAATATGTAACATAATTTCTATTGACATATTCTAAAAAATCTCCTAAACTAACTTCTCTTAATAGAACTAATCATGTACAAGTACATGTACATAAAAAAAATAACTAGAGGGAATATTGATGTGAGGCAAGCTTCGGTGACAACGAAGTGGACGACTTAGTACGAGCAGAGGTAGAAGGAGCAGATGAAAATAGTGGTGTGTAAAAAGATAAAACTTAAAAGTTTAATAGTAGCATGAGAAAAGATAAAACTTAAAATACTAGTATGTGAAAATAGTAGCTTAGGACGTCAGTCATGCGATTGGGTTTGAGTGGGTTACGAGCTTACTAATTGAACATTAGTCATGGAAACTAATTTTTTTTAAAAAAATATTAATGGGTTATGTTCCAGTCGTGTCCAAGCGTGTCCGAGCATGTCCGAGTGTGTCCGAGACGTGTCCAAACTAAAAAATAATAATCTTTTTAATCGGACACCCAGGACACGTGTGTCGTACGGGTGTCTTCATGTGTCTGACACGGACACGTGTCCGACAAGCGAACATACCTCATAATCAGCATGTCTATGCTTCATAGGTTACAACTTTCCCCCTCTAAAAAGAATTTCATCCTTGAAAGTATCATACCTTAGAACAAATGTAGATATTGCTCTTTCATTTTGTCTTCTAGTTCCCAAATTGCATTTCCAATCACACTATTAACTCATTCAAACATGAATTAAAGTTCATCCACAAATTACAAGAAAATTCATTTTCTAACTTTCATACTACGAAGATATACGAAAATCCAAAGAATGGAAACCAACAATCATCAATCACATTCTACATTTCAACATCATTCACATTTACCATTTTTTTTTATAAAGAAACACTAGATTCATAATTAGTTATGTAAAGATAGAATATTATTCAATGCGTAAAACTAACTTCACACATTATAAAAAGAACTAATATCATTCTTATAGTATACCTCATTACTCCATCTTAACAAATAAAGAAAACAAATATGATAACTTTGCCAAACACGCATATCTTCATTCAGATAAAGAGCTATTAGTATTACTAGAGCTTATACCACCTCAAATATTTTAAATAGTTCCTTGGTACTCATTTTATAAATTAATCAAGTTTAACCATAAACTTCAAGAACAAGAAATTTGGTCCTTACATGTTTATAACCTTTATAGATAAGTTTTAAAGCATCTAATAACACATTATATATAAATATCAACAATCACCCCTGAAAAGAAGAAACAACCATGAACCTTATAATTTATCATTAAAACTCATATGGTTACTAATAGAGAGGTAGACTCAGGAGAAGATATTTATTAACTTTAACCATGCAATGATGACCAAGCATCAAAAGGAATGAGCGTACAAGGAAACTAAGATTCCATCAATCATCAGCAATAATAATATACTAATAATTCAAGCATTTCAACATGCATATAACTATCAAACATCCGAAAATCACACACCCAAGAAAAGAAACCAAGGAATAATACATCGAAGCTCAATATACAACACATTTCAACTATTCAGGTTTTTTTTTTATCAAACAGGTCATACAATCAAAATACCCTAAGCATATCACGTGCAAAGATATGACATGATGTACACCATTAACATTCTTACTTAGTTTTCATCATGTACGTATTATGAAATTCATCAATTCAAATTAAAACTCTCGAATTAGTTAGTCAAGCTTGGGACCTATTTGGAATCCCTCAAAACATATGTATCTTAACAGAATGCATAACCAATTTAGATAACTAGCAAACTTGTTGTCATTACATATTAACATATTAGCTCTAAATACTAAATGGTCATTTGATGCTCAATTACACTCGAAAATTGATTGTAATACAACTTACTTCCATGGCTATCATACCTATTATCCACTTATCCTTAAAAACTATCAAAGTTTATTTACAAGAACTCTAATCTCATCAATTATACTCACACTTCATTTACATAATTTTTCTTTGTTTCCAAATTCATTCCACTTGCAAATAAATTTAAATAAACTTCATAATTTGTACCTTGACTATGCATTACCCAAACAATACACTATATGAAATCAAATGAAGCAAATCAAGGATGATTTCAGCAAAGATAACACGATAGTCAAAATTATTCTCTAAGCTCACATACCTCAGAGAAAGAAACATTTAAGCATATGACCATACAACACTTGGCTCAAACAAACATCACCAATACATATGTCTACCAACATTCCTTATTTTCTCGAGTTCGCCTAGGAGGTGCTTTAATTTCCTATTCACACAGAACATTGTATATTGAGTTGGCCAGCCTCAATATCATGTAACAGTGTGCCATTAATTATTAACATTCAGTCCTAAGGTTGTCATGCTATTCTATTCACATATCTCACATTGAGATAAAAGAATGCATAATATAAACGAAAACATTTAAACATGCCCAAAAGCATAGGTTACCTTCCTTTCATCTGTGCATCCCATTCCTTTAAAGATTTTCTCCAATTCCTTGATCCAAAGATTCATTTTCTCTGGATCAAATTTGTCTTTAAACTGTGGTGGATTATTGCAACAAAACTTTGACAAATTCTAAGCCTCGGTTGTTACTTCTTGTTGCTGAGCAGCCCTCCGATTCTATTGTACTGTTACATCAGTCATCCTCTGCATTGCTTCTATAGTTGTAGCTATACTTTCATTGTCACGTCCAGTGTCCACACACACACCTCTACTATGAGCCATTGCTTTTCTTCGAAATCAGACTAATCCAAATACAATGAAAACCAAATGTAACCATTTCAAATAATATTGTCTCCTTTCGAAAACCAAACATAGAGAAACACATAACACAAACAAGACAGACCTAACCACAAATCCCGACAAACTCAAACTGTGCTCTGATACCAACTAATGTAATACCCTCCGTTGGGAGTTATATTTCAGACTAAACTTTAAAACTGAAAACAAGTTATAAAAGATTTAATATCGTAATTTACGAGTTTTTAAAATTTCTTTTCGCTGATAACATAAACTTTACAAAAATAAAGAGAACATAAAACATAGCAAACTGAATAATACACCAAATACATATATACAACATAGATTACCAACAACGTAAAAATAAATACATAAGACTTACATACTCAAAAAGAAAAAGTAGCAAACCCTTTGACGGGTCCTACTCAAAAGCACGGTAACAATGACTTTCAATGCATGATCAATGACTCAATGCATAGATAATTATCAATGACATGGTTTCCACAAAAACAAGCCACCACTAGGCTAAACCATTTACTAACATTCCCGGGTCCAGTACATCTACCCGACAGAAAACTGTTATTTTTCTCAATCGCGTAGCATTTTTATCATGTTTTCAGAATTGCACAACACTTTTGTTACGTTTTCAAATCGCGTAACTATTTTCAAACATTTTCTCAATCACGTAACAATTTTTTAAACGTTTTCTCAATCGCCTAGTTCAAAATTCAACATTTTTAAATTCGTAAGATTTTATCATTATTTTTCAATTGCGTAAAACATTTATTGACTTTCTAAACTTAATTTTGAAACTTTCCTAGTTTAATATAAAATTTTAAACCTTATTTCCAATATTTTCTTACTAAGTCTTCTCTAAGTGATATTTTCTAACCTTTCTCACAAAATCTACGTTATTTGAATTTAATCAAACATTTTAGAACAAAATCTCTTTCTTTTTCCATTGCCTTTGCTAAAACTTTCTTAAATAAAATACTTTAAATTTTAAACCATCTTTCAAACTTATTTCAATCTCTTTTACTAAAAACTCTTTTAAATAAAATACTTTAAAATTTCAGACTATCTTTTAAACTCATTCTCTATGATCATGGCCGAAAATCCATTCTTTTCAAATGATAAAAATTTTGTTCATTTCCTTCTTAGTCTTGTAAGTCTTTAACTCTTATTCTTGTTACCTAATCATCTAGGTTTACCATCAATAAAACATTTTTGCCTTGAATACCCCATTATTAGGCTTAATGGTCGTGAGCCATAAATGGTCTTTGGAACCAAAACTTTGCAATTTGTCATATGATTCAACACATGCAAAACATTTCAATCATCAATTCCTACCATAACAATTTTATGCATACTATCAAAATCATATCATCACATATTACCAATAAGCAATCATAGCAATTTCATGCATACTGTCAAAGACATATAATCACACATAAACAAATAAGCATAAACCATTAAATTTACACAAGCAAGTGAATAAATCCTTATATGAATTTTTCACCAACAAACATAAATTTCATTTCTCACCACTAAGTTTGGTCGATGAGGTTAATTTCCTTCTTACCTAGATGATGCTCAAGAACTCCTTGAATGCCTTCTTGAAGCAAACTTCTACCACCAAGTTGTTCTTAAAACAAAACAAACATACAAATATTAACATCTAAGGCTTGAAACAAGATGACCATAGATCAAGATATGGTCCAGAACTTGAAAATGAAATAAGAAGTGAAGATTCAAGAACTTCACCTAAAAACCCTTAAACTTGAGTTTGAAGAAAAAGCTTGAAGATGAATGAATTAGAAGATGGTGACAACTAGAAAGTGTTTCAAAATGGTGTTTAGAGTCAAGATATGAGATTGGTTTGAATTAACAAGATTGGATAGGGACTTTTGGGTGTCTTGGTCGTGAGCTTCAAAGAGAGAAAATGATAGAGTTTGTGTTTTGTTTTCTTGATAGAAAGGTAAGAATGAAATTAAATGAAGACTTGTCCTAGAAGCTCCCTTAGTTGTGAGTCACCTAGGGGTTGCAAGGTGTCCATGCTTCTCCATTAAGCTTCCTTCCCATTGGTTCACAAAGATGAGTCATGGGGTGAGTCACAATGTGTGAGTCATGACCATTTTTGTTGACTTGTTCTAATTGGTTCAACCAAGTTGAGTCACAAAGAGAAGCATTTAGAGAAGATGACTAGGCTTATGTCTAGAATCATCCAACTAGATCTTTACCGGAAGTTATTATCTAATAGACAAAGGTTACTGGTAGCAAAACTAGTTGTTATTGTCCAATGGGTAATAAAACGTACCTAGATTTTATTTTTGAATCAAGTCTCAGATAAAGAAAAAAATTGAAAACTATTTTCGATTTCGGGTTTAGTAAGCTCCCCCGACCTCGCATTAACAGGCCAAAATTTTTCGGCCCCGAAAATTTTTTATTTTCTCGGCCCGCTTCAAACACACAAAAAGTCTAAAAATAAAAATAAAATAATCAAAATAAATCAAACAATTTACAAAAATTACAAAACTCATAAAAATCACATATAACTGAAAAACAAGAAATTTCAGGGTGTTACATGTTGAAGATTATGGTGGTGAAAGGGAGGTTGAAGATGAAAGCTATGGTTGCTGCAAGAATGGCTTTGGAAGAGGTTAGCTATGGAGGGCAATGGAAGTTGAAGATGAAGTGGTAGTGTGGGTGAAGGTTGATGTTCTACATATAGGAGGCTATGTGATGGAGAGAAAAATATGTTAGGTTGAAGTGTGTTAAGCTGAAGTATGTAGATTATAGATTTTTATAGAAAAAATTAAGATTTGGAAAGTGATGGTGATAAGTTTTGAGATGAGTATGTTTAGGATGAGTGCTGAGGTTTGTTTAGGATGACTGCTAGGGTTTGTTTAGAATAAGTTTGTATAGGATGAGTTTGTTTAGGAAGACTGTTGGGGTTTGTTTAGGATAAGTTTAATGACATATGGGTTGTGGGTTAGCTAATGGGCCAATTGGTTATGGTTTAATGGGTCAATGGGCTATAAAATGGGTTTATGCAAGGAATATTTTTCTTTCTTTCTTTTTCTTTTTTTTTCTTTTTCTCTTTCTTTTTGTTTCTTCTTTTTTTTAATGTTGATGCCCCGAACAAAATTGGGTATTCACAATGGAAATAAATAATTTCTGTTTAATTAAGTCTACATATTATCACTGGTACAAAACTATATTGATGTGATATGTCATATTGAAACATATCATATATGGTCTGAAACAAGTTTATTCATCTTAACAAAATCATATTTGTAAAGTTGTTGATTGTTTTGATAAATCTTTTTACATTTTTTGTTTCAAGACTCTTATGACACCATAATGTTAAAGAAGTATGGAGAAGACTCTTCAATGCATCCTATGGTTGATAAGGAGGTGTGGCTGGAGGTGACAGGTCCCAACAAGAAGGGATGAGTCCATGGCATGAGTCACAACTTTAGATATTGGCATTCATGGATCTAGCTCTGCTTCATCCTTACATGTTGTTGGTTCCTCCAACACTGCTCCAACACAGGAAGACATAAAGGAAGTTGTTAATGAAGCGATGACTTTGTCCAGACGCAGCTGGTGTATATGTTGGAGCCCATCCTATATAGCATTGTTGGTTCCTAAGCAGGAAGTGTTGTGTCGCAGGCACCATCACAAGGCAACGCAGTTGAAGAGGATCATGAAGTTGATGATGATGGGACTAACTTGGATTGATTAGTTGTGTTTATTGATGATATGGCTAACTTGTTTTGAACTATATGTATTAACTTAGACTTATTGATTAGTTATGCTTTCTTTGTAGAACATGTTTTGAACTTACTAATGCAATTATGATATTTTGTTGCTTTGCACAACTTATTTGTTGAGTTTTTTTGTTTGGATTGAAATATTTATACAGGTATAATTTTAAAATATACTAATTATAATTATAAAACTAATTTAGGTTAGCTTCAGAATAGTTACGGAATTGCTAGGGATTTAGCAACACAATAGCTAAGAAATAGCTACGGAATTGCTACAGATTTTGCAACATAATAGTTACAGATTTGCTACAAACTTATTACAGATTGTTAAAAATTAGCTACAGAATTAGATACAAATATTTCGTAGCAAATTGGCGATGGAAATAAAGGAAGTTCTAAACGAAAATTAGTTACATAGTAGCTTCGGATTAGCTACAGAAATTTAAAAATTAGCTGCAAAAATTTTTGGTAGCTAATTAGCTACGAGAATTTGACTACAGACTAATCCGTAACTATTTCGTAGCTGAATTGATTAGTTAGGGATTAGCTATGATTTAACTATGAATTTTTCGGTAGCAAATTGATTAATTTTTTGTAGTGTTGGTGCCACCAAGTCCAGGCGTGGTGGTCGCAGGTTCTGAGAAATTAAGAAATTGACAACTCCAAATCCAGGCGTGGAACCCCCAAGTCCTGGCCTGGCTCCTGATGTTAAACTTTGCTTAAATTCGCTTGCTCCAAGTCCAGGCGTGGAACACCCAAGCCCAGGCTTGGACGTCTGAAGCCAGAAACATGCTGAAGCACGTAACTTCCTTAAGACCCACTATAAATATGATGTTTTTGTATACTTTTTTACCTTATTTTTCAAAAATCCCCTTCGTACTTCATATTTTTCTTCCTTTTCTCCCTTCTCTCTCATCTTTCCACCATTTTTGAAGAGCAAGGAGCTTGGATTTAAGGCCAATAAATAAAGATTTATCATCTCATCTCCATGGGCATCTTGGTTCCCTCATTCCTTTTCTCTTTATTTTCGTTGTTCTCTATGGGTAGCTAAATCTCCTATAGCTAGGGGGGATTTACCTTGACCCAATCTTGATGTGCATGAATTCTTAATTAATGGATGATTGTTTCCATCCAATTGAGGGTTAATTTTTGTGCTTAATGATTCTATGACTTGATCAATCATATATTGTTTTGTTGAGTGGTTTGAAAATTGAGAAATTTCTCTATACCTTTTATCTTGAAATTAATACCAGTACCTAGGGATGGGTATTGGTGATTATGTGGCTAATTTGGGAATTTCATACTTAAACCTTCCAATTGCATGAAATTGACCAATGGATTAGTAATTTTGGAGAATTGAAAGAGGGCTAATTCACCAAAGAATTGGGTTTTCGCTAATTTAGTGTATTCCCCCCATCAGTTGAAGGAAGTAAGCATAATTAATTGAAATTTGTGAAAATTAAGGGAAGGTTAAGTGATAATTGCTCTAATACATTCATCCATTAATTTTTTTTTTCATCATTTTCTTGTTGAAAACACCCAAAAAATACTTTAATAGTTCTAATTAGTAGTTTTCATTACTTTTATGTTTAAGTACACAACTCTCATTCCAATCATTAGTCTAGATAGTACATTGTTTAACGAATTTGGTACTTAATATTGAACAATCCTTATGGAAATGACTCTATCTCACTATTGTATTACATGTATAACTTGGTATACTTGCCAAAGTCCCATCAGATTATACAAATATATGGTTACCAGGTTCATTGGATTTTTTTTCTTTTAATGAATAAAAAGATAGTAAGAATAAGTTATTTCAATATTGTCAATTAAGGCATTACTATGATCACTAATGCGGCATTAGTGATCATATGCCTGGGATTTTGAAGGATAGATGGTATACATAGAGGATTGTCTTGAGCATATTTAGTCAAAGGATTTTCCCCACCGGGAGGCTACTCACCTGTAGCCCCTGGACGTCAGAGGATTGCCTTAAGAGGGCAAGCGGGATTATTGCCCAAAAAAGGATTCAAATATGTGCACTTGGAGACTAGAGCCTTATCTGGAAGTCTTGAGTCAATTGAACCATTTATGAGTATTTAAAATTGAACCAATCCAATCAAAATCGAAAAAATCGAGTTGAGAAACCAAATAACTAAAAAAATGAAAAATTGAAAAAATAAATTGGATAAGATCGGTTTTTTGTTCCAAATTTGTAAACCAATCCAATCCAAACTTAACCAAAAACATTATATATATATATATATATATATATATATATATATATATATATATATGAGGGGAATCCGTTTACATCGGTGTAAGTATTTTTTTCTCTTACACTCGTTTGCTGCAATTAGTTTAACTTTCATCTAATGGTTGAAATTATTTCATTAAAGGTAACTATTAGATGAAAGTAGATCTAACAGTGAAAATGAGTGTAAGAGAAAATCAACTTATATCTTGGTGTAAGTTGATCCTCCCTCTATATATATATATATATATATATATATATATATATATATATATATATATATATATATATTATACCTAAGAATTTCTTATATTATTCATACTTATTTAGGAGCTTTCTTATTATATTCTAAGCCTAACTTAATTGTCTCCCTTGAATTTGGACATGTATTGTAGGATTAACAATTAATACGGACTAGTATTTAAAATTTGAATTTATATTTTGATGAATTAATTTAAACTTATATTTGTTATATGTTGATGAAACAGTTTAAACCTGTATTTGATATATTTTTATGATTTTGAATTTTCATTCATTGAATTTTGATAATTTGTATAAATCAAAATATGGATCAAATCCAAAATGATTTAAATTAGATTGAATTGGATCATAATTGCATTTTGTACCAAACCGATATGATAACAATATAAGAAAACTGATTGAATTAGATTAATTGACTTTTTTTCTTAAAATCGATCCAGTCTAATCCATGAATACCGCTAATGCCACCTGATTGGAACTAACTCAAAAGGCAGATGTGTGCATTAATATTTTTTAAAAATTTAATAATAATTGGGTTAGGTTGAAAATTTTAAGATTTTTCATGTACTAAAGCATGCTCCAAAGTATAAACAAAAGGAGATTACTTTTCTCCTCCGCTTGAGCATTTACGATGGTTGAATTTTTAAGTTAGTGAGTCCTTGAGGTTAAATAAAAAACATATTTTAGGGAAAAAAAATTGTAGCTTTGAAGGCTCGAGCACATCATAGTAGTGCCCTAAACAAAAGAGAACCGCTATTTAATACGAAACAATTACTATGAAAGTATTTTCAAATGAAGTGGTGTCACACATCACATATTCACACAAATATTTAAATCTCTCTCCTAAATGAATTCTGCCACTTGTATTTGTGATCATTCATAAGTTAATTCGTAAGAGATGTCATGGTAGGAATTAGCATTTCTCAAACCAAAAACATACACGCACTCTTAGAGGAAGAGTATTAGCTCAAGTAACAAGTTTCTTTGAAATTTATTTAAGGGAGTTGATATGCAATGGTCAAGCATTTTTAACATTGGAGTATCTGATTGTTGGATGAGTCTATCCTTATATTAGATGAGATGGTACACTGTAAAGATTAAAAAAAAAAAAGTCATGTTGTCATTACTGTGTAAGATGCACAAGCGTTTGCACAAGCATTGAAACGCTTGTGCACATCACAGCATGACCCCTTACTTAAACTACACTCGCGATCAAAGACTTAAATCTAATTGTACTCGCAATCAAATTTCTACTAGACAGCTTTAGTTGTAAATTTCTAACATTAGCTCATGTAACACAAATCTCTTTAGGAACTGTTTGACCCCGAGAAGAATTCTAACTTGGCTATTTGGTTGTATTTTAGCTGACCATTTCCTTTTCCACACCAAATCATAAAGCTAAAATGTTTCTATTAATTCGTTGAATAATTCTACAAATATACATCACTTTATATTTATATAATATTTATCATCTAATTATAATCGGTTCCATCTTATGTTTTTTAAATTCATATACTTTGAATCTTCCACATACTCAAATGTAAAGTGATGCAAGCATAAATGATGTGTGCCAAGTTTTATCGGAATTGTCAAGCCAAATATTAAAAAACTTGCTTGAATGTATCCTAACACAACTATTGGATGAAACCCAAGAAATCTTTACCGCCTAAAAAAAATCGCCAGCACTGCTACACACTACACAGGCAGAATAGTTACCCGAAGTCAATATGCCAGAATGATGTGGCAGTCCAGATGTGTAATTAGCTCATTTTTAAACAAATTAGAATATTTTAATGGAAGATGCTACCTATAACGGCAAGACCAAATTCGGCGACCGTCCGAAATGTAGAACCACACCAAGCAAGTTTTTCATCTTCTTTTCTTCATTTTTCTTTCTCTTTCGTCCTTCCATGCAAATTTTGTTTACAACTTGAGAGAAACAAAAAATTTTATGAACTGTTATCGGCAAGGCTCAAAAATTTTAGTAGGGAGCACATGGAAGTGACAAGCAAGTATTTTCAAGCTATGTCCTCTGAATAAAACTTCTTATTTTCTCTCTTTTACCCTTTTGACTTTTCGATATTCTTCAATTCAGTTCCGTGCAGCCATAGAGTTGCAATTTGATTTCCATCGGGCAATTTACAATCAATAAGAAGCCACTGTTATTCATCTTCCTTAATAAATTCTTACTCATTTGTTAATTAATAAAAGGTTTGTTGGTGTAATTAATGGAGACTTTTAATATGCTTTTAAAATATTTTTGAGCATAAATGTTTCATATTTCTTTTTTATTGATTTGCAAGAATTTTATATTTATGACTAAAAATCACCACTTGCAATATGTTTAACAAGTTGTAATGTTAAAATTAATAATTTACTTTTCAACCATTTCCGCCAACTCCTCTCCCTCAAGAAATCTCTCAGGAACATTGACATTCCACCAAGGAAGTTCTTCATCGGCCGCGCCACCTCCTGTGACAACATGCAAGTAGACTCCGATGACGATTCTGATCCTTATTCTTCCAACGTTGTTGGTGTGGTCGTCGTCGCTCGAGTGCGGGAGGTACCCCTCTTTGTCAAGCCACACCACCATGCTTTGGCTACTAAGGTTCCCGTACGTGTCAAGCCACACCAACGTACTCTGACTACCGAGATGCTCCTCCATGTACGTCGCCACAATCGCTGGTATAGAAACATCCACTTCACCTAAAATTAGAAGCTTCTATCACCTTCACCAAAACAAAACCATCCAAAAATTAATCTCAGCCTTGTACAAAAATTAAACAACAACCAACTTTAAATACACAAAACGAAAAAATAAAATCCATTCGCGAGAATTACTACCATACCCACCAGACGTCTTTGGCTCACTAAAACCCCAGATCTGCCACCACCTTAAAACACTGACAGCCAATCATCGTTGGCCAGTGCTATGGGTGGAAATAGTTCAGGCCATGCTTTACCTTAAACAAGTCTGACTTGTATCTCAATTATAAGATTTGAGTCTGGCCTGTAAGCCTATAATAGGCCAATTTTTAAGGTTTGGTCTGACCTTTTTAAAAGTCTGGTATAGCCTGAAAGTCTATTTAAAAGGTCTACTTTGTAATAAGGTCTTTAAATAGGTCAACAAGTCTTTACATAGGCTAACAAATCTACCTTAAATGAGTCAACATGTCGTTACATAGGCTAACAAACCTACCTTTAAATAGGTCAACATACTTTTATATAGTCTAACAGGCTTAAGCCTTGAAATAAGTCAGTGGGCTTATTCAAGGCCAATAAGCCTTTATTATAACTTAACACCCACCTTCTAATTTTATAGATGTTCACTACTTTTTTACTCTAATATTTAGTCGATGTGAGACTTAGAGATATACCAATTACAAAATTTTGTAACTTAGTATATTTTCAAGTCTCACATCTACCAAAGACCAGAGCAAAAAAGTAATAAGTATATATAAAAGTAGGAGGTGAGTGTTAACTTATCATTTTCATTTTAATAAATATATTACATTAAATATATTGATAAATATGTTATTTCTATTCCAACTTACTAACTTAAGTTTTAGTTATCAATTTTTATTAAAATCTAATTAAAAAATATATTAATATATTATAATAAATTTATAATTATAACTATAATTTATAATTATTATAATAATATATATTATATTATATATAGTTAAGCAAGGTCGGTAGAAATTGTCAGACTTAAAAAACTATTAAATGGCCTGAAGTTTGACATTTTCAGTTAAACTAATTTTTAAAAAAATCTTGACCTTACTTGTTTAGTAAACAAGTCAGGTTAAATTAGACCTCAAATAGATCAAGTCATAAGTCCCTAATAGGCAGCTTGACTTATTTCCACCCCTAGGCACTGCCTCTTCTCATTGCGGATAACCCAACCACCTCGAGCCCCAAGTTGTTTCCGCTGTCTAACCTGAACCACATCTCTGTCATGGCTCCTCACCGTCCTCTGCTTTGAGCCGCCGCACTCCTCCACGCCCTTATTATTGTTCCACTGTCCAGAATTGCCTCAACCTCCTTGCCTCGGCCGCATCTCGCTTGAAACCATCTCGCTGCGGACATTTTCTTCTGGGGACGAAGTAGGAGAAATGAGAAAGAGAAATCCAATTAGGCTGAATTCCAATCATTTTTACAAAGCCCATGGACATAAAATGCGGACTTGTAAAATTTCTAAGAGTTTTACGGGATCTATACTGCCTTTGGACTAACCTCACCAAAGAATCCTGAAGAGAGTGAAAATAAGATAATGAATGAATTGTGATAAATAATTGATGGGATGCAAACGGTTTGTTGCGTGTAAACTACATTGAGAATGTCCTCAGCGGCGGGGTGACGGTGTTTAAGGACTAGCCGTGGCAGCAGCACGGACTTGGAGTTGTTGAGTGAAGTTTGATGCCGAAGTTAGTGGGCAAGACAACGTCAATGGATTTGTTGGGAGAGCATGAGGTTGAAGGCTTAAATTTGATGGAGAAAGAAGAAAAGTGAAACAGAGAAGAGGAAGAAAGAATAGGATGACACGTAAATTCCACTTAGATGGCTTAGATTTAAAAAATAATAATTCGCCCGATATACATACAACGAAAGCGCAAAAACAGGCAATCACAATAACAACACCAGATATCCTGATTCCTGAATCCTGATACCACAGGAATGAACCATTTATTTTAAACCAATAGTACATAAGTGTCTTATTTGAAACCATAATAATTCTCTCAGGTTCGGAGACAAATCAAATGAACAATACCAGCTAGCTTTATTTAAGCCCATAGCTTGATTATTATTCTAGATTCAAAAAGATAATCTCAACTTGAAGTTTCAGTGGATGCCAAAATAGTACTTGTATTATTTCTCTTAGCAGCATATTGCCAAAACTTTTGGTGGGACAAGTTCCTAAAGCTTTGCCGCTAACCCACTCTGAATTGGCTTCAAAGCACCATTATTCTTGATGTCATTATCTTTAGAATCCAATTCACATGGATTAGGTGGGACATCTACTGCAGGGGAACAATTGAAGAATCCATGAGGCTGCACACATGAACAGAGCTTCATAGGTCAGACAAATGGAAAACCTCCAGATGCAGTTAAATACATAACATGAACAAAAGAATAAGACCAAAAAAAGAAAAAAAATCAGTGACAACAAAGGCTCACAATAAATTAACTCATTTCATCAACTAGAGATTCGGTAGTCATATGATGGAAACGACGTGCTATACTAAACATTGTCCCAGATAACTATGCCAAATCAACATTTCTTGATATTCTAGTGATGTTCACAGCTCTTAGTATTCTAGTGTTTTATAATAACATTGAAAAGTGAAAAAAGCATGAGCATCAGATCAAGCAACGTAAAAGGATAGGCAAACAACAGACTATAATCAAGAGTGCTCAGAAAAAATCAACGTAAACAATCAATCAGGTAATTACCATGAGCATAAAACCAATGTGGTCTACTGGCATAACAGGCCAGTCTTCTAAACGAGGAACGTGTGTGAGTCCAAATACATACCTGAAGATAACACGGTTAGTCTCGAGAAGACAAATTGTGAAACCATTTTAAGAGTGGAACATTAAGGTGGATTGAAACAAGAAGATGGACAATGGGGAAACTTATTTCACCTCTATTTTTGATGTAAAGAAATATAAATCACTGAAGAGGTTATTGCTTGGTACACTTAGTTTATTAAACTACTTTTACTGATACAAGTAGTGCTTCAATAATTTAGCATTACAAATTTTGTGAAACATGAAATACAAATCCAAGAAAATTTTCATAGAATGCAGGTGTCTGTCTCTATTTGTGTGTGTGTGTGTGAGAGAGAGAGAGAGAAAGAGGACCAGAGAACTATATCAGTTTCTTCCAAAGATCGGTTCCGCTGAACCCATGTAGGTAATCCTTCGCCAACACGTGGATTTTGATTAGGAAATTCTCCTCCAGGAAACATCTCATCACGTGAATATGCTGTTACCCAAAGATTATGCTTCAAGAAAGCAGCTCTTCTTAAAAACTTGGCCTCAGAACCTGCTAATGGTAAGCAGTTTGAGCCAGGTACTAGCTTGTAGCCTGTCAACTGTCCGGTTCTATTGCCTGATCTTGTGTTCCTTACCTGAAAGATTTTAAAATAGTAACAAGTCTCAGTCAAAGAATTAATTCTGAAAGTCAAAAGCTACTAGAACCATAGTTAAACGCGATAAAAAAAGCCCAAGTTTTCCATGTTAAAACCAAAGTTCAAAACAAGATACCAAGCCATGGTAAGTATTTTTCAGGAGATAAAACTAAGTGCAAAATTTTCAGTGGCAAGTGTGAAAGACAACGATTTGGAATTGCTAACATTATGTGCTTACTTCCACAAGAAAACAATCACAAAGTTTTTCAAAGATTAAGGGGCATCCATCTGATATGTTTATCTAGGCTAGGAGCAACAACTATTTCTTAACATAGCAAATAAGAATTCAATAGTTTGAGAAAGTATGAAATTATTAGCATCAATAGTCAGAAGTTGGCTGTAAAAACCAGGGAAGACTTACAATCCAATGTCGAGCAGTCAAGGAATTGCAATCACGAATGGCTTCCAATTCAGATCTAAGCAAAGTCTCTTCTGCATAGAATGCATTATTGTGAACATTATTCTCACCAGGTTCCTCAACTTTCACATTGACCTCCACAACCTACCAAACATCTTGAGAGTAAGAATGTTGACTTGGAAAAGAATTATTATACAGTAGCCAAGCCACATAGTTTATCAGACAAATAAGATGCTTTCAAAAGTAAAATTGCAAACAAAACATGAAAGTAGCCAACTCAGTTATTTCACTGTTAAAACAAAAGTGGCAAAATCGGCTTCAGAAAACGGAAGGCAGATTATGCAGAGGTGTTTCAACAATGTAATAGCATATAGCCTTGTGTTACAAGCTTACAATTTCTTGGGAAGAGAAAATGTCATAAAACATTTGGTAGTTTCAATAAAATCACTAAGGGAAAATGGCACTTCAATCCCTACTTTGATGTTTAAATGTTGATGAGTTCACTGTTAAAATTATAATCAAGAATTCTTTTGGATGAGACGCCATGGTAAGCAGGAAAAAATGCTTCAAAGATATCGAAATATACTTCTGAACATGGAAAACACACACTACCATTAGGACTCTTAAGATCACCAATTTATATGATTCATCGACTACTAAACTAGTACTAATGCAAGCAACAGGAGAATTATTCTGTTATATAATAAATGACTTTGATTAATACGGACAGAAATGGCAGCAACATACACTGATATAGCATAACCTAGAAAGGTAAAATTAAGTAATTCAATTCAAATTACCTGATTCAAAGCTTCACCAGGTTTAGAATCAACAGCCATGTCCATACGAGCAACAAAAAAGTGTTGATGAACTGGAGCATACAGACCTGGGGCAATCATGGTTCCATATTTTCGAAACTCTCCAGGCATCAAGGCTCCTAAGCTGAGAATTCCAGTTAGCTTAACTTCAGCTTCAATCTTTCCATCCTGGAATAACACATGCCATCGCTTTCAACAAATTTGAATACACAAGTAGTTCATTAAAAGCAAAACAAGAAAAGATTTATCAAATAATGCTGAATGTGCCTTAAAGCAAAAATAGCAAGCTAACTAAGAGGGCATGCATAGTCTCACAATAATTCAAAGGATGATCAAAGACTGAATATTTGTGAAATTATGCAATAAAAGAAACCAGATCAATTTAAAATGTCATTAATGTAAGCATATTTATCTCTTGAAAGGATGTGATACTCTACTTGCCTGATAAAAGTGCCAAAAAAATCCATACTCATAGTTAGCCACAGTACATATAAAAGAAACTGAAAGCCTTCTAGACCTTCGGACTTCTGCTAAGCCAGTTCTCCAATCTTGATGCTTCCAGAGAATTCCATGATCCTCTTCATGCAAACATACACAATTTTCAATTGTCTCCACTCCACCAGTGAAATTTGTGAAGTGAGCATCAAAATATTTGACGTAGCCCAAACAATCACATCCCTGTAAAAACAAACTTTGACTTTAGACAAATGGGAATCCAATCAGAAAGAGTAAGATGCCAAATAATACATGACATGAGAATTAATATGTAATTCTTAAACCTTCTTGAGGGAATGTGCATTTTTTCCCAAGCCATCTTCCCCAGCATCAAAAGCATTTTTCCTGTAATGTGGATCGTTTGGATCTCCATAAGGTACAACCATCTCCACAAAACTCAGCCTATGAGCTACAGACCTTCGCCCTCGACTACCATCAACATACGCAACAGAATATATAACCAAACCTTCTTTGGGTGTGAATCCAATACGAAAATTCCACTGTTAATGGAGAAAGAACAAAGAGACTACTTATATATCAAGTTGCACATTTAGTAATTAATAGTTACAATGCAGAAACTCTTTTGACATTTCGAAAGACAAATCAATAAAGCAATTTAGCGTCTACCTTCTGCCATTCAACATAATACCCATTGACACGAAAGCTTGGACCTTCGGGCTGAATAATTTGCAAGGGTTTTACATCACTTCTATCAGTGCCACCTCTTGTTTCACCAGGAGTATAGTTCCTCAAGGGATCAACCGGAGGCAGAGGAACAAATTTGCGGTCTTCAAACTCTATCACCTCCATGTTTTGCATATCAACAAGAACAAAGATGCCCTCAAGTGGACGCGCATAGCCATTTTCCATAGGGCAGTCACTCTCAGATCGACAAAATATTAGTGGTTTAGCAAGTCTTCGGCTGGGAGCATCAGCTTCACTGAAATAACCAGCACACCTGCAGCAGAATTATGTAGAAAAAAGTTTCAATAGAGAAAATTCAAAGAGAAAGAATAACAATGTCTCTAGACAAGAGCTCTATAAACAATGGACATCTAACTAAAATTACCAGGGGTCAACCATTACAAGGTCCATGTCTTCGATACCCCTTTTCTTCATAGCTTCTATAAATGGAGGAAAAGTTTTAACAGCGGCCTCGCATTCTGCATATTCCACAGCATCCTGAAGATAGAGATAATATTATGGAATTGAGAATTGAGGTATTTAGAACGGTAGCAGCTTAGTAAATTTAGACATATTAAATTTGCAGCTATAATTAACTTAACACCTTTTGAAAACTCCACTCTTTTGATTTTCTTTCATAACAAAACTCAGACCTCCAATTTCAGATTTTACCAATCTGCCAAACTAACAATTATTTTTTTATTTCTCATTGGGAAGAGGAGATATGCAGTATTCTCCACTCCACTGTGCAGGGTTGAAAAAGCCAATACATAAAATATATATGCTCGTAATGGCAACATAGATTGAGCAGATTTTGGAGCATCTTCTTCACCTGATCAATATAACTATCAAAAAAACTTAGGTTGCCATGGAAAGGATAAGGAATACTAACTGGAATTATTTAAAAAAAAAAAACCTGCCAAACTTGAATTTCAATATTTTAATCTGATCTGTTATTCAATACTCTAGTATGAAACTCTCATTCATAAACATATAGAAAATGTAACAAGGTAAAAACAAGTCATCTCACTAGAGAGAATGCTTCCATTTATACAACATACCCAGTGAGTGTTTCTCAAACTGTCTGCAAAATTCTTTGGTGCAAAACCAATTGAAATGACGGTAAGGACTTAAATTATTTTAAAAACACTACAGTTTGTACACAATGGTAAAAAGGGGAATCAGAAATCATAAGGAAAAGACCAACATACCATTGGAGGCTGAATATCAGGAACAACATGTGATGAAATTACTTTTCCTCGATGATGACCACCTCGAGTTACTGCATGTACTTGTGATAATTCAACAATCCATACACTAGTCTCATTTGTCTTCCTATTATAAACAACAAGTCTAGCACATCTTGGAGGGAGTTTAGTTGGAATGACAGGCCCTCCTTTAATTCTAGGAAGTAATGATGGTTGAAAAGGTGGAAAGAAATAAGCATCCGCCAGTGCAACAACTTGTTTATCTGGTTCCAGCAAAACTACTTCGATGAAGCGCATACTGTCTCTGAGCTGTAAGAAATAAAGACAATTTGGGAGAGGGGGAGTGGAATCATTAGTAATCACTGCTTCAAAATACAGAGACTCAAATTTAATTGTCTGATAATGTCAAAACAAGCTAAATATACAAATATATGCTCTTGAACAAACAACTCATAGGGTGGCTAACAACCTCAGGAGTGGCTCCAGCAGCCCTCACAGTTGCCACTGCCACAGAGATTTCGGCAGCAGATAAAGGGTCCAAAGGGTGGCTTGACTGGGGCCTTGGCATTGTAGTGATTCCTGTGCAACATTACAGCAAATATAAGAGAACAGTGTTAGCTAATACAAAAACAAGTGAAAGAAAGCAGAACAACATTCAAGAACCCCCACCCCCACCCCCACCCCAAAAAAAAAACCAAAAAAAAAAAAATTCCAATAAACAATGCACCAGTGCCAGTGGTCTTATTGGCAAAACATATTACAATTGGTTGCTTCAGATACAAAAACCAATATTGCCGTGTCTTGACTTAAATAGCAACTTCAGCAACAAATTCGAGTAGCAATCAGCAACTAGCAAAGCTTTTTAATTTCATTTAAAATAAAATAAAACTAATTGGGAAAAACATAATAGTTGAGCATGAGCAAAGAGATGAATCTCGAAAAGTGGACGTATTAAGAATTCGAACTGCAAATATTTCCTTAAAACATAAAAACAAAGTTGAGCCCATTGTTTCTACAAAGCTACGCATACGTACACAGACACATGCAAGCACACATACTTTTACCACCTGTCCTTCCATCAGAGTATACATATACATAACAACATGAAGTCAATCTCCTAAACACACACAACCCGGAAAAATAAGCGAGGCAAATCCTTACGCTCTGCATTACAATATACAACTCATCTTATAGTTTAGTTCAGTTTTTTTTTTTTCCCTTTGCTGCAATTGAACAAAGAGAGTTTCTTAAATGCTTCTATTTTGACGTGTGTCACATCAATTATAAATTCTCAAACGACTTTCGAGAGCATATAAGAATTTCGCTAGAAGAAATTCTCCAAAGAAACACAAGTGTGGGACAAAAAAAATGAATTCAGAATCAGAGACCATGAAGCACAATCCAGAAACCATAAAAAAATATTTAAAAAAAAAAAGAGAAAGAAAGAGAGACAGGAAAAAAACAAAAAGATGTTTGAAAGAAGGTACCTTTGGCAGTGGGGGCATTGGTGGGAGGTTGAGGGAGCGAGTCGACGGGGCGAATCAGAGCCACCTTGTTGGGGCGGCGATAGTCGGAGAGGGTGGTGGTCCAGTCTTGCGTTGCAGCGGAGGGAGTGGCGGCGGCGGCGTTGAGGGAAATGGGGGTAGAGTCGCCACCGGGGGAACAGCAAGAAGGAGAAGGAGAAGAAGGTGACGCCACTTTTTGCGAAACTGAGGCCATTGCAAAGGTTTCGTGAGCTCTCCGATTCCACTGCAATATGTGTCAAAGCAATCCACTGACATACAGCAGCAACTCACTCTCTTCCTGTCTTCCACAGCAACCTCCTCTCTTCTCTTCTTGAGTTAGTGCCCTTTCTATACGTCAATGGAGTCAGCAACACAAAACACCAAGAGAGGAAAAGAGCAAAATGGCTTCGAAATCGAAGTGTGAGCAAAGAGAGGTGAAGAAGAAACGTGGATTGGAAGTATAGGATGGGGGAGAGGAAGACGAAGAGGAAAAGCAAGAAGACGCAAGCCGTGCTGTGAAAAGCAATCGGAGAGGGACCTTTTATATATATAGCGTGGCAAATGAAACCACGTGTTTTTAGTTTTTACAAAACTCTTTTTGGACAATTTTTCTCTGTTTTTTAATTAATTTTCTGGGTATTACATTTAATTCATTTACAAAGCATCGAATGTTTGTTTTTTTTAATAATATTTGGGTATTTTATTAAAGAAATATTAATTTTAATTAAATTTTTAAATAATTTTTTAATTATTAAATAAAAAATATTAAATAATTTTTAAAATTTTAAATATATTTATTTTTTATTAAGTATTAAAAAGATTTTTAAGAGAATTATTCTTTTACTTGTATTAAGAGAATCTAATAGAATGATATAACCCAATTCCGTTCTTACTTTTGGTAAGTTTTCCCTCCTCTTTTTGTTATCTTTTTTGTTTTCGGTTTTTGCTATGGGGCTTTCTGTGAAGAAGATAAGGTAGACGAGAGAGGATAATACAGTACTTCTATTAGGGTAGAAAAGTTGTTGGATGGGCGCTTATCAATGGGGTCCAACACGATAAGCAGATGGTGGGGGGTTGATAGGAGGTGCTGCTTTTGCTAATGGACATTTTCACAAAGTCCAAACAAGTAACTTTGATTGGACAACCAAGGATTGCTTTATGGAGTGTTTCTCTAGTTTAAATGTTTAAAGCAACACAAGTGGGTTTGGTTTAGTAGAAGGAAGTTAGATTTATTTGTATCACGAATGGTGTTGAGATTTTTTTATAATAAAAGGTTTTAAATTTGAATTATGCAAGTGAAAAAAGTGATTTTTTAAAGAGGAGTCATACTATGAGTTGTTATTAGTTTCAGAGTAGTTATACATTGTATCACTATTTATTGCATCAAAAAAAATGTTTAAAGTATAAAAACAAAAATTCAAAATTCAAAAACAGTTTTTATTTAGGAATTAAAAATAAAAGTAGTGAATATAAATTAGAGTTCCATAACTCTTATTTTTTCAATCGTATAATACAAATTTAAGGTATATATGTAATTTATTAATTAGTTAATTAAAAATGAATCGTTTCATTATCTATTTTCTTTATTTTTTCATTAAAAATTATCCAAACAAGAGTGAGAATCATTTTTCTCTTCTACTCTTTACCTCATCCAAACAATACATTAATTTTTCTTTTTGTCTGTTTTTCTTTTAGTTTTTTTTATATGGTTTTCCTTTTAGTTTTATTACATATTACATATTGGTTATTATAAGATTAAAAAAAAAAATCCAATTTGGGGTGACTTCTATGAAACTCTTTTTGGCACTTTCTGTTTCTATTGTAGATAGATGAAATATTTAGATTTATTTTAAAAAACGATGAGATATAATCTATAAACTGTAGCACTATTTGTTTTGGATTTGTTAGTCATGACAACTATCATCTAAGAAAGGGATGAATTTAGTGATTATAAATTTTTAAAATAATTTTGAGAAATTATGCATTTTGATATTTTCAATCAATACATGCAGCGAAAAAGATACAACTATTAGAGATTTCTCAAATACCACTTGGGTTATAGGATAAATCAAACAAATAAGCTAGATATCAAATTCAACTCAAACATATATAATTAAAGCACATATGTAAAGGAGATAGAGTTGAGAGAAGCAAACACAGTATTTATCCTGGTTCAGTCACCAAGCACATGTGACCTACATTTAGTCCTCAAGTAAACCACCCAAGATTTTTCACTATCACTTCAAGCTTGAACAGGTGCTTGAAACATTTACAAACTAGAGCACTCAATACACCTTGGGATACCTCACTCTTTGTGCTTGAGCCTCCAATCAAGGATACCTCACTCTTTACAACATTTGAGGGATACCTCACCCTCTTTACAGAAAATCAAATGGAGATAGAATGATAAACTCTCACAAGAGTAGATTACGCAAGTTGAAGCTCTATAATGCTCTTCAAGGATATCTCAAATATTTACAAAAACAGAGCACAAATGAATTGAAAGATTGATCTTTGGATTAGTGCAATAGAAATATGTTTCAAGATGTTGGTTAACCATTAAAGATGACCCAAGACATGTATTTATAGATTATTTGATCAAAGGAGTCGTTGGGTGTAATAATTGATAGCATTAAATGTCAAGAAACTAGTCGTTGTGAGTTTTCTGGGTCGTGTTATTCGAATAACAACATTGTTATTCGAATAAATCTTCAAAAACATATTCTAAAACGTTTTATGGGTCGTGTTATTCGAATAACAACATTGTTATTCAAAAATCTTTAAAAACATGTTCTGGAATGTTTTCTGGAGTGTGTTATTCGAATAACACATCTCTTATTCAAATAAACCACTCTGGTTTCGAAAACTGACTTTAAACTATCATAACTTCTTCATTTCTCATCCGTTTAAAGTAAATGACCACTCATTGGAAAGATCTTTGAGTCTATTTTCAAATGGATTAAGTTTCAGAACAAAACTCAAAGTATTTTAAAAAATATGATCAAAAGAGTAACCAAAGGTCAATTTTGTAAAACTCAAACTTGATTATTTTGATAGTTTTGAACTACCACCATGACAAACTTTTCAAAACATGTTTGTTGGGCATTTTAGCATGTGAAAACCATTTGTAAAGATTTGAAAACATATTTGAGATATCCAAAAGGCTTCTTACATAAAAGACCCTAAGTCTTATAAGTTATACCATTTAATCTTCTTTTAGACTTGGTCTTTGACATGACTTTATTGTTATAAAAACCTTCATGAAATAAGCATTCATATTCTCCTTGAGTTGAACATAATTGAGATCTTTTGTTTTCTTGTTGCAATGTTCACTCTTGGTACTTGGACTATCCTACAAAGTATTGCTCACTTAAATAAACATAGTTAGTCTAAATTCATACTTCAATATCTTCATATGCATGATTCATAAATGTATAACTTTAGTTAGTCTAACATGCATATAAGACTTTCATAGTTACATCCAAATAAGACATTTATTAATTACTAATAGATATGCTCTGTATATGATGTAACAAAGAATATTTTGCACATTTTCATTTAAATAGAGTCAAATCCAATATTAATCATTATAACTCATATAAAGCATTATTGGATATATTATATAAAGAATGTTACACATATCTCATTGTATAATTGTTAAGTAAAATATAATTAGATAAAGTACATAATTAAGTATGATACAATATAATATATTAAGTACATCTATGTAGCATAAATATTATTTTTTCTCATATTTGTCATCATCAAAACTTAACATATTAAATCATTGGAGTAAAGTTATTTCCACAAGATTCTTTTAAAAAAGATATTTAATCATCGATAGTTTTTAAATAATGAGCAAAATTCTCTTTTAAATTTTATTGTATAGTGTAAATTGTATTTATTTCTTTTTTTATTATATATGATATTTTTTATTCAATTTGTAAGTGCTACTTAACTATTATTAATATAATAATTCATCTTTTTTATAAAATAATAATAATTCATAATTTCATTTAGAGTTAAAGTTTATAAAGTCACAGTCAGGATACTCAATCTCATTGATGCTCCCAAATAATCGTAATCTCTCATCAACCAAAAAAAAATCGTAATTCCAATTTAAATTATGTTTACTTTAATTGCTTAAATTATACTCAAATGGTGTAATAATTTTGATTTATGACTCATTAAACCAAAATCAAAAGATCAGATGAGAAATCCTCCGACAATTATTATATAATAACGACGAAATTATATGGGAAATTACAGCTAAAGCTAGATTCATGCACGTTATTCCCCCCTCCCCCACTTTTGAACGGTTAAAGCCCGCGATCGATTAGAGGGATATTCAATCTCAATCATTTTTCCATGTAATAATCTGATTAACTTCTTTCCTATAGCTATTTTATTTACCATTTGACTTCCTTTTTAGATACTAAAATATAATGTGAAAAGAAATAATTTATCTTCTTACTTAATTTTTTAGTAATTCATTAAATAAAAAATATTAAATAATTTTTATATTTATAAAATATTAGATACATTTATATTTTTATTTAATACTTTTTTTATTTAATATTAAGAATATTATTAAAAAAACTTACATAAAGATATAACATTAAAATTACTCAAATGTGAAACACTTACTAAAAAGTAGCCTTAAATGAGATTGCAAATTTGAAATCAACATATACTATTATTGCAATTATTCTAATCATGATTGCAATCAACATGCAAGCCTTTTTTTCTTCTTTTTTTTTAAGGGGATTTCTATGGAGCCTATGTGAAATCATGGGTTCCAAAACTCATGTTTACATGGTCCAATTAAATAATGTCATATGAACTAAATTATTTTTAATAGGTATTTTATAAATTTAATTATAAATAATTTTTTTAAAAAAATAAAATTATATAATAGTCCTTTTTTTTTTAGTTTTTACACATAAATTATAATCTTTAAAACAAAAATACAGACGAGAAGGCTATACAATACAAAGGAGAAGACCGTATAGCCTGCAAGGCTGCGACTTGGAGGCTTCTTCCGCGATATCGTGGTAGTCAATCTGGTCGGAGTAGCCGCCTCTATCGTTTCCAACAACGAAAATTTGAAACTTTTGCATCTCAACGCGCACTTGTGCAATCATAACAACATACATCTTGACTTTTAACAAGAGGAAGACAAAAGGGTTACACATATTATTTACCATCTGATTATCATCTCAGAGAAGGCAAATACAAACAATTACTGCGGCAAAGATTATCAATCTGATCGGGTTCCACCCATGAAGGTCCTTGGATCAGGACAGCTTCCAGTAAATTGAGCTTGTGAAAAATCAAAACCTGGATTCCGCAGGAGGCACAACATAATCATGAGGAAAAGTGGTTTGAGGCAGCAAGATCATCCCATTAAAACCTAAATAATGTAACGTGGTTAATGGTTATCGTTAGTAATCCAACACACAATCTTAATCTGTTGGTCCAGACAGTTATTCACCATTATCCCTTTTTGGTCCCCCTGAACTTGAACTTGACCATTAGACGGATTCTTTAAATTGAAAAAAAAAATGCCTTACGCTGGATATTACGTTTGAAGCACTCACGGTTTGCGCTTGATATAACGTTCAAATCAATCCATTTTGCTAAAAAGAATTAGAAAAAGGATTATCTTGCAAATTTTATCTCCTTATGATTTGTTTTGTAAAATTAATTATTAAATGAATGTCACTTAACATCTCATCACCACTATCTCATGTGGTTAATTTTGATTAGTATGCAAGGGTTTTGGAATCCAAACTGATGCCTGGGTTCATAGAATTTTCCTTTTTTTTAATCTGAACATGCAATAGTTAGTTTCTTTGTATTTACTATTTAGGCATAAAAAGAAGTCACACTTTAGAGGGAAAATATTATTTTTAAAATGGGTGTTGGTTATAAGAATATTAGTTAGGGAGTATTTAATATTTTTTATTCAAATTTTTTAATTACTTAAAAAAATAAGTATTAAATTTTTATTTTTAATATATAATAAATGTTTTATTTTTTAGTTAATAATTTGTCCTTTTATTTTTTAAATAATGTCCTAAAAATACTTGTATACTCGTTAACAAATCCCTTATTTTTTGAAAGGAAAAAAAATGCTGATTTCTAAAAAAGATTTTTGTAGGAATTTCACGACTTTGAGGCAGCACGTTATTAATAGATGAAAGATGTGTGCACTTAAGGTTGAATTTAGAAAAAAGTTTAGCGGTTGGGTTATATATATATATATACTTCACATTCTAGCCTTAGTTACTTTACTATTTTATGTAGCAGCAAATTCTTTTTTTTTAATAATTTTTTTTAATTTTGATAAGTGTATTACACTTAATAATTAAGATGTTATTTTAAAATTAACTTAATGATATTAATTTAATTTACTTTATTAACAATATTTGTATCTTACATTTATTAAAATAGTTACATTTTGTTGCTATTTTTTTTTAATTTACTTGTTGCCAAAAAAATTAATTACATCTTAACATCATATTAACATGAAAAATGAATTTTTTAATTGGTTTAAATATAATTTATTCTCTTAAACTTTGTGGCACGTGCAATTTATCCCCTCAATTTGGAAAATGCCAATTTTATGTATAAAGTTTATTATTGGACCTTAAAACCCCTCCATGCCTGACACCATCCAAAGTTAAAGGTATTTTACAAACCACTCAAAATAAAACTTTAAGTAGAATCCCTCTTCTCTAAGTTTCATAATTCAAGAACACTAAACACCACATTGAAAAAAGTAATGTTATATTATCTTATAAGTTTTTTTTAATAATCCTCTTAATATTAAATAAAAAAAATATTAAATAAAAAAATAAATATATTTAATATCTTAAAAATATAAAAAATATTTAATATTTTATTCATTTAATAATTAAGAAGATTAGGTACGAGGATAAAACATTTCTTAATTGGAAAAGAATAACGTTATAGCTTTCAACAAGTTCCTCATAATAATCATTGTAATTGTTCTAGACCGTGATCCGAGATCCCACCCGTAGGGGTCAACCCGGCATGAACACCACCATACTCCGACATCATCACCCTGGTTAGGCCGTCCGTACACAGGCTTTAGTCGTAGGTCCTAATGGTACTCCTTAGGTCTGCGCATCCTGACAACTGTCAGTCATGACCTTTATAGAGTGTGGGGACCATATCTGCCTGCTACAGTAGTTGGCCACTAACACGACAATCCTAATATTCTAAGGATCTGTCTGGACAATCGTAGAAGGGAAGCACTCTCCGTCAAGACTCTTCCTAAACGATCGTAGGAGGGAGGCACCCTCTGTCATGCCACGATCTCAACGTACCTGCACCTACGATGAGCGCTTGAGGACTCTGTAACTGCACTATAAGTATTAGGTTATGTCATTATAACAAAGTAACTTGTAATCCTATGGTGTATACTCTTCTAGTGCATTGCCTAACTTGAACATTGGAGTCCTTTTGCGGGTACCCAATCCCCTTGTTCAAGGCTCTCAGAGGCAACAGCTGCGTAAAAAGGAGAAAAGCACAGTACACGTGTCTACTCAAGCACCCTTTGGTTCTACATCAGAACATTGGAGGAAAGCATCGTACACATGTCTACTCAGGCACCATCTGGTTCTACATCAAAACATTGGCGTCGTCTGTGGGAATCCATAAACTTCTAATCCCACCTAATCATGGTGAATACGAGACAAAACTCAAGGAGAGATATTGCGCAAACTTCTGCTAACCATAGGCAAGTTCCTGCTATGCAACACCCTCCTCACCTCGTCCCACCACCTGTTGTTGAAGCCTCTGCCGCGAAAAACTGGGCACTCCACGCAGAGCACCAGCGCGATGGACACTCCACTTCGATTTCAGACGAAAGTCCCAACCCCTCGCGCAGGATTTCTGTAAGGGATAGACTTTGAATCCAAAGCCAATGAGGTAACCCCAACACCCAAAAACACAGAATCCCAATGCGTCAACGCTTGGGAATGCCAAATGGTGAGGCCGACAACCGAGCATTTCGTTCCGAATATGGGAGCCAGTCCTATATGTCCCAACGTCAATTCCAGGACATGCTGCAACAACACATGGCCATGTTGAACGAGTAATATCAAAGACTGGAAGACATGCAAAGGGTCATGCATGATAACCAACCTAGGTCAAACCATCTTGACGGAGGACATAACGCGGAAAATAACCAAATGAGGGGTTATGCCGAAGCCATGGTATCCAGTGTTGGAAACAACGACTCGAACCATGGCATCCAGGAACACCCTTTCTCTGACCAACTTATGGAATATTGCGTCCCTAGGAACTTTAAGTTCCCGGCCAACTTGGAGATTTATGATAGAACCACGGACCCCCAAGAGCACGTGAATGCCTTTGAGAAATCTATATGTTTTCACGGTGGATCTATGGAGCTGTTGTGTCGTGCTTTCCCTCTCTCCCTCAAAAAAAGAGCCCTTAAGTGGTTCTTCAGCTTACCACAAAGGTCTGTGACGGATTGGTTAGACCGCAAACAACGGTTCTTGCTCTAGTACACCACTAGTAAGGAGTAATCCAAGTCCATCGAGTCCCTAGCCAAGATTCGGAAGGAGTGAGATGAGCCCCTCCGTGATTACGTAAGACGGTTCATGGCGGTATGCACCAATGTGGAAAATTTTGATAACAAGATTGCTCTTCATTACGCCAGGAGTGGCCTCCGTATGGGTTCTGAATTCTTTGCGTCCCTCGTAAAAAAGAAGCCTGAAAACTTGGGTGAGTTCTAGAGATGGTCCCAAAAGTACGTCAACCTTGAGGAAGCAACAGAGGACCAGAGGAGATGGGATAAAGATGATCGCCCTCATCAAAAGCCCAATCACAATTCCTCACGGTCTCGGCATCCCAAAGGTAGTCCACCCCGGAGAAGATATTCTAATTATACTCTCCTAAACACCCCTCAAGAAATGATCTTGAGAGAGGTAATGCAGACCGAGTTCCATAATATTCGGAGGCCGCCCCTATCAAAAAGCACAAACAGAAAGATCACTCTAAGCATTGTGCATGACATAAAGGTTATGACCATGATACTGAAGACTGCTACCAACTGCGCGACGCCATTGAGCTCTTGGACGACTACAGCAGTACGTCCTCCGAGCCCGGAACGACGAGCACTGTGGCGGATGCAAAGATGACAAATGGCATAGCCCATCTCTTCATCACAAAAGAAGAAATCGAAGCCCGAGGAGAAGATCATGAACTCCACTTCGCTGGGATAACAACAACCGGTAGGGAAGGGATAGGGACTCTTCACCTGATGACAATGACGATCGTTGTCTTGAGCCAAATAGTACGATCAACACCATTGCGGGAGGATTTGCTGGAAAAGGGCCATCAAATGGAGCACAGAAGAAAGCATTAAGGATGGAAGTGTTTAGTGTCTCCCATTTTGAATCCAAGTCCAGCACCGCGGAAAGAAAGATGCCACCCATTACCTTTTCGGATGAGGACTACGGCAGAATCATCCCGGACCATGACGATCCGCTCGTCATCTCCTGGACAATTTTCAATGCTGAGGTCTGCCGAATTTTCGTGGATCAAGGAAGCTCAACAAATATTATGTTCTTAGACCTCTACAAGAAGTTAGAACTCCCGCGGTCGGATTTAAACCCTTATGACGGGGAACTAACAGGCTTCACGGGTGAAAAGATCACCCCGGTTGGGTACTATGAAACCCATTTGACCTTGGGTTCCTCTAAGCTCTTCAAAATGGTCAAGGTGAGGTTCTTGGTCGTAGACTGCCCTTCAGCCTATAATATCATCTTAGGTCACCCTTCTCTAAATGCTCTTGGTGCCGTTGTCTCCACCACCTACCTCGTGATGAAATTTCTAAGTAAACATAACGAGGTGGTCACCGTCAAAGCCGACCAAGTGGTCGCCAAGAAATGTTACAACAAGAGCTTAAGAATCTGTAAGACGCCCAAAAGTGGAAAAATAGTCAATCCTGGCTCAGTCTTGGATCAGGTTAACATACTGATAACCAAGCTGGATGTCAGGAAAGAACTCTATGGTACCAGACCTCAGCCAAAAGGCGAGTTGTAGCCCCTTCAATTGGGAGCCCGGCCGAACCAGGTTACCAAAATTGGAGCACGCTTAGAAGGAGACGAGAAGCAACAATTGATTGAGGTGTTGTTGAAAAATAAGGACTTGTTTACTTGGATGTCGTCTGACATACCGGGGATCGACCCTTCCTTCATCTGCCACCACTTGTCTATTATGGGAGATATGAAGTCGGTATCTCAGAGGAAAAGGAAGATCAACCCTGAAAGGCACCAGGTCATTGAGGAGTAGGTAAAGGAATTGTTAAGTTGTGGGCTCATCAGGGAGGTTGCTTATACCACGTGGTTGTCCAACGTGGTCCTAGTGAAAAAATCCAATGGAAAGTGGAGAATGTGCGTGGATTATACGAATTTGAACAAAGTCTGCCCAAAAAACCCGTATCCACTTCCTAATGTGGACAAATTGGTTGACAACTCTTTAAGCTTTAAGTGGCTATCATTCATGGATGCCTACTCTGGGTACAACCAGATTCCAATGTATCCCGGAGATGAAAAAAAGATCGCTTTCATCACTAACAAGGCGAGCTACTGTTATAGAGTTATGTCCTTTGAATTAAAAAATACTGGAGCCACCTATCAAAGGATGATAAACAGAGTCTTCAGGAACCAAGTGAGGAAGATGCTAAAAGTCTATATTGATAACATGATAATAAAAACCCCATAGGATGGATTGTACACTGCAGACCTCGAAGAGGTATTTGCACAAATCAAGAAGCACAACATGCGGCTAAATCCGAAAAAGTGTACTTTCAGGGTCCGTGCTAGCAAATTCTTGGGATTCATGTTAACTCACCGTGGAATCGAAGCCAATCCCGACAAATGCCAGGTCATACTCGACATAAGGAGCCCCCGGAGTGTTAAGGAAGTACAACAGCTGACAGGAAGGATAGCGGCCCTCACAAGGTTCCTTTCCAAAGCGGCCCATAAATCTCTTCCCCTCTTCAAACTACTTAAAAAGGGGGAAGAACTTCGAATGGACCTTGGAATGCGAGGACGCCTTTTCATCATTAAAAAAGCTTTTGTTATCTCCTCCTATTTTGACAAGACCGGACTCCAGAGAGACGCTCTACCTGTACCTCTCACTTCATGAAGAGGCTATAAGCTCGGTGTTAATCCGAGAGACGGACGAAAGACAAAAACCGGTCTACTTCGTGAGTAAGGTTCTACAAGGACGCGAACTCCGGTATCAAAGGGTCGAGAAGATTGCTTTCGCATTGATTACCACAGCAAGAAGACCGCAACAGTATTTTCAATGCCACCCTTTGGTAGTAAGGACGGACCAGCCCATCCGCTAGGTGCTACACAAGCCAGACTTTGCGGGAATAATGATTGCCTGGTCAATTGAACTCTCCGAGTTTGGGATTTCTTACCAACTACGCCTAGCTATAAAGGCCCAAGCATTGTCTGACTTCCTAGTAGAGCTCACGACGAACCTTGGTGATCCAAAGGAAATTCCTTGGACCATTTTTGTCTATAGTTCCTCAAATCCCAAGGGGAATGGAGCTGGGATAATCTTGGAAAGTTCAGAGGGACTAACTCTGGAGCATTCCTTAAAGTTCGAATTCTCTACCTCGAACAACCAGGCTGAATATAAAGCATGTATTGCCAGGATGAAAATGGCAAAGGATTTGGGGGCAACCAGGATCACACTCTGTAGTGATTCTCAGCTCGCTACCTCCCAAATTCGAGGGGAATATCAAGCCAAGGAGCCTCTCCTGCAAAGGTACTTGGCTAAAGTCCAAGAACTCTTCAAAGGCTTCGAAGAAACCAAGATTATGCACATTCTGAGGGAGCAGAACTCCAGAGCGGACCTTTTTTCTAAATTTGTCAGCACCAAAAGCCCCGGCAACAACAGGTCAATAATCCAAGAAACCCTTTCTCAACCCTTTGTCATGGGTCACGATATGTTTCAAGTAGAGGAGGAAGAATCATCTTGGATCACCTCAATCATAGAGTATTTGAAGTCCGGAGTCGTGCCTTCAAATCTTAAAGAAGCCTCAAAGCTAATCAAGACAGCAGTGAGGTACACTATCTATGACGGTCGTCTATACTGACATGGTTTCTCTTCTCTCTTCCTCAAATGCCTTGCTCCGAAAGAAACAGAATACGTTCTGGCTGAGGTTTATGAGGGAAGTTGCGGATAGTATTTGGGAGGCAAAGCATTGGCCATAAAAGCACTAAGGGTGGGGTACTACTGGCCAACAATGGAAGTTGATTCCCATGCACATGTCTGGATTTGTGACAAGTGCTAGTGCTACTCAGACTACTACAAGTCCCCCTTAGAGGAACTGTCCACGATGTCCATGCCCTGGCCATTCTACAGATGGAGAATGGACATCTTGAACTCATTTCCCCAAGCCCCCGACTAGCTCAAATGCTTGGTGGTAGCAGTAGATTACTTTACGAAGTAGATTAAGGCAGAACCCTTAGCCACAATCACGACCGCTTGAATCCAATGATTCACTTGGCACCACATCATCACCAGATTTGGAGCTCTGGAGTTCATCGTAACGAACAACAGAACTCAGTTCAAGGAAAAGGGGTTTGAAGAATTGTTGGCCGGGCTAAAGCATCACTTCAGAGCCATAGAAAATCCCAAGATGAACGGACAGACTGAGGCCGCCAACCGGATCATTGTCCGAGAAATCAAGAGAAGACTGGATGAAGCTAAGGGGAATTGGGCTGAGCAGCTCAACTACGTACTCTGGGCTTACCGGACCACCCCCCACTCTACCACGGGTGAGACTCCTTTCAAACTCACCTACGGATGTGAAGCCATGATCTCGGTAGAAATAGGGGAACCAAGTTGGTGTCATCAATAATTTTCGCCGAACAGTAATCCTAGATTGATCAGGGAAGACTTGGATCTGCTAGAAGAAAGAAGACGCATGGCCCATATACGTGATACCGCCCTCAAACAAAGGATGACTACCAGATACAACAGGAAGGTAATCCCGAGGAAGTTCAAACTAGGAGACCTAGTACTCTGGAGAGCGGACATCAGAAGGAAAAATACCTCTCAAGGGAAACTAGCCCCTAACTGGGAAGGGCCCTACCAAATCGTCATCAGCACTGGTAAGGGGGCCTACATGTTGGAAACTCTAACAAGAAACCCGATCAAGAACTACTGGAATGCAGATAAACTTAAGAAATATTATAGCTAGATGCCTATAATGACCTAGTCTTTTAGTAAAACTAATGTTTGATCTGTCCTTATTCGACTTTGTATGGACCCTTATCCTCCAACACTTATCAATGAAAAAGAGATATTCAGATACTATTTTTCGCATAAGAAATTAAAAGCCCGGGTCAGGAGCTATAACGCACCAAGTTTTGGTAGTAAGTTACAGGGTCAATACCCGACCTCAGTACCTAGCATTGACTATACTAAAGTCAATAAATAAGTGACACAACGAATCTGATGACTCGCGGTCCACCCTTATACCTAAGCCAGTCAGGATCCCGTTAAACCAGAATAGTTAACAAAGAACCCCGGGCAAGGTATAATAATAATATATGCCTAAGGTAAAAGGGATCGTAAGTACTAAGTTTTCTTGGACGATAAATCCCTAAGCTAAGGTATTATTTTTACCTAAGTCCAAATTTCCAAATGCCTGACACTATGGGCATCAGATTACGAACAAAGGTGTTAAATTTGCCTAAGTCCAAAATACCAAAGTACTCCTTATTATGGGTAACAGATTATAGACTAAGGCGTTATTTCTACCTCAGTCAAGAGAAATGCTACGTACCCGGTGTTATGGGTATAGAACCCCGGACCATGGTCCTCCCTATGTTGGTGAAAAATTTTCTAAGTCCACAACATTGTTACAACAGACACCATAATGGGTGTTGGACCTAAAATGGACCACGGAAAGAAAATAAGTCAACAAGGCAAAGCAGAATAGCAAAACGAAATGAAAGTTAAAAACTTCGGATTGACGAGGTAATTGTTTATACAAAAATTCCAAAAAAAGCCCTCGCAGGGGGTAAAAAGAAAAAAGAAAAGACTCAAGCTCCGGCCTCCCCTTCAGTAAGAGTCTGAACAGCTTTAGAGGCAGTTTCGGAACCGGGTTGGGAGATGTCTTCTGCAAAGATAAGTTAGCCATCATGGAAGACCTTGTCTGCGTTAAGGCCTTCTAAAGCAAGAGTAATTCCGGGGTTGAAGTGCTAGATTTGAGCCACGACATTCTGAAATTGCTCACCCCCGACCTTCTCAGAAACCACGACCAACTCATCCATATCTTTTCCCATCTGATCCACACGAGCTTGAAGGGCGACATTGGCCTCTTCGGCTTAGAGTTTCTCCGTCTCAAACCCCTTTTTAGCCAATTCGGCTTTGGCCAGAGCCTTCTCAAAATTAGTAATCCTCACTTGAGCATCCTCGTTCAGCTTAAGGGGGTGTCGAGCTTCCGGGCGGCCTCCTCAGCTTCTTTGTCCTTCTTTTTGAAATCCTCTGCCACCCTCATATCGGTTTCCTTTACGGAACTTTCAATGTAGCGAATTTCAGCAGTAGCACGAAGCGTCAAAGCCTGAAGCTCGATCAAGACTTGAGCCAAGCTCCGCTGGGATATGTGTCCTATCACGTCACCACCCATAAGTCGTTCATCAATAAATGACCTGGGGTCAGGACACCCCGTGATAACAGGCAGGAGGCCTAACCTTTCTTCAACGACGTCTTCTGTAGCTGCCCTATTACCTTGGTCGGAGGAGCTCTCAGTGGCCTTCTTCTTTCTCCTATGTTGGTCTTGAGAAAGAGACCCTGGTCGATCAGGAGTTTCTTCAATGACCACACCCCGGCCAGAAGGTGCTGGAGCGGCATCCGAAGGAGCACTCGAGGAACCCTTTCCCTTCTTCTTGGCCTTTAAAGCCTGCAGGGCATCCATAGAAGATGCGGACGACATGTCTTTACTCACTAAAACAAGATAGAGAAACAGGTTAGAAGTCAAGAAGAACAAAATCATATAAAGAATGGTAAAATGCAACAAGCCTAAGATGGACCGCGGTATCCTATTTCCCACCTAATAAAGCATAGAGAAGGTCATCACCAGGGATATCAAGGACGTCTCTGATATTAATATTCTCGTGATCCTTAGTATACTGGGATATGAACTTAACAATTTTAAGCTCATCCGGAGTCAAGTCTTTCTCTTCCTTCTCAAATGGGATAGTAGGAGTACTCCATGCATCTAGGGTCCAATACAACAGGAACTTCGGTTCCTTGTCGGCCTTCAAGAAGAAGGGATGAAACCCCTCCACCACCATAACTTTGAAGAACTTTATCTTAAATCCTTTGAAACTGTCTTGGAAAATGTCAAAGGATTTACGACCACTTCTTGAACGGATGGTGAGTCAGTTCTTCTGCTCGAACGAACCTTGGGGGCACACCCGATGGTAAAAGTAAAAAAAAAAGGTATTGATCGAGTACCGCAGCCTCATTACCCAGCAAAACCTCTCAAAAGCTATAATGTATCCCCAGCCGTTAGGGTGAACTTGAGTTAGAGCCACACACAGGGTCCGGAGGATAGCCATTTGAAAATCTGAGAAGGGAAGCCGTAGTCCGAGCTTAACAAAAAGAGGCTCGTACAGAAATATGAAATGAGAGCCTGTTTCCTGGCTTGAGCACACCCTTCCATTCTACTCCGGGCATACAACCTGGAACTCGTTTTCTCGTGCTTTTTCATTTGTCAGATGAAGGTAATCCAGCGACTGCCGAAGGATGGCCTCGGAAGAAAATTTGGAAAGATGTTTCCAGACATCTTCCCCCACCCACGGGTATGTTAACCCCGAGCCACGACTGATTTGGACGGGATCTTCTTCATTTGGTTCACGAACCTCAGGGACCGGAACCCCGACTCTGACCCCTCTCCTACCCTGCGCCATAAAAGTCTTAAGAACACCCAAAGAGGCCAGTGAGTAATTATCAGAATCATGTAAAAAGGAGATTTAAACACGAAAAGGGGCAAACAGAAAGATTCGCACCCATATACTGGCCTCCCTTCCCTCCAAAATTTTGAATTTCAGAAAGACACCTCTGTCATGCACGGCACGGCAGAGATGAAGTTCCTAGGGGGTTAAGCCACCAGAAGAAACTCAAATATCCTAACACTACTTCGCAAAAGGCAAAAGAACATAAACACATCCCACAACCTAGTACCAGTAGGAGGAAATTAAGAAAAAAGAAACATGAACTAAAAGGGATATTACCTTGTGTAAAGATCATGACGAGTTCAACAAAAAGCTTGAAACAAACGGAAAACGCTTGCAAATACCCCTCTCTGCCACACGAAGCTTCCATAAAAATACTCAAAAACGATAAAAAGTAAACGACGAACCCCTAGCCCCTATTTATAAAGGCTGAACGGTTAGGGGGCAATCTCGTCCCTAAGGCACAATTTTGAAAAAGATGCTCATCATGGCGCGTGAAGCACCAAGCACGTCCATTCGCTTAAAACATGCCACGTGGCCCTCACAGTTGTAGAGGCAGTTGAAAAGACGTTTTGTGCAGTTGAAAAGATGGTTGCATAGCAACTCAAACGTCATGAAGCCTCCAAAGGCTAAGCCCAGAAAAAATTGCTTTGAACCCCAGCTTAAACCGAGGTAACCGTTTTGGCTTAAGAGGTTTAGTACGGTAACCGACGAAAAATCAAAACAAATACCCTGGACAACGGATATGGAGCTTGCCACTTTGACTTTTCAAGCCAAGCACCAAGCCGGAGGCATGATGGCATTACTCCAGAGTAAGCGTTGGACTCACCCTAGCCAAATAAAAAATACTACGAATAGCGGAAAGAAAGAAAGAAGAAAAGAATACAAGGTGAAAATTAGAAAAGATAAGAATTTTTATTCTCATTTCTATACATCATCTTACATTAAATAGAGAGGGAAAAGAAAGCATAGAGACATAGAACATATAAGGAAAGAGCCGGATCATGTCACATCCATATTTCCTCTGTGGTATGCAGAGTCACTATCACCACCACGGCTTCCCTGAATATGTACCGGCCTCTTGAAAAAGTGGATTAACTTTGAAGAACCTCGACAAACCGGAGTCAAGAGTCTGGGATGTCAAATCTTCTGCATTGCCTCCCTCACAATGACAATAAAGGCCGGGATGCACTCTCCTTCGTTGGACGGGACATCGCCTCTCATGTAGAAGATCATTCCACCAGAGTTTTAGCCAGTCTCATGATCACCCCAAGTGCTTCAAGCCACGGAGCAGCTTCAATAGTTCCTCCTGTTTACCTAAGGACCTATTCAGGGCAAAGCAACCATTACATCCCCAGGAAAGAACAGGGAGAGTAAGCACTCAAGAGACCTCCCGTCCAACACGATAGGTGGCACAAACCTCCCCTGCAACGACGAATATCAAACAAGCAACCACAATATGTTGGGGAAGAAAACCGCCCGTCGTAATTACGCTGGGAAAGAAAACTGTCCATCAGAAAGGACATTTGCAAAACGGCTAAATAGTTTCAAATATTTTGAAAAAAGCAGGAATATAGCTCTCGCAGAGGACAAAATCCTCTTGAGACACGAACGAAACGCAAAGAAAGCCATCACTTGAAAGAAAAATTGCAAGCAAAGTTACAAAGTAAGAGAAATAGGAGAAATGTCATCTTCAATGCAAACACTCCCCTTTTTATAGAAGAAGCGAAGCATTCTAATTGGACCCAAGAGTAACGTACCAATTGTGCACGGTAAGCTACGCTTTAATGCCCCTCAATTTTGATTGGATGAAGGGAAACGTGCAGTTGGGAAACATCATAGAATTAATATCTCTCTTAAAAAGGGTCCTTAATTCCCAATGAAGTCAAAATAACAGTTTCCCAAGGAAGCCCAGTACTTTTGCAAAGTACACAAAATGACAAAAGGCCTTGTGCAACCATGCACAGGGACAAAGGACACGCCTCATATGATAGGATGACGGTATATGCCAACCCTGGAGGAACTCCATAAACAACAGACATCGGCCTTTACGGACTCCCGCATCTGTCATACGACATAGATCCCGTTCAGAGTTCGATACCTCGACACTTAATTGTTCCACTTAAGCGCTAAGCTGGGGCCAACTGTTTTAGACCGTGGTCTGGGATCTCACCCGACGGGGTCAACCCGGCATGAACTCCACTATACTCCAGCATCATCACCCCGGTTAGGTCGTCCGTACACATGCTTTAGTCATAAGCCCTAACGGTAGTCCTTAGGTCTGCGCAGATCCTGACAATTGCCAATTATGACCTTTAGAGTGTAGAGACCATATCTACTTGATACAGTGGTTGGTCACTAACACGACAATCCCGATATTCTAGGGATCTGTCTGAACGATTGTGGGAGGGAAGCACCCTCCGTCAGGACTTTGCCTGAACGATCGTGGGAGGGAAGCACCCCCCGTCAGGCCACAATCTCAACGTACCTGTACCTACGATGAGCGCTTGAGGACCCTGCAACTGTACTATAAGTATCAGGCTATGTCGTTCTAACAAGGTAACTTGTAATCCTATGGTGTATACTCTTATAGTGCATTGTCTAACTTGAGTATTGGAGTCCCTTTGCAGGTATTCAACCCCCCTGTTCAAGACTCTCAGAGGCAACAGCTGCGCAAGGAAGAGAAAAGCACCGTACATGTGTCTACTCAGACACTCTCTGGTTCTACTTCAGAACATTAGAGGAAAGCACCGTACACGTGTCTACTCAGGCACCCTCTAGTTATACATCAGAACAGTAATACTAAATGAAAAAAATATTAAATAAAAAAAATACATCTAATATTTTAAAAATATAAAAAGCATTCAATATTTTTTTCATTTAATAATTAAAAAATTAATAAAAAAAATGTGTAAAAGAATAAAACATTTCTCAATTGAAAAAAAACTTAGATTTGGATGATGTGTTCCAAGTCAGCCTAGAGGCAAAGCATTTCGTTGAGTTTGCCCATTGAGTCAGTAGCAATATTGCAAACTCAGACTCAGCTTTTTGCCCATCGAAACAAGAATAAAAATATAAATATTTGATATTAAATATATTACTGTAGTGAATGTCTTTTATATTATGGTTCATTAATAAAATAAAGTCTTTTTATATATAATTTTTTTAAAAAAAAAGAATGAAACTAAAAATGAGAGTAGTTTGAGTGTAATGTATAAAGATTAAAAATTGATAAAAAGAACTAAAATTGAAACATCTATATATACTTAAGTCATAAATTATCAAATATAAATAAAGTATAACTCTTTCACATTTATCATTTTATCTTTTAATAAATTAAAATATCGATACTTTAAAAGAAATTTGACACAATGAGGCCATGGCCAAAATACTCACCCCCTTAAATCCGCCTCTATGTACTATGCAATTATTTTCAAATATGTTTCTTGCTTTGACAACTCATGTGCGTATGCATTCGCTCTTTCGTAGTCAAATTCGTGTAATCCTCTTCGTAATGAATAGTAGTACTTATTTTAAAAGGTTTTGTTAACTTAATCTATCATCTATTTATAATATATAATCTATAATCCATATCTATAATATATATACTAGTGTGTATCATGTGTAATGCACAGATTTTTTAAAATTTTAAAATTTAAAAAATATAAATTAAAAGAGAAAATATTTAAATATGAAAAGTTTTTTTTAAATTCATCTAAAATTTTAAAAGTATAATTTAAAATAATAATATTTAAAATTAAAAAGAAAAATATGCATAATTAAATTCAAAGAGAATTTGAATTTGAAAGTTTTTTTTAAAAAAAAGTTAAGAATTATACATGTTACTCTTTAAAAGAGAGTAAGATAAGAGAATTAGTCACTTTCAATCAATAATACTCTAAATTATTATACAAGTGGATTTAAATGCTTATTTTAGGGAAAGTTATCGCAGGTGTAATTAACATAGTGATTTGGGCTTTTTTCCAACACAAATTTATTTCCTTAAATAATAAGTTAGAAAATTTTCAAAATTCAAATTTGTTCGTTTAGATAGAATTACAAGATTGCAAACAACATTTATTGATTTTATTTCAAAATAAAATATTAATAAATTTTCAACATATGCAATTAAAGATGATTCATCCATGATTAAGTTTGTTGAAATGATGGTTGCAAATTTGATTGATTATAAATAATAAATAACATTATCTAATTTCATTTCTCAATTAACGGGAAGAGATATATCAAATCATGTCTCAAAATTTAAAAAGGAGAAATTATTTAATCTTATTTTCAAATCCTATCATTTCAACACATGCATATAAATTTAAGAAGGAAAATCTCATTTATTGTTTGATTATTTTCCTACTTCAATTGCTTCTTAATTTTATTGCTTCATTATTTTATTAACATACGCTCTATTATCTTTCTACACTATTAATTTGCTGACATTCTAGGTTTATGTATTAAAAAGGCACTATTTCGTTGATTCCTAACAATTTTTTAATTCCTACATTTTTTTAAAAAAAATAGACATCATATATTTATGTTGTTTTTTACATAGAGTAACTTATACAAGACCCCATGTTTTTCTTTCACCCTGTTGTTTTACATTTTGGAGATGTTAGGATTGTCTTGGAGTTTAATGGCTTCTAATTTTGATAAGATTTTGAACATAAGTCTTTAAAAAGAGACATGGAAGTTCAGGGTTTGAGTTGTTTGCTTGTGGACATTGCCAAGTTTCAACTACTCAAAAGTTTCTAATTTCATTGAGTTAATTTTGGTAGATAAATCAGTGTGTAATTTTGCCGTTTATATAAACTAAAATTATAAATTATTTACATTTTGAGTAAATATTACTTATAATTGAGTGCCTACTTATTCTCATAGAGTGGTTAATAATTGTAAATAAAATGTTAAATATAAAAATAAAAGAAATGCATTATGGGTGTAAATGAGTTGAGTTATTCATAAACTATTTGAGTTTGATTTGTTAAATTTTTTATTAAGCTCATTTATTTAACAAAATAAATAAATTCAAACTTAAATTTAATATCAATTATATAAATGAGTCAAACTCAAATTTTATAAATTTGATATTAAAAGCTTGTGAATATAACTTGTGTTTGTGTATGTGTGTGTATTCAATCACAAAGAGAAAAATTAATTATCCACAAGAAAATGTATAAATAATAACAATTTATATATTACTATTACTTAATAATTTTAATTTTATTTATAGAATTTTATAATTTTATACATTGTTATCTATCACTTACCTAACTCTAATTTTCAAAATGTCTTATACTCTCCTTTTATTTTTACTTCATCTTCTAACGTAAAAATATTTATTAAATATTAAATTAATAAATTTATAAAATATTTTAAGAAAAAATTTGATAAAAAAATAAATATAATTAAACTATAAACAAACTAAATAAATCAAGTTTAAATTTTAATTTTTTAAATAAATTAATTTAAATTTTAAATTTAACTCATTTAAATAAATACGTCAAATTTATTTAATATATTATTCTCACAAACTAAACGTAAACTTCAAATACTCAATTTAATTCGAACCTTTTATATCCCTAAAGTGCACCTAAGTTTTCAAGAGCACGTTCTGTTACACCCTCACCCTTTCAAAGAAGACCCTAAAGCAAGTGGTTAGATCCAGTAAAGTTGTGCTGAAATTTTCAAGGAATAAGCTCAGATGTTCCAGCAAGTGAAGATGAAATATTACAATTGATTACATTTTTTATTTTTTATTTTTTATTTTTTTAAAAAAAGAAAAATCCAGCCATAAAAAACTAATTTACAGATAACTCCAACTCATTTTGAATATTTTGAATGTATTTAACGCAAATTAGTTGACAATGGATTAATCATGGCGACAATCAAGCATTCATGTTTGGGATATTTCATATACATCTTTGAAATCATTTTTATGCTAATAAACATGCAATTCACTCATATCTTATAAATGAGGATATTTTCTTTTAAGAATAGTAAATTTTTAATTGTACCTTTATTTCCTAAACTATTGTCACATGTTCTAACCTATGCTTTCTTCTCACATTTCCTCTCATATGTGCCTGCATTTGCAAAGAGAATTTCTTCTCTTTATATTTTTCTTAATTATTTCTTTAATATCTTTTCAATTAATCAATATTTTTTTCCTTATTTATCTTCAATCAAATTTCAAATTCTTTCGATTATCAGACGGATCCAGTTCTAGATCAATAAAAATTCCATATCCAATTCCTTCATTCACTCCCCCAAAAATCTTATTTTTCCTCTCTTATCAAACTTAAACCAAATCCCCTCAAAACGTGTCATATGAGGATTTCACCATTTATGATTTGGTTCTCTCATTTCCTTCCACTTCTGTTTATTTCTGGTTTTGATACTCTGAAATATAATATGCACTTTTTTAATCTATTCTTTTTTCATTTGTTTAAATCTTTTCCCTCTTAAAAATTAGGACCAAGTATATTATCCTTTATTTCGTTATTAAAGGTCATGATCATCTTCTTTAATTCTAAATTATAATAAAATTTTAATTATTTATTTATAGAAGTTAACAATTAATATATACAGTACTTTTATATATAACCAAACTAATCTTAAAAAAAATTATCATTTTTTTTATATTATTTTAAAATAAAATTTTAATAATTTAAAGAGTTTAAATTCATAATATGATACATAGGTATAACATGTTAAAAATTAAGTCTTTAAAATCTATTTTAAACACACATTAAAACTTTAAAAAAAATTCCTGTGCAATGCGTTGGCTCTAACTAGTATTATAGATTTTTAACTGCCCAAGAGGACATTGAGAAAAACCTTGTCCCCACAAATTGTATTCCATTTAATTTTTTAAAAATATATCTTCTTTTGGTGGATAATAGAGGGAAAATATCAACATTAATGATGGAGAAAGAGATTTTCCCTGCTCAAGATAGTAAATAGTTATTAATGGAAAGAAAAAAACGGATTGAAGTCAATAAATTATTAAAAATCATGAAGTCTATATCTATAATTTATTTATAATTATTTATAATTAAAGCTTTTTAAAATAATTAGAAAAAATAAAATTTCTAATTATTTTTAAAAATTACAATGAGTAGCTTAAAATAATAGATAATATATAAAAGAGAGAGAAAACTCATTTAAGGATTTATAAGCTTTTTTGGATAAAAAATACCCTTATATTATTTTAAAATGACAAATATTACCATTCATATATTTCAAAAATTAATTTTTGTAATTGTATCCAAACGATAAAATAGAGTTTTTCATAAAAATCTCAATGTTAAAAAAATAATTACTTTTTTATGATATGTTAAAACCACTTTTATTCAAAACTTATCCAAACGACCTTTAGTTTAATTAATTCAATATCTAATAATACTGAAAATTTAAAGAGTATAACAACTAAATAAAAACTAATAAAAGTATAAAAAATAATGAAATGTGATTTAAAAATTGTGTTTAACAATTATAATATATATTACTCAAGATCTCTTTTCATGCATTGCAATTGTTGTTTTAAATTTTATAACTATAAACATAGTACTCAATTATAAGCAATTTATATTAGATTTAAATATTTCATAATTTTCAAATTAAACTTCATTTGTTTTTGAAAAAATTGACTCCAAATAAAAAATGTAAAAACATAATTTTACATTTAACCAATAATAAAAACTATACGAAAAAACTAACGAAGTTTTAATCAGTTTCAACTTATTTTAATTCAATGAATTATTTATTTCAGAAAATCAAAAAATTATAAGCATATATTTCTTTAAATTAGATATACCCATTTTTATATGAAAATTAAAATAAAAAATATTATCAACTCCAGTATCAGTACTAGTAATAACATTATTTTTAATTAAATATAAATTTTTTTTGCCAATTAAAAAAATAATAGTAATTTATTATAAAGTACATCAAAAACTTAACAAATTCATCATTTCCTATAATTATAATTATCATAAAGTCATAGTTCATTTTGGATATTAATATTTCAAAGTCAAAATATCATTTTAAATATAAATTTATGGAAAAAAATAACATAAAAAACAATACGACTCATTTCTAATACCCAACATTCCCCTCTCTTTAACTTTATTGGCTCTATTAGATACTGTCAATAATATCGATTTCGGATATAAAAATATAATTTGAGGCTTAACAATTTACTATTTAACAAATCATATATAAATTATGTCAGCTTTAATAGGAATACTATTCCCCATAATAATAATAAAAATTAATAATAAAAAGTTTGTTTATAAAAAGTATATATAAGATATACCCACAAATAAAAAATATATACTATCATAAAAATAAATATTCATTTCTTAAAAATTCATCTTATTTTTAAGGTTATATGAAACTTATCTCTAATGTAAAAATTATGTCATTATTTATAATTACTTTAGTGTGCCTTTGAATGAAAATTTTATTGATAACATTCATAGGAAATTATATTAAGATTTTTTTTTACAAATTATATTGAAATTTTATCTCTTAACTTTTCACCATCATTTTAAGAAGTATAATATAGTGACTCTTAAAGCCAAAATTTTATTTTCTTTTATAATTACTTTGTATACCCTTAATAAAGATCATAATTATTTTTTGACATTTTTATACGTAAAATTATATTTAAAATTAACCCCTTAATTTTTCACTCATGCTATCAAGAACATACGAAAACAGCTTTTAATAAAATATAATATATCTATAATAAGATTTTTTATAAAAATTAAGTGAACACAATGCCAATCGTTTTTCTTATTCAATTTTGTAAGGAAAAATAAAATAAAAAAATCTCATTCATAATTTTTTAATTATTTGTTTTTTATTCAACCTAGAGTTTTGTATTTGTCCAATGCATGGGGTAATCAGAAGAATTTTTATTACAATGCATGGAGGAAATAAAAGAAAAAAATTAATATATTAGAATTATAACTATGAATTTTTTATTATGTCTAAAAGATACAATTAATAATATCAAATTGAAATATAACAATATAATTTAAGTCTTAAAGACTAACTATTTAACAAATCATGTATGAATAATGTAAGTATTGACAGGACTACTACTTTTTGTTAGAAATGTCAAACGGGTTGACTCATCCCGCTCTACCATTGTTGGCAAAAAAAAAGAGGCGGGCCCTGTTTAGGAATATTTGTTGAGAAAGCTAGCTCACCTTATTTTATGACAAGTTTGCAGGTCAATTCATCTAAATTATAAAAAAAATGATGAGTTGACAGATTAGACATGTCAACTTCGTAAAAATTAAATAAAAGAAAAAGTGATATATTAGGCAGGTCAACTTCCTTAAAATTAAACAAAAAAGACAGATTAAATGGGTTAACAAGTTATTGACTAACCTGATCGACCACAAAAAATAAAAGTGACTTGATGAGTCAACCCACCTCAATAATCATCTCTTAAAACTTCACCTTCTTTTAAAGGCTAAACCAAAATTTTCACTAATGTTAAAATATTATCATCTTTTTTAGTCACTTTATAGTCACCTTCTTTTTAATTTTTTTTTAAAATATACCACCAACAATATCAACTTAAAATATAACAATATAATTGGAGCATTAACAATTTATCACTTAACAAATCTTTGGAAGCATTAACAAAATTACTACTTTATTTGATAATAAAATAATTATTTAACAATAAAAATTACTAGTTTGAAATCACATACCCATGTAATAGGCTTCTCTATACTTTTCATTGTATTCACACGTGATACACATACAAGAGTGAAAAAACTGCATGTGTACTTGACACGTGGAATGAATAATGTTGACTCATCTTATTTTGTTTTATTAATATATTTATCTTGGATATACAATGATAACAACAAAATTATCACTAAGTGTATTGAAGTGTTTATAATAGTATTAAAAAATAACAAAAATGCACTAACCAAAAAGAATATAATTATTAAAATATAATTATTTTAATATTAAATAATAATGTTTTTAATTCTTAAATATTTTTTATTATAAAATATTGTTATTTAATTATTAATTATTAAAAATATATTTAATTATTAAATATTTTTTATTAACTATTAATGATTAAATTATTAAATATCTTAATATTAAAATATTAATTTATTTTATGTAAATAATATTGTATTTTAATTATTGAATTTTTTATTGTAAAATATATATTTTTTAATTATTCCTCCATCTACATATATCACACATGTGGAAGGAAAAATATTCTATGAAAATTTGACATGTAGAATAAATAGTAATAGCCTTTTAAATAAGATGACATGTGACCATTGTTATTAGAAAGATCACATGTGTTTTTTTTAATGAAAAGAAGACATATGCAATTTTATATCTTGTAGTAAGACTTTTGAAATGTATAATTAGTTGAGTTTAGAAAGTCAATTCCGGCTTTTATTTTGAAAATATTTAATAAATGCATTCAATCAAATAACAAGTAATGTTTGAATTTAATTTCTATCAATGCAAAAAAATTTCACATTTGTATATAATAATGTGTTATCCCAACATTTAATGATTTTGATTATATAAGATATGTCAAATTTATTAAATGATATAATAATACATTATTAGATACATGTGTAAATTTTTTTGATACTGAGCGTTTATCAAAATTAAACTCATAGTATTTTATATTAATTCGTGCGTAATAATTGGTTGATATATGCTTTTTTAGGGTTTTTATTTGTACAATATACATATTTTTTGTATTACATTCTATAGCTGTGAATTTGTTTTTTAGCGACGATGTCTTTTATGAAGACATCTTGAAGTAAACCACTCACGTTTTTACTGTTTTCCATTGTTATAATATTATAGGCTAATATAATCTTTAACATTTCAATTTCAATTTATAAACAGGATTATCTCGAATTACCTGGCAGTTGGTTCTTTAGCTATGTCTTCTCTAAACACATTTAGAAGCAAGCGACTCCTATTTTTATGGGTTTTCTACTAGTCTCATCAGGTATGTGGTTTTTACCATTTTTCATAAATTGTTATAGTATTATATGCCAATTTAATTTCTAACTTTTCAATTCCCATTTATGAATAGGATTATGTAGAATTGTCTAGGAAATTCGTTAAATATTTTTGTTATCGATTAAGAGATTTTGTATACCTTCAAGATCCCAAAGTCAAAATTTTCAGGGTGTATTTGGCAAAGTCTAATACCTGTCGTTTTTTAACTTTGGTTTGGCTTAAATGTTTTCCTTTTATGGATCGGCAGACAACACATGGACTAGTCTCTGATTTTGATGATGATAAAGAACAAATTCCTTTTACCTCTTGCAAGATCTCAACCTCAAACCGCAAGTGATTTGAATTCGTTTACTACTATTTTAACCCACTACAATGCTATTTCAAGCCTGTTGATTTTTTTTTTTTAGCTTTTGTTTTTAATGTTTACATATTTTTTCTCTCATTACTAAAGTTTAATATGCTTTGTTTTAATATGTTCTGTTTTTTATTCATAGAGTGTTCCCACATCTTTTACTCATATTTTCTTGCTACATACAAGAGGTTTGTGGATAGACTTGAATGGTGTCAAATTCCCCTGCAAGGTGATTTGCAATAATAAAAACCAAAGCAAGTGAAAATTAGAATGAGTTGGAAATCGATATACAGGCAGTACTTTTGATAATTTATGTTAATTATTGTTAAGTAAAATTTAATTTTAGTGAAAAAAGATAAAATTGCAAAAGAAAATATTATATGAGGGTGTAATGTGCTTAATTACATGAATTACGGTGAAAAGTACAACTAGACTAATAAATAAGGGTAGTAAAGTACATATAACCCTTGATTTTGATATTGGAAAGGTAATATGATGAAATATAAATAAATTATTATTATTATTATTATTATAGACATTTCTAAATATATCTCTAACACAATTAATTTGTCTAACAATAATTGATGGCACAGTCTTGTGATAATGGATCTGATTTGGACTTTGTTGCTGCCTTTACTCTTGACAAAAAGTTCTTTGAAGGAGTTGTGAATGTTGATGCTGGTGATCTGTTGTTGCTAGGAAAAAGATTGAAAATTTATTTATGGTCTATTTTCTTTTTAAAAAACAATAAACAATATACATTTGTTGCAGTTTTAAATTTGGATTGCATTATGTGGCTTTATTATGCTTTAGTCTAAGCCCTGTAGATTATATTTCAATTATAAAGTCTAACATTAGAATTTTCTTTATTTGATCCAATTTATTATTGTCATATAAGAATTTGTCATATTTTGAAATTATTAAACTATTAATATATCTACTAAACAGTTTCAGTGAAAGTGAACTGTGATTCTAGATGAATTTTATCTTTAATATTTAGAGTTGTTATTTTGAAAAAGTTTTACTTAACTATCACTTTTGACTCAAAATTGTAAGTAATTAATCAAAGGCGAATAGTATATATATTTATTTTAATTGAGAATCTTATATAGCAAAAAAAAAAAAAAAAATTAAAAATAACTTTCTATATATTTTCAATAAGAAACTTTTATGTTAGAGAAAGAGTATAATTCAATTTATTCAATCTATAATAATAATAATAATAATAATAATAATAATAATAATAATAATAATAATAATAATAATAATCTATACATTTCAATGCTTATTTAAGGAAAAAATATTACACATGTCACAATTACAAGCATTTCTATTTTTCTCCAACCCAAATACTCTTCCTCAAATGATAAGCCTTTAAATTTTTTAAATTTCAAATTGTTTAGAGACAGTTAAAAACTCATTCACATTTAAAAGCTATTGATTAGAAAGCCAATTAAAAACAAATAATTGATTGACTAGAGAGGGATTAATTGATTATTTGATTTTTTGGTGTACTTGATTGATTATTTGATTAGTTGGATTTTAAATGTTTCAATTAATTAATTAGAGAGTGAATCCATTTGTTAAAAACTTATAAAATCCAATCAAAGACAATTGTATTATAAAAGCCAATCAAAATCAATTACATTTATAACATATTTAGAAAGTCAATTTCGGTTTTTATTATGTAAATATTTGATAAATGCAATAAGTTAAATAAAAAAATGATATTTAAATTTAATTTTTTGTGTCAAATCGTATTTAAAATATTTTGATTATTCCAGTTTCTTCAAATATTTAAATAAGTCTGTGCACTAATTCATTAAAAATATATTTAAATAACCTTGTTTTTGTAAATTGATTAAAAATAGTAAGTTTAAATTTAATTTGTGTAACAATATGTATAATTAAAATAAGGAAATATATAGAATTATTCAAGTATCTTTAAATTAATATATACATATTTAAATAAATCTGTGCACTAATGTATTTAGAACATATTTAAATGATTTTGTTCTTCTCATATTTCATATATGTCAACACAGCAGCACGATATTCGGCACTTTAACCAGTCATATCGCGCTAGCTTATGCAAAAGTTTTGGAATTTTCTCGAATCTTGTGTGTCTTTTAACTTTGGAATTTTCTTAAATCTTATTTAAATATTTGAGAAATAATCAACTTTTACTTTTTCAATTTGGAAATTCTTTAGGTTGTGTTTGAAATGAATAAAAAAAAAAAATAATTTGATTTGATTTGAATTGAATTGATTTAATTTGATTTAAAAATTAAATTTTTTGTTTGGAACTTTTTAAAAAAATTAGGATTTGAATTGATTTAGAAATCAAATTTTGTATTTAGAATTTATTAAAATGAGAATTGATTTGATTTGATTTTATTATTTTACATTTTAACTCTTATAAAAGGTTGTTAGAGGTAGTTACTAAGGGTAAAATAGTCTATTTATTTCAAATTAAATCAAATCCTATCAAAATTGATAGAATTTCTAAAACAAAAGAAATAAAATCCATGAGATTTTAGAAATCAAATCATTTTTTATTTTTAAACATTCCAAACACAAAATTTAATTAAATTTGATTTACAAATCAAATTATTTCCCATTTTTTTACATTCCTTAGAGTGTCTTTGGAATGAATAAAAATATGAAATGATTTGAATTGATTTAATTTGAATTGATTTGATTTGATTTAAAAATCAAATTTTGTGTTTGGAACTTAAAAAAAATAATATTTGAATTGATTTATAAATCAAATTTTGTGTTTGGAATTCATTAAAATAAGAATTGATTTGATTTGATTTTATTATTTTACATTTTAACCTTTATGAGAGGTAGTTAGAGGTAGTTATTAAGGGTAAAATAGTCTATTCATTTCAAATCAAATCAAATCCTAACAAATTTTATCAAAATTGATGGAATTTTTAAAACAAAAAGAATAAAATCCATGTGATTTTAAAAATCAAATTATTTCTTATTTTTTAACATTTCAAATACAAAATTTAATTAAATTTAATTTACAAATTAAATTATTTTCTATTTTATTACATTCCAAACACACTCTTAAAGTTTTAGATACGACTTGCAACGTTTTTGATAGCCACATGGAGTGGAGAGAGCACTCTTACTTAAGAATACATTAATTTATTATTGTATTATCTCTTAAAAATAATTTATGTCATGCTTATTTCTACACTTTCTTCTGTAGAGTGAGATATGTCATTTTTAACTATTTTTAACTTAAAATTTAAATTTTCTTTTAATCTTATTATGTATTATCTTTATTTTTAATTTTAAATATTTTCTCTCTTTTAATATGTACTTATTTAAATTTTAACTAAATTAAAAAAAAACTATGAAATGCACGAGATACTGAGTAATATCTTAATAATTGTAACGTATTAAGCAAAACAATATTTAATTGGTCAATTGTAATGTATATATAGAATTAATAATTTAACTACAGAAATATATGAATTTTACTAAATTTCAGATAATAAATTCTTTTTTATTTCAGTTCATTATTTTAAAAATTGTTTAAAAAAAATTAAAATTAGAATCATATAAGGTAAGGCTTAGGTGTTATATTTTACAACATAGCAGGGCTTGAAGTTTATTTAAACTTCAAAGTGTGGTGCACATCATAATAATTGGTTTGAAAAGTTTTTTTTTTTTAGTTTAATAATTATGTTATTTTGGTACATCAGAAAACAACAAAACAACTAACTCCTAGCAAGAGGTAAGCCCATCGTATCTGCTAACAATTTTAGAAGACAACCACGAGGTGCCCTCTCCCACACCTTGTAGCCATTTGCCACGCATGCACCATATTTTGCTAGGAAATTTGCAGCAACATTCCCTTCCCTTAGTGTGTGCTCAATCCAGACCTCCCTCCCTACCTGCAGCCATCCATTCTTTTATCTCAGAAATTGTTATTTCTGGGTCGTTACTCATCTCTGACACAAAATTGTATAAACAATTGCTAGCTCAAAAAATAAAAGAATTTATTATCGAGTACTTATGGAACTTTTGGAATGTATGGCTCCCTTTCGTGACAAGCTCCATAATGTCTAGAGAATCCGAGTGGTAAAGCAATTTATGTACTCCAAGCTCCCACGCCATTTGTAAACCAATTGGTTTAATAATTGACTTAATAATTGGTGTAATAAGTTATCTCTAAACAACAATTTTTTTTTTAAACTTTCAAAACTTATTAGCAAATGAAAAGGTGTGAATTGACCAAATGTTCAGTATTTATAATGAGTGTGTTTAAAATATAAAAAAAATGAGAAATAATTTGATTTGTAAATCAAATCTAATTAAATATTGTGTTTGTAATGTTAAAAAATAAGAAATAATTTGATTTCTAAAATCTTATGGATTTCATTTTTTTATTTTAAAAATTCTATCAAATTTGATAGAATTTGTTAAGATTTGAAATAAATATATTATTTTACCTTTAGTAATTATCTCTCATAAAGATTAAAATATAAAATAATAAAATCAAATCAAATCAATTTTTATTTTAATGAATTCCAAACACAAAATTTGATTTTTAAATCAATTCAAATCTTAATTTTTTTAAAAGTTTAAAATACAAAATTTAATTTTTAAATTAAATCAAATCAATTTAAATCAAATTATTTCTCTTTTTTTTTTTCATTCCAAATACAACCAAAGTGAATAAAAAAAGAGAAAATTAAGTAATGGGAAGGGTATGTGAAATAATAAGAATTAGATGGTATTATATGCTATTATAATTTCTAACATTTCAATTCTAATATACAAGTAGGATTATCTTGAATTAACTAGGGAATTTGTTAAACATTTCAGTCATTGATTAAGGGATTTTGTATACCCTCAAGATCCCAAAAACAAAATCTTAATAGTGTATTTGGCAAATTCTGATACAAGTTGTTTTTTAACTTTGGTTTGGCTGAAATGTTTTCCTTCTATGGATTGCCTGAAAACACATGGATTCTTATTAGTCTTTGATTTTGATAGTGATAAAAAACAAAGTTCTTTTACCTATTGCAATATCTCAACCTCAAACCACAAGTCATTTGAATTCCTTTACTACTATTTTAACCTATTTCAATGCTATTTCAAGCCTTTTTTTTTGTGTGTTTTTCTTGGGGCCTTTGTTTTTAATGTATAGATTTTTTTCTCATTACTAAAATTTAATATGCTCTGTTTTCAATTCAGAGGATGTTCCTACATCTTTTACTCATAATTTCGTAGTATGTGCAAGAAGTTTGTGAAAATTGAGAGACTTAAATGATGTCAAATTCCATGCAAGGTAATTTGCAACAAAAAAAACTTAAGCAAGTGTAAATTAGAAAGGGTTAGAAACCAATATGCAGAATTTTCAAATGAAAAAAGCTTAGATAATGTAGCATAGGTACTTGTGGTGTTATTTCCAAGTTATAACATGACATGCAGATTAATTTTTTCATGTCATTGATATTTAATCACCATGTTATAATTTACACCATTAAGTCATGAAGCACTGTTATCTCAACAACACCATCCCTCCCTCACTTCCTAATTCATGAAGACTGAATCAACATGGTCTTTGGCATTGATACCAAATCCCATCGCTGCCTTCGTTGGGCATAAACAACATAATTGTTCTTTTTGTCGTTGTGAACACTCAATTTTGACCAAACTTTAAAAAAAAAAATAGGAAAAAGACAAAAAATGAAAATAAAAAAAAAAAAGAGAAAGAAAAAGAAAAAAAAACAACAACAAAAGAAAAAAGAAAGAAGCAAAAAAAAAAATTAATTAAAAATTATGGTCCACTTTCCTAGCCTTTTTCTTAGCCCAAACAATAAGCCCACCTTAGCTTTAAAAAAAAAAGAGAAGAAAACAAAAAAAACAAAAAAAAATAAGAAAAAAAAAAGCGGATGCTGCTTGATTTATTTTTAGAAGGAAACAAATGTTTTTTCCTATTCTATCTTCTTTTTCTTTTTTTGGCCACGCACTACCCATGCACCACCATCACACACTGCAACACAGATATTGCATAGGGAGACAATGTTGCTTTTGGCTCTTCACTCACCCACAATCATTGCTATGTAGACACCCTTCTGCAGGCTCACTTTTTTTTTTCACTCCCACACACTCACGCAGAGCACAATGGCATAAGGGGGGTTTTGATTTTTTTCTGTTTTTATTCTAAAAAACATATCACACTTTGGACGGGCTCAGGTAGGCACGGGGGGAGTTTTTTTTTTTTTTTCTTGAATTCTCTTCATCCATAAAGATCTTCCTGAATATACCCTTCAACCTTTCACTCCTACCAGCTCACTGGCTACACACACTCACCCTCATATTTTGAACCAACTCTGACTCCCTCATAGGCACTCACGTAGGGCATACAGGGGGGAGGACCCTTCCATTTTTCATAAGGCCATCCTTCACCATCTTCACTTTTCACTACATTTTCTATCAAGCCACCATAGCCACCATCCTACTCCAAGCTTCCATACCCACTTCACCATAGCTACCTATTCTATCTTCAAACACCACCCTTGCACCACCCTACAACCCTCACCACCTTGCTTCACCACCGTGACCACCAACCACCAACCACCATTTCCATTCACCCTTCACTCACTCCCCCACCATTCTCACGTAGAAACACAAAGCACACCACCTTGCCTCATCCCCACCGAGTTGACTCACCACCCACTTTCAAGCTCACCCTTCACTCTCTCATCCACACCCACACCAAGCTCTACCACCATTTCACCAACCACGTGAAACTCACCACCTTTCAGCTTCCAACGTCCAACAGCCCACGTCACACAGCAACTCCTCCACGTCCAAGCAGCACCACCGTCCAGCAGCACCACCCCACTGCTAGCCAGTCCGATCCGCTCCACACTGAGTGCGACCCGTATCCAGCATTGTGCACGATCCAGATCTCCTCCCCTGGTGTGTTGGCCGCCAATGTTTACAAAACTCTCTGTTACTTTTATTTTTATCATCTTTTCCCATTCTTCTTTATTCTGTTGCTTTACGTTTTTTTTTCTTTATTTTGTATTTCCTTTTTTAGTTTTCTCCTACTGCATGAGTTTGTGGAGTTAGGCTGCAGAATATTATCAGCCCACATTATATGGGTTGGTTCATTTGAAATAAAAAAAATTAAGTAATAAACAAAATGAAAAAAAAGTTTGGTTGGTTTGGTGTTAGTTTTTTTTAGCAAAAGAAAAATAATAATGACAATAAAAAATAGCAAAGAGTGTATTTTGAGTTTAGTAGTTTTTACTTGAATTTATTCCTATTTTGGTAGTGTTTTTTTTTATTTGATAATATGCTTTATGTTGTGTCTTGTGATTGATGAGAAGTTAAAAATAAAAATAAAAAAATCTGAAGATTGTTAGAAAAGTAAAAATAAATGTTGTTTTGGGTTATTTGATCTGTGATGCTTATATTTAATCTTATTTGTTTTATTTAGTTATTTATTTTGGCTCATAGAAATCTTGTGTTTGTCTTTGTACTTCTCTTTTTTTAAAAAAAATTATATAAAAAAATATATAAAACAAAGAAATAAAAAAGAATATAAAAAACAAAAATTCAAAAAATAAAAAAATTAAAATCAATGCAATGACCAATGATGATGATTGAATAGTGGATGCTATCTTCAATGTCGTTTGGATCATAAAGGTTTATTGAGTAGCATAGTACTAACTTGAACCTCGTGTAAGGATGGGTTTGTTTTCAAAAATAAAATCCCTTCTCAAAAGTATTTTCCTTAATTAAAAACAATCAACTCACACTTATTTTCTACAGAACTACGTGACTTTGAGTTCCTCATTGCACCTGAGGGTACGTAGGAGCAAAATTTTCATTCTGTCAAGCCAAAATTAAATTTTCATAATTAAGTTTTCTTTTCATTATTTTTTCCTAAAAAAATAAAAATAAAAATAATTACAATGCTTTTAAAAGGGGTAAAATAAATAAATTTGAGATTATTAAGTTTTTTGCACAACTGACTTAAGGTATCGTCTCAAGACGGGTGTGATAGGGGTGTTGTGGGATTAAGTTTCTACCCTTCCCTACCCATAACTGACTCCCGAATCTGATATGATTTTCATAGACTATTTTCTAATAAAGGTTTTCTAATTTTTCTTATTTTAAATAAAATTGGTGGCGACTCCATTTTCACATTTTTTAAAATCACACAAGTTGCTATTTCACCGCGATCCGGGTTGCGACAGATGACGACTCCACTGAGGAAGTTACGAGAGTTAAGCCTGTTGTGGTTAGTTGTGCAGATTTTTAATAATCTCTATTTATTTATTTTATCCTTTTTGTCTTTTTTGTTTTCTTATTTGTTTGTAATTAGTTTTTGTTTAATACTTTGGTATAAATATTTGATATCATTATCTTGTGTATATTTTAACTTGTATATATATTATTGTGCTTAATTGTTGAAACCTTATGGTAGTTGATTACTGGTTGGCTGTTGTATATATGTTTTGCAGGTTGGGGGGGTAAATTTTAGTCTTTTAAAATTTTTGTGCAGGTTTGTATGCTCCCTTACACACGTCACTAACACCTACCTCACACACTTTTTGGGCTCTATACCCGAGTCTGTGCGAACCCGAGGAATAGGAGGAGTCTCGACATTTGTTATTGAAGGGCTTCATGCTCACTTGACATTGGGTGAGACACCACTCAGATTGCTACCAACGCTATGGATTAGTCGTATTGAGAGGGTTTATCCCTACTTGTGATTAATTCATGAATTGGGTCCCTATCTTTCGAGATAAGGACAATCTGGGGACCATGACTTTTAGAAGTCTAGATTTGTCCTAAAAACCTTACACTGATAGATGGAGTATAGTGGCTATCAAAATTAGAGTCGTGACTTTAAGAAAATCTAACCTTTAAGTTTCACCTGATTAGGGCACAAAGGGAGCGTACTTCTTCTTTATCTATTCATTTCTCATATCATTCATTCTCATTTAAAAAAAATCATAAAAAAGGGGGATGATTCATCTTGCATTTTTATATCATTTGCATGATATTCATAGCATTTTTCAAATGAAAGAGAAATAAAAGAAAAGATATGCATCATCTTGCATTTGCATGACATTCTAAAAAATAAATGCATCATCTTACATTTCCATGTCATTTCCTTGCATAGAAAAAAAAATAAATAAAGAGGGCATGCATAAGCAAATCATGCGTAATCCTTTGGGTTTACGACCCTATAAGGATTTCTCCATGTAGGATGTTAGGGTATATTTTAGAGTTACCTCGATAAGGGGTATCTTTAGGATGCATTCTTCATTGTTCTGGTTTGCTTACATCCTTCTTTGATTACTTTTTGTAGGGTGAGTTTACTTGGTAAAGTGGAAAGATTAGTACTCATTCAATAGCAAGGAATGGAAGAGATGTGTCAAAGGAAAAACACCAACAATGCAGTTGATCTTAAGAGGAATATGAAGATTACAGTAAATGGCAGTGATTTGAGGCGCGTGAAGGACATTACTCAACACATGACTCCTAAGGCTCGATCAGAGTTTTCAAGCAGTTATGGACAGATCCTAGATTTGTTCCGCATCCCTGTTGAAGAACCTGTCTTGAGTGGCCTTGCCCAGTTTTGGAATTGTTCTCTGAAATGTTTTGAGATGCCCGACTTGGATATCACACCGACCATAGAAGAGTATGCCATCATGTTGAGACTCCCAATGAGCAAGTACCCTAATGTTTATCTTTATGGAGGACATTATGTGTCGGAAGGAAAAATAACAGAACTCATAGGGGTTCAAGCAAATCAGTTAGGCATGGAAAAGAGAGGAGGAACACAAGGATTGAAGAAGAGTTACCTGGAAGCACATCTTGAGCTACTAGCACAACAAGGAAGGTGGGATCTCTTTAACAAATCATTGGCGCTAACCATCTTTGGATTAGTGTTATTCCCATTCACTTCAGATGTAGTGGACCAAGCAGCAATAGATGCTTTCTTCAAGTTTGAGAATCATAGAGTAAATCCAATCCCTGCTATTCTCACTGATACTTTCTTGACCATAGAGATTTTCCATAAAAGAGGGGGAATGATCTGATGTTGCATACATATGTTGTATGTTTGGATCATAACGCACATGGATGTACACAATCGCCTAGGCCTTTTACCTGATCCGTTAAGGAATTTTGGTCGCATGCTAGTGAAGCAGCAGAAAGCCCATGAATGGAAAGATGAGTTCATGAAGATGGGATCAGACTCTTTCAAATGGGTTTGCTCTTGGTATCATGGGGAAGAGATAGTGCTCAGTTGTGGTGGCTTTTCTAACGTTCCTTTAATGGGCGTGAGAGGTTGTGTATTCTTTTCACCGATCCTTGTGCTTAAACAGCTCCAATGGACTCAACACGTGCCTGACAAAGCACAACTTAGAGGATTTAACTTTTTATATGGGAAAGATGGAAGCACCACCAAGCAAGAAAAGGAGGTCAGGGACGCTTGGAAAAATATTCATAGGGCAGGAGCGAAAGAACTGGGAAAACGTGTGGTAATTCCTACTCCCGAGTACCTGCAATGGAGAGCAACAAGGAAAGCACAAAATAGTACCCCTCAGGCGGTGTCAAGCGATGAAAATCACTCTCAGATTATATCTCAAATGACCACCTAGATAGAGAGGATGAAAGCGCAGATGCAGTTTTTGGAGCAAGGGAAGGAAGCCGCTGAGTTAAAAGTCGTCATTCACACAAGTCGATGCCAGAAGTTAGCCGACAAGATCGAAGACTTAAAGGATGCACAAGCTGATGGTGCTGAAGCTCCGAGTCGAGTAAAAAAAGCAAGAAAAGGAAGAGAGGTAGAATCAAATAAGATCACATTAGAAGTCCAGGAGCTACGAGTGAAGGTAAGTGCTCAAAAAGAAATGATAGAGAAGATTTTGCAAGAGAAAGAAGAATTGGAAGCAAATACTAGAGCATAAGACCAAAGGATGCAATCTTTACAAGAAGCTCTGGTTGAAGTGAAGCGACGCTCCGATCAAAGACAGATTTTGGCTGCAGAATATTATAATTCACTCAAGGAAGCAAACAAGAGAGCAAGGCATTTGGAGTTGAAAGCTCAAGAGCTAGAGCAAGAAAAGGAGCAATGGAGACTCGAAGCTCAGAGGCAACGACTGCAAAAAGAAGAAAGTGAAGGCGCGTGGCAATGAGCAACTCAAAATGAAAGGGCTCAAAAGGAAAATTGGATGAAGAAATATGAGGACATGTCTGACAGCTTGCAGTATTACACTACGTAACTAGTTAGTCGTTTTGATGAAGCAGACCTTCAGATTCACATGAATCCATTGCTAAGGCTACCATAAAAGATAGCCGAGTTTATGAAATATTGTCGAGGTCTTGCTAAAGGTCTTAGGAAGAAACAAACCAAATTGTTGATGTAATGTAGTTTATGTTACACTTTGAGGAGACTGAGACCTTGTGTTGATACCCAATTTTGTCCATAAATTAGTTGTTGATACCCAATTTTGTCCATAAATTTTTTTTATTACTTGATCATTGATTAATATTTTAGTGAAAAGATGCTTAATTGCAATGTTGTGATCACACCATTTTTTTTTCATTTTTATTTACTTCTATCCTACTTTTTCTTATTTGTGCAAAATAAAAAATTTTGTTGCTCATTTTCTCACCCCCACACACATTTTCTTTTTCTTCATTTCACTTCTCACGTCCCCACCCATGCCTCACTCCACTACACACACTACTTTCCACTCACTTGCACTCACCCACTTTGCACCCATCACGTCTAACCACTCGCACTCTTTTTTCAAATTGCACCCTCCACTCACGTATCACACACACTACACTTTCATTTTTTACTCCACTCAAGCACAACAACACAACCTCCACCATCTTCATTTCTTTTCAAAGCAACCATCACCTTCTACCACAATAAAACCGTACCCAACCTCTTCTACCAAGCTTCATCAACCTCTTCTACCAAGCTTCATCAACCTTCTTCTCACCTTCATCACCTTCAAACCTCCATCTTCTAACCCATCACCTCCATAATCACCATAACCAACCAAACCATCACCTTCAACCTTTCAAACTACAGCCATCATAAATCAATCCATCATCAACCTTCACTCACCTCCACCAGGACCTCTGACCCAAGCCTCCAGCCGCCGGCACCCCGCTGTAGCAAGCTCCGCGCGCCGCCCATCTCTCCCTTACGGCATCACCCTTCCAGAGGTTCTATCACCTTCTCTTTTGTTATTTTACTACTTGGTTTCTGGAACTTTCTTCAAGTGACTAATTTTGAATCAAAAATATGATAACAGAACAATGAGTGAGAGCTTATGGGCTGCAATATGCTACGAGCCCACTTTACTGGGTTGGTCTTTTTATTAGCAAGAATAGGATAATAATAATAATAAAAAGGAAAAATTGAAAATAAAAAGGTATTAGAGGAATGTTTAATTAGTGAGTTGTTTTTTTTTATTTTTGGACTAAAGCTAGATTTTTTTATTTATTATTATTTTTGGAGATTTATTCAAAAAAAAAAAAAAGAAAAAAAAAAGTTAAAAAATATAGAGACAAAAGACATAGGATAAGATGATAATATAAAAATATAAAAAATGTCAAAAAATAAAAAAAAAAAATAAAAAAAGGAAAAAATATAAAAATAAATAAAAGTGGAGAAAATGAACATCGTTGAGAACATAAAAAATAAAATTTGCTTTAAGTTGTTTCGTAGTGCTTATATTTAATCATGTTAGTTCTTACTTATTTGACTAAAAAAATTGTATTTTATTTATTCGTCTTTTTGCACTCCTTTTGAAAAAAAAAAAACTAAAATTAAAAATATAAAAAATAAAAAAAATAAAAAATATCTTTTAATAAATATAATGACCAATGATGATGATTGAATAACGGATGCTATCTTCAATGTCGTTTGGATCATAAGGGTTTATTGAGTAGCCAGGTGCTACCTTGAATCCTGTGCAAGTTTTTTTTAAAAAAATATATAAAATCTCTTTTCAAATTTTTTTTTCCTTAATTAAAATCAATCAACTCAGACTTATTTTATAAAGAACTACGTGACTTTGAGTTCCTCATTGCACCCGAGGATACGTAGGAGCAGGATTTCTATTCTGTCAAGCCGAAAAAATAAATTTTCATAATTTAGTTATTTCTCTTTTCTTTCCTTAAAAAAAATAAAAATAAATAAAATAAAATAGTTACAAAGTCTTTTCAAAAAGGGGTAAAATAAATAAATTTGATATTATTAAAATTTGCACAATTGACTTAAGGTACCGTTCTTGGAACGGGCAGTGTAGGGTGCTAACACCTTCCCTACCTGTAATCGACTCCCGAACCCAAACTCATTTTCCAAAAGACCAGTTTTGCCTATTTTAAGGATTGTTCTAATGTTTTCCCAATTAAAATAAACATTGGTGGCGACTCCATTGATTTTCAAAATACCAATCATTTTTCGGTCGTCCCGTCGCGATCCCGGTTGCGACACCTTGTATTGATTAATTTTGGAATGAAATGAATGACTAGTTGTAGTGTTTTGCTTTGAATGTTAATGTTACTGCTTTTCATTCAGGCACTATTCATTGAGGGGTGAATTCCCCCTTGAATAGGTTGTCAACCGTGCTTTCGCCCTGAGACAATTTGTCCTTTAGCGAAAATACAGGAATCTTGGTATTTGGCAAAAGAATGATTGCATTGTTTGAAGGTGGCACCATTAGTGAACTCGCTAATGTTAAATCGGGGATCCTGCCTTGCTATTGAATGACCATGCGAGTCTTTCCACAATCGCCAAGCATCCTCACAATAGTGTTAACTTCTTTTTTTCCTTTTTCTTTATTTAATGTGCTTTTGCTTTAATAAATCAATTTGGTTCAGGAATCATTGTGCGGCCTAGGAAAGAAGAGACCAATCTAACCCAAGTCCACAATACCAGATCTCAGACCAGAATGGCTGCTGATAATTCCGAGACAGGAAGAAACTTGAGTAGGGAGGTCGATGAAATGACAGGGAGAATAAATGAGGTGTCAGAGAACCAAGCGAGGTTGGAAGCGATATTGCAAGATATAAGGGAGTCTCTCCACTTAATTAGTGGAAATAGAAATACAAATGGGATTGAAACGTATACAAACGTGCCATCAGTAACTGCTTCGATCTTTTCGGCCATAACCTCAAGCATCGCTGCAAGAATCCACGAGCAACCACCTCAAACAACATCAATAGTCATGCCCATCGGGGAGGGGTATCGCGCTTTGGAAGGCGCTCATAATGAAATCCCTAGTTATACCGGCCCTACTTGGGAACCACCTCATGTGTCTATTCCGGGACACGTGACAATGCCTTATTCTGGGAATAGCCACGTCATAACTGAGAAGGATAAGATGAAAGAAGATTGGATGGAGAAAATGGAGGAACAGATCAAGGCGATAAAGGGCCCCAATGCTTATGGACCCCTAAGGATAGAGGAGCTGTGTCCTACCACGGATGTAGTAATCCCCAAAGACTTCAAGATTCTCGATTTTATGAAGTACGATGGGAGCGGCAACCCTCGTTTCCATTTGATTAGTTATGGGACTAAGATGGCTGTTTGGTCCAAGGATGATAAGTTCCTTATCAGTTTCTTCCATGAGAGTCTTACAGGTCCCACCCTAGAGTGGTATCTTCAGTTAGATTGCTCAAGGATCTCGCGTTGGATGGAATTGGCTGACCTATTTATGGACCAGTACAAATTCAATCTGGATGTAGCCCTAACCCAGAAACAGTTGAGTTCGATGCAAAAAGGCAATGAGGAACCTTTCAAGCAATATGCACAGAGGTGGAGAGCCTTGACGGCTTAAGTCCAGCCCCCATTAATTTTGTCTGAGATGTGTTCATATTTCTTAGGGACCTTAGGAAATCCTTTTATTAGGGCGATGGCTGGTGCAACATATAAGGATTTTACAGATTTGATAACTGCTGGAGAAAGAATTGAAAGCTTGGTCAAAGCTGGGAAATTGCTGATAAGTAGCACAGAGAATACTACTTTCAAGAGGGGATTCCAGCCGAAGAAAAAAGAACCTGAGGTGAATTATGTCCAACGCCAACAAAATTTCAAACCTCGATATAGCCCAAGTCATGAGCCACCATGCAACCCTAACCCTCATTTTTCATACCAAACACCTCCACTGCCTTATTGTCCACCCCACCAAATTATACGGCTACAAACATCACTCCAACACCACAATTCCAAATTAACAATGTTCCCACGCCGCAGCCATATACACCAACTCGCCCAACCTATACCCGATACCCACCTACACCTAATTATCCAAACCACCCACAACCTCGGCCGAACCTCCAAAATCAAAGCCGCTTTCATCCCCAAAACCTTCCCCCTTTTCCAAGGTTGTCCATTCCGAATGCAGACCTATTCCAAAGATTGTTTGATGCTCACCTTATTTCGAGAATTTCTGTGCGTCTCTTGGAACCACCATTTCCGTCATGGTACAACCCGAATTCAACCTGCAAGTATCACATGGATATCCTAGGACATTCAATTGAAGATTGTGAGTCTTTTAAGACTGCAGTAAGGAAGTTAATTGCCTATGGGAAGCTTGATATCCAAGAAGAGGCTGGACCCAGTATCGTTAACAACCCAATTCCTAATCATGGTGAAAGGAATGTGGTGAATGCTTTAGAGGTGGAAGGATCATCCATAAGAAAGGTCATGAGTTTATGTACATCGATGGCAAGAATATTCAAAGGGTTGAAGAAAGCTGGCTACAGTGTCACTGCACCAGCCACCACGATGAAAGAAGAGAAAAAATATGATGAAGAATCAAATTGTGCTTATCATTGTGGGGGAATGGGACATGATATTGAGAATTGTTGGGACTTCAAGGTTCGAGTCCAAGGATTACTCACTTTGGGAGTAATACATGCAAAACAAGGGTTAACCTCTTTCAAAGAGGTTAATGTGGTCGAACGCTTTGTGCTCAAGATGCCACCTCTCAACCAAGTCTCGACATCAGATAAAGTAGTGGTAACAATCAAGAAGCCAGTGCCATTTATTTATAATGACACTCATTCAGTGCCATGGAATTACGAAACCAAGGTAGAAACAAAGGGAGTAGGGGAAGAGACGTCGAAGGCTCGAATTGCTGAAGTACACAAGGATGAGGAGTTGGTAACGAACATAGTCAGGGTAAGGGGAATTACAAGGAGTGGGCGATGCTATGGCCCAGGAGAGTTAGAAAAAGGGAAAATTGTTAAAGAAAGAAGTAAAGAGGAAATGTCAAAAGAAGAGGAGAGAGAGAAGGAAGGTGAAGAAGAGTTCCTGAAGGTAATGAAACAAAACGAATATAATGTGATGGAACAACTAAAAAAGACTCGGGCAAGGATATCTCTTTTGTCACTCATCTTGACATCCAAGATGCATCAGAAAGCGTTATTGAAAATTCTGAATGAAGCCTATGTGAAACCCGATGTTACCCCCCGAAAATGTTGTTAACCTGGTGGACCCTGTGAAATGCGTTAACATGATCACATTCACTGATGAAGAGATCATTTCTTAATCTGAGAAGAAGCCACGAGCCTTTGATGGAAAGAGGAGAGGCATTATGGGAGAGATGATGCTGCCACTAGAGATTGGTCCAAGTAATTTTCAAGTGCTGTTTCAAGTCATGGATATTAAGCCTGGCTACACCATGCTACTGGGGAGACCATGGATCCATACCGCTGGTGCTGTTCCTTCCACCCTGTATCAAAGTGTTAAATATATTGAGAATGGGTCGGTCATCACCATACATGGAGAGGAAGAAATTATGCTGTCAAAATTAGTTTCAGTGCTATATGTGGAGAGTACAGAAAAAGAAGAGGAGAATCTGTGGCACAGTTTCAAAGTAGTTGAAACTGGACTTGATAAAGATGAATCTCTTAGACCAAGTGTAAATCAGGTGGTGGCCCGGATCATGGCTAGTAGTGGATACCAGGAAGGAAATGGTTTAGGCTTAAAGCTGCAAGGTACTCGGTTGCCAGTGTCATTCTCAGGAAAGTCAGACAAGTTTGAGATAGGGTACGAAGCATCTCTGGAGGAGCATATGAGGAGCATGACTCTTGGAAAAAAGAGTGGCAAAGGCAAAACGAAGCATATTCCCCACCTGAGGGAAACAGTCCCAGCACCGGCCAAGGTGATCATGCCTGACGAGGTCATTCACCCCCAATACTGCCTCACTATCAATGCATTGCATGAAGAGAGCCAAGAAGAGCACAAGGCAATCCGTCCTTTTGCTGATGAGGAGCCGCTGAAGAACTAGAAATCTGAACCAATTATTGATGTGATTGTCTCAAAGTAATTGTCTAGTCATATTGTGTTGAGCAGATGTTGAAGTTATTTTGAGCTTATGGTTTATGTTATTTGAGACATTGATTAAATGAACTTGCATGAATATTCAGCATTTCTCTTCGTTGCACTTTCTGACTTATACTTTTGCATTTATCAATTTTCTTTTTACATTTCTGTACTATATCTTGTTCTTTCTTTGTCATTTCTACTCTATTCTGCTTTTCCAACTCCACACAAAATTGCTTTCCAGGGATTTGAGTTCCGTAGAAAGTTCGCTTCATGAAAGGAACTTTGACAACTCATCAATTGATTCCCCTGCAATGTTTAATGAAGAAGACCCTGGATCTGGAGAAGAGGAAGATGTTGTTGAAAATTTTTCAAAATTACTGGAGTATTCAGAGAAGGGATTTAACTTGAATGGCGAAGAAGTAGAGATGGTCAACATGGGGACAGAGGAAGAGAAAAAAGAATTGAAAGTAGTGGAAAACCCAAAGTTTGAAGAGATGATCACGCTATTCAAAGAGTATATGGATATTTTTGCTTGGTCTTATCGGGATATGCCTGGGTTAGATCCAGAGATAGCATCGTATAAAATCCCACTATACTCGAATATTGAGGCAAAGAAGCAAAAGTTAAGGAGGATGCACCCTGAAATGTCCCTAAAGATCAAGGAAGAGGTGACTAAGCACTTGGAAGCAGGATTTGTGGAAGTATCAAGGCACCCAGAGTGGGTAGCCAATATTGTGCCAGTGCCTAAGAAGGATGGAAAAGTCAGAATGTGTGTGGGTTATAGAGATCTGAATAAGGCCAGCCCGAAGGATGATTTTCCACTCCCTCACATCAATGTTCTGGTTGATAACACTGCTAAGAATCATAGGTTCTCATTCATGGATGGATACTCAGGGTACAATCAAATTCCCATGGATGTCAGTGACAAAGAAACGACCACTTTCATTACTCCTTGGGGAACGTTTTGTTACACGGTGATGCCGTTTGGATTAAGGAATGCTGGGGCTACTTACCAACGCGCTATGGTGGCACTGTTTCATGACATGATGCACAAAGAGATTGAGGTGTACGTGGATAATATAGTGGCCAAGTCTAAAGAAAGAAAAAGTCATGTGGCGGTTCTACGTAAGCTATTTGAAAGACTCAGAAAGTACAAGTTGAGGTTGAATCCTGCTAAATGTGTTTTTGGAGCATCTATTGGGAAATTACTTGGATTCATTGTTAGCAGAGAAGGAATAAAGGTGGATCCAGATAAAGCGAAAGCAATACAAGAGATGTCTGCCCCTAAGACGGAGCGTGAAGTGCGAAGTTTTCTCGGGAGACTCAATTACATTGCTAGATTCATTGCTAACTTAACCAGCACCTGTAAGCCTATATTCAAGTTGTTAAAGAAGTATCAACCAGGCAAATGGGATGGAGAATGTCAGGAAGCTTTTGACAAGATAAAGGTTTATTTAATGAATCCTCCTATTTTGGTACCCCCTATGCCCGGTCGCCCTTTAATTTTGTACCTAACTGTATTACCAACCTCGATGGGGGCAATGTTGGGACAACACGATGAATCGAAAAGGAAGGAGTAAGCAATTTATTATCTGAGTAAGAAGTTTAACGACTGTGAAGCTCGTTACATGGCTATTGAGAAGACTTGTTGTGCGCTGGTATGGACCGCAAAACGACTACGACAGTATATGCTTTATTACACCACATAATTGATCTCCAAAATAGACCTTCTAAAGTATATATTTGAAAGTCCTCATGTTTCATTAAGGGTTTCAAAATGGCAAGTGATGCTATCAGAATTCGATATTAAGTACATGACTCAAAAATCCATCAAAGGAAGTACGATTGCTGATCATTTAGCTGAAAACCCTCTTGAGGGTGGACAACTAGTGACATCTGAGTTCCCTGATGGAGAAATACTGATGGCGGAAGAAGCGGAAGAAGAAGAAGAAGAAGAAGAAGAAGAAGAAGAAGAAGAACTTGTTTGGAAGATGTATTTTGATGGAGCGGTTAACATGCATGGTAGTGGCATAGGAGCCGTGGTTGTTTTACCAACTGGAAAATAATACACAGTCACTATCAAGCTAGATTTTGAGTGCACCAATAATGTTGCGAAGTATGAGGCCTGTGCTAATGGTTTACAAGTTGCAATTGACTTGGGGATCAAGCAGTTAAAAGTATTTGGAGACTCAACACTCATAATTTATCAGGTGAACGATGAATGACAAACCAAGGATCCGAAGTTGGTACCTTATCAAAAGTATTTGATCCAGTTGGTTGAGAAGTTTGAGGAGGTGACCTTCTCCCATTTGACCCGAGACAAGAATCAGTTTGCAGATGCCTTGGCCACTTTGGCTGTAATGACTAAGTTGGATATTCATAATAATGTCCAACCCATCCAAGTGAAGACGCACAGTGAGCCTGCGTATTGTGCTAATGTGGAAGGCGAGCCAGATGGTAAACCTTGGTATTATGATATTAAGTAGTATATTCAGTATAGAGAATACCCAACGGGGCAAGTGAGGTGAATAAGAAAACTATCCGCCGGTTGACAATGACTTTTTTCTTAAACGGAGAGGTTATGTACAAAAGAGGTCATGAAGGCACTTTACTTAGATGTGTAGATGCTCGTGAAGCTCATGTAATCATGACTGAGGTTTATGAAGGAATTTGTGGAACTCATGCCAATGGTCATATGATGGCTCGAAAAATTCTAAGGAGTGGTTATTATTAGTCTACTATGGAAACAAACTGCATAGACTATGTACGAAAGTGCCAAAAATGCCAGATGTATGCAGATCGAGTCAATACACCTCTTTTCCCTTTGCATAATTTAGTATCTTCATGGCCTTTCTCGATGTGGGGAATAGATGTCATCGGACCCATTAATCCCAAAGCTTCCAATGGTCATCGCTTCATCTTGGTGGCGATTGACTATTTCACTAAGTGGGTATAAACTTCCTCTTATGCCAGCATTACTCAAAAAGTTTTTCTGAGATTCCTCAAAAGGGATATTGTCTGTAGATATAGAATTCTAGAAAGGATAATCACAGATAATGGTACCAATCTCAATGGTGCTGAGATTAAAAAGTTCTGTGAAAATTTCAAAATCAAGTATCATAATTCAGCTCCCTACAGGCCTCAGATGAATGGTGCAGTTGAGGCAGCAAATAAGAATATCAAGAAAATTGTTGTTAAGATGGTAGTGAACTACAAAGACTGGCATGAAATGTTACCCTATGCTCTGCACGCATATCGTACCAATATACGATCAAGCACTGGGGCAACGTCTTTCTCTTTGGTGTATGGGATGAAGGCTGTCTCTCCAATAGAAATTGAGATCCCTTCTCTAAGGGTTTTGATGGAAGCAGAGTTAGAGGAATCTGTATGGGTGAAGACTCGGTATGAGCAATTGAATATGGTAGAAGAGAAGAGATTGACATCTATTTGTCATGGGCAATTGTATCAAAGCAGAATGGCCAGAGCCTTTAACAAGAAAGTTCATCCCAGGGAATTCTGTTCAAGGGATTTGGTTTTGAAAAAGATTCTCCCTAACCAAGAGGATGTTAGAGGAAAATAGGCTCCGAATTATGAAGGCCTGTATATAGTCAAGCAGGTATTTTCAGGAGGAGCGTTAATTTTACAGAATATGGATGGAGAAAAATTGCCAAGACCCGTGAATACTGATGTTGTCAAGAGATTCTATGCCTAAAATAAAAAATAATAATAAATAAATAAACAAAAAAAAGCTTGTTAGGTTGAAAATCCGAAAGGGCGGCCTAAGCAAAAGTTAGAGCAATTGAAAAACGAAAAAGAAAAAAAAGTTAGTTAGGCTGAAAACCTGAAAAGGTGGTCTAAGCAAAAGTTAGGAAAAATGAATTGGAAAAATCTCAAAGAAGATGGGCCTGAAGCTCTTCGAGGGATTCACCAAACTAGGGCAATTTTTGATGTGCGTCTAATCAGTTACACAGGGTGGTAAGTCGTTTGCATTGAATTGGCCATACTGGGGCAAAATTTTTGAGGAATTAAAGAGGATTCGTGTTGAAGGAGGTATCAGCAGAGGCAACGGTTGAGTTGTCAAGCATTTGTAGTGAATCAATTGAATGAGGAACAAGAAATCAATACTGGGGCAAATTTTTTATTTTTCTTGTAACCTTTCTTTTGTCTTTCAAGTACGTGTCTTGTCAAAAGTTCATGTGCAATTACATTACCAAAATAATAAAGGGAAGTTTGTTCATTCAACAAATTTTTGTCCATTCATGAATGCATGTTTACTCATTAATTTATGTCTCAAATAAAATAAACTTAAGGTCCAAAATTTGATCTGACAATTTTGCAGTAATCCATCAATGATTAATTTAGATTAAAGGATCTCAGTAATTCAAGATACAGGTTGTGATGTGTTGCCAAGAAGAACAAGGTGGTCAGAAAAATGAAAAGAGGAAATAAGAAAATCTAGGGGATTCCTAGGAAACAAAAGAATCTGATGAAAAAATACGTGGACAAAGGGTTTGATTGGTCAAAGATTTCCAGGATCGCCGTTGGTAAAGATGACTTTGAATAAATAAATGAAAAAATGAAGAAAAGGAACAACAAGAGAGAAAAGAAAATTTAAGTCCTTACATTTTAAATTTCTATTGAGCGCATCGGCTCCATGCATTTTATTTTCTGTTGAGCGCATCGGCTCTATGCATTTTAATTTCTGTTGAGTGCATCGGCTCCACGCATTTCTAAATTTCTGCTTTGAGCGCATCGGCTCCATGCATTTCAATTTCTATTGAGCACATCAACTCCTTGCATTTTAAATTTCTGTTGAGCGCATCGGCTCCATGCATTTTAATTCCTGTCAATTCTTTGAGCGCATCAGCTCCATCCATTTTAATTTATGTTAATTCTTTTGAGTACATCGGCTCCTTGCATGTTAAGTCTCTGTTAATTCTTTTGGGCGTATCGGCTTTATGCATTTCAATTTCTTGCCTTGTTTTGCATTGCCAGACAAAATTGAAATTCATATCTTTACTCATTTCTTACGATGATAATTTGAAAAACTACGGTTATTCCTATTATCTAGTAAGAAACAAGTAAAGAGGGCCCACTGTGAACACCTAATTTTGACCGGACTTTTAAAAAAAAAAAGAAAAAGGCAAAAAATGAAAATAAAAAATAAAAAAAAGAGAAAGAAAAAGAAAAAAAAACAACAAAAGAAAAAATAAAGAAGCAAAAAAAAAATTAATTAAAAATTATGGTCCATTTTCCTAGCCTTTTTCTTAGCCCAAACAATAAGTCCACCTTAGCTTTAAAAAAAAAGAGAGAAGAAAACAAAAAAACAAAATAAAATAAGGAAAAAAAAGAGGATGCTGCTTGATTTATTTTTAGAAGGAAACAAATGTTCTTTTCCTACTCTATCTCCTTTTTCTTTTTTTGGCCATGCACTACCCATGCACCACCATCACACACTGCAACACAGATATTGCACAGGGAGACAATGTTGCTTTTGGCTCTTCACTCACCCACAATCATTGCTCTGTAGACACCCTTTTGCAGGCTCATTTTTTTTTTCACTCCCACACACTCACGCAGAGCACAATGGCATAAGGGGGGTTCTGATTTTTTTTCTGTTTTTATTCTAAAAAACATATCACACTTTGGACGGGCTCAGGTAGAGCACGGGGGGAGTTTTTTTTTTCTTGATTTCTCTTCATCCATAATGATCTTCTAGAATATACCCTTCAACCTTTCACTCCCACCGGCTCACTAGCTACACACACTCACCCTCACATTTTGAACTAACTCTAACTCCCTCATAGGCACTCACGTAGGGCATATAGGGGGGAGGACCCTTCCATTTTTCATAAGGCTATCCTTCACCATCTTCACTTTTCACTACATTGTCCATCAAGCCACCATAGCCACCATCCTACTCCAAGCTTCCATACCCATTTCACCATAGCTACCTATTCTATCTTCAAACACCACCCTTGCACCACCCTACAACCCTCACCACCTTGCTTCACCACCGTGACCACCAACCACCAACCACCATTTCCATTCACCCTTCACTCACTCCCCCACCATTCTCACGTAGAAACACAAGACACCACCTTGCCTCATCCCCACCGAGTTGACTCACCACCCACCTTCAAGCTCACCCTTCACTCTCTCATCCACACCCACACCCACACCAAGCTCTACCACCATTTCACCAACCACGTGAAACTCACCACCTTTCGGCTTCCAACGTCCAACAGCCCACGTCACACAGCAACTCCTCCACGTCCAGCAAAGACCACCGTCCAAAGAAGACCACCCCACTGCTAGCCAGTCCGATCCGCTCCACACTGAGTGCGACCCGTATCCAGCATTGTGCACGATCCAGATCTCCTCCCCTGGTGTGTTGGCTGCCAATGTTTACAAAACTCTCTGTTACTTTTATTTTTATCATCTTTTCCCATTCTTCTTTATTCTGTTGCTTTACGTTTTTTTTTCTTTATTTAGTATTTCCTTTTTTAGTTTTCTCCTACTGCATGAGTTTGTGGAGTTGGGCTGCAGAATATTATCAGCCCACATTACGTGGGTTAGTTCATTTGAAATAAAAAAAAATAAGTAATAAACAAAAAGAAAAAAGTTTTGGTTGGTTTGGTGTTAGTTTTTTTAGCAAAAGAAAAATAATAACGACAATAAAAAATAGCAAAGAGTGTATTTTGAGTTCAGTAATTTTTACTTGAATTTATTCCTATTTTGGTAGTGTTTTTTTTATTTGATAATATGTTTTATATTGTGTCTTGTGATTGATGAGAAGTTAAAAATAAAAATAAAAAAATATGAAGAGTGTTAGAAAAGTAAAAATAAATGTTGTTTTGGGTTATTTGATCTGTGATGCTTATTTTAATTTTGTTTGTTTTATTTAGTTATTTATTTTGGCTCATAGAAATCTTGTGTTTGTCTTTGTACCTTTCTTTTTTTTAAAAAAATATATAAAAGAATATATAAAACAAAAAAATAAAAAAGAATATATAAAAAAAAATTCAGAAAATAAAAAAATTAAAATCAATGCAATGACCAATGATGATGATTGAATAACGGATGCTATCTTCAATGTCATTTGGATCTTAAGGGTTTATTGAGTAACGTAGTACTAACTTGAACCCCGTGCAAGTATGGGTTTGTTTTCAAAAATAAAATCCCTTCTCAAAAGTATTTTCCTTAATTAAAGACAATCAACTCACACTTATTTTCTACAGAACTACGTAACTTTGAATTCCTCATTGCACCTGAGGGTACGTAGGAGCATAATTTTCATTCTGTCAAGCCAAAATTAAATTTTCATAATTAAGTTTTCTTTTCATTATTTTTTCCTAAAAAAATAAAAATAAAAATAATTACAATGCTTTTAAAAGGGATAAAATAAATAAATTTGAGATTATCAAGTTTTTTGCACAACTGACTTAAGGTACCGTCTCATGACGGGTGTGATAAGGGTGCTGTGGGATTAAGTTTCCACCCTTCCCTATCCATAACCGACTCCCGAATCCGATCTGGTTTTCATAGACTATTTTCTAATAAAGGTTTTCTAATTTTTTCTATTTTAAATAAAATTGGTGGTGACTCCATTTTCACATTTTTTAAAATCACGCGAGCTGCTATTTCACTGCGATCCCGGTCGCGACAGTCGTGCCCTATCACTAGTTTCTCCACCCTTATGACGTCTCTGTCACCCTTCGAAACTGTTCCTCCAACGATTAACAGAATCGAGCTTTGCAATCAACACGCTCAAGTGGTCACTGCTCATCCCTACTTCTTTTCCCACACGCCTCTTCTCCATTACACTTGTGCCCCAAATCCAACAACATCACCTCTGACATCACTGTTCTTTTTTCCATGTCCTATCATTAGTTTCTCCACCTCTATGACATCTTCGTCAGCCTCCGAAATTGTTCCTCCAATGACTAGTGGAATCGAGCTTAGCAATCAACGTGCTTAAGTGGTCATTGCTCATCCCTTTTGTGAAGCTCCTGCCCTCGATGCTAATGGACTAAAGGTTGATAATGGTGCTCCTACCAGTTTGGACTCCAATAATAAGATTTTGCTTTTATTAATTTTAGGCTATGTTTTCTTATTCTACAAGAACTGAAATCAAGAAGCCTTGTTTTAGCTACCTTACTTTTTGCATTCTAAGTGTTTGATAGATTGTCTTAGTGGCCTTGTTTTACCATTTTGTGAGGCTTTTGTTTTATGTGATTTTTTTTTATATATATATTTCACTAGAATGTCCAATTTTTTTAAGTATTATCTACTTGCTAATTGCTTTGTTTATAGAATATTAACTCAAGAATATAAGTATTAAATGTATTAATATTTAATATATTTTCTTTGTTCTAGTGAAATTGATGGATAACACTGAGCGTGAAGTTACTGAGAAAGATTTAATCTCATATGTTGGCATGGAGTTTGAGGCAAAAGATCATGCATATAGGTTTTATAATATGTATGTTGACTTCATTGGTTTTAGCGTTAGAAAAGACTAGAGGAATAAAAGCAAGTTAGATAAGGAGACTATGATATCTCAAAGATTTGTTTGTTTTAAAGAAGGCTTCAAAAAGAACAAGGATTATTAAGGGAAAATGACCTGCAAAGATATCAGAATTGGATGTCTAGCACAAATGGTCATTGGTCGACAATCAGATAAAAAATATGTTGTTACATCTTTTGTAAAAGAACATAACCATAAGCTTGCAACCTTACGAAGTAAGCATAAATTATCATCTGATGAGTGTATGAAAGTACTATATAAATATTTTATTATTGAACTAAAATACTAAAATGTGAATAAAATTATTAGAATTAATGTATATTTTTAAATTAAATTTCTATTTATATTAAAATATTCTTAAACAAATTTTTATATTTAATTTCATAATTTATAAGGAATAATTCAAAATCCAACCAAATTTAAAGAGAAGAGAGTAATAATAATTGGAGCCAATTGATTTTGGAGTTGGTCCATGGCTTGTTGTTGAGAGCCCACATTCAGATTCAAATGAAAACAAGTAAGAAGCCCATTATTTGAAGCAAGCAAGCCACTGTCTAACAAGGCAACAAAGTCCACATAATTAACTCTGTAGCATTTGTTGAGGGTGAGGAATTGATAAAAGGAAAAGTATCATTTTATCACGTATAGTGTCTACATTTATTTCAAAATCAAGTATTATTTATAGGATTTATTTATGAATAGTATCAAATCATGTTTTTATTTTTTTTGTATATGTCTATTAACTAACTTCTCTACGTAGTTAACTACTTTTTTTGTTTTTCATTAATCAACTTATTTCACGAGTAATAAAATTTTATGTCATTAACTAATTTTTGTAGGTCATTAATCATATTTTTGTTATTCATTAATTAACTTTATTTCTATATTCGTGAAAAAAGTTAATTAATGAAGAATAAAAAAGTAGTTAATTACATATAAAAGTTGGTTAATGACATAAGATTTTACCACATAGTTTTTATGCTCATAAAATAAGTTGGTTAATGAAGAATAAAAAAGTGGTTAACAACGTAAAGAAGTTAATTAATGAATATATACTAAAAATAAAAAATAAAAATATAATTTAATACTATTCACAGATAAATCTCATGAATAATATCTAATATTAAAATAGGTGTAGATACTGTACGCGGTAAGAAAATCACGCTTGTTGATAAAAACAGAAGAAGCAGCAATTGGAATTGGGGTTGCGCCGTACAATAAGTAAAATAGGAATTGAAGAAAAAAAAATAGGAGCACGCCGTTCAAGAAGGAGAAAAGAAACAGATTTGAGACGTGACGCTGCTCAAGGACGTGACAAGCTGCACTCGATATATATATAAAATAAAGAGTATTAATAGGATAATTTTATTATATTTTAATTTTATTATGTCTTATTAAATTTTTTATATTAAGAAGATGATAAAATTTTAATTATTTTAGTATTATTATGTTGAATTATTTTTATTTAATTTTAAAATTTAATATTTATTGATTCTATTTTTTTATCAGATTATATGAATTAATTTTAAGATGAGTTCAGTTATATTTTTCTTATACTTTATAATTTATTTGTATTATATGAATGTTAGTGATAATTGTTGGATATCAATTATGATTTTTTATTAGGGATACATTTGATGATTTGATAATTTACTATTAATTATGAAACTTTTATTATACACTTAATTATTATTTTTAGTGCTTTATTGATAGATCTTCCATGATCACATGCTTGCAGCTAAATGTTCATGACTAAAATTATTTGGATATAATAATTTGACATAATTAATGTTAAAATTAATTTTGGTGGATTCTGAAATTTAGTTATCCTACATCTAGTAGAAACCCATTTTATTTATTTTACTTTACTTTAATTTGCATTCAAAATAAATCTTTATTTACAATTAATCATTTAATATTTTTCTTTAGTTTCTTTGTTCATTTACCTATTCTTTTAATTTGTCTCCATGTGAAATCGACACTCCAAAGTTGTGCTACAATTACCGTGTTATTCTTTGGGCGTAATCAAATTTTGGCGCCATTGCCAAGGTAACAGTTAAAAAATATCAAATTTTTCTTTTCAGCAGTTTGTAAAGGCGGTAACTTCGTTCTCTCTTTTATCTTGCTGCATCTTTATTTTATTTTCCTTTCTTTTTGCAGTTTTTTTTAATTTTTTTTAGTGTTACATTTTTCTCTACCTTTCATGAAAGCGAACACTGTAACGACCCCAATTTCGATAGCTATAGTATAATCGTCATCATACTACAGTCACCAAAATTTAGGCTAGCTACTGACAACAATGCATTTCAAAAAGTTGACAAGGTACATATATAGAAAATACAAGCCTTGATATGAAATATATTTATATTTATTCGAATCCAAAATATAACATCAGCTTAATGAAGATACACTTTCACAATTCATGCATAAAGTAACATACAACAATGTTAAACATAAGTTTACATAGAGTAACTACCATATAAAAGTTTGACCTCTCTCAAAATCAAACACCTGAAGAGAAGGGTCTTGCATTTGATCCTCCCCCAAGTCTCCAACAGATGAGCCTCCCCCTGAGACCTGTCATGATGGATAGAAGCCTGAATAGGCGATACAACCGAAATCTCTCTATGAAAGAGGTAACGATCATCCCACAACTCCCCAATAGGTATAGGGAACTCCACATGCATAAAAGCACGAAGGGTGCTCGTGGTAGCCCCAGGATAAGTACCACTCTGAATTAGGGTCACATCCCCTATATACATAAAAGGCTCCGCATCTTGGTCGGTATGCTAGGCATCTATGCCCCCGTGGAATTGTATCCACATGCAATGGAAGAAAGCTTGTCCAGATGCCATCATAAAGAGACAAAAGTCGACCTCAAACTAAACTAAGCGAATCCAACTCGTTCTCTTCACAGTCTTTATCCAAACATAAGCATAAGACCGAGTAATACAACAAAGAGGTGAGACATCCTACTTTCAATACCAATTATGACAGTAAAGAAACAGAATGGTGCAAGATGCCCATGTAACATAGCAGGAATAATAATCAACATCAAGATCCACATAGTAAACAACTTAACAATTACAAACAGCTATAACATCAAATAAACAACAATTTCATCATCATATAAATAAAGGCTAAATAATATGTTGACTTTCTATGCACATGCACATGGTACCACAAATCCTACTCCATGGAGCTATACTAAATTTCAGAGATGAACGCTCTAGAGGATCTACTAACCTCACAGACAGTCTACACCGAACCACAAAAGGAATAGTATTTGTCGGGCCATCCTCAGTGCGTTGCAACGATTCTTCATGGCCAGAATCACAGATGCATATATATAAAGATGAATCACCTTGCCCTGATGCCCCTAGATCCTTCCATTGGATCACACTATTCGATTCTCGTTCAACTCCTAGGCTCAAACAGCCTTTTAACAGTCATCGACTGAGCAATTGTTTAATGCATGTTGACTCAATGCATGCCATTTCATATAATCATTGATAACTTGATTTCTTCACAATTCAATGCCATAAAGGGCTCAATCCATATTAATCAATTCTTGGTCCCACATATGGACCCACCAAAACACATCATCAAGTTTTCAAGAATAATACATAGTTGTTAAAATTCAATTCAAAGTTACGTTTTCATTTCAAGACTTTTATCAATAAGCCTCTCAAGAGGAATTCTCTTGTAATTTTCATTCAATCTTTATTTCTCTTAATTAGTCAAGTTCTTTACTTTAATTAGTTATGCTTAATTAGGAAATTATTCTAAGGTTCACTAAATCTCACATACTCTTGTTCTTTCGTTAAGTTCAAACTTACCCTAGATCATCAAGTGACTTTCTTTCTTTCATTCTTTCTATATATTATGAATTCGTATTATTTTTAAGTTACCTAATCACCTAAGCCTTAGCTTGATACACAAATTTCTAGCTAACAAGGCCCTTGAGGTTGTGACCTCCCAATGGCATGAATCCAACCAACTGACCTCCCAATGGTATGAATTCAATCAATTTTTCCACCACATTGTTAGTTACTTCCATTTAATTACTTAAGTTCCAAGGTTGCTTACAAATTTAAGTCTTGGATCCCAAAAATACCCTAGAGCCTATGAGCCTCCCAAAAGGGGTAAGAATCCAAAGTTTTTCATTGCATTAATTTACTCTTTAACTCTTAATCACCTAAGTTTCAATTTTTTACAAAAACTACACCTTGAACACCCAAAAATTTGGCCTCTTGACCGTGAATCCAAAGGGTAAAGAACCCTAAAATTTTTTCATATAACAATCCAAGCAATCCAATATATTTTTCATAGTCATCAAGACACACAATGACAATCAATAAATCATACAAGTCAAAAAGCAACAAAAACATAAAGAACATCACCACCAAGAGAACAATCCTACATGGATTCCTCATCAACAACATCAAAACGTTTTCTCACTACCAAGATAGGTTGAAAAGGATTATCTCCCTCTTACCTATGGAAGACAACTCAAGAAAGCAAGCCTCTTGGTCCTCTCTTTGAAATTTCCTCCACAATCTCCAAGAAACCCTAGAATGAGCAAACTTTCACATTCATAAACCAAAGCTTGAAAAGAGGAGTCCTTGGTCACAAAGGTGGCCAAGGAACACAAAAAAAAAAAAGAGAAGAAAAAATAGAAAAATTCATGAATTTTACCTTGAAGTTTCAAAGCTTAGAGCTTTAATGATGGATGATGGAAATAGAAGATTTAAGAGGTGACCACCAAAGAGGAAAGTCTTAGGATGATGAGAGGAAATAAGAAATGAGATTGAATGGAGGAAACAAAACTTGGAGGGTGAGAATGGTGGAGTGGTCGTGAGGTTGGAGGGGAAGAGAGGAAGAGAGAAAACGAGAGGAAAGGAAAAGTGAAGGAAAAGTGGTCATAAACTTTTATGACCAAAGTGTACTTTATGTAAATGTATGAAACAAAAATGAGTGGCCACAAAGAGCCCTCAAAACTGTGTGGTGGGAAGGAGGAGAAAGAAAATGTGGCTTCTTGAAGAAGCCAATATGAAGGTGCAAGGAAGCTTCCTTCAAACTTCTCCAACAAGTCAAATTTTAGCTTTTTGAAAAGTTAAAGGTGATGTGACATAAAGTAGATTTTCTAGATAAGGTGATAAGGATTTTTGTTACAGGTTATTATCCAATAGATAAATATTACAGGTAATAAAAATCAGTATTTATTGTCCAACGGATAATAAATTGTACATTGATTTTTATTTATCAGATAAAAATCTAGAAAATATAAACTTCATAAACTGTGTTCGGCTTCGGGTTTAGTAAGATCTCCTATCGATATTTTCACAGTTCAAGGTTTGTTAGCCTCGGGAAAAATATTTTATTTTTTTAGCTCTGCTCAGTGCGCACGGAAAATGAAAAATATATTAAAATATTCAACATTTCCATAAAAATTCATAAAAATTCACAAAAATCACAAATATTATCAAATAACTATTTATTATGAAATTATCAATTTTCGGGGTGTTACAAACATGAAGATCAACCCACTAAGACCTTTCTGGATTACCTCCACCCTACACACACAACCACACTGTCATGCATCATGTTTCCAACTAATACTCCCCAATTGAATTTTAAAATAGAGATGATAAAGTTACTCCCTACTTTTCATGGATTAGAAAATAAAAATCCATATTTGCACATTAGGGAGTTTGAGAAAGTAGTTGCGACTTTTCATAGTCAAAATGTAACTAATGATGCTGTGAGACTTAAGTTCTTTTCTTTCTCTCTGAAGGATAGAGCTAAGAGTTGATATTATCGCTGAGATCACGATTTATTGGGTCTTGGAATGAGATGACTTAGATCTTCTTTAATAAACATTTTCCCTAACATAAGACCAACGCTTTAAAAAGGAAAATCTCCACATTTGTACAAAAGGACAATGAGACTTTGTATCATTCTTGAGAGAGACTTAAGGAATTGTTGAGTATGTGTCATCACCATGGGTATGAGAATTAATACTTAGTGAACTATTTTTTATGAGGGACTTACACCTAGAGAGCGCTAATTTATAGAGATTATGTGTAATGGTGAGTTCTTACTGAAAGATCTTGATGAGGCCATAGAATACCATAATGAGCTTGCTGAAAAAGTTCACACTTGGACTAGATCTAGTGCTACTAAGAGCACAAATAGGTCATGACCTGCAAGAAACCCAAATGGTGGTAGAATTTACCATATTAGAAAAGAGGATAACGTAAAGGTTAAGGTTAAGATGTTCACTATGGAGCTAGAAGTGTTAAAGAATAAAGGCTTAAGGCCAATACATGTGACTAATCATGAAGAGACTTTTAAACCATGTTTTGTGTGTGACGGGGTAGATTACCTCGCCCAAGAATGTCCCACATTTACTGAGATGAGAGTGATATACAAGAAAGAATGTAATGCCTTAAGTATGTACAAGAAGTCTTTTACACTTTTTTTCTGATACATATAATCTGGGGTAGCGTAATCATCCCAATTTCAGTTGAAAGTCTAAAACCAGCCATCTGCACAACCCCCTAGATCATATCCTACACCATATCATGCACCTTCACCTTTTGTGAATCCTTTAGAAGACACTTAGCATGCTTTTATTAAGGCACAGGGTAAGATTAACCAAAAGTTTGAATATTTGATTACGCAGGTTGTTGAAGAAAACAAGTAGATAAAGAGTCAAGCGTCCAAATTGATGAACTCCTTGAGTGTGAATGAGCGAGGTAAGTTCCCTTCTTAAGCTCAGTCCGCACCTCATGGTCAACACATGGTGCAAGAGAATTTGAAGGATATGAATGTCATTGTGACACGAAGTGGTATATCATTACATACCCCAACAACGAACAAATTAGAGGATGTGGAAAATAATCAAAATAGTAGTGATTTCGAGCTGCCCAAGGAACCTGAGGTGACAAAGGGTCCTATTAAGGTACCATTCCCACAAGTTTTAAAATCTATTACCAAGTGGCCTCAAACTCAAGAGGGGAGTGAATTGAGTTTATGAAATATTTTCACAAATCTTTCTCAAAGTACTTGTTTATCAAATTCTCGTTGAAGCTATTAATTGATTGAAGATAATAGATAAATGAGATTGAATACTTCACTCACAAATTAAACAAGACAACATGAATAACATTCAAGCAAGCATATAAAATAAATGTACAAATGTAAAGAGATGCGTTTTGAAGATCAAACACAAGGTTTATCCTGGTTCAGCCACCAATCCACTAGTGGCCTACGTCTAGTTCTCAAGTAATCACCTGAGATTTTTCACTATCTTTAAGCTTCAACAGGTGCTTGACAACCTTTATAAACTAGAGCACTCACCACACCTTGAGATACCTCACCCTTTGTGTTTGAGTCTCAAAATAGGGATACCTTACCCTTTATAACCTTTGAGAGATACCTCACTTTCTTTACAAATATGAGATATCTCACTCTTTTCTTTAGAGGGATACGCCACCCTCTTCACAAAGAATCAAAGTGTATATAAGATGAAACTCTCACAAGAGTAGATTACACAAATTAAAGCCCTATAATGCTTTTCAAGAATATCTCAAATATATACAAAAATAGAGCACAAATGATTCAAAGATTGATTCACGGATTATAGAGATTGAAAGATGTTTCTCAGTTGTTGGTTAGCCACAAATAATGCCCCAAGATGTGTATTTATAAGTTTCCAGATCAAAGGAGCCGTTGTGTGGCATTTATGGCAGCATTAAATGCATCTAATATAGTTGCTGGACAATGTAAAACCACTAGTAATCAATTACACAATCTCTGTAATTAATTATATGATTGTTTGAACGTGTTCTTGGCTTTCTGGGTAGGATGTAATCAATTACCAGACTTGTGTAATCGATTACATGGCCTCTGCCAGACTTGTAATCGATTACATGGCCTCTGCCAGACTTGTAATCGATTACATGGCCTCTGCCAGACTTGTAATCGATTACAGCCTCAGTGTTATCGATTACAAGGCTTTTTCCATGCTTGTAATCGATTACATAATCAATGTAATCAATTACAGGGCCTCTGTTTAGCGTGTAATCGATTACAACATATGTGCAATTAATTACCTTGTCCTTTGAACACATTTTTCAAGCCCAATTAGGTATCCAGACCATTTTTAACTTTGAGAAACTTGGATTTAACAAGATTTACATGTGATTAACAAAATCCATGATTGAAATCAACATTTCTTTAAACAATGAACTTTGAATTTGAAGTTGATTTAAAAATATCTTAAAAAATCATTTGAAGATAATTGAGATACCTTGAAAGCATTTTACATTGATATTCTAAGACCTATATCTAATATACCTCTTGGTTTCTTTCTTTTGATCTTGGTCTTCTCTTTTGAACTTGATCTTCATCTTGACTTTGTTATCATCAAAAAACCATTTGACATGCTTCAAGACATAAGCATTTGTAACACCCTCCCTAGGGCATCACATTTTCCGACTCCCGACTCATAATCTGAAAAGAAGTTCACACAAGTTTGAATTATAAAAATATGGTTTTAAAAATTTCTTTCTTTCTTACCGACACGTAAATTTACTGAAAATATTAGGTAATCATATTTCAATTACTCATTATTCAATATTGACACACAATTTAAAGAGAAATATAAATTGACAGACTCTTTTGTTCTTTCTTTTTCCACACAGTAGCAAACCCATTACGGTTCCTACTTAATAGCAGTGTAACACTAACGATGAAAACTTAACATACTTGTTCCTTCTCCGTATCAAACTTGATACATCGAACTCTACTCCTTGTCAACACTTGCTCCCCAACAAGTCATGAATGTCCACTCCTTATTGTTGTCCCTAATGTCGAATGTTCATCGGAATGTCCATCTTGAAGCATCGACATTTATTCTATGTCTGTTCCTTGTCCTCAAACATCTTTTCCGTTTCAACACCGTCTGCGCAAGGTCATTCTCTCGATGTTGTCTCCAAACGTAGAGGTATTTGTCACCCGCTATGTCTAAGACAACTCGTTCCTTCTACTGTATAATTTTAATAATACGAGACATAGCAAAAACAACATAACAAAGAGGTGAGATCACCTACACCAGTACCAACATGGCAGCACAGAGATAACACAAACAACAATATCATACAGTTATCATAATTACAATTATGTCATCATCATTATGGTTATCACACAGATACAATATTAAAATCATGCTATCAACATTAATCAACTATCATCATCCAATCATATATCAATTCAATTATCATAAACAACAATTATGATAATGCCTTCAGCATTATCATCATCATCATCCAAGTATTCAAAACAATTGTCATAGCCAATATTCCTCAATTAATATATCACACAGATATAAATGTTCAGTTTATGCATGTACACAAGACTCAATTTCCTACTCCATGGAGCTAAACTCAGGTCGGAGAAATGATCGAAAAGAATCTGTCGGTACCTCATGCCTCGACCACGTGCTATAATCCTCATTTTGATTTTTGCACATCTAGCATATACACGACAATCTTTATCAGATCTTGAATAAGAATAGTGTCTCGGTCAGGATCATCGGTGTGTCGCGTCGGTCTAACCTACGGTTACTGATGAGAGCGACTCACCGTCCATTGTAGGCAACCCGCACCCCGATGCCCCCAAGGTCAACCGGTGACCTACACTACGCATATCGCACCCACTCAAGAGGTGTGTTTCTCCTAGGCAATCAGCCATATCCCGGTCCTCATCGGACCATTCCAATGCATGTATAATGCACCAATTACCAATCACGGGTATAATACCAATCACAAGCTTCAACAAGAATCATCATCGTATTTTCAATAGTGAAATCATGCTATCACATTTTCATAGTTATAAAACACTTTCGCCGTGTTTTTTACAAAATGCACTTGCGCAACATTTCGTTACGTTTTCACAATTCAAAAATGTTTTTGTTACGTTTTCAAATATCGTAACACTTCATTACGTTTTCAAAATTCTAAACGCGTTTTGTTATATTTTCACAATACCGTAACAACACGTTACGTTTTCAAAATGCTGCAACTCTTCTGTTGCACTTTTAAATCACGTACTAATTTTTCAACGTTTTTCTTAAACACGTAAAAATATACGTTTATCAAATTCCATAATATTTTTCTACTGTTTCAAAATTACGTAACTTAAAAATCTTTCTTTTACGTCACGTGTCACGTAAATCAATTTCTTTCATTTTCAAAATATTTAAAACACTTTTCAAATCACATAATGATTTTTCGTTATTTTCACAATCACGTAAAAATATTCTATTGTTGTTCAATCACGTAGTGATTTTCAATGGTATTTCAAATCACGTAAAATATTTAAACATACACCAAATCATGTAGAAATATTAAAACATTTTTCAAGTCACGTAGGAATACTTAAACATTTTTCAAATCGCGTAGCTTAAAAATCACGTTTTTAAGATACGTAAAACGTTTTTCACCATAATTTCATTATTTTTCCCATACGCAAAACATTCTTTAATATTCCAAACGTCATTTTGAAAACTACGTAAAATATACCTCAATATTCTAAATATTATTTTGGACTTTCAAAAACTCAATATCATTTCCAATGTCATTTTTCACATTTTCTCTTTTAAGAAAACCTTTCCAAAATATATTTCACAAAATCACTCTCCAAAATCCCAAAGAATGATTCATATGTTAGAAGACGTTAAATTATTATATTTTTTTCATTTTTCCCAAATCAATTTTCTTTAAAACAAAATGAGGCTTAAAACAATTTGCAACCCTTTTTTTTATTTTCTTTTCATCTTTTTATGAAAGTTCATTTCCCAAGTGATAAAATACTCTGATTCCCTTTCCAAATTCTTGTATTAAATCAAATTACATTTCCACTTCAAAAATTAGTTTGTTTTATAAAACCAGGGCATTACAAGTTTTCGAAAATTGTAGTACTTGATTATTGAAACCATCAAATATTTTTCCTTCTCAATTGATATGGTTTTACACAAACAAAACCATTAAATTTTGTTTTTCAAAACCGTAAGACTTATGGTCATAAAACCAAACCCATTTGTTCAAATTCATTTTTCACTTTCTTTGCAAATTCTTTTTCACTTTCTTTGCAAATCCTCAAAATCAACATTGTTATTTTCATTTAGAACTCATGTTTAGAAAAATACTTAGGAACTTTGTACACAAAATAAATCAATAAAAATCTTTCTAAAATTGTGTTCATGTTCTCTTGAAAAACAAACCCTTTGTTTATTTTTCATATTCTTCAAATCAATCCAATTTTATTCTTTCATGAAAATATTAATTTGTAAACACCTATTTTGAGGTGTCTTGTTTGAAATTCACCATGTTCTAAGTACTCAAAAATCAATTCTTTTGTTCTTGAAATTTTTCAACATAAACCCTTATCAAGGGCATCAAAACCGTAGCTCTTCCTTGGCTATTGGAGCCAAAAATCAATTTCCTTTCCACCATCAAGTCATGGCATATACATATATATTTCATCATAAATAATATAAGCATACCATTAAAACCATAAAAGCATGTATAGCATATCAAGCATATCATCAAAGCTATAAAATCATGCAAAGCATATCAAGCATAGAAAATTAATCAAAGCTCATAAACACCCACAAATTAATTACATGACCATGGATATGAATCCTCACATGGATTCCACATCCATCAAATAAAATACCATCTCTCACCACCATGCTTGGTTGGTGAGATGGATCTCCCTCTTACCTCTTGAAGATCCTCCAAAGGTTCTTGATCTGCTTCTTTTTCTAAGTCCTTCACCACCAAGGGCTTCTCAAATACAAAATAAAACACACAAATAATTAATATACAAGACTTGAATAAGAAAACCATGGATTAGAATCATGGTTAGAACCTTGAAAATCAAAAGAAAAGTGAAGAGTACCAAATTTCACCATTAAAGCTTCAATCTTTAGCTTGAAGAATAAGGTTGAAGATGAATGATTTAGAGAAAATCTCCAACATGAAAGTTGCTTAGAATATCATGTAGATTCAAGATCTAAGGTTGGATGAAATTAAAAGAGATTGGATGGTGATTTTAGGGTAGATAACCGAATGGTTTCTCTTGAAGCACAAAGATGAAATTTTTGATTTTTGATAGAAACTTGAAGCTTGAATTTGAAGATCAAGATGAATGATTTTGGAAAAACTCATAACTAGAGATGTTCTTAGAATGATGTTTAGGTTTAGAAAATCAAGTTGGATGAAATTTTTGAGTGATGGAAGGTGCTCTTGGAGGGCTTGGCCAAAATCTAGAGAAGAAAGGAGATGGAGAGAAAATTTTCTAAGTTTCCTTCTTGAAAATGAATCAATGAAGACCAAGGAAGACAATAATGACTAAAGCATACAATTATGGTCTTCCAAACTCCTTCATGCAGCACCAAATTCGTAGTCCCCCCTTCTTGCATTCTTCTTGAGTGCAAAAAATCAAAAGTAAGCCATTATGATGTCTAACTTGACCAAGACATGCAAAAATGACATAAAGCTTGTCTCTTTGTCTTCTAAACACTCCAAAACCATCACCTTCTCTTCATAATGCATTCAATAAAGTTGTCTTCATTATTTGCTACCATTTGAAGCATTTCTAGCCATTGATTAATTCAATGGTTAGGATTTAGGTAGATTTTTAATTTTAGAAGACTAAATCTAGGCCATTGGATTTTTCTCCTTTAAATTCTAGTCATTGGATGTGTCTCCAAAATAAAGGGTCAAGATTGCTCCTTCTTACTTTTAATCCAAGGGTTATAATTAGTCTTTGTCACTTTTAGACTAAATCTTCACCATTAATTAAATTTACATCCAATGGTCATAAATGGTCCTTGTTACTTTACAAGACCAAATCTCCACCCTTGATTAATTCTAAATCCAATGGTTATAAATGGTCTTTGTCATTTTTCAAGACCAATTCTACATCTTTGATTACATCTATGGTTGATATCAAAGCCTTCCTAACTAAGCTTATTCTCACACCATTGATTAAATCAATGGTTATTATCCAAGCGCTTTATTAAGTTGGTTTCTTAACCTTTGATTAAATCAATGGTTAATATTCAAACTAAGTATTCTCATCCAAGGGTATAAATCAAGTCAAGCTCTCTTTGTTGACTACGAAGATAATATTTATTCTCAGTATCCTACAAATAATATTTTTCTTGTATTTTTATCATCCGATAATTAAATACGGTATAAAATACAATACAAGAAATTTTCTAAAAGCTGTTCCGGATTCAGGTTTAGTAAGATCCCCTGTCTCCGTCTAAACAGTACAAATTTTTCTATGCGTAGAAAAATTTTTGCTTTGCGGGACCCACCTGGGCCCACGTATGGCAACCTGGGCCCACATACCCCTCGTGGGGTCCACAAACCATAAAAATTTTAAAATCACACATAAAATCACAAAAATTAGAAAATTCACAAATATCAAATCAGATTACGTAAATTAATTACCTAACGGTAAAAATTAAATTACGTAAAGTTTTCCCAAACCTAGAAAATTTTTATTTTCCGACACGGAGTAAATCACTCAAAACAATCAAATACTGTTGTTGAATAATCAAATTAATTTTACTGGTAGCTAGAAATCACTAAAAACGGTGAAATTACATTAACTGTCAAAATTACTGTTTAAGAGATTGGAAATTTTGGGGTGTTACAGCATTCACATTCTCCCCCCTTTTTGATGATGACAAAATAAACATTGGAAAGAGGAGAAATATTTGCATTTATAAAAAGAGGAGAAATATTTACATTTATCTATTTATCAGAGATTTAAGTACAATTCTCCCCCCGTAATGTATGCATGAGATAGGATATGTGATTTTTCATGTAAAGGTGCAAAGCTCCCCCGTACACATGCAAACTCCCCTATACACATGCAACATATTTCACTAATTTCTCCCCCGTTGGCTGACTGCGGGATTAAAAGATGCAAACCCAAGTGCAGGTTGTCTCAAGTAATAAATTTCTCGGGAGTTCGAGGTCGATCCACAGGGAATTGATGAAGAAAAAATTAATTGAGGTAGGAAGAGGATTTGTCACAACACTAAAAGAAATAAAAGATGTTCACAAATGAATTTAAGAACTTGCTTGGGTTAGGAGATCCACTCTTGGTAATAAATTAAAGGCAAAATTATTTCTCTTTATAACTCAATTAAAATCCACATACAACCGAGGTTCCAATCGGAAAATATAGCATTCAAAGTTTAATTATATATGTAATTATATTATGATTCCTTTAATTATCTACCAACATTTGTAAATGAGTTCAAGCATTCACTGTGCCAATCCTATTGTCTACAATAAATCAAGATCTCCATTATACAAAGAAGGTTTTTAACTTGATTGGAAACAACATATAACACATATAATGTCTAATTGATAATATATCATTTAAACACAAAAAAATAGAATAATCTAACCTTATTTCATTACCAAGAGCTTCACTTTTTCACCCAAGCAAGATGAAGATTCAGTTACTCATGGATAAGAAGAAAGAAAAAAAGAGAGAAGAAGAGAAAGATGAATATAGCTTCAATTTAGAACAAGAGAAAATTACAACAAAGTAAAATAATAAACAAGTATAACCATAACTTGTAAAAACTAAGCCTAACACCAAGTGCCCAACACCCCCTCAACATCCAGCTCATGGTGCCTTTTATAGATGAGTAGGAATACAAAATGACAAGGAGAATGATTAAGAGTAGGTGGATGAGTGGGTGGAGTGGTTGGATGAGTGGTTGGATGATTGGATGAGTAGTTGGATTATTGAGATTCTTTGTCTCCGAAATAATTCATTGCTTAAGTCATTGATTCCGTCATTTTCGAGCCAAATGGTCTTCATGAAAGTTCTAGAAAATTGTCTAAGCTTTCCAATGGCTTTGAAATCACCCAAAAATTCGTCCTAAAGCCCAAGATATGACCCAATTACTACAGACTATTCAGGCCCAGTTTCAGCACCTCTGTTTTGACTTTCAGACCCAATATCACCATCAAGGAGCACGAATCAAGTTTTGTTTTCAATATGAAAGTTTTAGATCTGGGTCTTAATTTTCAAATGTCCAAATTTTAGCCCTAGATAATTCTTGCAGCTCGAGTTATGCTCTGATTATTGTATGTTGTTCAGGTTTCAAACACAAAACTCGTGTTCTGTTTTCCAAGCCCAATTAGCTCCACTAGATGTCTGATTGAGACTTTGAGCTCTTCATCAAAGTTGTAGAGATCTCTCTTATCTTTCCTACAAGGTAAAATTCATAATTATCATACATTTAGAACTCAAGATATGATCGAAATATAAAAACAGCGTAAGACCAAAATAGTGCTAAAAAAAATCAATTAAGTCCAATTTGAGTCCAAACTTACAAAACATAACTAGGCTTAATCAATTAAGTACATGAATAGGGTAAATGACTAAAAATGAGGGTTTATTAATGTATAAAATATGTGATCATCAAATTCTCTCACACTTAGCTTTTTGCATTCCTAGGCAAAACACATGAGACCAAAGTTAGGAGACAAAGAAAAATGACACAGACTCAAAAGCTAAAAACTCTAAAAGACTCGATGAAGCAAGAAGAGCAACAAGAAATTCAAGGGACCAAAGCATTAATGAGGTAACTTTTCTTCACATCTCAAACCAATAAGCAAGGAAACTTCAGTTGAAAAAAATGAATCAAGAATGATAGATCCTCACAGAATTCACTCTCAATCTCTCAAGTGTTTAAAAGGTAAGTATTTCACTCTATTCAACCCATGAACAATTACACTACCATAAGCTTGCTTATCTTCTACTTCTCCACTACTCAAAACACATGCATACAAAAATCAAGAGGACTTTATTCAAGGTTGTAATGGGGTCATGGTAAAGGAGAGGAGATAATATGGATATGAAAAGATAAATACCAAAGAGAATAAAAGAACATTATGGTACAGTTAGAGTGGAGAAAATGTTTGACAACATTCATCATAAAGGACAATCACCAATATTTGACAAATGTTTTGTTGAAGATCAATCCCAAATTGGTGAATTGAATTCTTTGTTAGACTTGAACATTCTCTTTTTTTTTTGGGTTGTTTTCAAGCATCCACCTTTATTCTGACTCTGATAATCCTTTGATTGCAACAATGGTCAATTTTTTTTTATGATCATTTTGCACACACACCCTCACACTTGTTCAAAAACAAGGTCAATGCTCTCTTATTCTCTAAGGTTGAGTAAAAACATGTTTTTTTTTCTTTTTTTTCGAAGGTACGAAATGAGCTAAAAACAAGGAATGGTCAAATAAGTTCAAAGGGGTTACACAATGGAAAATATACAAGGATGACTATTTGTTCAAAGTAACTATTTCAAAATTCCTCAATCATATTAATGTATGCATGTGAAAATGTAGCCTAAAAAAGAATCAAAGCAAGTTCTAGAGTAACAATTCCATGAGTGAAAATCACACAAGAAAGAAGAGAATGGTACAGATATTCAATCCATTCATCAATAGGCTCAAAATCTCACAAGGCATATTTCTATCATTCTCAATTCTTCATATCAACATTCATATCCAAGCTTGTGATTTTTAAGAAAGAAGACAATTTATGCTCAGATCCAAGAATCTATTTGCTACTTCTACACAAAATAATTTTTTCCTCAACTAAGATACGTCTCAAGAGTAATAAATTGTTTCCAAAATTTACTCCTTACTCTGCCATCCTTAATTGGTTTTACTACAAATAGGTTTCTGACAGTCATCTCACTAAACATACTTCCCAATTTAAATGCGTCTCAGGAGTGAAATTACTTCTTACTCTACCATCATTCATTGGTTTAGTAAGTCCATGACAATCATATCATACTTTCCAAAAAAGAAAAGAAAAAAATTGGTAGTCAACTATCCTTCCCCCCAACTAGATCACAACATTGTCCTCAATGTTAAAATATAGATGAGTAAAGGATAGAAGATATTACCTGTTGGAGAAATCTGACACAAATTTAAACAAAAACAAAGTACGATAAATAAAATCAAATGTAAAGAAAAGTTATAAACAAAGTGTCAAATCTGGCTCCTTTTTCATCTTCTTTCCCTCTCTGCCTCCTGCTGACCAATCTATCTGAGTTATTGCTGGATCAAGATCAAAGATCAAAGGTAAAAGAATTTTTTTTTGACTTCAAGAAAACCATCAGGATAAAGAAGTCTAGAAACCTCTGAAGGACCCTGCTCAAAGGATTGTCTGTCGAAAACCAAAATACAGTAAAATCATACAAAGATAAAAGAAATATAATAGCAAATGATGACATACCTGTATGTACAACTTTCATAGAGTATCTTTATACTGCGCGTCATGAGTGCAGTAGTGGCATATCTTTATACTGCGTGTCACCAGTGCAGTAGACACTCACAAATTTTTTTAAGGACCAGCGTGCAAAGGTCCATCCGAGTCAATGACGGGTCAGCCAAAGGCTGGGGCTCCACAACTAATTAAAGCCATGGTACTCCTTCCGGATCGCCCTTGTTCAAATATTTTTTTTCTTTTTTTTTCTCCTTTTTTTTGAATTTTTTTTTGAAAGATGACATGAAGAAGAAGAAGATGATATGTACAGATTGTTGTGGATATGGCTCACGTCTGCCTTTGGTTTAACGTCCAGTAATGACTTAAATGCCTTATATGAGTCAAGGATAAGCTTCCCATCCAATTTTCTTATAAATTGGAAAACAGGGTCTTTTAGAGTCAGATTCCCAAGACTGTAGCGTTTTTATTTATCCTTGAAGAGATTCCACAAATTAAGAATTTCACGTTGCATCAATCCATAAGAACGCGTCTCAAGAGTCAATAAGATATTATCTAATGACTCCTTACTTAGTCCATTCTTAATGAAGAACCTGTTTACGGAAACCATCCCCAAAGAACGACATTGCTTGTTACAATTCCATCGTTTGCATTTGTAACAAACTTGTAACCTTTTTGCTCTTCTCCTTTTAGAATACAAACTTCTTCCAAGACCTGGCATGTATGAGTCAAATGAAACTGAAGACTCACCTGCTAGTCGGACCTTTGCTTCAATTATCCAGCGTACATCTTCGACATACCTTTGTGCATTAACAGTCTCAATCTTTCACATCGAACTTTGTAGATTTTTTTTCAGATCATTTTGAGGGAGAGAAGGAAAATGTTTTCTCAGGTTTGAAAGAATGACATCCATTTTAAAGGAGAAAAAAATTCAGTTATTTTGGGAAACTGAAAAACAAACCGACTTGAGAGTCACGGAGTACCGTATCCGTCACTTAACCGACAACACAAAGAACTCATCGACTTAGTTTTTTCAGAAATGGTTTGAGCCTTTGTCCATTGACTTTAAACACATTATCATTCCTAGGATTCGCAATATCTACGGCCCCATGAGGATACACGTGTTTGACAACAAAAGGACCACTCTACCTAGATCTTAATTTTCCAGGGAATAGGTGCAGGCGAGAGTCATAAAGCAGAACTTTTTGACCAATTTCAAAAGATTTTCTCAAAATTGTCTTGACTGTGGATTTTATTAGATTTGTCTTTTGACAATTTTCACAACTTTTGCAAAAAGTATAGTTGTCCTTAAATAAAGTGGGCCAATAAAATCCGCACTGCAAGATTTTTGCAGCTATTTTCTTTGAAGAAAAGTGACCTCCACATGTTTCTGAGTGACAAAATTTAATGACTCTACCTACCTCACTGTCAGGCACACATCTCCAAAAGATTTGGTCAGGACAATATTTGAACAAGTATGAGTCATCCGAATAAAAAATTTTCACCTCTGTCAAAAATTTCCTTCTATCTTGGTGCGTCCATTGAGGCGACATCTTTCCTTGTTCTTCAGTAAGAGATGAGGAAATTACCACAGGAAAGCTTTGCTTTTCTCCCAAAAATGTGTACTTCAAGCCAGCAGGTAATGACTTTAGTTTCGGTGTGGGTACTTCTTCATAGGCATTATCATTCATGGGTTTTAGCTCTTCGAATTTTGGCTTTCTTCCTTTGTATTCTATTTCCTCTGTACAATCAAGTAAATCAAATGAATTAATTAAACAAACTTCTAATGGGTCAGAAGAATTCCCTTTTTGAAGATGATCATCTATAATGGCTTCAATTCCTTCAACTTCCTCATTTTCATCAAGGACTTCCTGTGGTTGCTTGCATATGTTAAAAACATTGAGATCTAGTGTCATGTTTCCAGATGTTAGTTTCACCACTCTATTTCTGCAATTTATCAAAGCATTTGATGTTGCTAAAAATGGACGGCCTAAGATAACAAGAATTGACTTGCAACTATCAACCATAGGTTCAGTATCCAAGACAATAAAATCCACAGGATATATGAATTTATCAACTTGAACCAACACATCTTCTACTATTCTTCTTGGAATTTTAATTGATCTATCGGCAAGTAGAAGAGTTACAGAAGTTGGTTTTAACTCACCTAAGTTGAGTTGCTGATAAACTGAATATGGAAGCAAATTGACACTAGCAGCAAGATCAAGTAAAGCTTTTTCAATTTTATGTTCTCCAATAATGCATGAAACTGCAGGACAACCAAGATCTTTATATTTCAATGCATTATTATTTTGAAGAATGGAGCTTACCTGTTCAGTCAAAAATGCTTTCTTTTTCACATTTAGTTTCCTTTTAACTGTGCACAAGTCCTTCAAATATTTGGCATAAGAAGGAATCTGTTTAATAGCATCTAACAGAGGAATATTGATCTTTACTTGTTTTAAAATTTCAAAAATTCCAGTGTTATGGTCCAATTTCTTTGGATTTTTCAATGCTTGAGGAAATGGGGGTGAAGGCGAGAGTTTGGCCTCATTTTGGTCAATTTCTTCATTTTCTTGGGGAATTGGTTCATCTTCTTTCTCACAAGATTCGGGGATTTGTTTTTCAACAACCTTTCCACTCCTAAGAGTTATCACTGACTGGACTTAGTCCATTTGTTGGTTTTCTGAACTCCCCTCATTTAGACTGTACTGACCTTTGAGATTTGGTTGAGGTTGAGAAGGAAATTTTCCTTTCTCGTGAATGGTGAGTGCAGAAGAAAGTTTAGCAAGAGTGTCTTTTATGTCATTCATGGTTTGATTGTTTTGTTTATTAATGACCTCTTGCTTTTCCATGAATGCATGCAGTGTTTCTTCAAGGTTTTTCCTATATGATGGGACATAAGGTGCATATCCTTGAGAATTTTGAGAGTCCTGTTGTGCCTGAGGAGGTGGTGGTTGCACAAATTGTGACTGATTATTATTCCTCCAGCTGAAATTCGGGTGATTTCTCCATCCCAGATTGTATGTATCTGAAAAAGAAGAAGTAAATGGCTTGTTAGAATTATTCATTGCATTTACCTGCTCATGTACAACTTCTTTAAAAATAGGGATTTTAGGACATTCATGTGTTGAGTGTCCTAAATCATCACAAATGCCACAAATTTCTTCATTTTGCACAGATTTGATTTCTTTTACTTTTCTTAATTCCATGGCTTCAACCTTTCTAGCCAAACTGACAAACCTAGCATTTAGATCTTTCTCTTGGCTAAGGTGATATTTTCCTTTATTAGCACTTGCAAGATTAGATCTAATTAAATTTTCAGAAGTGTTAGTACTATGCCAAGATTGAGAATTTTAAGCCAACTGGTTCAAATAGTCTAAAGCTTTATCAGGTTCTTTATCAAGAAACTCACCATTGCACATTGTTTCCACAAATTGTTTAGTTTCAGGTGTTAAACCTTCATAAAAGAAGCTTATACTGCGCCATTTTTCAAAACCATGATGTGGACAAGAATTTAACAAATCTTTAAATCGTTCCCAACATTGAAAATATGCTTCATTTGAATTTTGGGAAAAATTTTGGATTTGTCTTTTCATAGCATTGGTTTTATGTGTTGGAAAAAATTTCTTTAAGAACTCACCTTGCATTTCTTGCCATGTGCCAATTGATCTTGGATTCAAAGTGTTAAGCCAAGATTTTGCTTTATCTTTTAAAGAAAAAGAAAACAATTTAAGCTTAACAATCTCTTCAGTGCAATTTTGATCATTGAAGGCAATACATACTTCCTCAAATTCTTTCAGATGTAAATATGGACTTTCAGATTCTAAACCATGAAAATTAGGAAGTAAAGAAATCATACCAGGCTTAAATCTAAAATTATTGGCATTGAGTGGAAAGATAAAACATGATAGACTAGAACTTCGAGGTGGTTGCAAATATTCACGCATGATTTGCAACGGTTGATTTTCATGTTCATCATGTACATTTTCATTTTCAGCCATTGTGTCAATTGTGTATGATTGTAACAAATCAATATATAAAGTACCAGGGTTAATTTTAACTAAACGACCAGAATTTAAATCACGATATCAATTAAGCATAAATACATAAATAACTAAAAATAAATAAATAAAAAATAATGTACAAGCTAACGGTGTCACCCACCATTAAATATTAACTGGGATGTGGTAATAAACCAACCACCCAAAAATAAAAAAAAAAATAAAATGTGAAAAATTAAAATACAGAAAATAAAGTGCAGAAAGTAAATTTAAATATGAAAACTGAAGAGTGATAAAGCCCCACAGAGCCGGCGAAAGTGAAAAGAAGAAGAAATATTATTTCATTAAGTTAGATTGCGGAAAAATAAATAACATAAAAGCAAAAGGGAGAGTTTTCCCCACTAAGTTAGTGCGTAAAATAAAAGGGAGAGTTATCCCCACTGACGAAAAAAAATATGACGAAAATAAATAAATAAAATTAAAAAACAAAAATAAATGACATAAATATAAAAGTTAGAAAGTTAGTATGTTAGTAAGTTAGTAAGTTAGAGTTAGATAGTTAGAAAGTTAGAGAGTTAGTAAAGAAACCGAAGGATCGGCAAGCCGATCTTTTGCTCCGGTAAGGGAGAAGAGAGAATAGATTTTATTAAAGAAAACGAACCTCAATAAATCAAAAGTTCAAATCAAGTCCCCGGCAACGGCGCGAAAAACTTGACTGCAGGATTAAAGGATGCAAACCCAAGTACAAGTTGTCTCAAGTAATAAATTTCTCGGGAGTTCGAGGTCGATCCACAGGGAATTGATGAAGAAAAAATTAATTGAGGTAGGAAGATGATTTGTCACAACACTAAAAGTAATAAAAGATGTTCACAAATGAATTTAAGAACTTGCTTGGGTTAGGGGATCCACTCTTAGTAATAAATTAAAGGCAAGATTATTTCTCTTTATAACTCAATTGAAATCCACACACAACGGAGGTTTCAATCGAAAAATATAGCATTCAAAGTTTAATTATATATGCAATTATATTATGATTCCTTTAATTATCTATCAACATTTGTAAATGAGTTCAAGCATTCACTGTGCCAATCCTATTGTCTACAATAAATCAAGATCTCCATTATACAAAGAAGGTTTTTAACTTGATTGGAAACAAAATATAACATATATAATGTCTAATTGATAATATATCATTTAAGCACAAAAAATAGAATAATCTAACCTTATTTCATTACCAAGAGCTTCACTCTTTCACCCAAGCAAGATGAAGATTTAGTTACTCATAGATAAAAAGAAAGAAAGAGAGAAGAAGAGAAAGATGAACATAGCTTCAATTTAGAACAAGAGAAAATTACAACAAAGTAAAACAATAAACAAGCATAACCATAACTTGTAAAAACTAAGCCTAACACCAAGTGCCCAACACCCCCTCAACATCCACCTCATGGTGCCTTTTATAGAGGAGTAGAGATACAAAATGACAAGGAGAATGATTAAGAGTAGGTGGATGAGTGGGTGGAGTGGTTGAGTGGTTGGATGATTGGATGAGTAGTTGAATTATTGAGATTCTTTGTCTCCGAAATAATTCATTGCTTAAGTCATTGATTCCATCATTTTCGAGCCAAGTGGTCTTCATGAAAGTAATAGGAAATTGTCTAACTTTCCAATGGCTCTGGAATCACCCAAAAATTCGTCATACAGCTCAAGATATGACCCAATTACTACAGACTATTCAGGCACAGTTTCAGCACCTCTGTTTTGACTTTCAGACCCAATATCACCATCAAGGAGCCCGAATCAAGTTTTGTGTTCAATATGAAAGTTTTAGATCTGAGTCTTAATTTTCAAATGTCCAAATTTCAGCCCAAGATAATTCTTGCAGCCCGAGTTATGCTCTGATTACTGTACACTGTTTAGGTTTCAGATACAAAACTCGTGTTCTGTCTTCCAAGCCCAATTAGCTCCACTAGATGTCTGATTGAGACTTTGAGCTATCATCAAAGTTGTAGAGCTCTCTCTTATCTTTCCTACAAGGTAAAATTCATAATTATCAGATATTTAGAACTCAAGATATGGCCGAAATACAGAAATAGCGTAAGACCAAAATAGTGCTGAAAAAAATCAATTAAGTCCAATTTGAGTCCAAACTTACAAAACATAACTAGGCTTAATCAATTAAGTACATGGAGAGTGTAAATGACTAAAAATTAGGATTTATTGATGTATAAAATATGTGATCATCATTGGCATTATAAAAAAAAGTATTTAACTAAAATTTTGGCAACAACTCAGCAAGATTTCATGATTTCCCAAAATTGAATCAATAGGAAACAACTATTTTTAGCCCAGACAGTTTTTGCAATAAGATTATCAGCAATCCATAATATATAAATGGCCAGAATATAATCAATTCGAAATTAATCAATATTAGGTATCAATATATAATCAATAAGTGCAGATGAGAAACAATATATTGATGCTATAATGATTAATATAAGAAAGAGATCCAATGTCATATATAATAATAAACTAAAACAATGAAACATCACGATAAGGATCCATGGTCACTGGCAATCGCTTCGCTATCACTATCTTCATCAGCATCCACACCATCAAGGTCGACATCATCGTCACTAGTGTCTAAATCATCCTCTGAGCCAAGAAGCTCCTCATCATTAGCAGGAACTCCAGCTGGAGTACCAGAAGGATCAACAAAGGATAGTGGAACAAGAGGGGCAGTAGAGGTGGTGGGTGCATCAGCTGCTCTCCGTGGTATATGTCCTAGTCCTTCTAGAAAAGAGCGAATAGAGGCGAGCTCCTGATTGGAGTAATCCATCCTCAGCTCAAGATGATCCATCTTCTACTCAATGCGATCCATCCTAACTTCCATTGTAGTTGCCAAATTTCACATTTCTTGAAGTAAGAGGTCCAAAGTAGCTGGAACTGGAGCAGGCTGCTGACCTTCTTCTTCATCATCACTCTCAGGGTCATGAGGAATATGATCATAGCTCCCGTGGGTGAGATAGTACCATCTGCCATCCACCTTGTTCAACTGAAGCTTTTTCAAGGTGTGTAGGCCAATGGGTTGTGGCCCTTTGGAGCTCGTGTCCCATGACTTTTCAGACAGGGAGATGTGACAATACTCTAAGATTGTTGTCACAAGCATGACATATGGGAGTGCAGAGTTCTTCTTCTTCTTGACATCTAACATGTGCTGAATTATGTAATGAGTGCAATTGATTGGCCTACCTGTGGTCATTGCCCACAAGACCACCACATCGTCTCTTAGGACTTGGGAGTAATTTCCTCCCCTAGGAATCAATCCTCTGACCACCAAATAATAAAGCACCTTGTTTTCCATGGTCAATTCAGTAGCCATCACCCTTCTTTTGTTCCTTAGGATTTTATAACCAGACCTTAACAGGGAGGTCAAAGCAGCTTTGTACTGAAAATCAGCTCCCCAGACAGTTTCATTTTCATAGAAACTTATTCTATCATATGTAAGCTTGGTCAACCTACACTAGACATCCTTAAAGATCCTAATTTGTGTTTTTTTGACCTCAGAAATCAGGCAATTATCTTCATATCTTAGATTGTCATAAAATACTCTTACTAAATTTGGATAGATAACCTTCTGAATGCTAAAAAAGCCAAGTAATCCTAAGCGTTCAATTAACTTGAAGGTCTCCAAAGGCTCATTTGAGCAAAATGACTGAGTGAGATACCTGAGAGAGATGAGCTTCCTTAATTGGAAGTTTTTCTGGAACAACTCAGCCTTCTTGGTTGTGGAGAAGTGACGAGTGAGGTCCAACCCTGAAATATAGAGTGGAGGAGCACCGGAAGACTCGCCAATGTTGCCCCTTGTTCTTAGACGTTTTGTACTTTGGAAAGATTCAGCCATTGATGAGAAATGGGTTGAGAGGGAAGATGTGGAATGTGTTTGGAGATGTGTGGGTGAAGGAGGTGATGGAAATGAAGAGAGAGAGAGAGAAATGAATGGGTGAGGGGATTTCGGTTGAGAATCTGGTGGTTTTTGGTGAAGTTTGATGGATGGGTTTTGTGGAGAGTGGAGTTTCGAGTTTGTGGGAGTTGAAATTAAGTGATTTGGTTGAGATTTGAGAGAGAAATGAAGGATTTGGGAAGAGGAGTTTCGTGGGTGTAGAGAGAGAAAGAAAAGTTTCAGAAGAGAAATGACTGTTTACGCGTCTGAAACTCTTTTAAAACCCTTGTGTAATCGATTACAATGGGTGTGTAATCAATTACTAGCCTTCTGTTAACCTTGTAATGATTATAGGTTTAGTGTAATCGATTACCATCCTTCTAGGAACCTTGTAATCGATTACAGGGTTGGTGTAATTGATTACTTGAGTTCTGGGTTCATTGTAATCGATTACATGTTATGTATAATCAATTACTTCCTTAACAGAGTCTTTGTAATCGATTACTAAAGTCTTGTAATCGATTACCAGCTTGCTAAAAACTTAATTTTTTTTACATTTCAAACATAAAAGGACCAATCTTAAAACTTTCAAATTAGTTTCAGAGTATCCCAAATCAATTCCAAACATTATGCAAGCATAGAAACTGATCAGATTTTGATTCAAAACTTATGTTTATGCAAAATCACTACTTTTACCAAGAATTACACCATTTTGATAGGATTGGTGAATATGAACTTCTTAAAAGACATGGTTATGATGTAGTACCTGCAAAACAAACTTTAGGGGAACCTCCGACGCTCAAGTCAGTATTGGATTTAAAAATTGATTAAGAACTAATAAATTCTGTAGCAAAATATCATAATTATGCAGTAAAATATCATAATTATGTAGCAAAACAACATTATGCGGCAAAAGTTAAGTGCATGATTGATCCAAAGAGCCAAGTTTAAAGATATTTTCATTAAATATGTTATTTCAAACAAGAAGTGAACTTATCTAGCATATTATCACATATAGAGATTTTTCAAGATATAAAGCTAGAAAAGTACTACTTTAAAGCAAGTTAAAGCATAGAACAAGTCTCTACTTATCAAAAGGTTACAAGTCCATGCTTCTTAGAGACAAGGAAGAGAACTTGAAGTATTTTCTGGTCTTGTGCTTGGAGCAGTCACTTTTGAGATTCAAAAGTTAATTCTTGGCCTTCAAGCACACCTACAATACACTTCAATTTTTGACTTTTGGTACCCAAATTTTCTTGCGTCCTTGTGTGTTAGATTTTGACAAAGTGCCTTTGGGGACCCAAACGATTTTAGTTCCTATCTTGTTACTAATATTCTTCCTTATATTACAAGTTGATACACTATATCCTTTCTTGTCAGAATGAAAACACTTTATGAAAGAGCTTGTTGATATGCTTGAGGGAACAAATAAATTCTTGTAAAGTTTTTATTAGTTTTTGGGGTTATATCCTAAACTAGCCTTTTGAAAAGCACATCTTTGCTTCCCAAGCAATATGTTCAAATTATCTCTTTCAAAGGTAAATTTTGAAAGAGTATTTTTCAAATCTTCAATTTCCTTTTCAAAAGATTTGCATGATAAGCAAGATAATAGAATGAATGCACTGTCATGTGAGGAACATATCATGCATGATGAATTAGTATTGATTAATCCTAAAGTCTCATTTTCAATTTCGAGCTCATTAATCTCCTTGTTTAAAATAGAAATTTTGTTTACTAGTAAGGAGATTATTTTGTTGGAAGATAAAATCATTTTTGTAAGCCTCATATATTCATCATGCAATTCTTCAAAAGCATCTTGTAACTCATCATAGGAAGGGGAAGAATTTGATTCAAAATTTGAGGATGTTACCTCTATGTCATCTTCTCCTCTAGCCATGAAACATAGATTGACTTTCTCATTATCCGAGCTATCAATTGAATCTATGTCATTATCATCCCAAGCTATGTAGGCTCTTCTTTCTTTCTTTTCCTTTGAGGGTCTCATTTCATACTTTTCCACTTTCCTTTGATAGATTGGGCACTACATCTTCATGTGTCCCAATTCTCCACATTCATAATATTTATGAGTGGATGAGGTTCCTTCTCCTTTGTGATAGATATTCTTTGAGGGAAAGAGAGGTCTTCTTTGAGCTCTATTCTTTTTGAAGAATCTTCCAAACTTCTTTACTAGAAGGCTAAGATTCTCCTCATTAATCTCCAAGTCATCTCCGTTATCTTCATCATCATCATTAATCATGGAGGAGGTGACTTTGAGAGCAATCCCCTTCTTTTTATTGTTAACCTCTTCATTTTGTTTGAGTCTATTCAACTCCAATTCGTGTTCTTGGAGCTTGCCAAAAAGTATGGCTAAGGTCATTGTTGCTAGATTTCTTGATTCTGAGATACCCGTCACTTTAGGTTGTCAATCCTTGCTCAAACATCTTAAAACTTTGTTAATAAGATCTTCATTAGAAAATGTCTTTTCTAACAAAGCTAAATGATTTACGATATGTGTAAAGTGTTTTTGCATTTCTTGAATGTTTTCAACTTGGTTCATCCTAAAGAGCTCATACTCATGAGTGAGAGTATTTATCCTTGATCTTTTCACTTCACTAGTACCCTCATAAGTAACTTGCAAAGTATTCCATATTTCTTCGGTGGTTTTACAATTTGAGATTCTAAAGAACTCATCATACCCCAATGTTGTGGTAATGATGTTCTAGGCTCTCAAATTATATTGAACCTTCTTTTTATCTTCATTCGTCCATTCACTTCTTGGTGCATTGGTTCTTACACCATCAATTATACGTGTAGGAACAAAAGGACTATTTTCAATAGCATCCCACATATCTAAGTCAATAACTTCAATAAAAATTTTCATTCATTCTTTCCAATAAGCATACTCATCCCCATTAAAAAAGAAAGGTCTATAGAGAGAAGAACTTTCTGAAAAACCATTTGGAGAGGCCATCACCTTCTCTTGAAGCTGCTAAGCTCTTTACACAAGAATCTAGCTTAGATACCACTTGTTAGTAAGTGGCCTTAAACTCAAGAGGGGGTGAATTGAGTTTATGAAATATTTTCGTAAATCTTTCGCAAAACACTTATTTATCAAATTTTCATTGAAGCTATTAATTGATTGAAGATAATAGATAAATAAGATTGAATACTTCACTCACAAATTAAACAAGACAAGATGAATAACATTCAAACAAGCATATAAAATAAATGCACAAATGTAAAGAGATGAGTTTAGAAGATCAAACACAAGATTTATCCTGGTTCAGCCACCAATCCACTTGTGGTCTACGTCCAGTCCTCAAGTAATCATCTGAGATTTTCCACTATCTTCAAGCTTCAATAGATACTTGACAACCTTTACAACCTAGAGCACTCACCACATATTGGGATGCTTCATCCTTTGTGCTTGAGCCTCAAAAGAGGGATACCTCACCCTTTATAACCTTTGAGAGATACCTCACTCTCTTTACAAATAATGGATACCTCACTCTTTTCTCTAGAGGAATATCTCACCATCTTCACAAAGAATCAAAGTGTATATAAGATGAAACTCTCACAAGAGTAGATTACACAAATTGAAGCCCTATAATACTCTTCAAAAATATCTCAAATATATATAAAAACATAACACAGATGATTCAAAGATTGATTCACGGATTAAAGTGATTGAAGTTTCTCAGTTGTTGGTTAGCCACAAATGATGCCCCAAGATGTGTATTTATAAGTTTCCATATCAAAGGAGCCATTGAGTGGCATTTATGGTAGCATTAAATGCATCTAATATAGCTGTTGGATAATGTCAGACCACTAATAATCGATTACACAATCTCTGTAATCGATTACATGGTTGTTTAAACATGTTCTTGGCTTTCTGGGCAGGATATAATTGATTACCAGACTTGTATAATCGATTACATGGCCTCTGCCAGACTTGTAATCAATTACAACATCAGTGTAATCGATTATAGGGCCTCTGTTTAGCTTGTAATCGATTACAACACGTGTATAATCAATTACCTTGCCCTTTGAACACATTTTTCAAGCCCAATTAGGTATCCAAGCCATTTTTAACTTTGAAAAACTTAGATTTAACAAGATTTACATGTGATTCACAAAATCCATGATTGAAATCAACATTTCTTTTAAAAAATGAACTTTGAATTTCAAGTTGATTTAAAAAGTTCTTGAAAAATCATTTGAAGATAATTGAGATACCTTGAGAACATTTTACATTGATATTTTAAGACCTATATGTAATATACCTCTTGGTTTCTTTCTTTTGATCTTGGTCTTCTCTTTTGAACTTGATCTTCATATTGACTTTGTTATCATCAAAAAATCATTTGACATGCTTCAAGACATAAGCATTCATAAAATCCAGCAAACGAACTCTGGATCCTAACAATGAAATCCTTGAGAATCTAAAGCAGGTAAAAATCAATCTTCCTATTTTGCATGTGATTAAACAAGTTCCTACTTATGTAAAAGTTCTCAAAGATTTGTGTATAGTTAAGAGGAAGCACCATGTGAAGAAGACAACATTCTTGATAGAACAAGTTAGTGCTTTAATTGAGTAGCTGATTCTTCCCAAGTACAAAGATTTTGGTTGTCTAACCATTGTATGTGGCATTGGAAATCATGAGTTTGGGCAGACTTTGCTAGATTTAGAAGCTAGCATGAATCTAATGTCATATTCTATTTATTTACAGTTGGGGTTAAGAGAAATCAAACCAACCACTATGGTATTACAATTAGCTGACCGTTCAGTCAGAGTATCCTAGGGTGTGGTAGAGGATGTTCTAATTCAAATTGATAAATTTTATTATCTTGTTGATTTCCTAATTCTCGACACTAGCTCTGCTGTTGATACTACTTCAAAAATTGCTTTGATTTTAGGTAGACCTTTCCTTACCAGTAATAATGCTTTTATTAATTGCAGGAATAAGCTCATGAAGCTATCTTTCAGAAACATAACTCTCAAAGTGAATATCTTCCATATTGCAAAACAGCTAGAAGATGATGATGAGGGCCATTAGACATACATGACTGACTCAATCATGCATAGAGGAGTTTCTACAGCCCATGATTTTGATCTCCTTACGTATTTTCTTGTTAATGTTGAGTTTGATTCTATCAGTAATCCACCTGTAATGTAATTGATATTAATGTTTATTTTTTTTTATAGAATTAAGGATCATGGCATTTGGGCATGGCAACCAAAGTTTGAGGAGTTACTTGAGAAAGGTTGGAGCATTGTTGATATAAAAGGTGTTCGTCCCTTGGTCTTTTCTTATAAAATTAATTTGGAGAAAGGTAAATGGTCAGCGGTTGAAGCCATAACTTGAGTTAAAGGATCTAGATGTAGAAGACACTTTGGTAGACAATCTTGTCTACCAAAATTAAGGTAAGTTTTTAATATTTCGTTTGTATTTTTATTGAGTCGGCTTAAGTGCCTCCTAAATTATGAAGCTTTTGTATGGAGACGTAAGTAGTGTTGGCCAACAAAAAAATTTAAAAAAAATTCAAAAAATAATAAAAAAAGTTTACGTACTTGTTTATTTCATTTTATTTTATTTTATTTTTGTTATTGTTGTCATTCCTAACCATTGTCAAGGTCTAGTTATCATCTCGTCGTCTTCTCTTTTTAATCACTAAACATTTCAGGTATGTGACTTATCCTCATTACTTTGTTTATTTTTGTCCCAATAATTTCTTTGATGCATATTGATGATTATTTCTTAAGTCTAGATTTAATTATAAATATTGAGGACATTGTTTCATTTAAGTTGGGGGGTGTTGTGTTGTTGGTGCAAATTTAGTATTTAAAATGCTTGTTGGAACTCTGTGGCATATTATGTGTAAATTTTTTGCATCACATGTGCATCTTTATTACATGTGTTTTCATTCTCATTCATAGCCATCTTCGTGAATTCTCCAAACCCACCATAATCATTTTTGCTGAAGCATTCATATAACCTCTAATGCACTCATCCAAGCTTTGTGGTAAGATGGTGGTTTGACACATGTAACTAGAGAATTCTTTTACTTAAGTATTCATGTGAGTTTTGTAAATGATTGAGAGCCTACAAATGCAATAAATTGTGATAAGTGTTTATTGATATGCTGAATTGGACGCTTCTTTTGATAACATCATTATATGGTTTGTGGTAAGATAGTGGATATACTTGAGATATGACGAAGGTCAACTTAAGATTAACGTTTGAGTCTTTCAAGCTAACCATTTCCATCATAGACCCCTAGTAGCCAACTTTGAACCAATAAACATATACAACATTTTCTTTTCATATGCTCACATCATCCATGCCTCACCACATTGGAGTATAGTTTGTACACTAATTTTTTTACCTTTTTTACTTCTAAGTATATACTAAGTGTGGAATTTACAATTTCTTTCTTTTCTGTTGCTAAAAAAAGAAAAAAAAATCAAACTTAGGAAGAAATGACAAGAATACCAAAGTGGTGTGTGTTTGTTCATCAAATTGTTAAAAAGAAAAAAAAAAGAAAAGGAAGAATAAGAAAAAGCATTATCATTTGATAATCTAAAAAGTTTAAAAGTACATTAAGTGAGAAGTGTGGTTTACTGAGATATTTAATAAGATCCCTTTATACGTACTTGGAAGTCTTTTTGAATCATTTTCATTTTTTTTTTCATATAGCCCAAAACCCAAGCCACATCACAACTTTTTGTATTGATCGTTTTGATCCTAAGTAAGCTTTTGGAAAGAGTGGTGAAAGTTTTATTTATTAGTATTTCTATCATAAGATCAATGTTTACTTGCTGCTGGTACATAATTGCCTAATTTCTCATGAGTGTGTGTGTACACTCATTGTCAACTCTATAGAGAGAATCCTCACACAAAACACTTTTATACTTGTGGGTTATGGAGTTGAACCTTTCGTTTGAGATGTTCTTGATGTTGCATGACGACTTCTGGTTAGATGGATATAATTTAAAATACACATACACTCTTTGGATTGTTATAGGTAGATTACTTGTGATAGAGTTATTGAATTCCTAAGATTGTTTTGATATGTAAATTTGAAAAATATGAATTGATGTGCTATTTTGTCATTTTCTTAATCTCTTTAATCTCTTTTGCATAAAAATTATTAGAGACTAGTAATAAGCAAGTTGAGAGTGTGATAAGTATATGAAAGTACTCTCTATATATTCTATTATTAGACTAAAATACTAAAATGTGAATAAAAATTATTAGAATTAATGTGTATTTTTAAATTAAATTTTTATTTACTTTAGAATATTTTTAAATAAATTTTTATATTTAATTTTAAAATTTATAAAGAGTAAGTCAAAATATAATCAAATTTAAATAAAAAAATAATAACAATTGGTGCCAATTGATTTTGAAGTTGGCCCATGACTTGCTTTTAAGAGCCCACATTAAGATTCAAAACAAAACAAGTAAGAATCCCATTATTTGAAGCAAGCAAGCCACTGTCTAACAAGGCAACAAAGCCCACATAATTAAGTATGTAGATTTTGTTGGCAGTGAGGAATTGATATAAATTAGCAGAGACTGGAACTGGGGTTCCGTCGTACAGCAAGTAAAATAGGAATTGAAGAAAAGAAACAGGAGCGCGTAGTTCGAGAAGGAGAAAAGAAACAAATTTGAGACGTGACGCTGTTCAAGGACGTGACGCAAGCAGCAGTTGATATATATATATATATATATATATATATATATATATATATATATATATATATATATATATATAATATTAATAACATAATTTTATTGTATTTTAATTTTATTATGTGTTATTAAATTTTTTGTATTAAAAAATGATAAAATTTTGATTATTTTATTATTATTATATTAAATTATTTTTATTCAAATTTAAAATTTAATATTTATTAATTTTATTTTTTTATCATATTATATTAATGAATTTTAAGATGAGTTCAGTTATATTTTTTTAATATTTAATAATTTATTTGTGTTATTTGAATATTAATAATAATTGTTGGATATCAATTGTAATTTTTTATTAGAAACACATTTGATGATTTGATAATTTATTATTAATTAGAGAAATTTTATGATACACTTGATTATTATTTTTAAGACTTTATTGATAGATCTTCTGTGATCACATGCTTGTTGTTAGATGTTCATGAGAAAAATTATTTGAGCATAATAATTTAATATAATTAATATTAAAATTAATCTTAATAGATTTTGAACCTTAGTTATTTTACATTTAGTAGAAACCTAATTTATTTACTTTGCTTTACTTTAATTTGCATTCAAAATTAATCTTTATTTATAATGAATCATTTAATATTTTTCTTTAATTTTTTTGTTTCTTTAGCTATTCTTTTAATTTATCTGTCTGTGGAATTGACACTCCAAAGATGTGCTACAATTACCGCATTATTTTTTGGGCGTAATTACCATCACAAAGGAGGATTTTTGATGCTCAAGCTGCCCAAGTCGAATTGGCGAATCGTTTTGGCATATGACAAAAATTAGTTTTTGAGTTTATAAGTTGATAGGTTGGAGGGAGAGAAAATGTTGGTTAAAGATATTAGCAATCATTTGAATTCAAAGAGGATGAAGGAAATGGAAGAAGGTTGTAACACCCTTGTAGGGATGTCACATATATAAATAAAATAAAAAGAAGATAAATAAAATCTACCCAAGTTGTAAAACATTTGTTATATAATAATACGGGTTGTAAAATTTTTTCGATTAAACAGAATATTACGAGATAAAATAACACAGAACATAAAATAAGCACACTATCATCACACATAATATACATATGGTTTCATCTTAGATTATACAAGTAATGTACAACTACCTATATTTAAAACTAAAACAGAACAGTAAACAAGTAGTAAAAGGTTTATATATACAAACGCAGACGCGCCTAAGTACACATCATATATATCTAACCCTCTAAAGGATCACTCTCAGATGAAACTTCAGGTGATAGATATCCAGAATGCCTCGACCCTCTACGGACACGGGTCCGTGCAGTCGACACGTTGCTGATCTCGCTAGGCGCATCAAACATACCGCCCCAATGACGCCTAAGAGATAGCGGCAACTCCACATGTAGATACAGCAAAGTAGAAAAGATCGACTCCATCAAACTCGTACGTATGGTCACCGTCAGACGTCCTACATACGTCACCGAATCTCGATCCTCTCGCAGACGCCAGGCTTCAGAGCCTCCGTGAAACTCCAGTTGCACGAATCCAAAGAATCCTGGTAGCGTCATATCCACACAATCAATCCAAAGGATATGGATGATCGGATGGTTCTTGATCGTAGAACTGATCTTCGGCTTGCTGATCTTCCTCCTCCTCAGGATACTCACGCTTAAGAGGTTGTTCCTCTTCCTCAAACTCTTTAATACATAATTCAAAATATACAAATAACACATACAAAAAAGAGGTAAGACAATCTATATCACCACAAACATGGTAAAATAAGAAAACGACAATACAACAGGTATAATAGTTCATACAATATAACATACCATAATAACATGAATCATAATATTAAATAATACAGAAACTCAATACCCTAACAACATACAATGATACAGATGAATCAAATGGTACAGATAAATAAAATGATACAGATGGATAAAATAGTGCAGATAAATAACATTAAAATGTACAGAATATAAATATATAAAATGTGACTTAACCCTACTCCATGGAGCTAAAAATACAGACATCAGAGAGAACAACCCACAAAATCTATTAGTACCGTCGACCGCCCAATAACTATTCCGCTGTCTCACATTGCGTCTATAGCCCACTGAAATAGCATAGTGGTGTAGCACACTGTCATACGTCGTGTCACTACAGGCTTGCATTAATAGATTTCACAAGATCTTGATTAAGTATAGTGTGTGTCGAGTCTATTAGTGTGTTACCAGTTACCACGGCCCAGAGGAGTGACCAACTGTCCACAAATGGAATAATCTGCACACTAATGTCTCCAAGTTCATTCAAATTGAACAACACTAAGCTTATCACACCGACAACACGATGTTATTCACCTCGTCAATCAATCCACCAAAATTGGCCCGACTCAATGCATGATAAAATTTTCAAATATGCCATGACTGGGAAAAATTACGATTATGCCCTCATTGACAAAAATTTCAAATATGCCCTCACTGGCAAAAATTACGAATATGCCCTCACTGGCAAATCGCATATATATATATATATATAGAAATTTTATCGCGTTTTCAAAATCTCGTCGCTTTTACAAATGTTTTTAAATCGCGTAAATATATTTTACTGTTTTTAAAATCGCGTAGAGTTTTTAATACGTTTTCTCAATCGCGTAAGGTTTTTAAATTATTTTCTTGTCCGAATTCCTTAAAAATTATTGTTTAAATAAACAGAAATAATATTTAATACGTTTAAACTACGTAGAATATTTTTTATAACGTATACTGTCTTTTGGACATTTTTTCTACCTTATTTGTCCGTTTTTAATAAAAATTGACAGTATTTTGTTTAGAAATTTATAATAATGGTTTCCTAATTTTTCTGTAAAAAATTACTTTTACTTCATTTTTAACCGTATAATTTAACTTTTTGAAAATTACTAACATGCTTGAAAACATAATATGAGCTATATGTTAGCAATTTTACAAAAGCTACTGTATTCTCTTCTAACAGTAAAATCATTAGTTTGAACTTCTTAAACTTAATTCTAATCAATTTATTTCTTCAAAACTCATTGTAGAAAAATTCCTTTTAACATATATTGTTTCTTTTTAATTGAAAATGGTTTGGAAATGATTTTAGAAATAAAAAATCCTTGGCTTTGGCATGTTGGCCGAAATACTTAAAATTGCCATTTGATCTTTACATTCATTTTTCTTGCTTTAAACAATTTTACATTTTGTTAATTTTCCTAGGTTAATTAAATCACACTCTTAGAAAATTGATGAGAACATTTTGGTTCTCCTTTTTGATTGAGGCCGTGAGCCTTGTTATTGTGTTCTTTGGAACACTCATACAATCCTTGACATGTTGTTCACATCCTACTATTTACACATGCATTTCTAACACATACAATATTTTTAAAGCTTGTAGACATGCATATTAATATAAATCACAAATAGGAAAGCTATTAACAAACACACAAATGAATCCTTATGGATTCTACAATCACAAACAATTTCCATCTTCTTACCACCACCCAAGGATGATAAGATTAAGTCTTCCTCTTACCTTAAATGAAGACAAATACTCTTTCACTCCTTTCTAGGATTTCGGTTTTCACTCCTCCAAAACCTAACAAGCTTAAACAAAATTCTACAAATTATAATCATGAAAGAAAGCTTAAACCATGGATCAATCATGGCTTAGAACTTTGAAAAAGAATTTAGAAATGAAAAACAAGAAATTTCACCTTCTAGGTAAAATCTCCCAAGTAGATTTTCAAACCCCAAATGATGGATTTTGCAAGAACTCTCAACTAGAGATGTTCTTAGAATTGTGTTTAGGTTTAGAAAAGTTTGTTAGAAGAAATTTTGGGTGGATGGATGGTGAACTAGGGTTCTTGGCCGAATGCTTCACAAGGAAACAACAATGGAGTTTTGTGTTTTTGGAAGAGAGAGAAGAGAGAAAATGCATGAAAATTAAGTGATTAATGGCCTTGAATGAGTGAATGGCCGTAGACTTCAAAGGACCAAGAGGTGTCTATTAGCTTGGCTCCATCCTAGCCTTAGAATTGATCAATGGTGAGGATTAAGACTTGATCACCAAGCTTTGCTCTCATTGGTTAATCCTATCCTTGTCATCAAGCTTAGTCACTAATTAAGCCTAGTGATTAAGCTTAGTCACTTGCTTTTGAATGTTTCACTACTAATGATGTTTAATTAAGCTACTAATCATATTAAGTTTTCACTAAACGTGGGTCCCGCAATTCATTTTCGGCTCCATTACCGCTTATTTGTACTGACTAATAAAATAATATTATAATAATATAAAATTAGTTTATTTCACAGTAAAATCCTAAAAATTAAAAGATTACTAACCGTATCATTCAGAATTGGGTTTAGTAAGATCCTCCAGCTCCGAATAATTAAAATAAGATTTCCCCGGCCCGAAAAAATATTATTTTCCTGTCCCGGAGCAAATCATACAAAAAGTCCAAATAAAATAACAGATAGTATTATAAAGCAGTAATTCATACAGAAAAACAACAAACAGTACAAAAAAGACATAACCGTCATTTATCCTAAAGTTGAAAAACATCAAACAGTACATTCGGGACTCAACGGTAATACTCCAAAAGTTTAGGGTGTTACAAAGGTGAGACATACACTCTAATTCATTAATTTAAATTAAAGCAAATAGAGAATCCATCATTTTTTTATGAAATTCAACTTGATGTTGATCATTAAATAACAAACATTTTTTTGGCGGATGCTAAAATGGTTGTAAATTATGCTTATTTTAGAGATGTGGTATGTTTTGATACCACTTATAGCACCAATAAGAATTTACAGCCATTTGCTCCCTTCATTGGATTCAACCATCATCAAGAAACTGTGTTATTTGGTGCTGTATTATTGTATGATGAAACTGCTAAATCATTTGAATGGTTGTTTAAGACTTTTCTTAAGGCTATATGTGCAAAGAAACTGAAGACAATTCTTACTGATCAAGATGCTACAATGGCGAAAGCAATTGTGGAGGTTTTTCCTTAATCATATAATTATTTATGCTTGTGGCATTTATTCCAAAATGCACTTAAGAATGTTAATCATGCCTTTAAAAAATTAGATTCTTTTGCTGAAGAGTTGAGAAACTGCATTTATGACTTTGAGTATGAGGATGACTTCCTTAATGCTTAGGAGTCATTATTGGATAAGCACAAACTTCGTAAGAATAAATGGATGCAAGATTTCTTTAAGAAGAAATAAAAATGGGCTTTAGTATATCGGCAACATACTTTTTCAGCCGGTGCTACAATAACACAATTAAGTGAGAGTTTCAATGATCATTTAAGGCTATACATGAAGTCTACCTTTAATGTGCTAGAATCTTTCAGGAACTTTGAAAGGTTGTTAGAGGATATGTGATATAAGGAGATAGAGTCTAACTATGAAATGAGCCAGAAGATGCCATCATTGAATATGGATATCATGTTATTGAAAAATGCATGAGATGTGTGAATGACAATAGTCCTAGTTTTGATGATCAACAAACAAGAAAGCAATGAAGTGCAAAGATCAAGTCCCAAGGTTTTTCAAGATTAGCTAATAGGACTTAGATCATATGTAGAGGTATAATGGACTCACACAAAAGCTCATTTCTTGGTTCAAAACTCATTCTTAAATGGCTTTGCATAATCATGTTTTTATCTTGTAAAAATTGTGTTTAAGATTAAGTAAAATGCTTTTAGAAAGCTTGGACAGTCTTTTGAATATCCTTGGTTGAGAAACTCTTTGAAAAACCCATGTCTTTTGTCTTTCTATAAGAGATTATGAAAATCCCATAATATATTATGAAAGTTTATAATAGATTATGAGGATTTCATAACCTGTTATGTGATAAGTCAGAACGTGACTTATGTTTTCCAAATGGCCATAATCAATTATGGTCTCTTCATAATTGATTATATGGTAATCTCAAAACTTCACCTCCTTTTTTTTTTAAGTGACCATATTTGAATATGGCATAATCATAACTGATTATGAATTGTTTCATAACTGATTATGAAATATTTCATAACTGATTATGAAATCTCATAACAGGTTATTATGTTAGACAGAAGCGTTGGAAATCTTTCTCATAAGCTATAACCAATTATGGCTATACCATAACAGGTTATGGTCTTTCACAGAGCTCGTTCTCAACGGCTCTTTTAATGGCATTTAATGCCCCAAACCACTTTTAACGTCTCTAAAATCTTTTGGGCTATAAATGAAAGCTTTTAAGCATTGATTAAGGGTTGGAAAATATTCTGAAAAACATCTTTGAGCATTAAATACGAGTTTTCTATCATTTTCATCATATACTCTATTTTGAGCTTCAAAGTGTGAATCCTTGATACCCATAGAGCTTCAATTTGTATTAGCTACTCTTTGAGAGAGTTTCTATCACTCAAAGACTTTGTTTATTCTATAAAGAGGGTGAGGTATCCCTCTAGTGAAAAAAGGTGAAGTATCCCTCAAAGGTTGTAAAGGGTGAGGTATCCCTGTTTTGAGGCTCAAAGCACAAGGGTGAGGTATCTCAAGGTATTGTTGAGTGCTCCAATCTGTAAAGGTTTTTAAGCACCCATTCAAGCTTGAAGTTTAGTGAAAAATCTTGAGTGGTTTGCTTACGGACTGGACGTAGGTTACAAGGGGTGGCTGAACCAGGATAAATCCTTGTGTTTAATTCTCTCAACCCTATCACTTTACATTGGTGCTTTAATTTTATATGCTTGATTGAATACTCTTCATCTTGGCTTATTTATTTGTGAGTAAAGTGATCAATCTTGTCTATCTGTTTACTTCAATCAATCAACAACTTCAACTAAAATTAACATTCAAGTGTTTTGCAAAGGATTTGTAAAAAGTTTTTATATACTCAATTCACCTCCCCTCTTGAGTATCGAGGCCACTTGGTAATAAGTGGTATCAGAGCTAGACTCTTGTATAAAAAACTTAGCAGCTTCAAGAGAAGAAATGACTTCAAATGATTTTTCAAATGAAAGTTCTTCTATAAATAGATCTCCCTTTTTCAATGGGGATGGTTATGCCTATTTGAAGGAAATGATGAAAATTTTTATTGAAGCTATTAACTCAGATGTGTGGGATACCGTTAAAAATGGTGTTTTTGTTCCCACACGAACTATTGATGGTGTAAGAACCAATACACCAAGAAGTGAATGAACGAATAAAGATAAAAAGAACGTTCAATATAATTTGAGAGCCAAGAACATCATTACCACATCCTTGGAGTATGATGAATTCTTTAGGGTGTCAAATTGTAAAACTGCCCAAGAAATGTGGGATACTTTGCAAGTTACCCATGAGAGTACTAGTGAAGTGAAAAGATCAAGGATAAACACTCTCACCATGAATATGAGCTTTTTAGAATGAACCATTGTGAAAGCATTCAAGAAATGCAAAAACACTTTACACATATTGTTAATCATTTAGCTTCATTAGGAAAGACATTTTCTAATGAAGATCTTATTAACAAGGTCTTAAGATGTTTGAGCAAGGATTGACAACCTAAAGTGATGGCTATCTCGGAATCAAGAAATCTAGCAACTATAACCTTAGCCACACTTTTTGGAAAGCTCCAAGAGCATGATCTGGAGCTGAATAAGCTCAATCAAAATGAGAAACATGACAAGAAGGAAAAGAAGAGAATTGCTCTAAAGGTCATCTCCTCCATGATTAATGATGATGATAATGATGATGATGGAGATGACTTAGAGATTAATGAGGAGCATCTTAGCCTTCTAGTAAAGAACTTTGGAAGATTCTTCAAAAAGAATGGAACTCAAAGAAGACCTCCCTTTCCCTCAAAGAATGCCTATCACAAAGGGGAAGGAACCCCATCCACTCCTAAATGCTATGAATGTGGAGAACCTGGACACATGAAGATGAAGTGTCTAATCTATCAAAGGAAAGTAGAAAAATATGAGAAGAGATACTCAAAGGAAAAGAAAGAAAGAAGGGCCTACATAGTTTGGGATGATAATGATATGGACTCAACTGATAACTCAGATAATGAGAAAGCTAATATATGTCTCATGGCTTGAGGAGAAGAGGAAGATGAAGATGACACAAAGGTAATATCCTCAAACTTTGACTCTTTCCCTTCCTATGATGAATTGCAAGAAGCATTTGAAGAATTGCATAATGAATCTATGAGGCTTGCAAAATTTGTTTCATCATCCAAGAAAATAATTTTCTCTTTTGAAAACAAAATCTCTATTTTAAATAAGGAAATTGAAGAGCTTAAAATTGAAAATGAAACTCTTGGACTTATTGATGCAAATTCTTCATGCATGACATGTTCATCACTTGATAATGCATCTACATCCTTTTCTTGCTTATCATGCAAAACTTTTGAAAAGGAAATTAAAGATTTGAAAAACATTCTTTCAAAATTTACCTTTGGAAGAGATAATTTGAACATATTGCTTGGGAAACAAAGATGTACTTTTCAAAAGGCTGGTTTAGGGTACAATCCCAAAAATCAACAAATATTTTACAAGAATTTCTTTGTTCCCTTAAGTATATCAATAAGTCCTTTTATGAAGTGTTTTCATTGTGGCAAGAAATGACATAGTGCATCAACTTGTAATATAAGAAAGAATATCAATAACAAGGCTACAACTAAAATGGTTTAGGTTCCCAACGGCACTTTGCCAGAAACTAACACACAAGGGCCCAAGAAAATTTGGGTACTAAAAGCCAAAAATTAAAATGTGTTGTAGGTGTACTTGAAGGCCAAGAACTGACTTTGGAATCTCAAAAGTAGCTGCTGCAAGCACAAGATCAGAAAATACTTTCCCTTGTCTCCAAGAAGCTTGGACTTGCAACCTTTGGATAAGTGAAGACTTGTTTTATGCTTTAACTTGCTTTAAAGTTGTATTCTTCTAGCTTTATATCTTGAAAATATCTTTACATGTGTTAATATGCTAAATAAGTACACTTCTTGTTTGAAATGACATGTTTGATGATAATATCTTTGTACTTGGCATAACATTCCTAATATAATCATTGTTTGCCCTAAAGTGCATATATAAGAGGAGAATTATGAATAATTGATCAATCATGCATCTAACTCTTGCTAAAAATCATAATTTTGCTGTATAATTTGTCATAATGTGATATTTTGTTGCACAATCTAGACTACTGTTGCATAATATGATATTTTACTGCATAATTCACCACTTTACTGCATAATTTGTCATGTTATTGCATAATGTGATATTGAGTTGCATAATCTGTCATTTACTGCATGATATGTCATTTTGATGCATAACTTGTCACTTTGTAGCATAATATGATACTTTCTTGCATTATTGAAATCCATACATAATATTCTTGCTTTAAATTGTTAATAAATCTAATACTGACTTGAGCGTCGGAGTTTTTCCTAAGTTTGTTTTGCAGATACTTAATCCATACTTAAGTCCCCCAATCTCAAATGTCAAATTCCTGCTATGAAAAAATGATTTTTTGGAGGTTTTAAAGATGTTTAATCTGTTATTGGGCTGAAATTTGATGTTTAGAGAGGATGGAAATTGAGACCAAGCCAATATGATCTTCAAGAAAGAATGAGTTTGTGTTTCAAGGGCTGAATTCTTGAAGATTTTTCTAGTTTTGATGGTGAATGGCAAGCGTTAAGGGTATTAAAGGTTGAATTCTTGAAGACTTTTTTCTAGTTTTGTCTGAGAAATAAAGAGTTTAGGAATGAACATAACCTATTATGGAAAGGTTGTAATATATTATGAGCATTTGAAGATGGTTTGACATGAAGAACTTTGTTGTTGTCAAGTGGAAATAAAAGATTATGAGATCCTCATAATTTGTTATGAGGAGATCTACATGTGTGTGGCTCTCTACCAAGCCCATATAATTGATTATGACTCCATATAATCGGTTATGTGACTTATTAGATTTATTTTGGCACGTTGAATGTCTCTCTGGATAGCCACCATAACCTATTATGTCATTTCCATAACCTATTATGGCCATTCTCACGAACAAAGCACACTAAAGGAGTGTCTTGACTAACTCATATAACCTGTTATGGGGTTTGTATAATAGATTATGAGGCTTTTGTGTTTTCTGGGGGGTCTCTAAATGGTCACCATAATCAATTATGGCTAATTCAATAATCTATTATGGACACTTGAAAGAGAGTCAAGTTTTCTGTGAAATCCAACCATAATCGATTATAACATAGGCATAATCGATTATGCCTCTCTTAAAATGGCCCAACCGTAGCCTCCATCTCCATCTTCACGGCCTCCATTCCTCTATAGCCATCTTCTTCCTCTCATACTCACTCATACCTACTCACTCAAACATCTCTCCCACTCCAAATCTAACCAAAATCCACCACTAAACCTTACTTTCCATCACTTTCCACCAATTAAAATCCCACAAATTCTTCCAAAAAAAAACCCCACTCCTCTCTCTCTCAAACTGTGAGATTCAAGATAGTTAATGGTGCTTGGGTTTATGGTGATGGGCATGATGCCGCCACACAAGAAGAAGAATTGCTCACTGCCCTTGCTGATATAGTTATGGAAGAAGCTCCACTCACAAATGAAGACCGCATCCTAGCTACCCTAGCAAGCAATCAATCCCAGATTGCGGATCTTCGAGCTTATCATGAGCATAGCATTGGAGTCATTTATGACCGCTTGGATAGTATTGAGCGTCGTCTTCAACCACCACAAGATGATAGGGCTTAGGCATGGATCTCTTTTATTTAGCTAATCTTTTTCTGGTTTAGCTATGTTATTATGCTTAAAGCTCATTTAACCATAATGCTTTATCTTTTGAACATGATGATTATTGTCTTAGCTTATGCCTTGCTTGACTGATTTCAGTAATTAGTGCATTTGTTATTTTTGCAAAGGCAATCTTGTTGAAATGAATAACATGCTGAATGGGTTATCTTTTGGATATGTTGTTATTGTCTTGCTTATAACCTTAATTAATCATAATATGTCTTTGATATGCTGTTTTAGTACAACTTGGATATTTTGCAATAGATGGTCTGTTGAAATGCATATCCTGTTGATCTGGTTATATTATTGAACAATTATTATTGAATATGTGTTAAATGGAAAATAGTTTTGTGTTACTTCTCTCTCTGTCAAAATATATGGAATATCTTTTTTATCATGACAAAAAGGGGAGAAGAAAGTTCTTGAGAAAAGGTAAACAAAAGGTATAAATTCAATGATTCTATGATTCAAATATTAAGGGAGAGTTGTGCAAACTCTGAACTTGTCACCTCTTGAAAAAAGAGGGGGAGTAAGTTTTATTTAATACCTTGTGTGAATACCAATTTAATTGAACTAATGCTTTTCTCAAATAATCATTTGTCATCATAAAAAAGGGGGAGAATGTGAATGACAATGGTCTTGATTTTGATGATCAACAAACAAGAAAGTAATGAAGTGCAAAGATCAAGTCCCAATGTTTTTCAAGATTAACTAATAGGACTTAGATCATATGTAGAGGTATAATGGACGCACACAAAGACTCATTTCTTGGTTCAAAACTCATTCTTAAATGGCTTTCCATAATCATGTTTTCATTTTGTACAAATTGTGTTTAAGATTAAGTAAAATGCTTTTAGAAAGCTTGGAAAGTCTTTTGAATATCCTTGGTTGAGAAACTCTTTGAAAAACTCATGTCTTTTGTCTTTCCATAATAAATTATGAAAATCTCATAATAGATTATGAGAGTTCATAATAGATTATGAGGATTTCATAACTTGTTATGTGATAAGTCAGAACGTGACTTATGTTTTCCAAATGACCATAATCGATTATGGCCTCTTCATAATTGATTATATGGTAATCTCAGAACGTCACCTCCTTTTTCTTTAAGTGATCATATTCGAATATGGCATATTCATAACTGATTATGAATTGTTTCATAACATATTATGAAATACTTCATAACTGATTATGAAGTACTTCATAACTGATTATGAAATCTCATAATAGGTTATTATGTTAGACAGAAGCGTTGGAAATCTTTCTCACAAGCCATAACCAATTATGGCTATGCCATAACAGGTTATGGTCTTTCACAGAGCTCGTTCTCAACGGCTCTTTTAATGGCATTTATATGATTGGTATTGACATAAGCGATGGTTTTGATGACAACAAATAAGAAAGGAAACGAAAATGCGAAGATCAAGTACCAAGGGATTCAAGTTCAACATATAGGTCCTTAGATCTTGTGTAAAGGTATTTTGGGATTCACAATAAGCTCACTTATAGGTTTTCCTAAATGGTTTGCAAAATCATGTGTTACAGTTGTGAAAATGTGTTCTGGTTTAGGCAAAATTGTTTTTAGAAAGATTGAAAATGATTTGGGAAACTTTGGTTTTAAATTGCCTAATCGATTAGGCAATAGAAGTAATCGGTTATTTGTGAAAACAGAAGAATTGCCTTCTCTTTTTTTAAAAGATCCTAACCGATTAATATGCCCAACTAATCGGTTATTTTCAAAGTCAGTGGCTAAAGTTCAAAAAGCCTAACCGATTAGGTACTTGGCCTAACCGGTTAGTATGTACATTTCTAAGAAACAAATTCTGTTTCAAAAGGAAGCCTAACCGATTAGGAAGTTAAACTAACCGGTTAGTGTGCTCTTAAAACACACGTAAAAAGTTTTCTAATGTAGCCTAACCGATTAGGCTCTTTGGCTAACCGGTTATATGATAAAGACAGAGACCAATCTTAAATGTCTAACCGATTAAGAATACTTCCTAACTGGTTAACTGGGAGATCAGAAAACACGAACAATGGCTCTATTGCAGAGCATTTAATGCTTCTAACTGCCCTCAACGGCACAAAATCTCTTTTGGCTATAAAACTAAGTTGTTGGGCATTTATGTTGGTTGGTCAATCAATCTGAAAAACGTTCAAAAGCATTGAATTCACGTTTTCTATATCACTTCCATAATACCCTGTTTTTGAGCTTGAATAAAGTGAATCCTTGATACCCATAAGTTTCAATTTATATTATCTACTCTTTGAGAGAGTTTCTATCATTTAAACACTTTGTTTATCTTGTAAAGAGGGTGAGGTATCCCTCTAGTGAAAAAGGGTGAGGTATCCCTTGTTGAAAAGAATGTGAGGTATCCTTCAAAGGTGTAAAGAGGGTGAGGCATCCGTCAAAGGTTGTAAAGGGTGAGGTATCCCAAGGTGTGGTGAGTGCTCTAGTCTGTAAAGGTTGTCAAGCACCTATTGAAACTTGAAGATATAGTGAAAAATCTCTAGCGGTTACTTGAGGATTGGACATAGGTCACAAGTGGATTGGTGGCTGAACCAGGATAAACCTTGTGTTTGATCTTCTAAACTCATCTCTTTACATTTGTGCATTTATTTTATATGCTTGCTTGAATGTTATTCAACTTGGCTTATTTAGTTTGTGAGTAAAGTGTTCAATCTCATTTATCTATTCACTTCAATCATCCAATAGCTTCAACGAAAATTGATAATCAAATGTTTTGCGAAAGATTTACGAAAATATTTTACATACTCAATTCACCCCCTCTTGAATATTGAGGCCACTTGGTAACAATTTAATGCCCTCAACCAATTCTAACATATCTAAAATCTTTTGGGCTATAAATGAAAGCTTTTGGGCATTGATTAAGGGTTGGAAAACATTCTGAAAAACATCCTTGAGCATTAAATTTGAGTTTTTTTATCATTTTCATCATATACTTTATTTTGAACTTCAAAGTGTGAATCATTGATACCCATAGAACTTGAATTTGTATTATCTACTCTTTGAGAGAGTTTCTATCATTCAAACACTTTGTTTATTCTATAAAGAGTGTGAAGTATCCCTCTAGTAAAAAAGGGTGAGGTATCCCTTGTTGAAAAGAATGTGAGGTATCCTTCAAAGGTGTAAAGAGGATGAGCTATCCCTCAAAGGTTGTAAAGGGTGAGGTATCCCTATTTTGAGGCTCAAAGCACAAGGGTGAGGTATCCCAAGGTGTTGTTGAGTGCTCCAATCTGTAAAAGTTTTCAAGTACCCGTTCATGCTTGAAGTTTAGTGAAAAATCTCGAGTGGTTTGCTTAAGGACTAGACGTAGGTCACAAGAAGTGACTGAACCAGGATAAATCCTTGTATTTGATTCTCTCAACCCTATCTCTTTACATTTGTGCTTTAATTTTATATGCTTGATTGAATACTCTTCATCTTGGCTTATTTATTTGTGAGTAAAGTGATCATTCTTGTTTATCTATTTACTTCAATCAATCAATAGTTTCAACTAAAATTAACATTCAAGTGTATCGCAAAGGATTTGTAAAAAGTTTTTATATACTCAATTCACCCCCTCTTGAGTACTGAGGCCACTTGGTAACAAGATGTCTACACACCAGTAATTTTTTATATTGTTCGTGGGGAATATGAAAAATCTTGTAATCTTCTTTTGAAATGCTGCACTCAAAACTTGCAATTATTTGAATATGAAGTGTGTTATTTTGGGGACATGAGGCAACAAAGAATTACCTTCAATTCTAAAGATTAAAGTGTTTCCTGTAGTTGTCAGATTTTTCAATTTATTGGTATCCTTTGTAGCCATGCTTTTCGAGTACTTAATCATTTGAAAATAATCATTACTCCTCCAAAATACATCCTTAAGAGGTGGACTAAGCATGCTTGTAGTGGATGTGTTCTAGACAACAAGGGACATATTATCAAAAAAGATCTAAAGTTGGTTGTCTCAAATTGCTTTAAGGATTTGTGTCGCAATGCAATAGAAATATCAAGCAAGGTTGCTAAATATGAAGATGCTTCAACATTTTTTGCAAGAAAATTGATGGAAGTTGGCATTGAAGTTGATAAGATCTTAAATAAAATATCTTCCACACGAAGTATAGACTTTTGTTGATGTAAATTGTCAAACTAATCAAGTTAGAATAGATGACAACCACTGCTTCAATTGAAAAATATAATGTATCTCGAGCCAAGGGTATAAAAAAGAAAGATGTTGTCTCTTGTGTAAATGGTACACCAAAAAGTTGTATGGAGGAAAAAAAAAACAAGGACACTCATAAGTGCAGTCCATGCATCAAGAGAAATTTTTTCCCACCATGTCAACTCCAACTTTACAGTTATAATACAACACTAACTTAAATTTTTGACTTTTTTGAAGTTTAAATGATCTTCTTGTTTAGTGTTATATGTATTTTAATTTGTTTTTTCTTGTTGTATGTACATAATATGTCTTTTTTACAGGGATGTCAAGTTCCGACAGCAATTGATATTAGTATAACTTAGGTTAAATTATTCATTATGCTGTTGTCATATTTTGCTACTTATATATTGAATTTTTTTTTTCTTTTTTCTTTTTCCTATTTGAAAACACAGGCACATAATTTTCATCAAGCCAAGATATCAAATTATAACAATGAGGACTAAAGTTGCTTATTATATGGCATTGCAGTGGGAATTCTCAAGATATTGTGAATTGTAGAACTTTTACCATGGTTTTAATTAGTTTTTGTATTTGCCCATTTGGTGTTCAATTGACTTATTGACTTATTGTCAGCTATAAAACATTGCAGTGAGCATTCTGCCTCTAACTTTTTTTGGACCATATTTTGCAATATTATTCTTAGTGCACATTATTTGACATTTTGGAAATTGGCCCTGTTGTTTTCAGTTGATATTATAAATGAAATGATATTATTTCTCAAGTACAAATCTTTATTATATATTTCATTATTTTTGAATAACTTCTGATTTCTGGAATGCTTCTGTGAGATGCTTTTGGTTCATAATAACTTCTGATATCTGGCGTAGTGTTATGAATTTATGTTGCATTGCATCTGCTGTTTGGGGTCAGTGTGCATTTTTGTGCATTTCATCTGGTTCATGAGGTGTAAGGCAAGTGCATAGGATCAATTCTGGTATAGCTTATGGCTTGGGTCTGATCTAGTTCTAGTTCTGGTTTGGGTTCAGAACTAGTTCAGGTTTTGGTTTAGGATCAGGACTAGTTTAGGAAATAGTTTAGGTTTAGGATTAGTTTAGATTCTATGCATTTCACATGCTACATTTGTGGACTAGTTCAAGTTTGGGGAACAGTGGTATATCAGCTTTTGTACTAAAAGATCTGCTACTTAAAAATAAAGTAGCTAAAACAAATATATTCAGTTCTTATCAATTTCATTTTCTACTTGGGGTCAGTTCCGGTCATAGGGATAATTGGTGAATAACCGGTCAGGATGTGTGATCAATGCTGGGGTCAGGGTGTTTCCTCATTTTATTTCTATTCTGGTTTGTCTAATGTGAAGTAACCGTACATGCTCTGCTGTAGGTTCTGATTCAAGGCAGTCTTTTATATCCATTTTTTTTTCACTTTGTAGTACTACATGTATATGTTAATTGATAGTTCAGACCCCTCTAGTTTGGATTCTATGATACCATTAGAGTAAAAAATGACAATTCATGATAAATGATGTAGTTTTTAATCTTGAGAATTTTTATTGGTTTATCTGAAGCATTAGAGCAAATAGACTTGTTTGCCTTCATATAAGCATACTGTCAAACTGCATATAAATTTTGTGGTAGAGAAGTTGCCATATAGTAAAGGAAGAAAAATAATGTTGTGGTCTGACCACAAACATAATAATGGAAAAATTATGATATATCTGAAGCCAAATTGATGCCAAGTTGCCAACAACGTGTAAAATAATAGATATGGGTCACCAAACAGTAAAATCATGAGAAGAATGTTGCAGCTATGCAAAGACAGGTTCATTAATAATTTTAGTTGATTAATATTTTTAGTTGATTAACAAATAGAAGGTTGATGAAGCATTATATGGTCAAGCTCCAGTAAAAGGTACTCTATATATATGTTTTCCCAAAGGAGCTATATGTTCAATGCGTAAAACATCTATTTTTTCTCTTTGCTGAGACAATTTAGTGAGTATTCCCTTACATTCTAAATTACATAAGCCTCCAATTTTGCAGGTATGAAAATTCAGAATAATAAGTCCAAACAGTAAATTAAAAGTAGATGTTATGATTTAAGCTTTGTTGCAGTTTTAAAATATGAGTTGATAACCTTTCAATGCGACGTTTGTTTGAGAATATGTAACTGTTTCTTATCTTTTTCTCAACAATTAGTCATAACTTTTTGTACTTATAGAATTTAATGAAACTGGTTTCTTCAATATAAAGAGTATCAACTTAGTGTAGTTTCTTATCTTTCTTTTATAAATCTAATGAAAACCAGCAATATAAACCAAAAACTATCCCTTACCTAAAATTTTACTCCCTTAAAACTTCTCCCCCTTGTTACCCCTAAACCAAACGCACCCTAAGGAAACTTAATTTACCTAGCAAAAATTCAGATTGCAATGTATGATACAAGATAGTAACAGAGTTAGTATTATTCAAATTGCAATCTTTGTATTGTTACAATCCTAGAAATAAACATTTCTTCGTCTTTATTTACTATTATTTGCTTCAATGTTGTTATCATTGCAAAATCTTGTATTTCTAACAGGACTGAGCCACCTCCACCGGCATAGCGAGTCCACACCCACCGAGCCTCGCCACCAATTTGGTATCGTCAACAACTACCACAAATTTTTCCGATCCAGCCTCCACCTTCTTCTCCCTGAGGATGGCTCCGCCGCGCCCCTTCAAGAGGTTGGGTTCGGGGTCGACCTTGTTAGAACCGTCAATGGCGAGATCAAGTCAGGGGTTGTTGTCGAGCACATAGAGAGGGATGCCGAGAGAGCAGGCTAGTACCATTGGTGCGCTTGGAGGTGGCGACGCCCAACAAAGGCGGCGGTGGTAGTTGGTGCTAATGCCCAGGACCATGCTACTTCAGTCTTCACGAATCAGGAAGTGAGGAAGGGATGATGTTGTTGAGATAACAGTCCTACATGACTTAACAGTATAAACTATAACATGGTGATTAAATGTCAATAACATGGAAAAATTAATCTATATGTCATGTTATAAGTGGGAAATAGCACCACAAGTATCCATGATACTTAAGTTTTCTCTTTTTCGAATTGAAACCAGGAGATAAATGCACCTTTCAATAGTGTTTGTTATTTTTGTTTACAATACCAAATAATATTTTCTATGACCATTAGGGCGTTGTTACTGTTGTTTCTACTATGCTTTATGAATTATTATAATAGACATTTCTAAATATATCTCTAACACAATATTGGTTTGACTAATAGGAATTGGTGGCATAATGGATGTGATTTGGGTTCTGTTGTTGCCTTTACTCTTGCCAAAAAGTTCTTTGATGGAGTTGCGGATGTTGATGTCGGTGGTCTGTTGTTGCCAATAAAAGGATTGGTGATTTATTTTTGATTGATTTACTTTTCAGAGAACAATAAACAATTTACATTTACATTTTTAAATTTGTATTGCATTACGTGGCTTTATTAGGCTTTCGTCTAAGCCCTATAGATTATATTTCAATAATAATGTCTAATATTATTAGATTTTTTTATGAGATCTAATTTATTATTGTTATACATGAATTTGTTATATTCTGTAATCTTTAAATTATTAGTATATCTATTTATTTTAACTTAGAATCTTATAAGAAAAATAAAGAAAAACTTTAATGTGTATATTTATATTTAAATATTTGTTTTATTGGTTATGAGTCAACATCTTATCTTGACAAGATCCAAATAAGATTAAAATCAGATCAAACAGTAATTCTTTCTTATGGGTTTAAGTAAAAAATGTTTCACCATAACTAATAGTTATAACTTATTAGATTTTTTTATAAAATCTAATTTTTTTATATTTATTTATTTTAACTTAGAATCTTATATGAAAAAAAAGAAAATTTTAATGTGTATATTTATAATTAAAAATATATTTTGTTAGTTGTGGGTCAACATATTGCCTTGGCTAGACCTAAGTAGAGTCAAAGTTAGATTAAACTGTAATGCTTACTGATAAATTTAAGTAAAAAGAATTATACCCTGATTAATAGTTATATTTTTTGACTTAATAATAAACGCTTAACTCAATAAATGATATCAGCACTTAATCCAACTTATTTATTTTAAATAAGAATCTTTCATGCTAAACAAAGTATAATTCAATTTATTCAATTTCCCTATAATTTGAGTAACAAATCAATCCAATTTAATCTGGTAGAACATACTTTGCAATATTCTAATTTTTGTACTGCATTTTATACTATTACCTCATATTTAAGTCTTTATTTATTAGTAGTATATATTTGTTAGATTCACACACATCACAAGAAAATAAAATAAAAAATATCCTTATTTAAGGAGATTTTAAATATCTTTGGAATTTAAATTGTGGAAGACACTGGTATTGCAATTATGAGAGATGGAGTATTAAATGTTGCTCCCCTTCTCAAGAAGAAAAAATGAAAAAATTATTATATGTTCTTAGAACATAAGATTATATTTACAATATTCACATTTTGATATTTTAGTTTTTTTTATAATGAAATCTATCACTAACTTATATATATTTATTATTTGTTAGTGATGAGTCTTATTATTAATGAATGTTAAAATATTAAAATATGAATAATATGAACACAATATTACATGGTGCTCCAATAACATGCGATAATTTCTCTCCAACAAGTACTACGCTTTACAAGAATCGAACTTATATTTTTTACCTTACGGGAGACTGATCAGCTTAGCACCCGTCCAACAGATTGTTGGTGGAGATTTTAAATATCTATATCATAAATCATGCAAATTCTTCAATTGGTTTTATTGATTATATTTTCAAACATCTTAGCTGCGATGCAGGAGCCTATAATTATGTTGTAGTATTCAATTATAGGATTAAGTTTGTATATGTCACGTGATCATGACCCTAAGGCGATGCAGATCGTATAATTTGAATATTGTAGTCCGCTAAATATGATCTATAATTTTAAAATATAACTTTATATTTGTTGTTTTTTAATTAAAAAAGGTTAGGCATGGAAGTCTAATCCTCTAAGCCGGGTTGCGTTGAAATGAAGTCCTCCCCAAGATATTGGATCTAGCAGATTTGAACACACGTTTATCTCTGAGTTCACAAGTCACTTACTACTTAACCCACAAGTACTTGCACCTTGGTTACTTTATATTTATTTTGAATGAGAAACTCTACAATATACTTTGGAATGTTCTAACTTTAATAATTCATTTTATTCAATTTCTTCATATTTTGGGTTCTATTTATTATTAGTATATTTATTTAGAATTTAAATTTAATACATTGTCAATGTAAAATTATTTACATTATTATTTAATCATCTATTATTACGTCATTAAAAATATTTGATTTCTTATAACAATTATTTCAAATGTTACGTATATATAGTAATATATGATTAATTGATAGTATAAAAAATTTTATATTGATAATACATTAAAATTAAACTCTTTATTTTAACGGAGAATAGTCCATGCAAAATGAACATAAGTCAAGAGAAATTTTTAGGCGCTTTCAGAGTAAAAAAAAAAAATATTCTTATTCTATACCATTTAATGTGTGTTACTTTAATTATAACATTTAAAATATTGTTAAAGTAAGACATAATTAGAGATACATATTGAATAATGATATCAAGCAAGAATATTTTCTTACTTCAAAAGTATTCAAGAATTTCTTGATAAGTCAAAAAGCCTAAAAAATATTAACTTCATTTAAATTGATGCAAATTAGTAATAAAATTTATAAAATTATTTCACATAGAAATTATAAGAACAAATCAAACAAATTTAATGTAATATAATGAATAAAATTTATGTCTGATTTACCAAACAATTCAAGTTTCAATATATGCAACTGAAACACGTGTTAATAGTTTATGTATCTAACATGACAACTAATGTTTAAGTGGAAATATAGTGTTCTCTATTGTACGTACTTTATTAAATCCGTGTAGCAGTTCATATTTTATAGGAGCCATTTGATTTTCTGTCTTTTTTCTCCCAGGTTAGCTTCTTTCTTTCATTCATTTTTTTTGACGGGCTCTTTGTTTTTTTTTTTAATTTTGGATATTCCTCACTACAAGAAATTTTGTAATTTATGAAAAATAAATCTGCCGCAAATAAGCAAAAATCAATTTGTGATGGATTCATCACTGCTGCAAAAACGGTTGTTGTAATGTAAATCCGCCGCAAATATCTGTGGCGATATGCTACATTCAGTACCAGAGTTGTGCTTTTGCGGCAAATTTGTTCCGCAGCAAATTTGCGGTGGATTTTGAGGCAAATTATTTTCGTTGATTTGTGGCAGATTAATTTACAGCGAATTTTACGATGGATTATTTTCGTCGATTTGTAACAGATTTTGCGGCGAATTTTTCTATCGCAAATTTTTTGGATTAAATCACTCAAACATCAATTTCAACCTGTCAATACTTCATAAAACAAACATAACAAATTATATTACTTAAACAAAGTTTTACAAATACAACTTGATCCATAGGAAAGTTTAAAAGAAATATCACAATCCATACAACATTCAAACATCAATTTCAATCCATATCCTCATTATCACTTTCATCTTCATGATCATTTTCAGTATCCTCATTGTCTTCTTCTAATGATGGTTGTTGCTGGCTTGACTGAGTGCCAACGACTTTTAAATATGATATCAACATATTACTAATTCGTTTATTCTATTGTCGTTGGTATTGTTCAAATCGCATTTTCCACCCTGCCTCACATTATTGTTCTCGTTGTTGGCTCTGCTGCTCCATTCGCTGTTGAATCTCCTGAACCCGATCCTCCATCTCCTGCTGCAAATGCTCCTTAAACTGATTAATATATGTAAACACAAATTCATTAATTTATTCCATAACTTATCTCCAAACCTACAAAAATACAAAAAATGAAAAGTTTGACTACATCCAGCAAATTGATTAATCAAAATACGAAAATCAATTAATAAAAAATGTTACAACTATTACTTAACTTGATTAATAATGTGCTCAGGAACTTGACTCGATCCAGGCCTTGAGGAGGATAACGCTCCATGGTCATAGATTGATGCTGCTTGAGAACCAAGGCCATAAACACGACCCTTCTTTATCCCGTCAATAGTTTGAATCCAAAGCTCTCGACTGGTTATTTGTGTACCAGATGCCGCTTCTTCATTTGAGCACTGAGAAGATTGTTCAGATTCCTTAATTTTGAATTCCTCCTAAAGATGAAAATAAAAAACATCTTATAGTTATTGTTATAAAATGAGTTAATATTAAATTTTATAAATTCAAAAGAAATACTAACATATAAATTCTTAGCTTTTGTAGAAACCCATTCGGTACGGTCTATTTTCTTTAAATGGACATGACGAAAGGTCTCATCAACTGTAGGTTATCTACCCAAATTCTTAGCCTGTAATAATGAGAAAATAAGTTATAACAAAATAATAAAACATTTTACTAAACAATTGATGATGACAGTTACCAATTTCTGCGCATAGGTGCCTGTAGAAATGCAACCACCAGTGTGTAAGCATCCACCAGTGTCAGAAGCACGATTCATCTTTGCTTGTTGACATTTCTCCTTATACAAACTACTAGCCTAGTGCCTGCATAGGTCTTCCCATATGCCTTCTCCAATCTAGAAAGGTCTTTCATTTAAGTTGCGTGCCTGTCCTAGCAAACCTGATAGTCTCTTTGAACTATGACTATTATATGCCTTTCGCATATGGTTATGATGTTGAGGCATCCACCAAACATAACCCTTCAAAAATATTATGTAAATAATGTAAAAATTTAAACAATTGCAATATTACAAAACAAAAAAAATATAATTAAACAAATAAAAAATTATACATACTTGAAACTCTCAAAACCACATTTCTCTAGTCTTATTGGGTATTTCTCCCTAAGATGTCCAATGTTGATTATACCTAGATCGTATAACCTTGGTAATGGCATCAACAGCAGGTTTAGATGGCAGAAACCTATGATACAATTTTTAAAAAGTAATGTAAATATTCTCAACAAAAAAAATTGAATACCTATAACTATGAATAACAAATAGTTGTACACATACCCAAAATCACCATCTGGCTCAACAAACGTCTTGTTGCTTTGCTTTGTTGCTTCCTCAAAAATGAGAACATTAGAATCACAGGAAGCCGGTGACTCACGGGTATTCGGTGACAGACCAATAGTAGGTGACCCAGAATCACATGTTGTACCATGCGGTGTATGAGAAGTATGTGACAGACACTGGAATCCAAGTGTGGGTATCATAACGTACTCAGAAGATGGTGCTTGATGAGAACCTGCAGTGGGTGATATTGTAACTGGGGGTGGAGATGATCCTGATGATTGCACCTTAGGTGACCTCTCTAAATTGATTCTAAGATGTCGAATGGGTTACTTCTCCCTCTCCTGCCCTTTCCCCTTATCTCCTCGTGACGATGACATCTACACAAATAATAAAAATACAATATAAATATAATTTCAATCAAAACACAATAATGTATAATTAGTAACTACAACATATTAAAGTAATTCTATACTCACAGTTATGAAGAAACATTGTCCTAATCACTATTTGTTTCATATTCATTATTAGAAGATGTTTCATCATCGTCGTCATTAAAACTTTTTTCTTCTTCATCATTTTTATCTTGTCTAATAGAACCAACATCTTGAACTACATCAAAAACCTCATTAGTGTCTTGCAAGTGGTCAATGAGATCCACATCAATAATTGGATCCACAAGAGTCATAGTATCATCTTGGAATGCAATTTCTTGGACACTTTCAATTTCAACTCGACCTCTTGCCTTGGTCTTTATTACCATCCACCATTAGACCTTATCCTTTTTCTTTCCAAAATAAGGAACGTAATACACTTGTCTCGCAGAGGAAGCAAGGATAAAAAGATCAAACCTCTCATATCTTCTAGTGTGTCGAACCTCGATAATCTTATAATCTTTGTGAACTCTTGTACCTCTATTAATCATAGGATCAAACCATTTACATTTAAAAAAAACAACCTTTTTTTTTGTTCTCCAGGATATTCTAACTCAACCATATCTTTTAGTATTCCATAATAATCATTTTCATCTTCACCATTAGTTGAGCCTTTAACACACACACCACTATTGATTGTTTTCTTCCCATCTAACCAAGCATCTGTGTGAAATTTATATCCATTGACAAAATACATTGGCCAAGATGTCACACATCCACTAGGCCCACATGCCAAATCATACAAGTCAGAATTATTCACCATATTTTGTGGATTGTGAACCTAGAAAAAAATATAACTAAAGTTAATGATCTAAATCATATATAATAATTGGGAAAGCTAATTTTGTAAGGTTTAAGTACTTACATAACTTCTGAACCACTCTATAAAATCTGCATTAATTCTTTCATTTGAATGTTCCTTAGGAATGTTGAAATATTGTAAAAAAACACTAAAAAATTAAAAGTTTATCATTTGATTGTTAATGAGCAATACATTTGAAATTTAAATTAAATTAATAGTACTACTTACTTGAGGTATGGTTCAACTTCCTCACAATTTAGCAAGATGTGTAATGTCGCAGATTTCATCTCAGCATCATTTAGCCACTATTTTTTTGATGTTCCATAACCTCGGCCGGGTTGATGAAAAATTGACAAAGTCAATTCCGTTGACATATTTTCATTTGTATCATCATTTCGTCTAACTCTAGTTCTCATTGACCTAACATGAGACTCAAAGTAAAATGAACAGAAATGAGATATCTCTTGAATGAAATAAGCTTTACAAATAGATCCTTCAACCCGAGCTTTGTTCTTGACTGTTTTGTTTATCTTGTTTAAGTACCTCTCGAATGGATACATCCATCTATACTGAAATGGCCCCCTACTCTTGCTTCATAAGGTAAATGAACTGGTAAATGTTCCATGGAATCAAAGAAACCCGGTGGAAATATCCTTTCCAATTTACACAAAATCACCGGAATGTTTTGTTCCATTTGAAACGTCTTTTTCCGTCAAAGTCGTTGATCACAAGTCTCGAAAAAACTGGCTCAATTCAGTCAATGGCTTCCACATTTGATCTGGCAACAAAGAAAAAGCATCTAGAAGTAAACTCTCCATAAACACGTGACAATCATGACTTTTCATCCCAAACAATCATAATTGATTCATGTCCACACATCTGGCCAAGTTTGATGCATAACCATCTGACATTTTTAAATCTTGCACCCATTCACAAACAACCTTCTTCTACTCTTTTGTAAAAGTATAATTAGCCTTTGGTTTCATGATCTTACCATTTGGCAAATCAATAAGCTCCAATTCTTGTTGTTAACAATATTCTTTTAAGTCCATTTTTGCCTTCACATTATCCTTAGTTTTGCCCTTAACATTCATAACAGTATTGAATATGTTATCAAAGACATTTTTTTCAATATGCTCGACATCTAAATTATGCCTAATTAAATTGTCCTTCCAATATAGTAACTCCCAAAATATGCTCTGCTTAGTCCAATTATGATAAACACCATACACATGTTGTTTGCACAACTGCATTTCAGTTATTTTACTATAGGCACTAACAATCTCACTTAATTCATGTCTAGATAATCTTAGTGGAGGCAAATCAGCCACAACAGTTTTCTTCTTAAATGCATTTTTATTTCTTCTAAACATGTGATCAACGGGCAAGAATTGACGATGACAGTCAAACCACGAATTTTTTCCTCCATGCTTCAAAGTGAATGCCTTTGTTTGATCCATGCAATATGGACATGTTAATTTACCAACAGTCATCCATCCAGACAACATTCCATATATAGGAAAGTCATTTATTGTCCACATCAATGCAACCCTCATCATAAAATTTTGTTTGCTTGACACGTCATAAGTTAAAGCACCCACCTATAAAATTTTCAGTTCATTGATTAATGGTTGTAAATAAACATCTATCTTGCTCTTGGGATTATGAGGACCAGGAATAATGCATGTTAGGAACATGTATGGGGCAATCATACACATTTATGGAGGCAAATTATATGAAGTGACTATCATAGGCCAACAAGAATAAGGAGAAGCAGATTAGTTATAGGAGAGAACCATCGGCACACAAACTAAGCCTAACATTTCTAGGATCAGATGCAAATTCAGGATATGTCCTATTACAATGCTTCTATGCTTCACCATCTGATGGGTGAGACATCTCCCTCTTCTTTCTATTATTTTCAGTATGTCATCTCATGTGTGTAGATAAGCTCATAAAGGAATACAACCTCTTGAGCCTAGGAATGAGAGGTAAATAATGCATTCTTTTCACTGGAACTTCATTGTTATTTCTATTATTGGTTTTACGAAGTTCATATCTTTTAGCACCACAAAACCTATATTGTCTAACATTATCATAGTATAACATATAACTATTTACACAACAATATATTTTTCTTGAAGCAAGCTCGAGTTTAGCAACCAATTTTTTTTGTTCTATAGTAATTCAGATGAATTCGTGATCCTGATGGAGCAACCTCTCTTAATATCTCCATAAATGAATCAAAGCATGCATGCGTTACATTATAATTAGATTTGAGGCTTAACATTCGAACTGCCAAGAATAACTCAGAATAAGTTTCACAGCTAGGCCATAATGGCTGACTTGTAGCATTTAATAGATCACAAAACTCTTTGGTCTCTAGATGTGGAGGCTCCTCAACACTTTGTTGTAAACGACTCCTAAAATCCCCAAAGTCTATTCCGGCTGTATCACAAATCATATTTTGATATCTATCAACCACATCTTCCCCCTCTAATATAGGACTATTAGCAGTATTCACATCAGAGTTTATATCTACACTAACTTCCTCTCCATGATCTATCCAATACTAATACCTAGGTTTGAATCCTTTTTTATACAAATGAACTTTCACAATCTCAAGTTTTAACAATTTCCTACTATAACACATCAAACAGGGACACTTAATTGTTCCTTCACTTAAGTAATAGGAAGATCGACATGTATAATTCACAAACTCTTCAACTCTATATACAAATTATTGTGTAAGTCCTCTACGACTCGAATGAGTCCTATTATACAGTCATCTATGATTTTCAGGAACTGCTATTTTCTGCAATGATAATTTTATACTTAAATCAAAATACAAAATGCAAAATGCACAACATATGATGCATAATTAATATATTTAAAATTATACTTGTATAAATATTTCAATCTAAACAACTATTATTTCCAAAATCCTCATATCTCTAAACATGGTATGACCTTATCCCATTCAAGAAGACACTTTTCAGCACTTGATTAACAATACTCACAAAAATTACACATTGTATACTTGATAAAATTTCGGCAGCATTTCCCATTAGTCTCCAAGTGCGTGACTAGAAAGTGGCGGCATCTACCACGATCAAGTGTACACCCAGAGAACAAAAAGAAATGTTGCACATCAAAATTTCATCAAGCATATGGTATGAGATTTAAGGAGTAACTATAATCAAGTGAAGGAAAAGTTTCTTCCCAAACTGTCCAACTTGAACAATTTAAGATTCAATACAATGAGCAGTACCTTCAAAAAGTACGTGTGCTATCTAATATTGAATCTCAAATGGGAAACTAAGGCTTCGTTCACCAATACAATTTATCACCTGCATCAAATATATGATAAAGATAACATGACCAGGCAAAGTTACAGTACATAACAATAATCAAATGAAAATTGATAATGAACAGATAAATTTTCTAAACCCAATCATGAGCATGTGATCAAACTCTAAATCTATAATTCACAATGACCTTCACAATGATCCGCATGTTCCCAAACTGCTTTATCACATCCTCTCAAGAATTACCACATCCATCTTCTCAACAAACAAGTCATTGGTTCAAACACAAAACCAACATCAATGGATTACTATGACATCAAGCATCTTACAATACATAATCAAATGAAAAGTGATGCATCATATACATAGCAGTCAAATGACCTACAAGCATGCTCCAAATGAGCATGGTTGGCAAATCAGAGCAAGTAATGAATAGAGCGTGAAGCAGTTGGTGCTGTGAACAGAGCAATGAACAGTGGGGTACCTGGTTGGTAGGTGGCATCACGTAGACTGGTGGAGGCGTGGAGCAGCGACGGTCGATCGAGTCAGTGGTGGGGGAGTCACCGGCGCTGGGTCACGGGTTGGGGTCGGAGTCGTGGATCTCGGGGTTACGGGTTGCGTGGGGTCGGGGTCACCAGTGTAACACCCTAATCCTAGATATTGTAAGTAAATAGAATCAATGGTGTCACTTATAAAATTAAACTTAAACGTCACCTGTATAATAACTAGCAATGCGTAAATATATAGAACCTTTGATAAAATAAGATAGCAAGACATTTTACGCGTCGAGCAACTTGCTCTTTACCATGAAACTATCTAATATGTTTGAAATTTACAACTTTTTACAAAATTAATTACAACCTTTAATTACATAATCATTAATATAAATACAAAATTAATACAAACTAGAAAAATATATAGAATTACATAAATCTAAACTTATGCCTTAATGCTTCCTTTGCTCCTGTTATGGTCTTCTTCTGGATTTATCATGGAAACATAAAAAGAACTGGGGTGAGAATTTAAAATTCTCAATAATAAATTTATAAAACATAATATCATAATAAATCCAACTAATTTGGTTAAAACAAGCTACTGAAATATTAAATAGAAAAGTGGCATAATTCACAACATAGTCTTTTCATTTCCGATGTAAACCGTTTATTTAATTACATATCTATAAAATACCAATATCTACAATGCATACTACGTATCTTATTAAAACAATTAACTTACTTACTTCCAAGAGTACTTTTACTTTTACTCATTTTTCTTTGGCAACTATCCGTTACATTATCTTTAATTTCCTTCACATTTTTAAGTAATAAGGCAATGACTCATTAATAATGCTTAACTTGCATAAGTAAAATAATTCACCTATAGTTATAACTTCTTTCTCGTTAGTGTCTCATGAGTGGCTATGACACTTTTATTACTATAGTGACTATTGTCACCTTAGTTACTTTAGTGGATATAACCAACATTAAGTACTTTAGTGGCTACAACCACCATTAATTACCTCAGTGACTACTACCACCCTTCAAAATTTATACGATAAAAAGAGCATGCCATGTCATAAATACCATTATATACATATATCAATTATCAAATACTTAGGTATCATAATGCTCATTTAAATTATAGAGCGATCAATTTCTCAAGTATTTTTGTTGAATCTTTCATCAACAAGTAAATTAAGGTAATATAATCATTTATACAAGAGCATCATAGCTCACGTACAAGTACTCCAATACAAGCAAATTCTCAGTTCAAACACATTAGGCTATATAATCAATATATATACAACAACATCATGTAATTCTTAAAGGTTAGGCATTTTGGCCAAGGCATTAATAATAAGCATTATCACTCAACAAATTACTTACAAGCTAATTCTAAATATATTAACAATATACTATAAGCTTCCAAACAAGCCAATTCTCAACACAACAAGATTTCTGATTACTTTATGATTTAGATCAACATATCACTAAACATTCTTCTTGAACTTGAGACACTGATCCTAATCCATTCATTCAAATTCACCAATTATAAACTCAATTACTCAAAATTAAGCAAAAACATCATAATGGCTTCATAAAATTCATACTCATGGTGCAAGAACCCACCATGGTCCGGGGCTATGGTTTCACAAACTATAATCAAACTCAAACCAATATAACATGCCGTCTCATAATCTTAATCAACAAGTTCACAAATTCAAATATTCAAGAGAGAAATCAAAGAACTCCTCTAATCCTACCCCTCACCCTCCAAACCCAAGAGCACCCAATTCAAGCATAAAAACATCACAATTTCCATTCAAAACAGGGTATAATGTTGTCACTATCATTTATAGTTTTTGCAAGTCCCAATTTACTTACAAAAGTCAATATCATTCCATCACAAAATAGCAATCTCAGATTTAGACATTCCATGACCAAAAACAAGTATTTCTTGAAGCCATTTGGAGTCCAAATACTTTGTGACATTCAGCCAACAATATGCAGCAACCAGTGGCTCACTTTTAACTTATAAATCCATCAAAACAGTCCATAACATGAAATTTAAGTCCATTTTAGCTTTGTTGTGGTTTAGTTCATCCAGTTGTGACTTAACCAGAATTTTACCACATTTAAGGCAACATTATGCCCTCTTTATGTATCAAAATTCTAATCACAACTCAATTCATAAAGCATAAAAATTTTGCCACAAAAACAAAACCCAAACCGTGGCCAACAACCATACAATATCTGACCATATTCTCAAATTTCTCATCCAATAGTTAATCAAAAAAAGAACTAATTGAAAGTAATGAAATTAAAACACAAAATTAGCAAAATGTTACCCTTTTTAAGTTGGTTCAGTCGTGAGCAATATGAGCAGAAAAACAGAATTTAATGTTCAAAACCATAAAGAAAGATGAGCAAGTTAAGGTCAAGCATTCCCCTACCTCTAGCTTGAAGTTTCCTCTTGATTTCTTTTAATTTTTCCCTCTTTATTTCTGCTCAATTTCTTTCATTTCTATCTTTGTCTTTGTTCTTATTTCTCCAACTCTAAATCCTATAAGAGAATAAGTAACAATCGAAGAAACATAAAAGAAATGATGGGATCAAAATAGATCGCGTACCGTGACTGTAAACGCAAGGAATAGTGAGAGAAAACGAGTTACGGCCACGAACGGTGAGCTCAAGAGTGAACAACGACTGTGAGGAACGATGGACGAATGGCGAACGGCGAAAGATGACCGGACGAACGGCAAATGACGGTTGGACGAGTGGAAGCTGATGGCCAAAGAAAGAAAAGCATATGGCCAAGAGGAAGAAAAGCCCACGACCGAGAGAGAGAGAGAGCAAAAAAATAGGAGAGTAAATGAGCTAGAGAGAAGAAATGAAGATGAGGATGAATAGTATGAAAGATAAGGAACGTGTGGCTAAGAATGGATGATGGAAAATCTTATAAAAAATTACCTGAAACTTTTGTGTCTCATAGGAACATTTTAATCTTTTGAAATTAAGTTTTTCAGCTTTCATAAGTGTTCCTAAAAATCATAAATCTTAACTACGTTCATATATTTTGATTTCCATAATTTTCTATAGATTGCCATTTATCAAATAAACTGCACTATTTCTTTTAAATTAAATCGAACCTGTAAGGTAAGTGAAAGTATTTGTCTCAACTTACTTTTTATATCAAAATAAATTTCATATTTTATTTATCATCTCCAAACAATTTTATAATTTTCCAAGCTTTCTAGCTATTTTATTATATTTATAAACACTTTCTCAAGTGTTATTAAAAATATTAAATTAATTCATTTGATCTCTAAAAATTTAATATTACTTATTCCAAGCAATCATGACTTAGAAATAATCTTTTATATTTATTTCTAACTTCTTAACTATTTAAGCTAAATTTTTAGATTATTTAGAGTTATTTATCACATTCAATGTTATAAATCTAGGCTCAATTCAACCCAAAATAGTTACCTAATTTATCAAGTAACCAATACTAAATTTATTGAGCTACTGTAACATTAATTAGTATCGTTAGGTTGAGCAGAGTGTTATAGCTGGTGTCGCTGGGTTTTGGGTCGCTTGCGGTCTAGCTCGGGGTCGATGAGGTCGAGGTCAGCTGGCCGGTCTGTGGTGGAGGCAGGTTGCAAGGGAGAGAGGGGAGAGAGGAGAGAATTGCAGTGGAGTTTTTGCGGCGAATTTTTCTACCGCAAATTAATTTTTTAAATTGCGGCAGATTTTTTCGCAGGAAATTTTTTAAATATTTTCATATTTTTTTCTAAATTTTTTATTATATTTTCCAATTTTGCGGCAGATACTTTCACCGCAAATTTATTTTTAAATTGCGGCAGATTTTGCCGCCGCAAAAAAAATTAATATTTTTTTACTGAATTTTTAATTATGTTTATCAGTTTTGCACAGATTTTTCTGCCGTAAATTCATTTTGTAAATTGTGACAGATTTTGCGGCGGAAAAATCTGCTGCAAATTTTTTTAAAAATTTTATAATTTTTTAATTTTTCTCCCCAATTTTTTTATTATATATTATCAATTTTGTTGTGAATTTTTTCGTAGCAAATTCATTTTTTAATGGCGGTTGATTTTGCGGCAGATTTTTTTGCCACAATTTTTTTATTTTTCTCTCTAATTTTTTATTATATTTATTAATTTTGCGGCGGAAAGTTCTGCCGCAATTTTTTTTTAACAAAAAAAAATTCACGATGGAAATGGTACCGGAAAAAATTTCTGGGAAAAAATCTGTTGCAAAAATTAACCGCAAAATTTGTCATAAATTGAGATAAATTTTAATTCACTGTAAAATTCGCCACAAATTGACTATTTTCTTGTATTGCCTAATTTGTTGTCACAGTTAATATTTGAATCATGGTCTTTTTTTATTCAAATAATTTTTGTTTAGTTATTTCATATTTTTACTTATGACTTAATTCATGTCAGTTTTTAGTTTTGAAAGTTATATATTTTTGCTATATTGTTCTCTTTTCTCATAGAATTGATGATTCCCACAAATTCACATTTATTAATTAGGCGAGTTTACAGTGCTCCAAAAGTGTAGGGTTTTTTTGGAGTAGTGGTGCTCTAACCAACTTTATATTTTATAGTTGGTTGATTGATATTTTTTTAAATCTTATTGTTGTATGTATAAATATTATTAATTAAAATTTGTAAAATTTTTTTGTATACATAGTTATTTATAATAAAAAAATAAGTTGATTCAAGTTTTCTATATATAAGTTTACATGTGTATAAATATTAACAAATAAAATTTATAAAATTTTTTATATATAAAATAAGGATCATGCCTATTACTTATTATGTAAGTTACAAACAATAAATCAAAGCTATTAATTATTTTAATAATAAGTCAACGACATTTAATCATAAAACTTCAGTACTCCCAAAAAAATTTAAGGACACTGTAAACGTACCTTTATTGATAGTTCCGTTCCTTTATTAATAGTCCCGATAAGGTAATGGTTGTAGTTATTTATTTTTTCTTCTTATCCTTTATCCATGAATGTTCTTTATATTTTGACATGTTTTATTATATGATGCATGCTTCAAGGACTAAGTTGATATTTCGTACGAGTCTGTTAAGCTTTTGATCATGAATTATGTTCGTTTGTCAATTTTTATGATCCGAAAGGAAATAAGTCTAAGTTGTAATACAAGCAATACCTGCCATTGTCTTTTATTACATATTATATCACATATTGTATCCTTTATACTAAATTGTGAAATTATATTTTATTAATTTTATATTACATCATACTAAATTTTAGAATTAGAATAGGACTTTCAAGTTAATTTATTAATTTTTGTTCTTTTTCTTATCCTTATTTCATAAAATTTCATTGTTTGCACTAATCTTAACGTTAGTGTTGTTTTTATCATTGTAAAACTATTTTAATAATATTTTCTTTCCATTTGCACTAAGTTGAAAATTTTTCATTTGCTTGTATGATAGTGATATTTTTTTAATGTCATTTAAAGATTACTTAAATCTTTGTCTGTGTTGTCATATTGTACACAACAAAGATTGATAACTTATTTGTTATTTATTTTCAAATACATTAAAAACTACAAAAATATTATTACTACATCATAATTTATATTTATTAAATAATAAAATTATATTCTATAATTATTCTTGTGCATCACACAAGTCTAAATACTTGTATGTAGGGTTTTTAACTAAACTGTTATTTGTGGCTAAAATATTTATCAAAATATTACTGTTTTCAAACTATTTATCAGAATGTCACCGTTTTGGCTACGGTGACATCTTTGGTTACGGTGACATTTTTTAATCTTTGTTGGGCCACATGAGATATGCCAGAACGATTGGCGTATCCACATGGGATACGTCAGAACGGTTGGCGTATCTACGTGGGATACGTCGTACGCCAACTGTTCTGGCGTATCCCACCACGTGACCTGTTGTGACAAAATAGGTCAAGTCAGATGGGTCGACCTGAATAACCCGACAAAATAACTGGGTTAGATTATAAAAATGCCAGCCCGAAACTTACATGACCCGAATGAGCTGACTCGAAAATGGCTCGACCCCGAATGAGCTGGGCTAGAGCTGGGACGACCCGTTTTGACATAGTTACTCAAGTAAAGCTTCTGACTTTTAGTATGCTTAAGTTAAAATGTTCGACTCAATTAAATCTAAGGCAAGTCCAGGTTTAGAAAATTGAGTTTATGAAATTATAAAGTTAAACTTAACTAAATCTAGCAATGAGCACCCTTAACGTATTGTAATCAAGCTTTACACTTTAAATTGATGGGCTAGAATACTAGCCAAGCAAGCATAACAAAATCAATTAACTTTAATAGTTTAAATATTCCGATTCTATAAAAAAATTTGACAGAATTTCTCCTAAAAAATAGACGTTCCCAAAATATTTCATCCTGTATAATGAAACATATTTATATATATTGAATTCTATATCAACAAAACATGTATAAGATGCATAAGCATAACAGAAAAATTTGATACATATACATACAGTCATCCCAAATTAAGCAAATGTAATAAAATGTAATACATATACATTAATGAGAAGGGCCAGGGTCAGAAAGAGGTGGTCTGTGAGGGGGATCAGAAGAAGGTCCTAGCTGTGATAGGTGAGGATATGTTGGGTAACCTGTATATGGTGGATATGGAAATGACGGTGTAAGGGTAAATGTATAAGGATATGGTGGGTAAAGGTAAGTAGGTAGTGGGTATGCTGTAGATGGTGGATAACTTGGATAAGACGGGTACGATAGAGGTGGTGGCTGAGATGGTGGGTAAGTAGCAATAGAAGTGGGCGGTGGCTGAGTACTAGGCACAACAGAAGAACCAGAGTCATATGGAAGACGTAGTAGTGATCGAGTACTAGCTAACCCTCTCCGTCTACGGCGCGACCTCTGCTCATCGGACTGCTCGGATGGTCCAGGAATCTCATCTGCAGGAGGAGCTGGACGAAGGTGATCCAATGTGAGTCGTGTATGGAATGCGCTCCAGAGCCACGACATATCAATACGTCCACCTAATACGTGTGACTCAGGCAGCTGCGATCCTAACAAGGTATCACATAGCTGCATCCCATCTCGATGGGATGTACGGCCAGTAACTACATCGCCGTCAATGGGAAGTCTCGAGATAATACATATGTCCTCCAACGTGATGGTGCACTCTCCAGTAGGCATATGGAATGTGTGTGTCTCAGGGCGCCATCTCTCAACCAATGCCGTAATGAGGAGTGATCGATGGTGCAATATCCCATATGGGCAACTCCCACGAAACCAGCTAGCTCTAGATATGGTAGTATCCGCTCATCTGGGTCCATATGTCTGAATTTATTGGCACGTCTAACACGCAGATGACGATTTGGTCTTCTTTGCCATATATGTTGTGAAACATGAAAGTCCTGGAACTCTAGTACTGACAAGTCCTCTGGGCTTGGGCGCAAGTGGAAAACCATGCCTCACGTTGTAATCAGGCAACAGACAAGAACATTGGGTAAGTCTTCAAATAATAAAACATATTATAGAATCAAATATACATATTAAATATGAGTGTATCAAGCATAAATTAATAGACAACAGTAAAAGCACAATATCAAAATGATATTAATAAAAAATAATCATGTAGATTATCAAATTACACACTGAAAATCTTTAATTATACATAGATAGTCATCCATTACAATACAATGAGTATTAAATTATGTCTTAATCAAGTATATGGCCCTGCTTGGTCATTCTTCAAAGAAGTCGATCCACCACGATGACAACTACGAGAGTTATGTCCAAATTCACCACATTTTCTACATCTTTGTCCCGGACTTGGTTCATGCCAATCCATCTCATTTCTAAGTTGAGTTGATTTGGGTCGACCTTTAGATCGAAGCAATTGACGATCGGGTACCAATGTAATCGTCACGGTTGGTGGCCACCATGGTTCATCCTTAATGATACCCCAATTAACCTCATACATCTTGTACAAAGTATACATTTTGTAAATACTATGCACATATTGAAAAGCGTCAAGTCTCTTGGAAGAACATATTGTTATTGCATGAAAGCAAGGGAAATGCAACGCTTGAAATAGGCCACAGTCACACGTGCCTTCTTGAAGGTTTAGGGAATATTTAACTCCACCCTGCTATGTTATAGGGTTGAATGCCTCTTCGACCAAAAATCTGGTTGACTGTATTTCAAATCGACGGAGTTGGTGAGAGCTTGCCTTGAGCACGTTGACATTCCAGCTTTTCATAAAATCATCAGACCAATCTAACTCATCAACAAGTTTCTCGTTTGTGTCATCCTTTCGATTAACAAAGTACTTTACCAATTTGTAATATGTCATCTGAACAAGTGTTGTTATTGGTAGGTTTCTGCCACCTTTCAACACCTTATTCATACACTCAGATAAGTTCGTCGTCATATAACCAAATCTGTGGCCACCATCATATGCTAAACTCCATTGTTCTTTTGAAATCAAATTAATCCAATTTGCCATTTCGGGAGTAGCAGTCAACTTTTCCAACCTAGCCTCAAATTTGTATGTCATTGGTTCATACCCTAATATTAAAATATTGAATGAGTTGGTGTTAGCAACTAAATTGTAGTTTGATAACTAGTATAGTAAACTCATAAACAATGTCAAATATTTAACTACCTGTGTTAATCAGATATTTATTTAGGGCCAGATTGTGAAAGGCGTTGTTAAAATTACTACCAATATGCCGGATGCAGAAAACATGATGCGCATGCGGTGGCTGCCATCCCAGATGTGGATTCGTCACTGACTGTATGATGCCTTGATGTCGATCAGATATCAAGCATAGGTCCTGTTGTTGTGTGACATGTGTTCGAATCAATGCTAAGAACCAACTCCAAACATCCTTTGTTTCCCCTTCAACAATGGCAAATGCAATGGGTAGAGGTTTTCTATCGCCATCTTGTGTTGTTGCAATCAATAGTTTATGACGATATTTACCACACAAATGAGTGCCGTCAATTTGATAATGAGCTTACAGTATTGGAATCCAACAATACATGGTTTGAATGTCCAAAACAAGCGATAAAATATAAGTTTTGAACAGTCAACTCTATTAGCCTCGTCATAATCAACGGTTTGCAACTCCACCACTGTACCTGACATGTCTCTTTGCACGGCAAGTAACCATCTAAGCAATACTGTATAAGAATTATCTCAGTCTCCAAATAAATACCTTCACAATGGCAATTTGTTTTGCCTTCCAAGCTTTCCGATAGGACACGTCATATCCGAATTGACATCGAACCCTTTCAATAATTAAGCATACAGGTGCATGGGGTTTTTGCTTGAACATATCATACGAGAGTCTAAATTTTGATGATCTTGTGAAATGACTAGGTTGACACAGTTGTGAGGCCCATTATATTTTCTAATTTCCCACATGTTTGATTTCTTACTTAGAATGGCCCTAACCCTCCAATTACAACCATCAACAGCTCTGGGACACTTAACAGTTAGCCGTTGTGTATCAGAATTATCAACCTTGTAATTCTGATGTCTAATAATGAAATAATGTTTTAGGGCCAAATTGACAACATCTTTAGAGGGAAATTGTAACCCGACATATAATTCTTCATCTGGACTCCAAATACCATGATAATCTAATTCAAGCATATTATCAGGTGTACTCAGCCCATCCCAATTGATTTCAAAAAATTGAGGGCATGGAGGCACATACGTAGATTCAGGAGCAACTACCAATGGAGGGACTAGTTGTTGTATATTTACTTCAGGGCCAGATTGATCTTCTTCTAAGTCAGTGTCTGTATCTTCACCCTCAGACATCTCTCCTGCATCATCGCTTGTGTCAGATAATGTATCTGCTATAAGCGAGTTATCGGTTTCAAGGTCCAACCTAAATGAGCTCCCTTCAGGCATTGCAGACGTACCAACTTCTTGAGATTGTACTAGGACAAGAGCATGTGTCATGGAGAATTGAGTGTTGATAGGGTACGATGATTCAACAAGATTAGAAGGACCAGCTTGTAACCCTATTTCAGAAGGAGCTTCAGCATGCTCATTGTGCTCACTTGTTTCTGTCTTGACATACAACTCCATAAAAGTTAAGTTAGGATGTTGATCAAAGCAATCAATCATGCAAGCAACATCTTCATCATCTTCTAATGGAAGAGTTATTCATCTTAGAACATTACTCCATTGTGAAAATCTGTACACAACACTAGACACAACTTGATTTTCTTGGAGCCTTAATTTTAAATGAATTCTCCTTTTTAAAAGCTCAATAGTCGTATTACGTTGAATCATGACAGACTTGAGACGAGGACCTTTGTACATTAGACCATCTTCACCTCCATACGTTCTCCCATTGTAGTAAATGAGAACAACAAGGTGTTTGGTCATCTTACACTTCTGAATAATAACAACACAAACAATTCAATTTTGTACAAACAAATTCCAAAAACCTACTAAATAACAATAAAACATATATAATAAATACATAATTCGTAATAATAATAAAACAAATAATAATAATAATAATAATCAAGAATAATAGTAATCAATAATAATAATAAATAGTAATAATCAATTATTCTAACAATAAAACAAATATACACAATACATAAATAATATAGAAACTAAAAAAACATATATAATAAATGCACAATTCGTAATAATAATAATAATAATAATAATAATAATAATAATAATAATAATAATAATAATAGTAATCAATAATAATAATAAATAATAATAATCAATTATTCTAACAATAAAACAAGTATACACAATACATAAATAATATAGAAACTAAAAAAACATAAACAATAATTCTAACAATAAAACAAATATACAAATACACAATGAATATAAAAAATAAAAAACATAAATAATAATTCTAAAAATAAAACAAATATACAAAACATAATTAATATAATACATCAAAAACATAAATAATAATTCTAACAATTAAAGTATTCAACAATATATATAACAATAATAATAATAATGATCTAATGATAGAAATATTTACAAATATGATTCTCTCACAAGTTCTACCACATGAGAGTTCGAGAGAGAGTTTAGAGAGAGTGAAATCTAGAGAGAAAGTGAAAATTTGAGAAATGATGGAAGTTGCTGTGGGAGGGAGAGGGGTGGAGGGGTTATAGGGGTGAACGTGGGATACGCCAGAACGTAGGATATGCCAACCGTTCTGGTGTATCTTACGTGGCCCAACAAAGATTAAAAAATACCACCGTGGCCAAAACGATGTTATTCTGATAAATAGTTTGAAAACAATAACATTTTGATAAATATTTTGGCCACAAAGGGTAGATTGGTCAAAAATCCCTTGTATGTGTGTGTATATATAAAAAGAGAAATAATAAAAGAATAAAATAAAGAAAAAAATTAGCAGTACTTACTCTTTGATAAAAAAAAACAAAAAGAACATGTGAAATATTTTGCGCTACAAGCCTATTTCATGACACTAATAAGAGTTTATTTGGCATGTCGTATTATGTCTGATAAGATAAGTTAATATAATATATTATGATTTTATTAGTTATTTGGTACAAATATTGTATTGCATAAGTTTAGTCATTAAACCTCTCTTATATATTAAAATAATAGATAACTTAATCAAGCTTTAGGGGTAGTATTATGCCTAATTGGATTTTGATATATAACCTACTATAAAAACTTTTTTATTACAATTCTAAATACTTTGATATATCAAACCTTTACGTATTAGGTATTATATTATCAAGTCTTATATATAGGGAAAAGAGTATGCAACTTTATTGAACTTTGACCCTTTTGTAAATCACTACCGCGAACTCTAAAACCTTCTCAATTAGTCTCCAAACTTTAACTAATGTCCTAATAGATCCTTATGTTTAATTTGAATCTATTAATTCACTAACAATAATACTGCATGACGTCATTTTATTTGTATTAACACTAATTGAGAATTATTTATTAATTTATTTATTAAAATTTAATTTAAATATATTTTCTTCCTTACAAAATAAATAAAACAAATTTGTTTTTTAAAATAAATTTGTTTTTTATTTTTTTGTAAGGAAGAAAATACATTTAAATTAAATTTTAATAAATCAATTAATAAATAATTCTTAATCAATATAAATATAAATAAAATGATACAATATAATTTTATTGTTAATGAATTAATAGATTCAAATTAAATATAAGGATCTATTATGATATTAATTAAAATTTAAAGACTAAGCGATAAAGTTTTAAAGTTCGTAATTATGATTTAAAAAATAGTTAAAGTTCAAAGAGGCTGCATACTCTTTTTTTATATTATAAGGTCTAATACTAACAATTCGTATCTTATTTTTCATATCAAATATAGTGTGATATGTATTGAAGAGCTTTATTTTTATTTTTTCCTGCTTTGATTAAATAAATTTAACAGTGCAAAGAAAAAAAAAAAGAAACAATCTCATACTAAGGAGCTTTCAATAAGAAAATTATTAAGCAAACATTAACTTAAAAGTTATTAACAATATTTATATACAATATATTAATGTTAGCTTTTGCATAATTCCTTAATTTGTTATTGATTGACACAATTGACCTTTCAATCGGTGGAACCCATGAAGAAAAAGTGAGAAAAGTTTCACGTATTACTTTTTTGTTCTATATAAATTGAACTCTAACAAAAAGTTTATTTTATTTGATCGTAGTGACAATTTGGCAAGGAGAGTGAGTATCAATATCATATAAGTACACCTGTAGTTAATGACCCTGCCACTAATGATGACCCCATAAAATACACATGACTCTCTTATTAATGATATTTACGAACGTTGTGTGTAGATATTTTTTTATTAATGAAATGAAATAGAATAAATAAAGATAAATTAAAAAAATATATATAATTATATTTTTTAAAAAAAATTAATAAGAGAATATAATGGAATTTCATTAACTTTTTGTTCTCTCTATTTTATCTTAATTTTTTTAAATTTTTTTAAACATTTGAAGAAATGAGAAGAGAAATAATTTTTTATATTTTTTTTATTTTTTATATATTTTAAAATTTTTAAATATAAAAAATTATTTTTTTTCTCGTTTTTTTTTATTTATCATCTAAACATAATCTAGAAGGATAAAAAAAGTGTGAAAACCGCAATGTAGGATGAGATTTTGCTACTACAGGGTGGAGCACGAGACTTTGCTACTACAAGGTGGAGCTTTTTCAACACCTTAGGATGCAGCAATTTTATTGAGACTTGCAAAGTTTACTTTTAAACCTTACAACAACAACAATAACTAAGCCTTTTTTTATTAGGTGAGGTCGGCTACATGGATCAGACGACGTCATTGTGTCCTATCATGAATCAAGTCTTCAGAAAAGCTATTCAAATCTAGATCTTTTTTAACCGTTTCACCTATAGTCTTTTTTGGTCTTCCTCTACCTCTAGCTATTGGGCTTATTCTCCATCGATCTCTCTTCTTCTTGAGGGCTTCAGGGTCTTTCTCCTTACATGTCCAAACCACCTAAGGCAAGATTCTCTCATCTTTTCCATAATAAGTGCTACCCCTACTTTTAAACCTTAAAAAAAAAAAAAACCTGTCTATTCGAGTTTTTGGACGTTCGAGTTTGTCATAGCATTATCCATGAGATATTTGAGTTTGCATTAAAATACTTATAGAAAAGGGTAATTTTAGTATTTTGAGAATATATTTAGTCTCATATTTAAATAGTGTGAAAAAACCTCAGACTAAAAAAAATATTAATATTTTAAAAAAAGGTTATTCCTAGAAATATTTTTACATGAAAATGCTTTTAAAATCAAGTTTACTTTGAATAGCATAGTTGGCCCAATTGAAATCATATTTTAGAGGAAGACCTGTCCTATTTTGAAAGCGGGAGTTTGAATAAATGGGTCCAGCATATTGAAAACGCACCTTTAATTTTTTTCGGTACATAAAAAAAAGGCACCATTTTTGTTCACATGCCAACCAAGAAAATTACAAAGATGAATAACCTAAACACGAGTACAGGTAAAGAACATAAATACGAAGCAACACTGGCCAATATGTGAATGTGAAAAATTCTATTAAGTATGAAACATGACACTACTAATATAAAACATGTATAATTTTTTTGGTACAACTGAAAGAAGAAAACCAAGACAACAGAAAGAAAACTAGCCCTTTGGGAATGCTACACCCATTGCATCAGCAAGGAGCAAATGGTCTAGCTCAACAGGGGACGATGCCAGAGCCTCTCCTTATCAAAATGCTTCGCACCAAACCTTGCCAACTAGTCTGCAGAAGAGTTTCCTTCTCTGAGAATGTGGTCAAGCTTCACTTCCCAATCAGCAGCTAAAGCAGTCTTAATATCCTGAATTAAGCAAGCATATTTGTGGAAGGAAGAGGTTTCCTTAGTGATAAGACGAAGCACATCCAAAGAGTCAGAGTGACACACCAACTTCCTCATACCCTTCTTCCTATATAGAAATATAAATTTTAAATTAAAATAAAAACATTAATAGTTCATAAGTCAACGTTAGTTATTGAAAATATAATAAAATATTATCATTTATTTAGTTATTATGATATCTTATTTACATTGATTCAAATTTTAAAAATAATTTAAAGATGTAAATTAAAAATATCCATATGTATAAAAAATTATCTGACATAATATATATCTAATATTGGTATGATAACGATTTTGAAATGTTAGTACTTCCTAAGAGCTGAACAATTTCTTGGGCACTCACGTGCGACACGTGATCATAAGGTTTTTATTCAGTTTTAAACCAATCTGTGCTGCTCAATCGACAGGAAGACTTACCTCACCTTAATTAAGCATAAGGTTTTCAAAGAGCCTTTCATTGTTTCAGTTAGAACTTCCGGCCTATGAGATTTTGATTGGTTTAATCTTAGCATGTTGCAATTTGGACGAGTAATTATGTTGTCTTTTCCATTACAGTTTGGACGAGTAATTATGTTGTCTTTTCCATTACAACTACAAGAATATAAGATAAGATGCTCGTTCAGTCCTTATTAGTTATTACTTCAATATTTTCATATGGCTTATCAAAGTTGAATAAACGTTGCAACCAATTTTCTAGAGGTATATGAAAGCCAAGTAGGATGTCAATATTATTTACTAATTTAATTTAATTATTTATTATTTATATTTTTTTATGTATCTTTTAAGTTTGTTACATAAAAATTAAGAAAGTCAATAAATAATCTCGATAATAAACAAAAAGAAACACATTTGACTGAATTATATATCATTAAAATACTCAAAACATTATTATCACTTTATTAATTTTTCTTTCACTTATTAACACTATGAATATGTTAAAAACTTCATTGCTCTTTTAAAAGGATTTTGCTAAGAAGTGTCCTTTAAGGATATCAAAATAAAAAATTTTAAATAAAAAAGTAAAATGTTTTTAATTTCTAATACATTAAATATTTTGTTTTCATCTAAAATTTCTTATTTTGGTATGTTTAACAAGTGTTCAATACCATTTTTTAAATAACAAATAAATACTCTCTTTGATCTATTTTAAGTGTCACTTTAATAAAAAAATTGATCTATTATAAGTGATGTTTTTGCTTACTAATAAAGCATTGATTGGTGTTTTTTCATCTTTATTCTTTTACCTTAGTAGTCTTAACTATTCATAGAAATTAGATGATTATGATATAATAAAATAATTAATTGAGATGAATACATATAATTTAATAAAAAAAAATCACAATTAAAATTTAATTTAATATTTCTTAATTTTATGTCTTTCATCAAAATGATATTTAAAAAAATCTAAAAGAAGTATAAAAGGAAAAAAACTATTATAAAATGATAAAAAAAGAACGGAAATATCAAAATAGATTATGGTCGTGTTAGAATTCTGCCCATGAATCTTGTCCTCACCATCAGTCGCTATGAGCATATTATGCATTGGGCATTTATGATGGTGGAGCCTTGTAGAAGTCTCCACGAAACCCATTACATAATAATTAGGGGTTTGCTTCGACCACTTACACAATGCACAACAAATATGCTCATGTCATTTTGTGACATTCAGAAGTCACGATACGTTCGCTGAAATTAGAGATTTGTACTAACTTTGGAATAAGACGAGCACTCTTAACTCTAAATTTTTGTTAAAAAAAAACTTGGAGTAACAAATGCCTAATAAATATGGTTCCTTTAGTCAAAGCTGAGTCATCCTTGCCCCACTTAACAGCACTAGCCTATTTATTATAAATACGGAACAGGTATTTGTACAGATATTGGTCACCACTCAGAGGAGGAATAATAGCAGTTGATATGATGAAAAAAAAAATGAGAAAAGAAAAGAAAAGAAAAATATTAAGATTATATTTGCCCTGTGAAATTTGTGTCAGAAACTTCTGTGTAGGTAACATATCTTTATAAAATTATGTTATCTGTTAACTGTTATAAGCAATAGTTATATAAAACTGATATGTTATAAGCATAACTTTTTTAAAATTTTGATTAAAATATTCTCATAAATATTATTATAAAACTAATTCTTTAAATATTATTACAATTAAGAAACCATCTTCATAATTTCACTCTCTCAAATTTAAAATTTGATCCTTTTCTTAACAAGTACGATATATTTATTACTATATCTAATCCTTGTTGATAAGCATTAACTTATTTAAAGATAGAGTTACAATTTTATAAATCAAATAGCAAAATGAGTTAATTACCTATTTATATATATTAATCATAAATTAAATTAATTAGTTATTGAGTTGTGTTAATCATTTGTCAAACTAACATAATTAATTACTTATACAACTAAATTAATAACTTCTCACGTCAGATCATTAAGAAGTATTACTACTCCAAAGACTTTAGAGGATTTCAACCCTTAAAAATAATTTTACTTTTTTAAATAAAATACTAAAAGTAAATTTGTTTAAAGATTGTCAACTACGAGATAATCAAATACATCTCTTACAATTCATTTTAGAATTGCAAGGATCCGTATCCATTCCGATCAAGGGGTAGGATAAAACATGTATCCTCGCTAGTTTCACTCTGTTCTATTATCTTCTATTATATTATTATCACTATGAGTATATTTAAAATGTAAAAAAATAAAATAAAAAATAATTTGATTTGTAAATCAAATTTTATTAAATTTTATATTTAAAATATTTAAAAATAAAAAATAATTTGATTTTTAAAATTTTATAAATTTTATTTTTTTTTATTTTAAAAATTCTATCAATTTTGATAAGATTTATTAAGATTTGATTTGATTTAAAATAAATAGATTATTTTACCTTTATAAGTAGTACCTACCTCTAACAATTTTTTATAAAGGTAAAAATATAAAATAATAAAATTAAATTAAATCAATTCTCATTTTAATAAATTTAAATACAAAATTTGATTTCTAAATCGATTCAATTTTTTTTGAAAGTTTCAAATACAAAATTTAATTTTTAAATCAAATCAAATAAATTTAAATCAAATCAAATCAAATCAAGTCAAATCAAATCATTTTCCATTTATATTCATTCCAAACACAACTTAGTTGTTTTTTCTTTGTCAACTTAAGCTAAATGACAGAAATCGATTTAAGAAATTTGTAGAGTGTGTTTGAAATGTAAAAAATAAGAAATAATTTGATTTGTAAATCAAATCTAATTAAATTTTGTATTTGAAATGTTAAAGAATAAGAAATAATTTGATTTCTAAAATCTCATAAATTTCACTTTTTTCATTTTAAAAATTCTATCAAATTTAATAAAATTTGTTAGAATTTGATTTGAAAAAAATAAACTATTTTACATTTAATAACTACTTTTAACTACTTTTCATAAATATTAAAATATAAAATAATAAAATTAAATCAAATTAATTCTCATTTTAATAAATTCTAAGCATAAAATTTAATTTTTAAATCAATTTAAATCTTATTTTTTAAAAAATTTTAAATATAAAATTTAATTTATAAATCAATTCAAATTAAATTAAATTATTTTTTACTTTTATTTATTCTAAATACAATAATAAGATTCATAATTCTCAAACACCACAACATGCTAGATCTGCTGCTAGCAGGATATGGTGTGTGCGCGTGTCTATTTGTAACCAAACTAATAGAATATGCTAGACGTATTGCTGGATAATTAGCGTTAATTTGATTAAAGAACCACCAGATATACACTTGTGAGAATTGGGGATGAATCTGACATACTCAACGTACATTTGTGAGAGTTAGGGATGAACCTGACCACGTAAGCTCGTATATCAAGGGATAGAATATCCTACCTATACCGTACTAGACCTTTTGAGTCAGGATTAGGGTTCTCATTTCTTCACTTAACTCAACTCATTATTTTAGATTTTTTTTCGAGCCTTACCTCCTCAATTTAAGCACACTTAGGTAAACACTCTAAACAAGTTCACTTTTCCACTTTTACCCTTATTATTGTCTTCACTCCGAGACTAACTTGGACAAAGTGTCTTTACAGGAGTCCCCACCTCATCTTTGACCGATGGCCGAATGATGTGAAGCCCTCCAACATTGTCAAGTAGTTTGAAGACAACTCCTATAGGCAGAAGATGGAACGATGACGTCGTCTATGGGAAAAGGTAAAACTCTCTCACTCCACATGAAGACAAAAATGGTCACATTCTCATCACTATTACACACATCTTTGCGGTAGTGTTCTCCCCGATAGCTTAATTAGAATATTTTCATCTCATTTTCTTTCTTTTCAATGAAGAAAGTCTTCTCATGTTCTCATTGAGACCCAACAAAGCAGATAGGAAGGTCAGCACCACTGAGGCAATTCCCACTGTCATAGTCAGCAGTGGAAAGGGCAGCATGGCTTGCAAGAGATGGGCATGGGCGAAAACATACTAGTTAGGAGAAGAGATCGTACTGCTCAATTTCGAAGGCCCTATCTCTTTATGTTCGTAGACCATTGGGAGTGGGTTCATAACTGTTTACGGATTAGGCTTTTTTACAAAATTGTCATTAGTGGCAAAATTATTTACTAAAATGCCACTTTTTAAACTATTTACCAAAATGTCACTATTTTGAAATTGTATACCAAACTACCACACTTTTGTCCAACGTAACATTTTTTAATAATTTCTGGTTCACGTAGAATGCGCCAAACATACATGGCATTTTTTACGTGAATGCGCCATGTAGGATGACGTTTTTTAGTTAAAAACGGCAACACATTTGGCATTTTTCACGTGAACAAAAAAATAAAAAAATACCAAAATGGAAGACAAAAATGGTCACATTCTCATCACTATTACACACATCTTTGCGGTAGTGTTCTCCCCGATAGCTTAATTAGAATCTTTTCATCTCATTTTCTTTCTTTTCAATGAAGAAAGTCTTCTCATGTTCTCATTGAGACCCAACAAAGCAAATAGGAAGGTCAGCACCACTGAGGCAATTCCCATTGTCATAGTCAGCAGTGGAAAGGGCAGCATGGCTTGCAAGAGATGGGCATGGGCGAAAACATACTAGTTAGGAGAAGAGATCGTACTGCTCAATTTCGAAGGCCCTATCTCTTTATGTTCGTAGACCATTGGGAGTGGGTTCATAACTGTTTACGGATTAGGCTTTTTTACAAAATTGTCATTAGTGGCAAAATTATTTACTAAAATGCCACTTTTTAAACTATTTACCAAAATGTCACTATTTTGAAATTGTATACCAAACTACCACACTTTTGTCCAACGTAACATTTTTTAATAATTTCTGGTTCACGTAGAATGCGCCAAACATACATGGCATTTTTTACGTGAATGCGCCATGTAGGATGACGTTTTTTAGTTAAAAACGGCAACACATTTGGCATTTTTCACGTGAACAAAAAAATAAAAAAATACCAAAATGGAAGACAAAAATGGTCACATTCTCATCACTATTACACACATCTTTGCGGTAGTGTTCTCCCCGATAGCTTAATTAGAATCTTTTCATCTCATTTTCTTTCTTTTCAATGAAGAAAGTCTTCTCATGTTCTCATTGAGACCCAACAAAGCAAATAGGAAGGTCAGCACCACTGAGGCAATTCCCATTGTCATAGTCAGCAGTGGAAAGGGCAGCATGGCTTGCAAGAGATGGGCATGGGCGAAAACATACTAGTTAGGAGAAGAGATCGTACTGCTCAATTTCGAAGGCCCTATCTCTTTATGTTCGTAGACCATTGGGAGTGGGTTCATAACTGTTTACGGATTAGGCTTTTTTACAAAATTGTCATTAGTGGCAAAATTATTTACTAAAATGCCACTTTTTAAACTATTTACCAAAATGTCACTATTTTGAAATTGTATACCAAACTACCACACTTTTGTCCAACGTAACATTTTTTAATAATTTCTGGTTCACGTAGAATGCGCCAAACATACATGGCATTTTTTACGTGAATGCGCCATGTGGGATGACGTTTTTTAGTTAAAAACGGCAACACATTTGACATTTTTCACGTGAACAAAAAAATAAAAAAATACCACGTTGCGTGTGCTTCTAAGGCACTTAACCCATTCCACGTGGATCTCGCAGTCCTCCCAAAGACACATACATTTAACATGCCTATTAAAAAGTGCACCATAACGTTAGAAGACATCAGTATCAATTAGCTTACTTATAGGCCAAGTGTTTGCTTCTGATTCGTAAAGTAGTCGATGTGAGACTTTGGGATTGGCAAGGCAAAGCAACTAAGTAAGGCAACAATGTACCTTTGTTCGATGTGAGACTTTGATGTTGGCAAGGCAAAACAATTAAGTAAGATAACAAGGTACATTTATTCGATGTGGGACTTTAGTGTTGGCAATGCAAAGCAACTAAGCAACTAAGTAAGGCAAAGTCCCACATTGAACAAAGGTACCTTGTTGTCTTACTTAGTTACTTTGTCTTTCCAACACCAAATCCCACATCGAACAAAGGTACATTGTTGCCTTACTTAGTTGCTTTGTCTTGCCAACACCGAAGTCTCACATCGACTACTTTACGGATCAGAAGCAAACACTTGATCTATAAATAAGCTAATTGATACTGATGTCTTCCAACGTTATGGTGCACTCTCTAGTAGGCATGTGAAATGTACATGTCTTTGGGAGAAGTGCGAGATTCATGTGAAAAGGGTTAAGTGCCTTAGAAGCACTGATGAGAGCACAAAAGATATGACTTTATATTCTGAAAAGCTATTTTAGTTTCCCCTTAATTTACTCTTTTTACTGTTGTTGCCCAAGTATCCTGTAGTAGTGAATTTAGATTAGGATTTAAATTGTTGTGGTTTGTGATTGAGAAAAATTGATTGAAAGGAAGAAGAATCTTCACCACTCTAATGTGTGTTTGCAGGAAAGCATCCAAGGAAGGTGTGATTGGCACTGACTCAAGAAATTGGTTTTGATGAGTACAAACAAGAAAGGATGGATGTGCATTGATCACGCTTCAAGAATATTCAAGTATAGCACATAGGGCTTAGATATTGTGTTAAGGTATTTAGGATTCACTCCAAAGCTCATTCAAATGGTTTTTCACTTGACTTAAATGGCTTTACAAAATCATGTTTTAAACTTGTGAAAAATTGGTTTATGTTTGAGCTAAAATGTTTTAATGGGATAACATGTTAGTGACTTGATCAAGAACAAAATACTAAATCTTTTTGAGAGCTCCTAACCAATTATGAACTCCAACTAATTGGTTATTCATCAAGTCAAGACATGTTTTTCAAATTGCTCCTAACCAATTAAACTATTTCACTAACTGATTAGCATTTGTTATAAAAGCTACGTGAACCACCTTTTTTAATTGCCTAACCGATTAGGCATGTTTGCTAATTGGTTAGTGTGCTTTTAAATGTCACAGGAAATATTTTGTAAAAGGACCTAACCGATTAGAACAACTTGCTAATTGATTATTTGAGAACTCAGAATCCATTTCTAAAGTGTCCTAACCGATTAGAGACTTTTGCTAATTGGTTAGTATGTTTCTAAAATGTCACTGGAAAGGAATTGTGAAATGTCCTAACTGGTTAGTGACTTTTACTAATCGGTTAGTATATCTTTTAAATGCTACGAGAACTAAATTCTGAATGCCTAACCAATTAGGCAAGCTTTGCTAATCGGTTATTCTCTAAAACAGAAACTCAAGAACAATTTTATATACTGTCTAACCGATTAGGAGGAACCTCTAATCGGTTATCTGGAAAACCAGTAAACTTGTTCAACGGCTATTTTAGCAGAGCCTTAAATGCTACCAACCAACCCAACGGCTCTAATATATATCTGGTTATAAAACCAAGTTGCTGGGCATATTTATTAATGTTGGTCAATCAATCTGAAAAATCTTCTTAAACATTAAACTCACGTTTTTCTCCATCTCCAGAAATCATACTCTGTTTTGAGTTATTAGTTAAGTGAATCCTTGATACCCATAAGCTTCAATTTGTATTATCTACTCTTTTGAGAGAGTTTCAATCATTTAAACACTTTGTTTATCTTGTAAAGAGGGTGAGGTATCCCTCTAGTGAAAAAGGGTGAGGTATCCCTTGTTGAAAAGAAGGTGAGGTATCCTTCAAAGGTGTAAAGAGGGTGAGGCATCCCTCAAAGGTTGTTAAGGGTGAGGTATCCCTGTTTTGAGGCTCAAGCACAAAGGGTGAGGTATCCCAAGGTGTGGTGAGTGCTCTTATTTGTAAAGGTTGTCAAGCACCTGTTGAAGCTTGAAGATATAGTGGAAAATCTCTAGCGGTTGCTTTGAGGATTTGGACGTAGGTCACAAGTGGATTGGTGGCTGAACCAGGATAAACCTTGTGTTTGATCTTCTAAACTCATCTCTTTACATTTGTGCATTTATTTTATATTCTTACTTGAATGTTATTCAACTTGGCTTATTTAATTTGTGAGTGAAATATTCAATCTCATTTATCTATTCACTTCAATCATCCAATAGCTTCAACAAAAATTGATAATCAAACGTTTTGCGAAAGATTTATGAAAATATTTTACACACTCAATTCACCCCCCTCTTGAGTATTGTGGCCACTTGGTAACAAGTGGTATCAGAGTTAGGCTCTTGTGTAAAGAGCTTAGCAGCTTCAAGAGAAAGTGATGGCCTCTTCAAATGATTTTTCTGAAAGTTCTTCTCTTTATAGACCTCCCTTTTTCAATGGGGATGGATATGCTTATTGGAAAGAAAGAATGAAAATTTTTATTGAAGCTATTGACTTGGATGTGTGGGATGCTGTTGAAAATGGTCCTTTTGTACCCACACAAGTTGTAAATGGTGTAAGAATTAATACACCAAGAAGTGAATGGACGGATAATGATAAAAAGAAGGTCCAATATAATTTGAGAGCCAAAAATATCATTACCACTGCTTTGGGGTATGATGAGTTTTTTAGAGTCTCAAATTGTAAATCTGCCCAAGAAATGTGGGACAACTTACAAGTAACTCATGAGGGTACTAGTGAAGTGAAAAGATCAAGGATAAATACTCTTACTCATGAATATGAACTTTTTAGAATGAACCAAGGTGAAAACATTCAAGAAATGCAAAAACGATTTATACATATTACAAATCATCTTGCTTCATTGGGAAAGACTTTTCCTAATGAAGATCTTATTAACAAAGTGTTAAGATGTTTGAGCAGGGATTGACAACCTAAAGTGACGGCTATCTCGGAATCAAGAAATCTAGCAACTATGACCTTAGCCACACTTTTTGGAAAGCTACAAGAACATGAGTTAGAGTTGAATAGGCTCAATCAAAATGAGAAGCATGACAAGAAGGAAAAGAAAGGAATTGCTCTAAAGGCCACCTCCTCCATGACTAATGATGATGAAGATGATGAAGATGACTTGGAGATAAATGAGGAGAATCTTAGCCTTCTAGTAAAGAAGTTTAGAAGATTCTTCAAAAAGAATGGAGCTCAAAGAAGACCTCCCCTTCCCTCAAAGAATGCCTATCACAAAGGGGAAGGAACCTCATCCACTCCTAAATGCTATGAATGTGGAGAACCGGGGCACATGAAGATGGAGTGTCCCATTTATCAAAGAAAAGTGGATAAATATGAAATGAGGTCCTCAAAGGATAAAAATGGAAGAAGAGCTTATATAGCTTGGGATGAAAATGACATGGACTCATCCGATAGCTCAGACAATGAGAAAGCCAATCTATGCCTCATGGCTAGAAGTGAAGAGGAAGAAGAAGATGACATAGAGATAACATCCTCAAACTTTGAATCAAATTCTTCTCCTTCCTATGATGAATTGCAAGATGCATTTGAAGAATTGCATAATGAATCTATGAGGCTTGCAAAACTTGTTTCATCATCCAAGAAAACAATTTTCTCTTTTGAAAACAAAATTTCTATTTTAAATAAGGAAATTGAGGAACTTAAAATTAAAAATGAAACCCTTGGACTTATTGATGCCAATTCTTCATGCATGACATGTTCATCACTTGATAATGCATCCACATCCTTACCATGCTCATCATGTAAATCTTTTGAAAAGGAAGTTGAGGATTTGAAAAATACTCTTGCCAAATTTACCCTTGGAAGAGATAATTTGAACATATTGCTTGGGAATAAAAAATGTGTGTTTCAAAAGGCTGGTTTAGGGTACAATCCCAAAAATCAATAAAAACTTTATAAGAATTTCTTTGTTCCCTCAAGTACATCAACAAGTCCTTTTATAAATTGTTTTCATTGTGGCAAGAAAGGACATAGTGCATCAACTTGTAATGTAAGAAAAAATATCAATAACAAGATAAGGACCAAAATGGCTTGGGTCCCTAAGGGCACTTTGCCTAACACTAACACACAAGGACCCAAGAGAATTTGGGTACCAAAAGCCAAAAATTGAAGTGTGTTGTAGGTGTGCTTGAAGGCCAAGAACGGACTTTGGAATATCAAAAGTGGCTGCTGCAAGCACAAGATCAGAAAATACTCCAAGTTTTATCCATTGTCTTCAAGAAGCTTGGACTTGCAACCTTTGGATAAGTGAAGACTTGGTTTTTGCTTTAAGATGCTTTAAAGTTGTATTCCTCTAACTTTATATCTTGAAAATGTCTTTTACATGTGTTAATATGCTAGATAAGCTCACTTCTAGTTTGAAATAACATATTTGATGAAAACATCCTTGAACTTAGCATTCTGGATCAATCATGCATCTAACTCTTGCTAAAAATGATATTTTGTTGCATAATGCATCACTTTGCTGCATAATTTGTCATGTTATTTCATAATGTGATATTTAGTTGCATAGTCTATCATTTACTACATGATATGTCATTTTAATGCATAACTTGTCACTTTGTAGCATAATTTGATACTTTGCTACATTATTGAACTCCATGCATAGTTATCTTGTTTTAATCATTTTTTAATCCAATACTAACTTGAGTGTCAGAGTTTTCCCTAAGTTTGTTTTACAGGTACTTGATCCATGCTTAAGTTCCCCAATTTCCTGTAATTTTGTTCCTGCTGAAGAAATGTGCATTCTGGCTCTATTGAAGAAAAGAATCCAGTACTTTGGATACTTTTGAAATGGCAGCAGTTAATAAAAATGAAATCAAGTTGAACTGGCACAAATTGGTGGGCTAAGGACTTAATTCTTAAGGATTTTGTCTTGGTTTGGAAGTGCAATAATCAGAAGAAGAAGAAGAAAAATCAGCTTATGAGTTGCATCTATGGTGGTTTAAGTGTTGAAAGTAAGGCCAACCTCAAGAATGAATAAGTCAATGGTCTCTAGCACTATTAAAGAAAGGCAAATCTAATCTGGGATGTAATGATAGTGCTTAGAGTGGATGTATTTGAGACAAAGTCAAGATGAACCTCAAAATGTCATGAGCTGGTATTTTTTTAAGGGCTGAACTCTCAAGGGTTTTTCTATTTTTGACAGTGGAATAACCAATTATAAGAAGGTTAAATCAGTTTTGAGGCTCATTTATGGTACTTAAAGTGGATGTCATGGAGGCAAAATCAAGTTGATTATCAAAGAGGTCATGTGATTGGTTCTTAAAGACAGAATCTTTGAAGATTTTCTAGTTTTGGAAATGGCATAATCTGTTAAGAGAAGGAAATAATCTGTTATGGAGAGGGTATAATCTATTATATGACCTAAGGAAGTGTCTGGTACGTTAAAATTGCTCTTTGCCATGCTTAAATACTCTGTTAGGAGCCTTTTCCTAATCCGTTAGGGGATTTTCCTAATCTGTTATTGAAGCAAACAGAGAGCTCAGAATTCTGATTTTATAATGAGCTAATTGATTAGCTCACTTCCCTAATCTGTTATTTGTGCAACCCGTGAGCACTTTGTTTTGTTTATACCATCTCTAACCGATTATCTCTATGTCATAACCGATTATTCTGCCTTACAGGGACCTCACATTTTGGATTTCACTTTAAGCTAATCGGTTAGCTCACATCTCTAACCGATTATTGAGCCACTTAAAATAGAAAAACCGTGACCCTTCCTCATTCTTCATGAAAGCCCAAACTCCATTTTCATCTTCTTCCTCTCACAACCACTAATACCCACTACTTCAAACACTTCACCCACCTATCAACCCAGATTTTTGTGTCTATACGGACATAACAATGGAGCCATCTATGACCGCTTAAGTGCTATGGAAGATCACTTGGGGAGGATTGAAAAGTTGCCTTGCACCACCAGAAGTTGATGAGGCTTAGGCATGGAGTACTTATATCTGTTACAACATCTTTATTGTGATTAAAGCTTATCTAACCATAGTTAGTTATCTTTTTTAATATGATATATTTATTATCTTAGAATTATAACATGCTTAACTATGCTTAGTATAACATGGACGCTTTTGTAATGAATGGACAGTTGAAATGCTAATATCCTTATATTGTCACTGCATTATTATTGAATATTTGGTATACAATGGTTTTGTAAGGATGTACTGTTACTTCGCTTTGGTAAGCTCTTTTTGATTATGTCAAAAGGGGGAGAAGGTTTTTGGCTTGGCTTACAAGCCATTGAGAAAAGTAAGGTAAATTCCCCAAAGGTATATTTGTTAATTGTATAGAATGATCTTGGGATTCCAAAACTAAGGGGGAGCTGTGCATCTCTGATATAATCACCTCTTAAAAAACAGAGGGGGAGTAAGTCTCTAATACCTTTTGTGAATTCCATTTTGTTTAACTAACCTTTTCTCAATAGTTGTTTGTCATCATCAAAAAGGGGGAGAATGTGATTGGCACTGACTCAAGATTAGGATTTAGAATGTGATTGGCACTGACTCATTTTGTTTACTCTTTTTACTGTTGTTGCCCAAGTATCCTGTAGTAGTGAATTTAGATTAGGATTTAAATTGTTGTGGTTTGTGATTGAGAAAAATTGATTGAAAGGAAGAAGAATCTTCACCACTCTAATGTGTGTTTGCAGGAAAGCATCCAAGGAAGGTGTGATTGGCACTGACTGAAGAAATTGGTTTTGATGAGTACAAACAAGAAAGGATGGATGTGCATTGATTAAGCTTCAAGAATATTCAAGTATAGCACATAGGGCTTAGATATTGTGTTAAGGTATTTAGGATTCACTCCAAAGCTCATTCAAATGATTTTTCACTTGACTTAAATGGCTTTACAAAATCATGTTTTAAACTTGTGAAAAATTGGTTTATGTTTAAGCTAAAATGTTTTAATGGGATAGCATGTTAGTGACTTGATCAAGAACAAAATACTAAATCTTTTTGAGAGCTCCTAACCAATTATGAACTCCAACTAATTGGTTATTCATCAAGTCAAAACATGTTTTTCAAATTGCTCCTAACCAATTAAACTATTTCACTAACTGATTAGCATTTGTTATAAAAGCTACGTGAACCACCTTTTTTAATTGCCTAACCGATTAGGCATGTTTGCTAATTGGTTAGTATGCTTTTAAATGTCATAGGAAATATTTTGTAAAAGGACCTAACCGATTAGAACAACTTGCTAATTAATTATTTGAGAACTCAGAATCCATTTCTAAAGTGTCCTAACCGATTAGAGACTTTTGCTAATTAGTTAGTATGTTTCTAAAATGTCATTGGAAAGGAATTGTGAAATGTCCTAACTGATTAGTGACTTTTACTATTCGGTTAGTATATCTTTTAAATGCTACGAGAACTAAATTCTGAATGCCTAACCGATTAGGCAAGCTTTGCCAATCGGTTATTCTCTAAAACAGAAACTCAAGAACAATTTTATATACTGTCTAACCGATTAGGAGGAACCTCTAATCGGTTATCTGGAAAACCAGTAAACTTGTTCAACGGCTATTTTAGCAGAGCCTTAAATGCTACCAACCAACCCAACGGCTCTAATATATATCTGGTTATAAAACCAAGTTGCTGGGCATATTTATTAATGTTGGTCAATCAATCTGAAAAATCTTCTTAAACATTAAACTCACGTTTTTCTCCATCTCCAGAAATCATACTCTGTTTTGAGTTATTAGTTAAGTGAATCCTTGATACCCATAAGCTTCAATTTGTATTATCTACTCTTTTGAGAGAGTTTCAATCATTTAAACACTTTGTTTATCTTGTAAAGAGGGTGAGGTATCCCTCTAGTGAAAAAGGGTGAGGTATCCTTCAAAGGTGTAAAGAGGGTGAGGCATCCCTCAAAGGTTGTTAAGGGTGAGGTATCCCTGTTTTGAGGCTCAAGCACAAAGGGTGAGGTATCCCAAGGTGTGGTGAGTGCTCTTGTTTGTAAAGGTTGTCAAGCACCTGTTGAAGCTTGAAGATATAGTGGAAAATCTCTAGCGGTTGCTTGAGGACTGGACGTAGGTCACAAGTGGATTGGTGGCTGAACCAGGATAAACCTTGTGTTTGATCTTCTAAACTCATCTCTTTACATTTGTGCATTTATTTTATATTCTTACTTGAATGTTATTCAACTTGGCTTATTTAATTTGTGAGTGAAATATTCAATCTCATTTATCTATTCACTTCAATCATCCAATAGCTTCAACAAAAATTGATAATCAAACGTTTTGCGAAAGATTTACGAAAATATTTTACACACTCAATTCACCCCCCTCTTGAGTATTGTGGCCACTTGGTAACAGAAGGAGGGGCTAGAATTGTTGAAGCAGAGCAAAATGATTATTTCTGTTCAGTCAGTGTCTAGGCACTATCCTTTGGGCGCAGGCTCATAATTGGAGCAATTTGTTGGAAGGTCAGCACCCAGGCACTCCATACACAGCGTCTAGGCGCCCATATAAGAATAAAAGGGCCATGAATTTTAACTTACAATAGCTTTGTATCGTCAGACTAACATAGAAGGGTACGAAATAGTCTTGAAAAGGAGAAAAAGGCTCTGCTACCAATGGAAGAACGAGAATCTCTCTGAATCATCAAAGAAGACTAGGGTGTTTTTATTTTCTTCTTGCTATTTCCTCTATTTGCACCATGAATTGCTAAGTTTCTCGAGTTAGGGTGATGGATCTTTCTCAACTTATGATGTAATGACCTTTCGGTATTAATTCAAGTCTTTCTGTCATGGTTTAACAATTGGACCTATTTTATTCTATTGATTTGTATGTGGAGTAGCTAATCACATATATTTTTACATGAAGATTTCATACAAAATCAGAAGATGGAGTATAGATTAAGCTTCTTGGTCTAATTACCGTGCTTTTGGGATTTCTAGGAATAGAATTTCATGAGTATGTGATTTTAGAGCATCCTTATTCTTGCATATTTTAATTAAGGGATTAATTAATGTTTGTGGGACAAGAGGGATTCATATTTCAAGAAATTGAATGTGAGCTAATTTTCAGGATTGAATCGTAAACCAAATTGAATAGAGGTTTTGAATTAAATCAATTGTCATTACTCATACGGAGATTAAGTGAAATCAAACCCTAACTGCTTTTATCTATTTGACAATCCCGATTTTGATAATTTTTGTGATTTAATTTCTACAAGTAAGTTTTATTCGTTTTACACTTTTTATTTGGAAGAATTCTACCAAAGTAAATTATAGCCAAGTAGTGATAATAGCAAAAAAATTATGTGTTAATTTCAATTCTCGTGGGAATGATATTTACTCTTTATATTACTTATACAAACCAGTGTACTTGCTGGAGCGTTAACAAGTTTTTGGCACTGTTGTCAGGGATTGAATTTTTAACATATTTAAAAGTAGCTGATAAGATTACTGTGGTTACATTTTATTTTATTCTATATTTATTCTGTTTATTTGATTGTGCTTAAAATTGACTGCAATACTCACTAGTTGACTGTTTTAGTTTATGCAAGGTACAGTTGACCCGAGCTCACTTCTATTCGATCATGAAATTGAGAAGGCTGCAAAAAGGAATAGAAAGACAGCAAGGGCTCAAAAAAATACCCCTCCACAAGTGACTGCGAATACAATTATGGAGGAGAACAATAATAGCATGCAGTCTCGAAGAACTGTTGGGGATTATATAGTACGAAATCCCGATAGTTGTGCCACAAGTATAGTCAGACTAGCTGTGCAAGCAAACAACTTCGAGATAAAGCCCTCTCTCTTGCATTTGTTGCAGTAAGACCAGTTTGAGGGATGATCGCTTTATGATCCTAATGTGCATATTGCCAATTTCTTGCAATTGTGTGATACAATAAAAATTCATGGTGCAAGTGAAGATGCCATTAGGCTAAGCCTATTCCCTTTTTCATTATAGGACAAGGCAAAGAGTTGGATTCAATCTCAACCACAGGGGAGCATATCCACATGGGACGATTTAGTATCGAAATTCTTGACAAGATATTTCCCTCCATCAAAATCCGCTAAACTGAGGAGTGAGATTACAAATTTTACTCAACAACATGGAGAATCACTTTATGATGCATGAGAGCAATATAAGGATTTGTTCAGAAGATGCCCTCATCATGCCTTACCCAATTGGTTGCAAATTTAGACTTTTTGCAATGGATTGAACCTTTCAATAAGGGCAATGGTAGATGCAGCCGCGGGGGGTTCATTGAACAATAAAATAGTTGAAGAAGCTCAATAATTGATTGAGGTCATGGCCATGAACAGTTACCAAACAAGTAATGAGCAGTCACTGGGTAAGAAAAAGAGTACTTGAGCTTGACACACTTAATGCAATTTTAGCTCAAAACAAGCTCATCTCTCAATAGTTCACCAATATCACTCAGAAGCTAGGTAATGTTCAGGTTAATGCATCTGTAAGCATTTCTTCTCCTAATCCTCCTTTAATTTGTAATTTTTGTGGTGCTAACCATACTAATGGAGAGTATGAGGGTCTGCAAGGACACCAAACAATTTCACAGGAGCAAGTTAACTTTATAGGGAATGCACAGAGGAATCAACACAACCCATACTCCAATACATATAATTTGGGTTGAAGGAATCAACCAAGTTTTTCATGGAATAGCCAAGAGGGACAAAGAGCTCATTACCCTCCTTACCAACCACCTCATGTTCCACTAACTCAGGACAAATTATCACCGTTGGAGGTCACCTTAGAGAAGCTTACACAACAAACATCCTCTTTTGTGTAGCAAATGACAAATGGCATGAGTGAAACAAGAGCAAATTTCAAGAATCAAGAGTCAAGTTTTCAAAATTTGGAAGCACAAATTGGACAACTTTCAAGGCAAATATCTGAAAGACCACCTAGCAGCTTACTTAGTGACATGGTGACAAATCTGAAAGAACATTGCAAAGCCATTACTTTGAGGAGTGGCAAGGTGGTAGAAGGGAGCAATACCAGTGTAAGAGAAAAGGTGGTGATAACTGATAGAGGAACAAGAAGATAAGCAAAGCAAGAAAGATGAAGATGAAGTCAAGCAAAAGGTTGAATAAGCAAGAGAAGAAGAAGTAGTTTGAGAGGTTCTTGGACATTTTTAAGAGGCTTTAAATTAACATACCTTTTGCAGAAGCCTTGGAGCAAATGCTAATATATGCCAAGTTCATGAAGGAGCTCCTCTCCAGCAAAATAAAGCTCAAGCAAGATAAAAAGGTTATGGTAACAGAAGAGTGCGGCACCATACTTTAAAGGAAGCTCCCTCCAAAATTAAAAGATCCGTGTAGCTTCACCGTTCCTTGTCATATAGGGAACTTGATGATTGGAAAAGTTTTGTGTGACTTAGGAGCAAGTATAAATTTGATGCCTCTTTCTATATTTAACAAGTTAGGTATTAGACAAATTAAGCCAATCATGATTTTATTGCAATTAGCCGATAGATCAATCAAACATCCATATGGAGTGGTTGAAGATGTGCTTGTTAAAGCTGATAAATTCATATTTCCCATAGATTTTGGGGTGCTTGATATGAAGGAAGATGCTGACATTCCATTAATTCTTGGAAGACCATTCTTGGCTACGAGAGGAGCTCTCATTATTGTACAACAAGGTGAACTTATGTTAAAGGTGCACAACGAGAAAGTTACCTTCAATATCTTTAAACCCATAAAACATCTAGCAGAAAAAGCAAGTTGCATGAGAATGGATGTTATTGAAGATTTGACGCCAGAGACCTTCAACATAAACACTTTAGATGATCCATTAGCTACAATAATCTCCTATGATGAGTCCATAGAGGAGGAAGAGCTAGACGAAGAACGACAAGAGCTTATGAGGTTACTTGAAGCACAACCTTTCCTTGACCAAAATGAGCAGCTAAAAACAAATGACTTGAGAAGGGAAGAGAAAGAAATTCCAGTTAAGCCAGAACTAAAGCCTTTCCCTCCCCACCTTAAATATGCATTTCTTGATGGAAAGGATGCATGCCCGGTTATTATTAACAATGAATTGAATAAGGTGGAGGAAGAGAAGCTGCTTAGAGTTCTACGGGAACACAAGATGGCCATAGGATGTAGCATTTCAGATTTGAAAGGTATTAGTCCATCATTTTGCATGCATAAAATCCTCATGGAAGAAAATTTCAAGCTAGTTGTGCAACTTCAAAGACGACTGAATCCAACTATGAACTAGGTTGTTCGAAAAGATGTGATAAAAGTGCTAAATGCCAGCATTATAATCTATCCTATCTCAGACAGTGCTTGGGTGAGTCCGGTACAAGTGCTCCCAAAGAAAGGAGGAATCACAATCGTGAAAAATGAAAATAATGAGTTGATTCCTACAAGGACAGTTACGGGATGCAAAATATGTATTGACTATCGTAGGTTGACCAATGCCACCCGTAAGGATCACTTCCCACTTCCATTCATAGATTAAATGCTTGAAAGGCTAGCTGGACATACTTATTATTGCTTTCTTGAAGGATATTCAGGTTATAATCAAATCCCAATTGACCCAGAGGACTAGCAGAAGACAACTTTTACTTGCTCGTATAGAGTTTTCGTATATCAGAGGATGCCATTTAGATTGTGCAATGCACTGACAACATTTCAAAGGTGCATGCTTTCCATATTTTCTGATATGATTGAAGAATTCATAGAGGTATTTATGGATAATTTTTCTGTATTTAGTTCATCTTTTGATGTATGCCTAAATAACCTTGCTTTGGTGCTTCAGAGATGTTAAGAGACTAACCTTATTCTAAATTGGGAGAAATGTCACTTTATGGTAAGAGAAGCAGGGACGGATATATCCTCGCCCCCTTTTTCTCATTATTTTTTTAAATATTAATAATTAAATTAAATTTATTAAAAAAATAAAAAAGATAATTATATTGATTTTTTATAAAGTTAATATTTATTATATTGACATTCTTATTTAAAAATTATACATACATCCCGATTTTATATATTATTATTACATTCTAATATCTTTATTTGTTTAAAAATTATATATATCTCTTCTACTTTAAGTACAAATATTATACAAAGTCCTATTGAAAATACAAAGCAAGAAAAGTATGAGTACTTTCTTAAACAAAAAGAGTGTCAATATGATAAGCACTAACCTTAATAGAGGTCAAGTATAATTATACAAAATGTAAAAATGATGAATTAAAAAAAAATTATACTTGATATGTATTTGACATATGATTCATAATTATTTTATATACATCGATATTATAATTTCAACTCATCTTTCTATTAATTTTTAATCTTTATATAATAAATCTACTAACTCCTCTCACTCTTAATTTCACTCTCTTTCATTTTGTAAAATCTCTCTCTATGTATACAAACTTAATTTTACTTATAAATTACGATGTAAAGGACAAATACTATTGTGATGCATTTAATACCTAATATAAATATTTTTTTTACTTTTTTCACTTTATTCATAAATCTTCCTATATATTGATTGAAAGAAAAATATTTATTTAAAGTGAACAAATAAGAATATATTTACCCTTAATTTAAAATAATATATTTTGATTTTAATCTACTAAATAATTTAAAGATGAATACATCTTTATTTGTTAACTTTAATTTTTTTTTTCTATATTTAATAATATGATTCATGATTTTCGACCCCTTCACTGAATATTTTCTGGATTCGTCCCTGAAGAGAAGGTATAGTCTTGGGGTATATGATATCCGCTAATGGTATGGAGGTGGATCGAGCAAAGATTTCAGTAATTGAGAATTTACATGCACCAACAAATGTAAAGGGGGTGGGAAGTTTTTTGGGTCATGCCGATTTTTATCGAAGGTTCATAAAAGATTTTTCAAAAATCTTAAAACCCTTTGCAATTTATTGGAAAAGGATGCAGTGTTTAGTATTGATGAAAACTGTTTGCATTCCTTTAATATCCTAAAAGAGAAATTAGTTTCTGCACCTGTCATTGTTGGTCCTGATTGGAGCGTGTCATTTGAGCTTATATGTGATGCGAGTGACTATGTCATAGGTACTGTCTTAGGCCAAAGAAGAAATTGGATATTTCATGTGATCTATTATGCTAGTCGTGTTCTTAATGGTGCATAACTTAACTATACGATTACTGAAAAAGAGTTACTTGCTATTGTATTTGCCTTTGATAAATTTTGTTCTTATTTGATAGGTTCAAAAGTTACTGTGTATATAGATCACACAACATTGAAGTACGTTTTGGCCAAGCAAGAAACAAAGTCGAGGCTCATCAGATGGATCTTGCTACTCCAAGAATTTGATATTGAGATAAAAGACAAGAAAGGTGTGGAGAATGTCATAGCTGACCATCTCTCTAGATTGCAAGGTGAAGGAGAACATGACAAGCCACAGGTTCCTATTAGGGAAGAGTTTCCAGATGAACGACTCATGAGTGTTCAAGGATTGCCATGGTTTGCAGACATAGCAAATTACAAAGCTGGAAACAAGATTCCAAAAGATTTTTTTGTGGCAGCAAAAAAAGAAATTCCTTCATAAGTCTAGATTTTATGTTTGGGATAAGCCATACCTATTCAAAAGATGAGTAGATGGTATACTTTAGCGATGCATTTCTAAGGAAGAGTTCGATAGTGTGCTGTGGCACTGTCATGGTTCTGATTACAAAGGCCATTACAAGGGGGAGAAGACAACCTCAAAGGTGTTACAAAGTGGCCTTTATTGGCCTACACTTAGGGATGGCAATTTTACCCGCCCCCGCGGGTAATACTCGTGACGGGGGCGGGTAATACCTGTTTAATTTTTTCCGCAGGTATAAATACCCGTTTGTGTTATACCCATTTATTAAACGGGGGCGGGGGTGGTTCCCCCATACCCGCGGGTACTCGCAAAAAAAAAATATTTTATATAAAATTACTAAAAAAACCTCATTTATTTTATGGTATTATATTTTTTTTTATTTTTTTTAATTTTTAATTTTATTTTTTTTAATTTTTTTTATAATTTATTGGGTACCCGCGGATATCCGTAGATACCCGTTTATTCGCAGAGGAATAATAAATAGGTACCTGCACGGATATGGAGGTGGGGGCGGATATTATCTGCGGAGGCGGGAGGTGGGGAGCTACTAGCCGTCCCCGCCCCGCTCCGTTGCTATCCCTACCTACACTATTCAAGGATGCTAGGGCCTTGTGGAGAGATGTGACCGGTGTCAGCGTCTGGGGAACATCTCAAGGAGGAATGAAATGTCACTCCATGGCATTTTAGAGGTAGAAATCTTTGATGTTTGGGAGATAGAATTCATGAGACCTTTCCCACCATTCATGAACAATAAATATATCTTAGTAGTAGTGGACTATGTTTCTAAATTAGTCGAAGCTTTTGCCACTGTTACTAATGACTCAACTGTGGTAATAAAATATCTTCAGAAGAATATATTTCTTAGGTTTGGAGTACCACGTGTGATTATTAGTGATAGTGGTATGTACTTCTGCAATAAATAGATGGAACATGTCTTGGCCAAGTATAAAGTATGACAAAATTTCTACTCCATATCATCCTCAAACTAGTGGCCAAGTAGAAGTCTCCAACAGGGAATTAAAGAAAATTCTTGAGAAAACTATAAGTAATTCAAGGAAAGACTGGGCAAGAAGAATAAATGATACTCTATGGGCATATCAAACTGCGTTTAAAGCTCCCATAGGTATGTCTCCCTATTATCTAGTTTATGGTAAATCTTGCCATCTATCAGTGGAGTTGGAGCACAAAGTATATTGGGCAACCAAGTTCTTGAATTTTGACATGGCAATTGCGGGAGAGAGATGCATGTTGTAGCTAAATGAAATAGATGAGTTCTGTCACTTGGCTTATGAGAATTCACAGATCTACAAGGAGCGGACGAAGAAGTGGAATGACAAAAAAATAATGCCTCGCACCATTGAGAAGTGGCAATTAGTCTTGCTCTACAATTCCAAGTTGAAACTGTTTCCTGGAAAATTGAAATCGAGGTGGTCGGGACCATTCATGGTTGAGGAAGTCTCTCCATTCGGAGCAATGGAAGTTTCAAAGCCAAAGTCTGGGAGGAGATTTAAGGTGAATGACCAAAGGTTGCAGCGGTATTTTGGAGGAGAGTTGGACCGTTAAAAAGTGCCCATCAACTTAAAGGATCCATAAACTGTTGTAGTACGTCAGGCTCGGGACGTTAAACAAGCGCTCTTGGGAGGCAATCCAAACTCGGTTTTGTGTTTCTTTCATTATATTTTCCTATTCTTATCGCTTTTTATTAATTGTTGTTTGTTGGATTAGTTTGGATTGGAAATTAGGTGAAAGAGGACTTGGTTGATAAGCTTTTATTGTTAACTCAGAGAAAAAGATAGGTTTGCAGCAGTTTCAGCACTGCCACTTCAACGCCTAGGCATTGTTTCTTGAGCGCCTAGGCGCCCAAGACATTTAGGATTAAGGTGCAATTTTGCCACTTCAATGCCTAGGCACTGTATACTGAGCACTGTATACTGAGCGTCTAGGCACTCATCTCCATCACCTTTCTGCCTCTCCAGCGCCTAAACATTGGATATGGGGCGCTTAGGTGCTCGATGCACCTCTTTTTACCAGCGCACTGTCACTTAAACACCTAGGCATTGTCTTTTTAGTGCCTGGGCACCACAATATACATATATATATATATATATATATATATATATATATATATATATATATATATATACATATATATATATATATATATATATACATATATATATATATATATATATATATAAAATATAATATAATATAAATGTAAGTATAAAAAATAATTGGAATTTGAACAGAGCACCTAGGCGTTACAAAACACAAGACCTAGACGCCCATAGCGGTTCTGCGTTTTAAAACGCAGACTCCCCACTTTCTCACCCACATTTCCCTCTTCTCCCTTACGTTCTTCTTCCTCGAGACCCACCCACTCATTCCAGCCACCACCCACCATGTTCCAACCCTTGTTCCCCCACTCTCACACCACCAACCATGATTTTCCCCATGACCCACCACTTTCTCACCCACAATGTTTTCACCCACTCACTTTCACTCTCTAAAGGTTTCGAATCTTCTTGGTTTTCTGCAATCTAGGTAAGTATTCTTCATTTTTCCCTTTAATATTTTGTGTTTTTATGCCATGGGTACTTGAAAGTTCTAGCTTTTTCTATTTTGGCTATATGGTGGGTAAAACATTGCATATTTTAGGTGATTTTCTGCATATAATGTGCTTCTATTTTGGGGTTTGCTAACTCGAGGGGTTAATGGGTTTTGAAATGTGCATACTTGTATTGTATGGGAGCATACGTATTGCTACTTGTGTTGTTGCACTCTGAATTTATGTTTTCTCTGATTTGCTATATTTGTGGTGAAATGTCAACACCTGTATTGTGTGGTGAAATGATGGGTGGACTGTACTGCATGATATATTTTGAATTTCTAGATGTAGGTACTCATACTGTGTTGTGTTATATGTGTAGGCAAATGGCACCGAAGCACGCACCCACTTCCCAGCCTAAGAGCTCACGCAGGCATGTGTCATTTAACTCCCACCAATTTCTCTTTGAGGAGCATGAGAAGCACCTAAATGAACTTCTCTGTAATTAGGGATTTGTGCTGGAGTGAGACATATTATTGGGAGACAGTGACTGCGATGAGATTTTTGATCAAATCCTAAGGCGAAATTGGTCCAAGCTATGTCAGGTGTTGGAAGTTGGTTCATCCTCCATTGTCTGAGAATTTTATGTGAATGCGTACCACCCAGACGGTGATGAGCACGGTAAATGTAAGTCATACGTTCAGGGTCACCACATTCCATTCGATTCACGAGCTCTGGATCGTTTCCTTGAGACACCTACAGACGTAGGCAATTATGGGTACACAAAGTTGAAAAGAGAGGCGTTAAACCCTGATAGGGTTATACAGACTCTATATAGACCTAGAGCCCAATGGGAGCTTGATGCTCAAAATTATCCCAAATATTTGAAGAAGTCTAACTTGTTCCCGATACCTAAGGCTTGGTGCACTTTCTATGAAGTTGGCTTCTTCCCGAACTCTCACCATCAGGAGGTTACAAAGGATCGGGCGTTGCTTATTTTTGCTATTGTTACGAGGAGGACTGTGAACATGGGATCATTGATCTCCTATAACATCCACACCCTGGCACAGAGTCGGACCCGGAGGTCTCGATTATGGTACCCCTGCCTCATGATGCAATTATGCCAGGCAACCAGAGTGGAGACTAGCGGCGATGTATCCATCAGGCCAGCTCCGACCATGGATGTGGCCATGATTAACCGTTATCTCTAAGAGGACGACCACACTCAGATCCGTCCAACGGCTAGAGCTCAGGCAGCTAGGCCACCCCGTCAGCGACAAGACACATCCTCTAATGGAGTAGAAAGACACATTCGGTTTCTCGAGCGCTATATAATTCAGTCTAACCAGGTGCTAGAAGGGATGCTGAGGAACCTAGCCATCCAACTATAGGTTGATCTTGACGCTCTAGGTAGCCTTCCACTTCCCGAGGACAACTCATAGAGTAAGGGAGGAGCGGACACTGAGGGAGAGGATGACAAGGGCAACGATGTTTGAGTATCCATGCATATACTTCCAACACAACGACCTAAGAAGGGGAGTTCCTATTTTCATTTTCTTTTGTTTTTATTATCTTGACTTATCATTCTGTTATTGTGTCATTTTCTTTTGTTTTTGTTTTTATCTTTCCGCTTGTTATTGTTATTGTTCTGTTTACTTTTATTTATGTTTTTCTAGTTTCTCTAAGGTTCACTTCTTAAGTGCTTGGGGACAAACACGAGAGTAAGTTTGGGGAAGATAAAATATGTTTTCATGCTCATATGACCATTTCCCTATTTTTGTTAGTTCTTGTCGTAGCTTTTCATGGTTAAAAAATAAAAAATGAAAAAAATAATTTTTTTTGAACTATTGCTAATCAAGAATGAGTAAAGTTAATTTGGGGAATAACTTTGAGTAAGCTCCTCTTCACCACATTTTGAAGGTAGGGTAATTTAGTGTGTGCCACTCATATGTAGGTAAGAACCTGAAGTAAGTTTTGAGCCTTAATGCATGAGGAGAGACACAACCACCCACTCATCTCTTCTTGATTATGTGCATTTCACTTATAGGAATACCTTTCAGAACTTGTTTTTTTCTCTTTTCGAAATTGTTGACATGTATGCATACATGAAGTATGATTGAGGCATTGTTGATTGATAACCTTTTGGCCAAAAAGCCAATCTCATACATTTTTCCTTAGTACAACCCCTTGAGCCTGAGCACCATTCCATTCTTTTTAGCTTAACACAACCCTTAAGTGTAAAACTGTGAAAACAACCAACTAAAGGAGTCAATAAACCATTGTTGATTTGGGGATAAAAATGGTACATAATTCTTACATTGGGAAATGACAGGTTGAATAAAGTATATTGTGAAAGAGGGTGTGAGTTAAAAAAAAAAGAGTGAGAAAAAAAATATCATCAAAAGAAGAAAAGGAAGAGAAAAAAAAGAAAAAAAAGGATCATAATAAATGTGGATGTGGGGTATGAAAGATTGAGTAGGGAGTGCATACTAGTTCATTGAGTTTCTTGAGAAAATTATGTTCTTTTCGGTCTATAGCTCATTTCTTTGAAATCGATCATTCCTCATATGTCCACCCCTTAGCTTAGCCCAATTACAACCCCAAATAAAAGACCTCATGACTCATGGTATGCATGCGTGTGGATAATGGATTAGTAGAGAGGAACCAAGCCTATGGTAAGGTGTGCTTATGTTGTGAAGGAGCGAAAATACAAGAGCCTAAACACTTGAGTGAAGAGAAAAAAAATTGTTTAAATTTGTTCATATATGAATCTGTGTGCATGCGAAGTTACTCTGTTCTCAATGTTGCAGTGATTGAGAAAAGCAATCTTTTGAGTTATATTTTTCAGAAATCTGAACTCTGTATTCATGATTTATAGCATTGAATTTGTTTGAAAACACTATGATTTTGTTTCTTTGCTCGAGGATGTGGCAAATGTAAAGTTTGGGGGAGTGATGAGCGCACAAAAGATATAGCTTTATATTTTGAAAAACTATTTTAGTTTTCCCCTAATTTACTCTTTTTACTATTATTGCCTGACCGAGCGTCAAACTCAATCAAAATTGTAACCAAGGTATACCTATGACTTATAGCATAGGAAACAACACCAGATAGTCTCTCAAGGATTGTAAATGCAATTTGATCAGATCAAGCAACAAAGATTAAGGGAAGGATTTGAGAACTCAGAATATGTAAATAATAGAATTATTGTGAGAAATTCAATTAAAAGAGCAATTAATTTAGAAACCTATTCGAAATTGGGTTGATTTCATCATAGATCTTTCAACAAACATTTAAAGTGCATTTGAATTGTTAATTTAGATTTAACCGAAATTTCTGCATCAAATCCAGAATTCATACTAGATAATCATATAGAATTCAATTGACAATTGATACACAAATTTACAATCGCACAATTCATGTTAGATCAATGTTAATTTGATCTCTGAATTCAATTAACCTAAGCACAAATAAGTAACCTAACCTCTGCAAATTTGTAATTAATTCAGATCAATCAATCCTAAATCCATCACAATTCTCAATCTTAAATCAAGACCCAGTCATATCAAACATAAACAGAATCACCATTCATACATTCAAGATCAAGAGGAAGAAGAAGAAGAAGAATCCAAATGCAATTCAAACACAAAAATAGAACCAAGATCTCAAGAATCCAAACCACAGTTTCTTCAAGAATCTCTGAATTGATTATAGAAGTTTAGCTCTCCATAATTATCACCATGAAGGAGCTTGAGGAAGAAGAGAGAAGAAGAGAGAAAAGTCTAGAATGAAGGTGAGAAGTGTAGAATGAAAGGTGCCTCGAATTTCTCCCCTCTCTCCCAATAAATAACCCTTAATTTGGTTTTATCTCCTTAGAAACTTGATGGGTACAAAGCTAGGTCAATTATGAGAAATTGGGCCTAAACCCCATGTTAATTAGAGTTCTACAACTCAAGTTGTGGACAAATCATTCTCAAAGGGTCTTTGATTCTGCTAGCTAAATTCAAGGGATGAAAACTCTATCAAAACATCGTATTTTGGAAAAGTGGTATTCATATGAATTGAAGATATATGTCTTATATTCCAAATGCCACTGGTTTTAGACCCATATCACTTCTATAACCCAAGTTATACCCTGATTAATGCACATTACTCGGGTTCTAGTGACAGAACCTGTGTTCTGACTTCTAAGCCCAATTAACTCCACTAGATGTCCGAATTAGCTCTAGAGTTCTTATGAAAGTTGTAGTACTCTCTCTCATCTTTCCTGCAAGGTAAGATACATAATTTTTAAACATCTAGAACTCAAGATATGACTAAAATACAAAAAATAGTGTAAAATCTCAATAATACTAGAAAAGATCAATTAAGCCCAATTTGAGACCAAACTTACAAAACATGACCAAACTTAATCAATTAAGTGCATGAAAAGTGTAAATGACTAAAACTGAGGGTTTATTAATGTATAAAATATGTGATTATCAAATTCTCCCACATTTAGCTTTTTGCACTCTTGAACAATTCACATAAGACCAAAACTAGGGAACAAGGAAAAAAATACAAACTCAAAAGCTAAAAACTCTAAAAGACTAAATTTTCAATGATATCTAAGAATGCAAAAGTTTAGAAGCAAGAAGAGCAACCAAAGTTTCAAGGGATCAAAACATTTGTAAAGTAACATTTCTTCACTTCTCAAACCAACAAGCAAGGTATCTTCAATTTGAAAAACATGAATAAAGAATGATAGATCATCTCAAAGATACACTCTCAATCCCTCAAGTGTTTTAATAGAAGGTATTTCACTCAATTCAACTCATGAACAATTGCACTACCATAAGCTTGCTTATCTTCTACTTCTCCACTACTCAAAACACATGCACACACAAATCAAGAGGACTTTATTCAAGGTTGTAAGGAGGCCAAGGTAAGGGAGTGAAACAATATGGATATAACAAGGTAAGTATCCAAAAGAATAAAAGAGCATTGGGGAGAAACTCAATTGAGAAGTGACAAGCATGAAATTTTACCCCTAATTCCATATTATGCACATTCTCTTTACATATTCCTTCTCTTATTTATTTTTTTTCTTTTTTCGATTTCTTTTCTTTCACAACCTTTCTTGCATTTATTCTTTTTCTTTTCATTTTTTTATGATTTTTGTTTTTTTTCAACAATCACCTTGTATATTACATCAATTAGCACAACCCCCCACACTTGAACTATTAATTGCCCATAAGCAAAAGAGCTCTTCAAATGAAAATGAACCAATGCACTCTCATTCCCTAAGGTAAGGTAAAAATATGATTTTTCATATAAGGCATATAATGAGCTAAGACAAAGAATAGGAAAATAGGCTCAAGGGGTTTAATCAAAGGGGAATGATGCAAGGTTGGCTATTTGGCCAAAGTAGCTAATTCAAGAGAGAATGCCTCAATCATGTTCATGCATGCAAGTGAAAAATGTAACCTAAAAAAGAATCAAAGCAAGTTCTAGAGTGATCAATTGCCATGAGTGAAGATCACACAAGAAAGAAGAGAATGACATAAATGCTAAATCCATCCATCAATAGGCTCAAATCTCACAAGGTATGTGTCTATCAAATTCAATCCATCAAACATCCAAAACCAAGCATGTCAATTCAAGAAGGAAGAAAATTATTCAATCATGTTATGAACCTTAAATTTCAATTGCTTCAAACTCATAAACTTCACAAATCTCAAAATATCATTGGAAAATAATTAAAAATACATAATTTTTTTAAGAAAGAAAGAATACTAAATTTATTCCATCCCCCCCTCCACACTTGAATTTCACATTGGCCTCAATGTAAAGCAATAGAAAAATCTAGAATGCAAATCACCAAAATATTCATGGCAAGTAAAATAAAAGTGTGGTAAGGGCCTCCCTCATTATCCATCCTTATAAATGGCATCAAGCACAACCATCACTTCCACATTGTGCTCTTGACAATCTTCATGAAAATGCTTAAGTCTATGCCCATTAACCTTGAACGTTCTCTTTGTTATCACATCTTGGAGCTCAATTGTACCATAAGGAAAAACATTAGTAACAACAAATAGCCCATCCCATCTAGACCTTAATTTTTCGGGCATTAACCTAAGACGAGAATTATAAAGGAGAACCTTTTGACCACTTTTGAATTCTTTTCTAGCAATCATTTTATCATGGAAGGCTTTAGTCTTCTCCTTGTAAATTTTGGAGCTCTCATAGGCCTCCAGGCGGATTTCTTCAAGTTCTTTTAGTTGCAACTTTCTTTGCAATCCCACTTGACCTAGGTCCATGTTACACTTCTTCACCGCCTAATATGTTCGGTGTTCAATCTCCATAGGCAGGTGACATGCCTTTCCAAAGACAATCTGATAAAGGAACATTCCAATTGGTGTCTTGTAGGCGATCCTATAAGCCCATAGAGCATCTTCAAGCCTCTTGCTCCAATCCTTCCTATTAGGTTGAACCGTCTTTTTCAAGGATTTGCTTGATTTCTCTATTGGAAACCTCGGCTTGCCCATTTGTTTGGGGGTGGTATGGTGTGGAAACTTTGTGCATAACTCCATATTTCTTCAATAAAGCCTCCATGTTCCGATTGCAAAAGTGTGAACCCTGATCACTGATGATGATCCTAAGAATGCCAAACTTGCATAGGATGTGAGACCTAACAAAATTCACAACAACTCTAGAATCATCAGTCTGAGTGGCCTTAGCCTCCACCCATTTAGATACATAATCCACAACAAGCAGAATGTAAACAAAACTGAATGATACAGGAAAAGGACCCATAAAATTAATACCTCATACATCAAATATCTCACAGAACAACAAGGGTTGCTGGGGCATCTCATTCCTATGAGAAATATTTCTTGTTCTTTGGTATTGTTCACAAGATTTACAAAATACATATGCATCATGAAATAGAGTGGGCCAATATAATCTTGAGTCCAAAACTTTCCTAGCAGTCCGTTGGGAACCAAAATGGTTGCCACATACAAGTGTATGACAAAAGCCAAGAATAGATGAAACTCATTATCAGATGCACATCTCCTAATGACTTGGTCACTACAAAATCTCCATAAATAAGGGTCATCCCACACATAATATTTTAACTCACTTTTCAGTTTATCAATCTATGCCTTAGTGAAATGTGCAAGTAGTGCTCTAGCAACCAAGAAATTAACCAAATCTGCAAACCAAGGAATGTTTCCTTGCAGCTTGAAAAACTGCTAATTAGGGAAGACATCGTGGATGGGAGAAGAATCTGCCTCTCTCTTAATCCGACTTAGGTGATCAGCCACTAGGTTCTCCTCTCCACTCTTATCACGAATCTCAATATCAAACTCTTGGAGTAGCAACATCCATTTAATCAACCAGGGCTTTGCATCGGGCTTCTTCAAGAGAAACTTCAAAGCTGCATGATATGAAAACATAACCACTCTAGAACCAAGCAGATATAATCAAAATTTATCCAAAGCAAAAAGAATTACTAAAAGTTCCTTTTAGTTATGGTGTAGTTGACTTGTGCAGCATCTAAAGTCTTTGAAGCATAGGAGATGAGATGAGGTACTTTGCCAACTCTTTGTGCAAGGATAGCTCTCAATGCATAATTAGAGGCATCACACATGAGCTCAAATGGGAGTGTGCAATCCTGTGACTGGATGATAGGTGTACTGCTCAATGCTCACTTCAGGTGATTGATGGCATCCTTGCACCTCTAGTCAAAGTGGAAGTCCACAACTTTTTGTAGCAAGTTGGACAGTGGAAGGGTAATTTTGCTGAAATCTTTTATAAACCACCGATAGAAACCTGCATGACCAAGAAAAGAACGAATCTCCCGCACACATGTGGGGTAAGATAGGCATGAAATGACATCTATTTTTGTAGGATCTACCTCAATACCCTTGCTAGATACTATATGCCCTAAAACTATACCTTGCTCTACCATGAAATGACATTTCTCAAAATTCAGAACAAGGTTAGTCTCAATGCATCTATACAAAACCCGAGCCAAACTATCCAGATATGCATCAAAGGAAGAGCCAGAGATAGTAAAATCATCCACAAACACATCTATACAACTCTCTAAAAATTCAGAAAAAGTACTTACCATACACCTTTAAAAGGTGGTCACAACATTCCACAGACTGAAGGGTATCCTCTTGTATGCAAATGTGCCAAATGGACAGGTGAAAGTGGTCTTCTCTTGGTCTTTTGGGGATATATGAATATGAAAATAGTCCAAATATCCATCCAGGAAATAATAATGCGACTTGCTAGCCAGCCTCTCCAACAGCTTATCAATGAAAGGCAAGGGGAAATGATCTTTCCTAGTGACCTGGTTAAGCCACCTATAATCAATGCAAACTTGCCAACTGTTCTTAATTCTTATGGGTAGAAGCTCATTGTTTTGATTTGCAACTACTGTGACCCAGATTTCTTTGGACCAACTTGCACGAGGCTCACCTTTTTACTGTCGGATATGGGATAAATAATGCCAACGTGCAGCAGCTTGGTCACTTCCTTCTTCACCACATTCAGAATCAAGGGATTCAATCTTCTTTGGGGCTACCCCACTGGTTTGGTATATTCCTCCAATAAAATCCTATGCATGCATGTGGAGGGACTAATACCAGAAATATCTATAAGTGTCCAATTGATGGCCTGCTTATTCTGCCTTAAAATATACAATAATTTTTTTTCTTATTCAGGTTACAGATTCTTAGCCACAATCACCAGCAGTTTCTCACCATCTCCCAAATATGCATATTTAAGATGGTCTGACAAAGTCTTTAACTCTAAGGATAAGGGCTGTATAATGGAAGGTAGCAAGCTATTTGAAACAACTAACTTAGCAACATTAAATTCAACATAATTCTGACTCTCATTTTCACATGTTGCATCATTAAAGTCAGTAGCTACATCATCACTCATAACCACATAAATCTCAGCACAAGTAACACATGATTTAATATCACAGCCAGCACATGTATCACATGCAACAGAATCTAGAAAATCAACAATATCATAGAATTCAACATATATATCAGCATAAACATCATCAACCGACATCTCAATCACGTCAACATGGAGAACTGAATGTTCCTCTAGGGAATGTCTCATGGCATAAAAAATGTTAAACTGTACAACTTCTTCGCCAAATTCCATAGAAAGGGTACCATCGTGCATATCTGTCTTGGTCTTGGCTGTCTTGAGGAATGGTGTAACACCCCGAAATTTATTTATTTCATTATAAATATTTATTTTATAATATTTGTGATTTTTGAGAATTTTTTTGGATTTTTCTGAGAATGTGAAATATTTTAATATTATTTTTCATTTAACGTGCAAACTGAGCGGAACCGGGAAAATGAGATATTTTTCTCGAGAACCTTGATCTGTGGAAATGTCGATGGGAGATCTTACTAAACCCAAGATTGGACACGATTTATGAGGTTTTACATTTTTCGAGAAATTTTTTATCTGATAAAATAATAAATCGCTGTATAATTTTTATCTGCTAGATAATTAATACTGACTTCTGTCAACTGTAACAATTGTCCATTGGATAATACCATGTATTAAAAATCCTATCACATTATCTTAATGTAATCAACTTTATGTCTAATTAAATCCACTTTAATTCAAATTTATTGTATTTTAATCAAAGCTTCTTCGAGAAGCTTTGACTACCAAATGACCAAGCTACCCTTGGCTTATTGGTGAAGCTAATTTTTCCCCTTCTTTCTCTCCATTGCCTCGGCACCCTTGCCCAAGGGGAGTAAAATTTTACTCACACACACTTAACACACTTAGTCATTTTCACTCATTTTTCATCTATCCATTTCTCTCTCTAGATTTCATCTTCATTTTTTTCCTCCTTCTCTCTTCTTCCTCTCCCTCACCCCATGGTTTTGCAGCCACCATTAGTGACCATTTCTCTTCACTTTTTTCTTCATTAACACCATTTTCACACTCACCTTAACCTCATCTACACTTTCTATTTAGAAAGTTTCTTTAAAATCCATCTTCACCTCCATTGTCTTCCAAGGCAAAGCTTCAAACTTTAAGGTTAAGTTTCTATTTTTCTTCTTTCTTCTCTTCATTTTTGTGTTCTATGGGTTCATTGGAGACCAAAGAACCATCTTTTACCAAGCTTAATATTGATTCTTTGTGTTGGAAAATTCTAGGGTTTTAGAAGCTCAAAACTGAAACCACCAAGAAGCACCTAGGAGACCATTTTCGTGTTCTTCCTTTAGGTAAGAGGGAGATTTACTCACTTCTACCATTATTGGTGGTGAGGAGACTTTGTGTGATTGTTTGATAGAGAAATCCATATTGGTATGCTTACTTTGTTGATGATTTTGTATACTTATGTGTTCTTGACTTGAGATTTGATGATTAAATGCATTGGTCGTGTTGAAATGCTTAATAGTGTTAGAATTAATGAATGAAAATTTTGAGGGTTTACTATCCATTTTAGAGGCCACGGTTTTAGCTTGAAATTCCTAGGGTTGGAATTGATTTGTGTAAAGTAAAACTTATGTGATTAGTTATAAAACGATTAAGACATGAAATAAAAATTTTGAGGGTTTCCTACACTTGAGTGAGGTCATGGTTTTGGCTTGAATCTTGAGGGATTGGATTGATTTTGTGTGGAATAGAATTTGAGTGGTTAGATATCAAGTAACTAATGCATAAAATGAGAAGAAAAATTAGAACCTTGGTGACTTTAGGAAGCCACGGTTTTGGCCCTAATTATTAAGGGTTAGAATTAAAATTATGAGTAATAAAATATATGTAATTGGACATTAAAGGATTGATACTTATAATGGAAGAAATTGAGTTGGTGATGGTCTTTGGAGGCCACGGTTTTGAAGGGTCGTTTAACCTAAACTTTTCATAATTGACCAAGATTTAAGATGTTGGAAATATTGGGTTCCATAACGTGTGATTGTGATAATTGATGAATCATATACATGTATATATATTGATATTGGGAATTGATTGATGTTATTGTGAGTTCTTATGTGGGACTAACTTCTTGACGAAATTATGATATGTTGATGTTGAGAAATGAATATATGCCATTGTGGTATATCTTATGATAAATGTTTCATTGATAAACATACATGATGTACATTGTGTCATCATGCGTATGTGTTGTTTGTTGGACAATTTTGGAAAGACAATGTATGCCTAGGAGTTTGAATAACACCTATGTGCGGGTGCGAGTTGACTAAGTATAGGGTTATAGTGATTGGCCCTGGGGGCGTCGGGATGCGGGTGTCTCACAATAGACAGTGGTAGCTCCACTGGGGCCGTGGGATAGACCAATGCAAACACATCGACGATTCGGACTGAGACACTGTCCTATATCGCAATCAACTATTTAGGTGCCATGTATAAGCCATTTTGCGCAAATATTTTTATGTGATGAGCATACTATTTTTAAGGCTAATGAGATATTGGCATTACTCCTTGATTATTCACTCCGAAAATGTTGATGTCTAGCTCTATGGCGTAGGAATTTGATACCATTTACATTGTGAACTGTCGGTCTCATAATTCATTGAGCATGAGCATCTATAATTGTGGAAAAATATATGTTTTTATTACTACAATAATTATTTGATTGCATAAACTATTGACTATTGGGTATATTGATACTGTTTGCTTGTTATTGATAGAATTTTATTGCCATTTGCTTTTATTCTGCCTTTACTGGTTAATTTTAATTATTACTGTGACTGGATATATGAACTGTGTTGATATGTGGGCGTCCAGCGCCGTTCTATTTCTTTACTACCGTATTGGTAATGAAAGCTGAGTATCTCACCTCTTTCTGTATTTTCTGTATTTTCTATCGGTCTACGTACTTCTGAGAAGACGTTCGTGAGGAAGAGAAGGAAACACCTGAGTTTTCGGGTTTCTGGCCATACTACGACTAGAGCTTGTTGAAGATGTCTTCGCATCTGCGCTGATTCTTGGGGCATGTTAGGATGACTTTTCATGGGGGACCCGATTGCTGGCATATTAATTTGAGCACAGACCGTAGCATCTATCACATAGAGCTGACTGTATCTTTGGCGTGGGGCCGCTACGACACGCCTGTTTTTGATTTTACTACTTTTGTCCACCTAGAATTTTACTTGCTGGTTAGAGATCTATGGGATGACCTTTACTACACCCCACAAGAGGATTCTTTCCTCTCCACTGCTCGGGCTTCCGCCCGAAACTCGGTCGCTCCAATGACAATTTTATCGGAGGAGGACCCGGCTACGGTCCCTTCTCGTTAGTCTTAGGGGGCTGATATTGTCGGTGGCTACTGATGGCTAATCGTTTATCTTTTTGGGGAAGCTTGATGTTTTGCCATACTTGATGAGTGTATATTTGTATCTCTTCAGGTGGGTACATCTTTTGCTTTTTGTACAATTTGTAATGTAATTAAACAGGCTGGTGCATATTATATATATATATATATATATTGTGGAAATAGGTTTGCCCCAATGGTTTGATATGTTAAGTTTTGATGATGACAAATATAAGACAAAAAGAATAATGCTTATGCTTAATAGATGTGCTTTATAGATGACAAATGCATCACAAAAGAATATTGATCATGTTACATATATGTGCTTAAAAGAGATATATTGGATCATGCATGATTATGTACTTTATTTAGTTATACTTCACTTAATAATCATGCAATGAGATATATGCAACATTCTTATATGCATGTTAGACTAATTAGAGTTATACATTTATGAATCATGCATATAAAGATATTGAGTTATGAATTTGGACTAACTATGCTTGTGTTAAGTGAGTAACATTTTGTAGGATAGTCCAAGTATCAAGAATAAGCATTGCAACAAGAAAGCAAAAGATCACAACTATGCTCAACTCAAGAAGAATAAGAATGATAAAGATGTTCCAAGCAATTTACAAGATTTGAAGAGAAGAAATTTGTGGAAGCTTGGATCACATCAAGAAGCCTAAGGACTAGAATTGGTATATTTTTCTTTTAGGTTTTCTCCTATGTAAAGATAGAGGTTTTACAAGAAAAGAGCTCAAATATGTTTTTAAGTCTTTAAAAATGGTTCTTACATGTTTAAATGCCCAACAAATTGTTTTTGGAAAGTTAATCTTGGTGGTAGTTCACACATTTAAAAAATATCCAAGTTTGTGTTTTGCAAAACTGACATTCAGTTACTATTTTGATCATAACTTTCAAAATACTTTGAGTTTTGTTATGAAACGTATTTCATATGAAAATAGACTCAAATATCTTTCCAATGAATGGCATTTACTTTAAACGGATAAGAAATGAAGAAGTTATGACCATTTGCTTTAAACTATGAAATATAGTCAAGTTTGAGTTTTGAAAAACTAACCTTTGGTCACTCTTTTGATCATAACTCTTAAAATACTTTGAGTTTTGTTGTGAAACTTCTTTCATTTGAAAATAGACTCAAAGATCTTTCCAATGACTGGTCATTTGCTTTAATCGGATAAGAAATGAAGAAGTTATGACATTTTAAAGTCGATTTCAAAACAGAGAAAAGCGTAATCGATTACACAAGTCCTGTAATCGATTACAACAATGTCAGAAGCCATGTAATCGATTACCAGAAGTGTGTAATCGATTACCAAGTGCCCAGAAACGTTTCTAACGGCTATAAACGGCTAGTTTTCATAAAAAATCATTTCTAAACACCACCAACGGCTATTTTATCACTTGGGCTCTATATATAAGTGTTGTATGAAGCTTATACACCTCTTGAACACTTGATTTGATCCTTGAATCACCAAAATCATATTTTGAGCTCTTTATTGCAAAATCATTCTATTCCTTTGTTCTTCAATTTGTATTATTCACTATTGAGAGAGTTTTCTATCATCTATACTTTGTTCTTCAAGTTGTACATCTACTCTTGTGAGAGTTTCATTCTATCAACCTTGATTGCTTTGTAAGAGAGGGTGAGGTATCCCTCCAAATTGTAAAGGGTGAGGCATCCCTTTGTTTGAAGAGACTCAAGCTCAAGGGTGAGGCATCCCAAGGAGTTGAGTGCTCAAGTTTGTAAAGGTCATCAAGCACCTGTGAAGCTTGAAGAATTGGAGGCTCTAGCACAAGGGTGAGGTATCCCAACGTGTGAGGAGTGCTCTTGTTTGTACAAAGGTTTTCCTAGTACCCGTGAAGTCTAGGAGATAGTGAAGAAAATCTCAAGTTAAGCTTGGGGACTGGATGTAGGCCACAAGTGGTTGGTGGCTGAACCAGGATAAATTCTTGAGTTTGATTCTCTCTTCCCTACACTCTTTAATTTCAGTATTTAGTGTAGTAAATTTATCTATTGCATATCTTGTCATCTTGGTGATTTGATTCTATGAACTTGATATCTAGCTCATTTGCTTAATTCATCATATATCCCAAGTTGCATTTGAGTAATCTATAATAGTTGTACCTTTGTTATGCATGTTCCGCTGCATTTATTGCTTGAGTGATTCAAAATGATTAATTTCTCAAAGCTGCATTAAAATTTGTAATCACCCAATTCACCCCCCTCTTGGGTGATGGTTGCCATGACTAACATATATGTATATATATATATATATATATATTGTGAAGGTATGATTTTAAATTTTGTGTCGATTTTATTGTAACCATGATTATTATTATTTATTACCATCGTTATCGAGAAATCAAAAGAAATTTTTTTTATATGTACACATATTTCAATACTCGATTATTTTATCACCCAAGAGTGCAATTTATTTAATCATGTGTTAAAATGAATTGGGTCTTAATCAATTAACGCACTTATTATTTTCTGCAATTTATTTTGTTTCTCTATATTATGGTGTGACGTTCCTTCTTCTCGAGATAAGAAAAATGGGCTTTATAAATGGTCTGCATAGAATCAATAGAGCGTGGTTTGTTGAAGACTCATCTTCTATGTCAAGAATGTAGAAGTTCGCTGGGAAAATCAACTCATTCAGTGTAACTAACACATCTTCCAGCACTCCTGCAAGATCAACAGTGGTCCTATTTGCTAACTGAATCACCAGTGGGTTGCAAAGTACCAATGTTCAAAGACTTATAAACTACCATAGGTATGACATTAATAGAAGCACTAAAATCTAGCATTACATGTCCAAATTTGGAATTGCCTATCGTGCAAGGGATTGTGAAAGTTTCAGGATCTTTGCATTTCTGTGGCATGCTTTCTGCCTATGCTAATCTTCTCAGTACCCTTAAGTCTTCTCTTGGGAGTACGTAACTCTTTGAGAAATTTGACATACTTAGGAATTTGCTTAATTGTATAAAGAACGGGGGTATTGATTTCTACCTTCCTGAATATCTCCATGGCTTCTCTTTCCATTTCTGCTTGCACTGTCTGCTTGGACTGTGTGACCCTATTTGGGAAAGGTAGTGTAATGACTAGATCTAAATTCTTTGCTCATTTCTTCTGTGTCATGGATTTCTAGACTGAGCTATTCATTTCCTGCGAATTTTGCTGTTTCTGCTTAATCTCTAGTTACTGCACTGGTAGCTCTGGTTGTGGTAGACTAGGACCATCAACTTCTCTGCCACTTCTTAAGGTAATGACACTTACATTGCCTCTTGGGTTATTGAGTGTTTGTAAAGGTAATTGACTTGACCCTTGACTTTTCAGTTCACTTATAGTGGTTGCGAACTGCCTAATCTGAATCTGTAGATTCTGAATGGTGGCATTGACATTCTATTAGAACTGAATGTTGTTTGTGGCTATCTGTTTCATTAAATCTTCTAATGATGGTTCATTTGGAGTGGCTTGGATAGACTACTGCACAGGTTGTTGCTGTCTAAATGCAGGTGGTTGGTATTTGTTGCTAGGACCTGCAGCTTGGTATCTAAATTGTTGCTGTTGCTGCTGCTATTGGTGGTCAGGCTGTTGTTCATGTTGCTGACTAGAATTCTTATATCTCAGGTTGGGATGGTCCCTCCAACTAGGGTTATAAGGGCTAGAAAATGGATCATGTCTGGGCTGTTGTTGTGACTGCTGATATTGAGGCCTACCAAGAAAAATGCCAGCTATAGCAACAAGATAGGCTTGGGTGGCAGAATTATCTTCCTGAAGTGTTGAACATGCATTTGTAGGATGAGATGGACAAGAACAAATTTTACATACCCTTACAGGCTCTTGTACAGAAACTAGTACATGTTGTCCTACTACTAATTGCCACACCAGTGAGGTTGACTCATCAAGCCTATTTTCCATCCTCTTTTATTCTTCTTGAGCCATATGGATCTCATTTACACCTCTGCTTGGAGTTACCATTCTTGTCCCAAATTGTTGTGTATTGGCAGCCATGTTAACGATCAAGTCTTTGGTAGCAAGCAGTAAGGGTCTTATTCACCAAAGCTCCTCCACTGACAGCATTAATCATGCTTCTGTTCATTGGCATTAGTCCTTCATAAAAGTATTGGATCAACAATTGATCACTGATTTGGTGGTGTGGACAACTTGAACATAACTTCTTGAACCTCTCCCAGTACTCATGCAAAGTTTCACCATAAATCTGTCTGATACCACATATGTCTTTCCTAATTGCAACAGCTCTAGAGGTAGGGAAAAACTTTTCTAAAAATAGTTTCTTCATATCATTCCAGCAAGTCACAGAACCTGGTGAAAGATAATAAAGTTAGTCCTTGGCTTCATCAACAAGGGAGAAGGGGAATGCTCTCAGTTTGATGTGTTCTTCATGGATGCCTTGAGGTCTCATGATTGAGCACATAACATGAAACTCTTTCAAATGCTTGAGGGGATCTTCACCTGCAAGTAGGGATGGATCTAGAAAATATTCAGTGAAGGGGTCGAAAATCATGAATCATATTATTAAATACGAGAAAAAAAAAATTAAAATTAACAAATAAATGTGTATTCACCTTTAAATTATTTAGTAGGTTAAAATCAAAATATACTATTTTAAATTAAGGGTAAATATATTCTTATTTGTTCACTTTAAATAAGTATTTTTCTTTCAATATATAGGAAGATTTATGAATAAAGTGAAAAAAGTAAAAAAAATATTTATATTAGGTATTAAATGCATCACAATAGTATTTGTCCTTTACATCGTGATTTATAAGTAAAATTAAGTTTATATATATATATATATATATATATATATATATATATATATATATATATATATATATATGATCTTACTCTGGTGAGAGGAGTGTTTATTGTAAGAGGTGAGAGGAGTAAATGTTGACCATTAGATCTTACATGAATGGTCAAGATTAGAACATAAATACATGTGACTTTTTTAAGTAGTTACATGACATTTAAGTAACTTTTAATCTTGACCATCCATGTATGGTTGTATGGTCAAGATTTACTCCTCTCACCCTCTCACAATGAAAACTCCTCTCACTAGATATGCCTCTTATATATATATATATATATATATATATATATATATATATATATATATATAGATTTTACAAAATGGAAGAGAGTGAAGCTAAGAGTGAGAGGAGTTAGCAGATTTATTATATAAAGATTAAAAATTAATAGAAAGATGAGTTGAAATTGTAATATCAATGTATATAAAATAATTATGAATTATATGTCAAATACATATCAAGTATAAACTTTTTTTTTTTAATTTCATCATTTTTATATTTTGTTTAATTATCTTGACCTCTATTAAGGTTAGTGCTTATCATATTGACACTCTTTTTGTTTAAGAAAGTACTAGTACTTTTCTTACTTTGTATTTTCAATAGGACTTTGTATAATATTTGTACTTAAAGTAGAAGAGATATATATAATTTTGTAAATAAATAAAGATATTAGAATGTAATAATAATATATAAAATCGGGAATGTATGTATAATTTTTAAATAAGAATGTCAATATAATAAATATTAACTTTATAAAAAATAATATAATTATCTTTTTTTTTTTTAAATAAATTTAATTTAATTATTAATATTTTAAAAAATAAATGAGAAAAGAGGGGGGAGGCCCATGCTCGCCCCCCTTGTATCCGTCCCTGCCTACAAGTCCATGAAACTTAGGCAACAAATTGAGTAGTCTAGACTTTAATTCAAAGTCAGCATCAACATCAGGATACTGAATGCATAATGGTAGATAAGTGACATCAGGGGCAGCAAGCTCTTTAAGAGTCCTATTATGTATGTTATCAACCATGGTTTCAGAATTAGTTAAGATCTCAGGTTCACTCTCAAATTCAAGATCAAAATCAAGTTCAAAAGTAATTCGTGTACTTAGTCTACGAGCTCTATTCAACCTATGCAAGGTCCTATCAATCTCAAAATCAAAATCAAATAAGTTATCAGAATTAGACCTAGTCATGCACCAACTAGGGCTATAGAGGTGTCAGAATGCCAAAAACACAAAACATTCAAATCTACACTACAGAAATGGCTAGAAAAAATTAAAAAAAAAACACATCAAATGAATTTTAGAATTCATAGGATCACCACAGAATGAAAACTACAGTGATTTAGAAAATTATCATGCAAATAAAATATTTCAAAAATTAAAAAAGTGGTCTAAACGATGGAATTTGGCTAAAAAAAGTATAGCCAATGATATCCATAGGATTTCATTAGTCTTGATCTTTGAATTTTTTTCTATCAATTAGAAGAAATTCAGGTCATTCTGAGTTATCAAAACAATTATTGTAATTGCCGCTATATCTCCAGTTTCCTAAAAAACCCTATTAGATGATGGAATTTGGCTAAAATCTGAGGGGGCCAAGTATCAGCTCCAAACTCCGTAGTCGGATCAACACTACTCTCCCCCTGCACCCGAAGAAATCAGCAACTAGGTGAAATAGTGATAGGCAGTTAGGAACACGTCCAATATGATTGAATGATACTTACAAGGAAATCTTGCAATGCAATTTTCAATAAAGGCAGCAAAAGAAAGATCAACAGTAATAGTAGCCAATGTAATAGTAACCAATTAGCAGAATGCAATTCAGTTCAACAAAATGATCAACAAGAGTTAATTGTTAGCAAGAACAATAGTTAGTATGGTCATTTAATGTGATCATATTACAGTTAACAATCCCCGACAATGGCGCCAAAATTCTGAACGAGCGCCGAACTCAATCAAAATTGTAACTGAGTTATACTTATGGCTTGTAGCATAGGAAACAATACCAGATCGTCTCTCAAGGATTGTAAATGTAATTTGATCAGATCAAGCAACAAAGATTAGGGGAAGGATTTGAGAACTCAGAATATGTAAATAACATAATTATAGTGAGAAATTCAATTAAAAGAGTAATCAATTTAGAAACCTATCCGAAATTAGGTTGATTCCATCAAAGATCTTTCAATAAATATTTGAAGTGCATTTGAATGGTAATTTAGATTTAACATAAATCTTTGCATCAAATCCAAAATTCATACTACATAATCATCTAGAATTCAATTAACAATTGACACACAAATTTGTCATCACACAATTTATGTTAGATCTATGTTAATTTGATCTCCGAATTCAATTAACCTAGGCATAAATCAGTAACCTAACCTCTGCAAATTCATGTTTAATTCATATCAATCAATCCTAAATCCATCACAATTCTTTATCTTAAATCAAGACCCAATCCAATCAAGTATAATCAGAATCACCATTCATGCATTCAAGATTAAGAGGAAGAAGAAAAATATGAATCCAAATGTAATTCAAACACAAAAACAGAACCAAGATCTCAAGAATCCAAACCACAATTTCTTTAAGAATCTCTAGCTCTCCATAGTTATCACCATGAAGGAGCTTGAAGAAGAAGAGAAAAGAAGAGAGAAAAGTCTAGAATGAAGGTGAGAAGTGTAGAATGAAAGGTGCCTCGAATTTCTCCCCTTTCTCCCTATAACTAATGCTTAATTTGGCTTTACCTCCTTAGAAACCTGATGGGTACAAAGCTGAGTCAATTATGAGAAATTGGGCCTAAACCCAATGAATTGGAGGTCTACAACTCAAGCTATGGACAAATCATTCTCAAAAAGTCTCTGATTTCATTGGCTGACTTCAAGGGATGAAAACTCCATCAAAACGTCACAGTTTGGAAAAGTGGTCTCATATGAATTGAAGATATATGTCTTAAAATGCCACTGGTTTCAGGCCCATATCACTTCTACAACCCAAGTTATACCCTGATTAGTGCACACTGCTTGGGTTCTAGTGACAGAACCCTTGTTCTGACTTCTAAGTCCAATTAGCTCCACTAGATGTCTGAATTAGCCCTGGAGCTCTCATAAAAGTTGTAGAGCTCTCTCTCATATTTCCTACAAAATAAGATACATAATTTTTAAACATCTAGAACTCAAGATATGACTAAAATACAGAAACAGTGTAAAATTTCAATAATGTTGAAAAAAATCAATTAAGCCCAATTTAAGTCCAAACTTACAAAACATGACCAAGCTCAATCAATTAAGTGCATAGAGAGTGTTAATGACTAAAAATGAGGGTTTATTAATGTATAAAATATGTGATTATCATTGCCAAAGTATCTTGCAATAATGAATTTAGATTAGGATTTAAGTTGTTGTGGTTTGTGATTAAGAAAAATTGATTGAAAGGAAGAAGAATCATTACAACTCTAATGTGTTTTTTCAAGAAAGCATCTAAGGAAGGAGGAGTTAGAATTTTGGAAGAAGAGCAAAAGGATTATTTCTCTTCAGTCAACGCCTAGGCATTATCCTTTGGGGGCCCATGTGCCCTGGCTCATAACTGGAGCAATTCTCTGGAAGGTTAGCGCCCAGGCACTCCACACACAGCGCCTAGGCGCCCATATCAGAATAAAAGGGTCGCAAATTTTAACCAACAACAGCTTTTTGCCATCAGACAAACACAGAAGGGTACGAAACAGTCATGAAAAAGGAGAAAAAGGCTCTGCTACCAACAGAAGAATGGGAATATGTTTGAATCATCGATGATGACTATGATGTTTTCTTTTCTTCTTGTTGTTTCCTCTATTTGCACGAATTGCTAAGTTTCTCGGATTAAGGTGATAGATCTTTCTCAACTTATGATGTACTGACCTTTTGATATTAATTCAAGTCTTTCTTTTATGGTTTAGCAGTTGGACCTGTTTTATTCTATTGATTTGTATGTAGAGTAGCTAATCACATATATTTTTATATGAAGAATTCATACGAAATCGGAAGATGGAGTATGGATTAAGCTTCTTGGTCTAACTATCGTGCTTTTGGGATTTCTAGGAATATAATTTCATGAGTTTGTGATTTTAGAACATCCATAAGACGTTAAATCCTTATTCTTGCAGATTTTAATTAAGGGATTAATTGATGTTTGCGAGGTAAGAGGGATTCATATTTCAAGAAATTGAATGTGAACTACTTTTCAGGATTGAATCGTAAACCAAATTGAATGGAAGTTTTGAATTAAATCAATTGTCATTACTCATAGAAAAATTAAGTGAAATCAAACCTTAACTGCTTTTATCTATTTGACAATCCCAATTTTGATAATTTATGTAATTTAACTTCTGCAAGTAAATTTTATTCGTTTTACACTTTTTGTTTTGAAAGAATTCTATCAAAGTTGATTGTAGCCAAGTAGTGATATTTGCGAAAAAATTATGTGTTAATTTCAATCCTTGTGGGAATGATATTTACTCTTTATATTACTTATACGAACCAGTGCACTTGCTGGAGCGTTAACATGCACATGCAATGTGACATTTTTTTTTTATTTTTTCCTTGTGAAAAATGTCAAATGTGTTGGTGTTTTTAACTAAAAAAACCCCATCCCATAGAGGCGAGGTAATGACTCGTACAAAGATGCTCTGATGCCCAAGTATGTCTTAGAAAGAAGATGGTGATAAGAGTAAAGGTAGAGAAGTGAACCACTATAAGAAATTTGACGATTAGCAACAAATTTTTTAGTAGAATCTTTATCACCAGTAATCCTAGCAATTTTCGGTAGCAATATCTGCTAGAAAACTAAACATCGAGAAAAAATATTAAATGAAACAAATAAATTTTTGGCAGATTAATTTGTCGAATAAGTAAACCGCCATAGATTTTTTTACATTTCTAGCAGATTATCCGCTAGTAAATGTAGCAATTTTGTTTCTTGAGATTTTTTGACAGATTAATTCCACTGAAAAATTCCTCCGACTTCCGAGGAATTGCGTCGGCCAATTTCTGGCAGATTCTGGCAGATTTTTCACCTGAAATAAGACGTTACTCAAGTAATGAACCTGTTATGCGTTCCAAGGTTTCCATCATATTAGCCACTTGAAATTCAGAATACTCGTTTGAAAAAATTTTTGACAAATTATCCGTAGAAACTTTATTTAAAGAGTTGTGAGGCACCTTTCTCTTCCATTTCTGCGACCTGATTTCTCTCCTCCTTCCTATCCCTCTTATTCGTCCTTTTTTTGCCTTCCTCTCCCTCTTCTCCATCTTTTCTCCCCCTCCACTGCCAAGCTCCATTCTTCACTATAACAAAATTGACCTATGGTAATCCTTTAAAAGTGTACTCTAAAGTATACAAAAGTGTTGCCTTTGATTAAAGCTACCATTTTTTGCCACAATGCAACACTTTTAGAGGGGTGGTCTATTATCTAAGACTACACTTTTTCAGCATCAAAGACAACATTTATCTTCTTTAACCTATAAGTACACTTATAAAGTGTTGCTCCTTTGACAATATTTATAAAGCGTTCTCTTATGTCAAACTCTATGGGTACACTTGTAAAGTGTTTCCTTATGTCAAACCCTATGGGTATACTTTTAAAGCATTTCCTTATGTCAAACCCTATGAGTACACTTATAAAACGTTCCCTTATGTTATTTTATATGATGAACGAACGATGCTTACTCTCACCTAAGGCATCATTTTACATGCATTCCCTTATGTTGTTGTTGTTGTTGTTTTTTGACCTCCTATAATGACTAAACTTTTAAAGTATCATTTGTTAATCTTATATTACATGCCTTCTAGTTAAATTTGGTAAAACATTAAAAATATATATTTTTTAAAATATTTTTAATGCCATTTATTTTATATATTATTTTTATAGAATTTTAATTTTAGAATATACATACACTATTCATTTATATAGTATAAAATTTGAAGCAATAATATAAACTAGTTTTAACATTTAACACATTATTCAAAGTTTAACCAAGTATCCACAATAACACATTAATCAAAATATTAATCAAGTAATTCAATGTATTAGAATTGTCACCATCATAATAGAGATATATATAGTTCACAATGTATGAAAAAATTATCTTCATCAAGCTTTTTTTATGAATATTAAATATACTAAATAGCTCTATTGTCATCCTCAAATGTAACACCATCATTGTCCTACAAATTTAAATTGAACTAAAAGATTAATAGTGAATAGATTTATTCATAAAAAGCCAAAAAATCTCAACAACTCAAACATATCAAAGAAATAAAACCATTCAAACACATGTCCTGTTAGTTAGAAAGCACAACACAACACTATAACTGACACCATGTAATGCAAATCACTATGAAAGCCACTATATACTAAAGGGCATTTTATGAAAACCATTTCTTATTTAGCTTTGCTGGCACTCCTCTTCCTATCTCCATTCATTATGAAAAATTGAGAAAAGTAGACTGACTAAAATATTGACTTATGGTGTTATTAGATTAGCTAAACTTCATATAAAACCAAGCAGTGACAATTTTAATTGTGATTTCATCTTGAGATTACTACAGACAATAAATGATTTTGCTGGTTTCTTTGTAGGTGAGGGTCACTGGTAGGCAGAGCTTGTGGAAAGTTTCTCCTGGAGATGCAGAACGACTTCCAGGATTTGAAGTTGGTGATTGGATACGCTCAAAACCAAGCCTGGGAACCAGACCAAGTTATGACTAGAATAGTGTTGGGAGAGAAAGTTTAGCTGTTGTGCATAGTGTATAGGATTCTGGATACTTGGAGTTGGCTTGCTGTTTCCGTAAAGGAAAGTGGATCACTCATTATACAAATGTTGAAAAGATTCCTAGCTTTAAAGTCGGGCAGTATGTTAGGTTCCGAACTGGTTTGGTTGAACCAAGGTGGGGTTGGAGAGGAGCTCAGCCTGAATCTCAAGGGGTTATAGCCAGTATTCATGCTAATGGAGAAGTCAGGGTCTCATTCTTTGGTTTGCCAGGACTTTGGAGAGGAGATCCTTCGGACTTGTAGATTGAGCAAATGTTTGAAGTGGGAGAGTGGGTGAGGTTGAAAGATAATGCAAATAATTGGAAATCAATTGGGCCAGGTAGTGTTGGTGTTGTACAGGGAATATGGTATAAAGGAGATGATTTGGACAAAAGCACTTATGTTGGCTTTTGTGGGGAGCAAGAAAAGTGGGTAGGACCAAGTTCCCATCTTGAAAGAGTTGACAAACTCTTTGCTGGACAGAAGGTTAGAGTTAAGCAATATTTAAAGCAACCAAGATTTAGGTGGTCAGGGCACACCCATGCTAGTATTAGAACTATACAAGCAATTGATGCTGATGGAAAGCTTCGAATATACACTTCAGCAGGGTCAAAAGCATGGATGCTGGACCCATCAGAAGTGGAGGTGGTATAAGAGAAGGAGCTCTATATTGGAGATTAGGTAAGGGTTAGAGCATTAGTTTCAACCCCAACACACCAGTGGGGGGAAGTGAGTCATTCAAACATTGGGGTGGTGCATCGGATGGAAGATGAGGATCTGTGGGTGGCGTTCTATTTTATGGAGAGGCTATGGCTTTGTAAGGCATGGGAAATGGAACGGGTTAGGCCATTTAAAGTGGGGGACAAGGTAAGGATCAGAGAAGGCTGGTGACCCCATGGTGGGGATGGGGAATGGAGACACATGCCAGCAAGGGAGATGAATATCAAAGAATATCAAAGAAACATATATCATTGAGCAAAAGCAGAACCTTTAAGCCCGCATATAACTTTTTGAGCAAACGAACAGAACAGGGTTCAAGTCTTCAAGAAACATTCAGAAATTGTCAACAAAGTATGCTAATAGGTTTTTCCAGGAAAATTCACATTTATCATCCAATGATGAGAAAAACCAAAACTAAGCAACTAAATAGAGATATTTTAATACAGATAGGCAACCATATCCATCAAGTTCAGACACTAAATATATGAAAAATAATGAAAAAAATTACTTGATGACAGAGACAAGTATATACTAATTCGGATCTCAGTTTGTGTTTTGTTTTTCATTTATAAAATTATCAAATATGTATTTCTTAACACTTGAATATAAGGTCCAAGTCTTGTAGTAGCACACACTAATAGTTAGGACTTAGGAGTCCTTGTGATAGATCGAAGACAAGGTTGAGCAAAATTAGTTACTCATCTTTAAGAACTATTACACAAAATGCTCAGTGATAAATATTTAACTAGTGAACTATAGATTATTTTTTAGGCCATATAAAGGAACCATGGTTTGTACTTTTATTGGCAACTTTTCTTATAAATTTTCCTCATGAGTTGTACCCTGTCATCATATATATTAAAATATATATTAATGGATATAGCTTTAAAATAATGAAGAAAATAAATTATGTCACCCAAGTCATTATTAATTGGTTAAAAATCATTATAGTTCTAGAATCTAAACTATTTGAAACAAGACAAGATGAAAAAAAGATATCATTTCATGGTTCAGAACATAAGTTGATCTAGAGGAACATGGAAGATGATGGCCTGCGACATCTTGTGCACTATTTGCATCCGGTGGAGTGTCTGCACTCATTATGGAGTTGTTTCGCTACAACAAAACCTTTATATTGTAGTAATGCTTAAAAAGTGTACCCTTTACATTCTAAAGGTACACTTTTCAAGTGTTGCGAAAAAATTATTGCTAAAATCTCTTAGAAAAGGTCACTCTTATAAAAGTGTTTCATATTAAGACTTAAGATTATATTTTTTAATTGTAACTTAAAAAAATATAGTCATAAACTAATTTTGTTGTAGTGTTCGTGTGCCTCCATTATGCTCCTTCCAACGCTGATATTCAATTCCTCTTACGCTGCTCCTTCAAGTGTTGATGGTTATTACCCTTGAAGGTCACGGGGACCTAAGCTCCGACCATTGGTGGCATCGAGGTTCATGGCCCATGCGATCCAAATGTGCTGCATGGGATGTGGCTTGAGTGCTTCTCACTTATATGTAATTTTTTTTATTTTTTATTTTGAATGTTATATTTGTGAATAATATGTTTATATATTCAGATTCTGTGTCAGTAGTATTTCCTTATTACGACCCTACGCGTTGTAATCTACCAACTTTGAATTAAAAACTCTTATTCCGCGAATCTTTTTTTTTTGGTACAACATTCCACAATTCAATTACGCAATTTGGCGTGCTTGTATTTTTAAGTTGTTATACGACCCAGGGACGGATACAAGGGAGTGAGCATAGGTTTCGGTCCCCCTTTTTATTAATTTTTTAAATATTAATAATTAAATTAAATTTATTTAAAAAATAAAAAGATAATTATATTAATTTTTTATAAAGTTAATATTTATTATATTGATATTTTTATTTAAAAATTATACATATATTTTAAATTTTATATATTATTATTACATTCTAATATCTTTATTTGTTTACAAAATTATATATATCTCTTCTACTTCAAGTATAAATATTATATAAAGTCTTATTGAAAATACAAAACAAGAAAAGTATGAGTACTTTCTTAAATAAAAAGAGTGTCAATATGATAAGTATTAACTTCAATAGAGGTCAAGTATAATTATACAAAATATAAAAATGATGAAATTAAAAAAAAATTTATACTTGATATGTATTTGACATATGATTCATAATTATTTTATATACATTGATATTACAATTTCAACTCATCTTTCTATTAATTTTTAATCTTTATATAATAAATTTACTAACTTCTCTCACTCTTAGCTTCACTCTCTTCCATTTTGTAATATATATATATATATATAAATCATGATGTAAATGACAAATACTATTGTGATGCATTTAATACCTAATATAAATATTTTTTTTTTACTTTTTTCACTTTATTCATAAATCTTCTTATATATTGAAAGAAAAATACTTATTTAAAGTGAACAAATAAGAATATATTTATCTTTAATTTAAAATAGTATTTTTTGATTTTAATCTACTAAATAATTTAAAGATGAATACATATTTATTTATTAATTTTAATTTTTTTATATTTAATAATATAATTCATGATTGTTAACCTTTTTACTAAATATTTTCTGGATTCATCCCTGATACGACTGGCAATTCAAGTCCATCTATTCAGCCATGAGATTCTACTTGGTGATTTATTATGGCCAAACTAGAAATATACATCTCAAGGGTCGACAAGTTGACCATACAATAGTAACAAATTGTTACTACCACCATTCATATTCACCATAACTCTTTATTGTTCTTTTCCATTCATAATAATTAATATATACTAAATTTTACATCCGTGTGATATACAGAGTAAATTAAAAATTAAATGATAAAAATAAATATAATTATATAAAATATAATTTTATTACATAAAATATATATAATAATTCATAAAAAATAAAATTTATAAATTTAGTTTAAAAATACATAAAATATAATTTTTAATATATTTTTATGAAAAAATAATTTAAATATAAATTATTATAAAACAACAATATATGAGCCTCGTAAAATATTTATAATATAAACAAAATCTTTGTCTTCTAAATTAACAATTTAATCTAAAAATTTTATAAAAATATTTTAATAAATTAACTTAATTGAGAATTACATATAAGTTAATTCAATTTATGTAAGTCAAGTAGTAAGTTATTTTAGGATGATAAAATCTCTTTTCATTTGGGAATCTTCGTGGGAATGACCTCATTTGGGGACTCGAATTTGAAAAAATTTCCTACAAGAATGGGAACGAGATAAAAATACTTCCGATACAGACATGGGGACACAGACAAGAATCATATTCCCTATCCCGTGAGGTTCCCATCTCTGAAAAATTATTAAATTATCTATATTGATTGTATATATATATATATATATATATATATATATATATATATATATATATATATATATTTGTGTGTGTGTGTTTAATAAATTAACTTAACTAAAAATTACATATAAATTAATTCAATTTATGTAAGTCAAGTGATAAGCAGTTTTGAGATGACAAAATCTCTTTGCATTTGGGAATCTTTGTGGGAACTGCCCCATTTAGAGACCCAAAATTTGAGAAATTTTCCTGAGGGAATAGGAATGGGATAATGTGTTTGTGTATGTGTTGTTGATTGTTTGCTTACTGCAAGTGCACGTGTTGCACAAGTAATATAGTAAAAAGTAGGATATCGTTTCCACGAGGAGTACATCAATCTCAAAAGCCAAATATTAACCAACAACTTACTTAATACTATTCAAGAGCATTCAAATTTAGAAAGGGTTATGTAAGTTAACTATGAATGAAAGAATTAAATGTAGTAAATCGGAATTAAAGATATTCATTAGAAAATAGGGAATCCTTCTTCACCCTCCTCTTCAACCAATGATATGCAATCCTCTTAAGCAACATAAATGAGATGAGATTTGTTAGCTTGAGAAACTAACTTAGTTAAAAGTCTATGTCTAGGTCATTTAACCATTCTTCATACCTAGTTCACTATGTTTCCATGAGATCTAGAGCAAACTCTGCTCATTAAGAATGATTCTCAACAATAACTATGCATGATCAATAGGTATATGTCTATCCCATTATCTAATTAACTTATTCCACCATTAGAATGAAATTAAACATGCATTAACCATATCCATAACCTCAAACCTAAATCCCTATGTCTAGTTCAATAGATTTAATTAAAACATATTAAATATTGGCCAAACACTCAACAACATTAAGAGAAATATGATTAAACAAACCCTGATCATCTATATTAACTCAAAGGGTTACAAAATCATCAATATTCATAGAAGGATCCAAAGAAATCCCTATACACAACTTAGCTACTCATGACATACGAAAATCTATCACAAATAATCAATGTCATGGCAATAGAAGAGAGAAAGTAAAAGGAGTAAGAGATGGAAGCTCAATATAGTGATCTTTGATGCTTGAATCTTCTTTCTTGAAGAAGATGGCCTCCACTTTTGGTCCCTTCAGCTTCCTTTCAACCTCAACAACAAAGCCTAACGGTTGTGTTCTAAAATATAAAAGCTCCTTTTTGAATTGCCTAAAATCAGTATTTATAGGCTAATTTTTCACTGTCATACTGCAAATATTATCATAGGACAACCCAAAACTACACTAGTAATTGGCCCATTGTGATGCTTTTAACAAATTCGACTTTACGTTGAATATTCAAAACATGCATTCCATTTGGCACATGTGCAACAAAAACATAAAAACTATATAATCACTTAACATTAATAACCAAAACACTATATATAATCATAATAATATATACAATAACAATCCAAACTGTTTAACATCATAACATGTTTTTCATTCATTTTCATACAATCCCCCCAAAAACAAAACATGTTAAGAATACTCTCCCAAACCTAAGGGAAACAATGTCCCCACTATACACAAAATATAACAAAAATAATATGAAAGAAAACACCTTGTAGGAAGCAAGGCTAGTCATCATCCTCCTCCTGATCAGCATCATCCGCATGCTGTGGCTCCTACTACGGTTGGGGAGGGACAACTATAGCCTCAGGTAGGAAGTCCGGCACCAGAAAGTCATCCATGGGAAGTCCCAAGCGCTTCACCATCCACTGCTGAGTCTGGAAGGTGTATTGATACTGGCAAGTCTGCATGGTAGCTAATCGTGTCATCTGGGCCTCCATCTGTGCGCGCTAGTCTACGTCAGGTGGTGGACCTGCTTTGGGCTTGTGGTGAGCCTATCTTTGTCTGGCAGGTGCAGGTGATGGAGCTGCTCCCAACCTCTCATTGATATAATCATTAAGAGATTGTTTCACATCAGTAAGTTCCTCATATGGCCCCCACTATACGTGTTTCCTAATGTAGAGTGAGTGGATGAGGGAAAGGAAGAAGAGGCTCTTGTACTCCCTCACTAACCTCCTGATCTGGTCTAGTATAAGCTAAGCAACATCTATGGATTGGTGCTCAAGGATGGCATATATCATAATAGCTTGGTCGCATGTCACCTCAGATAAGTTCGCTGATGTGAGAATCCAGGTGGAGATAAAATGGTATCAGACCCTAGCCTCTGGCGTCAAGCAGGATCAGAGGAAGAACTACACCCTTTGCCATATTCAAGGTCCCGAAGACCAGCTGAGCCTCAGCGGTGGAGATCCTGGCAGTGATCATGTTAAGGTCAATGCCCTCCTCTGGCTCCCATTGGAGGAACGTCGTGTACTCACAAATCTCAAGGGGTAGAGGCAAGCTCAGAGCCACCCTAATAGATGCAGCAGAATAGGATACCATGCATCCTCACACTTTGATAGAAGTACTCCCCTCGCCAGAGAAGGCCGCGTTCGTGTAGAACTCGCGAACTATTGGAAGAATGGTCGCGGACTCCAGCTGTTGGGCAAACACACCCCAGTTGAATTGATTGAGGATCCCCTCAATCTCCTGGTATATGGCCCTTGAGAAAGAGAAGTGATGCTCCAAAATGATGGGCCTGGTAACCAGTACCATGTATTGTTGAGCTGCGGGAGTTGATATGAACTTCTTCCTATCATAGTCAGGAGGAGGAGGAAAAACCTCTCTGTTGCGCTGGCTGGTGGAACCTCTTTGGCATTTTGGAGGCATTGTATTAGCAGAATCAAGTACCTAAACCTGCCAAAATACAAACAATGTCAGAATTACTCATTCAAAAGTTTGAGAAGCATATAAAATAGCATAATTATGTTTAAATTAGGGTCACACGTTGTGGCATGCATCTCCGCGTTGCGGCATTCATTAGCCTTCAACATTACACTGTGACATACAACATTTATGCCACACATTCAAGCACAAGTTCATCACAACGCTGCGGTATTCAGTTGTCATGCCGCGACATTCCACAAAATTCAAGCTTACGTTGTGCCATGCACCAAGCATGCTGTAGCATACATAAAAAATTCAACCCCACGCCACGGCATGAAGGCTCCACACTGTGGCATTCATAAAATATTTAAACACACACTGCGACATTCATAGAAAATTTGTGCTTTTACCCAGTAACACTTAAGGTAGCACCAAAATCACACAAAAATGCGCACATACAAGCATATATGGACCGAGAAACAAATAAAAACAGGGAAAACCCAAACACAAAAGTAAAACAAAATACAATATAACTAAAAAAATAAATAACAAAAAAACTAAGTTTAAGTAAAACATACCTTGAAAAAGAAGTGTATGAATCTAGATTACGGGGAGGGGAAAGCAGGAAACAAGGGAGATATGCAGAGAAACTGAGAAGCAAATGGGAGAGGAGCACGAAACACTACAACACTTAAACCTATAAGTTGTAGACGCGGCATACACACACATGTATCTAGTGATAAGAGTTTTTATTGTGAGAGGGTGAGAGGAGTAAATCTTGACCATACAACCATACACGGATGATCAAGATTAAAAGTTACTTAAAGGTCATGTGACCACTTAAAAAAGTCACATACATTTATGTTTTAATCTTGACCATTCATGTAAGATCCAATGGTCAAGATTCACTCATCTCACTCTCTTACAATAAACACTCCTCTCACTTGATACACTATATATATATATATATATATATTAACAGAGGCACGTTGCGACATGAAACATGGTGCGCCACGGTGCCTTACTCTGGGTTTTTGGCCTGAGATGCACCAAAATGTACTTGCACCGCAGCGTGACAAGGACAACGTAGTGGCATAAGGAGTCTATCTTCATAATTCTGCTGTTGTTTCTACTTCATTTTGGCCTCCATCACCTGCAAAATTTGTCTAAAGGGTTAAATTACAATTTGTACAACAAAAACATAACAAAACCACAAAATCAAAGTATTGACATATTTAAAGACTTTAAAACTAAAGATTAAACATTTGGGTTCCCTCTCAAAAAGGACCTTATTTATAGTCCCGGCAAGAGTTAGTTTTCTTTGCATCATGGATCATTTAATATGAGGAAAGACTTCCTCCTATACACCTCTCCTCCATGATAACGCTTTAGGCGTTGGCCGTTAACCTTAAAGCTTGACGAGCTATTCGGTGGAGTAATCTTTATGGCTCCACGTGGGAACACTTTCATCACCACAAATGGCCCCGACCACCTTGATTTGAGCTTTCCAAGAAACGATCTAAGTCTTGAGTTGTAATATAAGACTTGTTGCCCTGGCTCAAACTTCTTATCACTAATAAGCTTATCGTGCCATCTCTTGACTTTCTCTTTATAAAGCTTGACATTTCCATAAGCTCCCAAGCGAAATTCATCCAGTTCATTTAACTGGAGCAGTCGTTTCTCACCTGCCGCTTGAAGATCAAAATTAAGCTTTTTGATAGTTTAATATGCATGATGTTCCAATTCAACTGACAGGTGATAGGCTTTTCCTAATACAAGGTTGTAAGGAGACAAGCCAATCAGAGACTTAAAAGTAATGCGATAAGCCTATAATGCATCCTCCAACCTCTTTGACCAGTCCTTTCTTGAAGGACTTACTGTTTTCTCCAAGATTCGTTTAATCTCACAATTTGAGATTTCGACCTGCCTACTTATTTGCGGGTGGTATGTTGTGGGGACCCTATGCGAGACTCGATACTTCCATAAGAGCTCTTGAAAGCGTTTGTTGTAAAAGTGAGAACCTTCATCACTTACGATTGCTCTTGAGGTTCCAAAGCAGGTGAAAATATGCTTCTTTAGGAACTGCACCACCACTTTTGAGTCATTTGTGGGCAAGACTACTGCTTCAACTCACTTGGAGACATAATCCACCGCCACTAATATATATAGTTGACTAAAGGATGGTATGAATAGCCCCATGAAGTCAATTTCCCAAACATCAAATAATTCAATATCTAACATGATGTTCAATGACATTTCATTCATTTTTTATATGTTTCTTGTTCTTTGGCACCTATCACATCTGGCCACAAAGGAAACAACATCTTTAAACAGAATGGCCAAAAAAATTCCACTTGCATTACTTTAGCGGCGGTTTTATCTCCTCCAAAATGGCCACCATAAGAGGATGCATGACATTGCTCAAGGATAACCTTAGTCTCTTCTAAAGGCACACATCTTCTGATTAGATGATCAATATATTGCCTAAAGAGATATGGCTCATCCCATTAATAAAACTTCACATCATGTAGGAACTTTTTCCTTTGATGATGAGTAAGATTGGGTGGTAAAACACCGCTCACCAAATAGTTGGCATAATCAACATACTAAGGAAACTCATAGTGTTTCACAAGAAAAAGTTGCTGGTCGGGGAATAACTCATTAATCAAGGTTGAATTACCTTAACTTGACTCTTCTTCCAATCTTGACAAGTGATCAGCCACTTGATTTTTAGCTCCCTTCCTATCGTGGATTTCTAAATCAAATTCTTATAGTAATAATATCCATAGAATCAATCTTGGTTTTGCATCCATCTTGCTGATTAGATACTTGATGACAGAATGGTCAGTATATATAACAAGCTTGGTGCCAACAAGATATGACCAAAACTTATTGAATGCAAAAACCACCGCTAGTTATTCCTTATCGATAGTTGTATAATTCAATTGGGCATCCGAGAGAGTCTTACTCGTATAGTAAATAGAATAAAAAATTCTATCCTTCTTTTGACCCAGCACAACACCAATCGCATAATCACTAGCGTCACACATTAATACAAATGGTATGGTCCAATCAAGGCTAGTGATAATCGATGCTGAAACGAGTCTTTCCTTTAACTTTACGAAGGCATCCATACATACCTCGTCAAACTTAAACAGAACATCTTTCTCCAATAAACTACACAGTGGTTTGGCAAGCTTGGAGAAGTCTTTTATAAATCTCCGGTACAATCTTGCGTGCCCCAGGAAACTTCGAATTCCCTTCACTAAGATTGGTGGCAGAAGTTTCTCAACAACCTCTATCTTTGCTCTATCTACCTCCATCTCTTTCTGAGACACTCTATGGCCAAGAACTATGCCTTCTTGGACCATGAAGTGACACTTCTCCTAGTTGATCACCAAATTGGTCTCCTTACATCTTTGCAGGACCAAGGCCAAATTATTAAGGCAATCATCGAATGAATTACCAAAGACTGAAAAGTCATCCATGAATACCTCCAGAAACTTCTCTACCATGTTGGTAAAGATCGCCATCATGCACCTCTAGAAGGTTGCTGGTGCATTGCACAGAACAAATAGGATCCTTCTAAAAGCATATGTTCCATAGGGGCAATTGAAGGTTATTTTCTCTTGGTCATCAAGGACGATTGCGATCTGATTGTATCTATAATATCCATCCAGAAAACAGTAAAATGCACGCCCAGCCAACTTGTCCAGCATTTGATCAATAAATGGCAGTGGGAAATGATCCTTTCTAGTCAAAGTGTTCAGCTTGCTGTAGTCCATGCATTTACGCCACCTTATTACTGTCTTGGTAGGAATTAAGTCATTGTTTTCATTAGCAATAATTTTCATTCCACCCCTTTTGGGCACACATTGAACAAGGCTCACCTATTTACTGTCAGAGATTGGGTATATGATACCCCATCTAACCACTTGATGATATCTTTCTTGACCACCTCCTTCATAATGAGGTTAAGACACCTCTGATATTCAATTATTGGCTTGGCATAAGCTTCTATCAAGATTTTATGCATGCATATTGTAGGACTAATGCCTTTTATGTCTGTAATCATCCACCCTAGAGCTTTCTTGTACTCCCTAGTGCTGTTAATAACTTTGATTCCTGTTCTTCCCATAAAAATGAAGAAACGATAACAGGCAAAGTAAATGCTTCCCATAAGTATCAATACCTTAAATGATTAAGTAATGGTTTAAGTTCCAACTTAGGTAGGGTGACTATAGAGGGTTAGAAAATGGGCTTATCAGTGGACATATTTAGCGGCTCGAAACTCAGTTTCCTACAATACCTGGCAGAGGAATCAAGCAACTTAATGCATTCCCTAACGTCATCCCTATCTATATGCTCTTCATCACTAGTGAAGGATAGTTCAAGGAAATCCTCAGGGAAACTAGCATGAAATGCAGTATTTACTACTTGATCCATTATACCAATGTATGAGCATTCTTCTTGGTTATTAGGGAACTTCATGGTCTTATAAATGTTAAAGGTTACCTTCTCATCGTTGACCTATATGCTAAGCTCACCTTTCTACACCTCAATCATCATCTTCCCAGTTGCTAAGAAGGGCCTTCCTAGAATCAATGGGACATTACGATCCTCCTCCATATCCAAGATGACAAAATTAGCAGGGAAGATAAACTTGTCCACTTTGACTAATACATCCTCAGTGACCCCCTTCAGATAAGTAAGGGTTCGGTCTGCTAATTATAAAGTGACTGATGTTAGTTTGACTTCTCCCAAACCTAACCTTTGGAAGATGGATAGAGACATTAGGTTAATGCTTCCCCTAAGTCGAACAAAGCTTTACCAAAGAATTGGCTTCCAATTATACATAGTATGGTAAAGCTTCCTGGATCCTTCAACTTTGGGGTAACTTGTTTTGCAAAATGGTACTACATTCCTCTGTCAATGCCATTGTTTCATAACCCCAAGCTGTCTTTTCTTGGATAATATGTCCTTCATGAACTTCACATAGCTTAAAATTTGTTCCAAGGCCTCAACGAATAGTATGATTATATGATGTTTCCTAAAAATTTTTAACAACTTATGGAATTGAGTTTCTAGTTTTCGCTTAGCTTGTCTGTTAGGGAAAGGTAAAGGTGGTGTATATGGATTGACCTCTTTTTACTTGTCCTCTACCTTCTTCTGGATAACTTCTTCTTTCTTCTCAACCTCTTCATTTGCAACCTCCTGGTCCTTTGTTATCTCGAGATCTTCCTCAAGCAGTTTTGTCTTAGGATTCCCTTCTATGTCTTTCCACTCCTTAGTGAGATCGCTTTGCAATGCTCATTGGAGTTGCCCTTGAGATTGCTAACAGTGTCACTTAGAAAGGTCCCTGGGGGCTTGTTATTGATGGCATTATCTAACTACCCCACCTACGTCTCCAATGCTCTCATCGAAGCCATTTGCCTCTAAATCATCGAATCATTCTTTGCCAGATGAGCATCAGTCTTTGTCATAAAGGAATCGGTCTTAACCATCAGTTGCATAAACATATCTTCTAAAGATGGTTTCTTTTGTTGTATAGGCTGCCTGGTTTGTGATGAGAAACTAGGAAGATAATTAGGTCTCTCATTTCTAGATGCTGAGGAGGAAGCTCCTTGGTTGTCCCTCTAAGAGAAGTTGGGATGGTTCCTCTATCTAGGATTGTATTGGTTTGAGTATGGGTTGTTTTGCTGTGGGCAATAGTTCCCAACATATTGTGTATTTTTTGACATGGAAGGGCATCTATTGCTTGCATGATTATCACCATACTTGTTGCAAAGAACAAATGGGCTCTGATGAGGGCTTTGTCCTAAACTGTCCGGCTTGTTTGCAGTTGCTGCCACTTGAGTTGATAATGTAGTAATTACGTCAACCTTATGAACTCCTGTGACCTTCCTTGTAGCATTTCTCGCTGAAGGCCATTGGTAGCTATTGGCCCCCAATTCCTCCAACAATTGAAATGCATTATTGAATAATTTGCTCAGTAGTGAACCTCCAGCAGTCGCATCCACTATAGGACGATGATATGGCAGCAAGCCTTTATGAAATGAGTAAACATGATGCCAATGAGGTATCTTATGATGGGGACATCTACGCAAAATATCCTTTTACCTCTCCCAAGCTTCGTACAAGGACTCATATTCAAATTGGGTGAACGATGTAATATCATTCACCATTTCAGCAATCTTGGCTAGTGGAAAATATTAATTAAGGTATTTACTACAAACATCGTTCCAAGTTACTATTGATCCTACCGGTAGAGATTGCAACTAACTCTTGGCTCTATCTCTGAGAGAAAAAGGGAAGAGTCATAGGCGAATGACATCTTCAGATACTCCATTATGCCTAAAGGTGTCACAAATCTCTAAGAAGTTAATTAGATAAATAAGCATTGGGATCTTCATTAGGCAAACCGCCAAATTGCACAAAAGTTTGTATCATTTGGATTATAGCTGGTTTGATCTCAAAATTGTTTGTGTGGATGAGAGGCCATCTTATCCTAGACTATAAATTTTCCATTTGAGGAGTTGCGACCTCCCTCAAAGGCCTCGTATGGTTACGATCATCCACCATCTTAACTGTACCTATAACAAATAAAGAATGAAAACTTAAATTAATATGAACAAAATAAAACTTGAACTAGAACTAAATAAGCTCGTTATTAGTATTAGCACTACAGAAATTAAGCTGTGATCCCTGATAACGGCATCAAAAACTTGTTGATTGTTTGCTTACCGCAAGTATTATAGTGAAAAGTCGGATATCATTCCCAAGGGGAGTACATCAATCTCAAAAGCCAAATATTAACCAATAGCTCACTTAATACTATTCAAGAGCATTCAAATTTAGAAAGGGTTGTGTAAGTTAACTATGAATGAAAGACTTAAATGCAGTAAATTAGAATTAAAGATATTGATTAGAAAATAGGGAATCCTTCTTCACCATCTACTTCAACTAATGATATGCAATCCTTTTAAGCAACATAAATCAGACGAGATTTGTTAGCTTGAGAAACTAACTTAGTTAAAAGCCTATGTCTAAGTCATTTAACCATGCTTCATTTACCTAGTTCACTATGTTTCCACGAGATTTAGAGCAAACTTCACTCATTAAGAACGATTCTCAACAATAGCTATGCATGACTAATAGGTATATGTCTATTCCATTAGCTAATCAACTTATTCCACCATTAGAATGAAATTAAACATGCATTAACCATATCCATGATCTCAAACCTAAATCCCTATGTCTAGTTCAATAGATTTAATCAGAACACATTAAATGTTGGCCAAACACTCAAGAGTATTAAGAGAAATATGATTAAACAAACCCTGATCATCTATATTTACTCAAAGGGTTACAAAATCATCAATATTCATAGAAGAATCCAAATAAATCCCTATATATAGCTTAACTACTCATGACATACAAAAATCTATTACAAATAATTAATGTCATGGCAATAAAAGAGAGAAAGTAAAAGGAGTAAGAGATGGAAGCTTAATATAGTGATTTTTTATGCTTGAATCTTCTTTCTTGAAGAAGATGCCCTCCAACATTGGTCTCTTTAGCTTTTTTTCAACCTCAACCACAAATCCTAACAGTTGTGTTCTAAAATGTAAAAAGCTCATTTCTAAATTTCCTAAAATCGGTATTTATAAGCTAATTTTTCACTGTCACGTTGTGACGTGCAAGCCTCGGGTTTCAGTATGCAGTAGGCTGAATGCTCCACATCACGGAATGAATATGCCTACGCCGTATCATGAGATGCTGAAATTCACCTTGGGCTTCCACTTCCAATTCAAGTCCAAGTCTTTCATAAATCTGCTTGTTTGGAGCCCTTCTTGCAATAGGAAAAATCACCAAGTTAATAACAGTTGCAAATTCACTTAATCACATGAAGAATTATACCAGATTTCCTCAAGATCATATAGGAAGATATCACAATTGAATTCGATAAATATAAGCTTGAAATCTTCTATATATGCATAACAACAAGGACTAAGCATTCTATATAACATAGATATAGAGCTAAATAACTACGTTTTATGAAATTATCATATATGTGTGTGCGTGCACTTGTGTATGTGTGTGTGTGTGTGTGTGTGTGTGTGTGTGTGTGTATTTGTATTAATACTTTATTCCTTTTACTATTTTTCATCTGTATTTTTTTATATTAATTTTAAATTAAAAAATATATCTTTATAAAGTAATTTGCAATAATTTTATTTGTACCCGTACATTACATTGGATATGATTTAATAAATTGAACAACTAATAAAAATATTTAATAATTTTAGAAAATAATATTTAAATGTAATATAATAAACAAAATTTGAAATTTTTTTTATAGAATTTGGAATATAAGTTATGTAATATTCAGTACTATATTAAAATCATCTTAGAAAAAATAAAAAGAAAATGTGAAAATATATCCTCTAACATTGACAATTTGTAACATTACTTTTATATAAGTATAATGAACAATAACATTATTTATGTCTGTGTGCTATGCATGAAGTTAATTAGGAATTGAGTTATAAAGATAAATATAATAAAATAGTTTTATTAAATGAAATATAATATAGACAAAATTATCTAATATTAAAAATTCAATGCTCAATTGATCTACTAATTATTTTTGTATATTACATGTTTATTCTTGATTTAACAACTTTTATTATTAGATACACATGATTGAATAAGAATTAAGTTATACTTTGTCAATTAGGGTTTCATTAACTTCATTTACATCTTGGTTAGAAACTTGTAAATTTTTTTTTATATTTTTAGTGTAATTGAGAACCCTAAGTTATTCTAAGCACTTTCAACACATTGTGTAATCTTTATATCAAGTACTAAGTAAGTATATTGCTTGTGAAGTTTCTAAAACTAACGGTTAAAAAAAGAGTGAGAGTATTAAAGAATGAAACATTTAAATGTATTTGTGTGTTATTTAAATAAGAGATTCATGAAAGTAAAATAAGAGGTAACTAAATTAATATATTGATTTAATTTAAAATAATTAATTCAAATTGTTGAACAATTCAAGAATTTCCATATTTTCTTAAGATTTGTATTATATTAATATTATGATTTGTTATCATATTTTAGACTTAAATAAAAATATTTTTTTAATATATTTAGGACATTACAAACCTATTTATGCAAAATTTGTGGTGACGAATTTGATTAATGATTTTTTAATGTTATTAGCTTTGGTTAAAACACTTTACTTGTTTTAATCAAATTAAATAAAAATTACTTTTTATTTTAATAATCATCAATATTATCAAAAGAAATAATCTGAATGATATATAATAAAAAATATACATTATTTATTTATCTAGAAAGATCAAGTTAATTTACACAACTAAAATATGAAAGAAATTTTCAGGTTAATTATCTCAAATATTTGTACAATAATTGTCTAATGTTACCATATTAGTGAAGATTCCAATTGATTATTTAACTATAAAGCAAATAAAAAATTACTTCACACAACAATGAATTAAAATTAGCAAATCAAGAATTAAACTACACAGAAAATAAAAATAAAAAAGGAACAATTACTCAAAGGTTCTCACGTGAATCATCTTCTAAATCCTATGAAAGTGAAGTAGGATGTAACTAAATTAATATATTGATTTAATTAAAAATAATTGACACAAATTGTTGAACAATTCAAGAATTTTCATATTTTCTTAAGATTTTTTATTATATTATTATTATTAAGATTTGTTATCATATTTTAGACTTAAATAAAAATATTTTTAATATATTTAGGACATTACAAACCTATTTATGCAAAATTTATGGACTAACGAATTTGATTAATAATTTTTTAATGTTATTAGTTATGGCTGTTGCAACTGTCCCAAAGGGGGCACCGCGAAATTAAAAAGAAGAGGAGGAAAGGACCTTGGAGTATTAGGAGTTGCCACCAATCGCTTTATCCATTAAATGGAATGGTGCAATTGGCCACCTAAAAGATGGTCTACATGTTAGAGTTCGAGGTTCGAGGGTTGATTACGGATAGGGAAGGTATTAGCATCCTATGTTATTCATTCTAAGAACGGTTACCTAATTAATCTAATGTTATTTGTAAGATTAATTTAATTGGCCCGTTATTATTAAAAGAGAAAAGAATTGCTTTTTTAGTTTTTATTTTGACATGTCTCATTTATTAGCATGTTATCAAAGATAATAAATGACTAAGACATGGAATAAGTGGCAAAATAACTATTGTCGCAACCGGAATAGCGACGGGACGACTAAAAAAAATAAAAATTACTAAGATTTGAAAATCAATGGAGTCGCAACCAATGTTTATTTAAATTGGTAAAACAGTAGAAAAACCCTTTAATTAGGAAAACTGGACTTTTAGAAAATGAGTTTGGGTTCGGGAGTCGATTACAGGTAGGGAAGGTGTTAGCACCCTACACTGCCCATTCCAAGAACGGTACCTTAAGTTAGTTGTGCAAATTTTAATAATCACAAATGTATATATTTTACTTCTTTTAAAAAAGAAAAGAAACAACTAAATTATGAAAATTTATTTTTTTGGTTTGACATAATAGAGATTCTCCTCCTACGTATCCTCGGGTGCAATGAAGAACTCAAAGTCACGTAGTTCTGTAGAAAATAAGTGTGGGTTAATTGATTTTAGTTTAAAAAAAACTTAAAACTTTTAAATCAAATTTTTTAACAATGGATTAATTCAAGCAAACATATCAACAAGCATAAAAGTGAGCCACAACCCACAAACGAACAAGATAATTAAATTAAAATCAATCCACCTCACAAAAAAAGATGCTCACAGGAAGGGGAAAACTTGTAGTGGTTGGCGGAGCAGATCTGGGTGGCACAGAACTTGACGATGTTGGTGGTGTAAGGTGGTATTTTGTGGTTGTTTGGTGTTGTGGTGGTTAAGGGTTTGTGGATGATGGTGTTGAAGGTGAGTATGGTGAGATGAACGTTGAAGATGGTGAGTTGAAAGTGGTTATGGTGAGTTGAAGGTGATTATGAAGATTATGGAGTAAGGTGGTGATGGTGGTAGAGTGATGATGTGATGAATTGAAAGTGGGTGAGGGTGGTAGAGATGAAGGTGAAGATGGTGAGTTGAGGGTGATTATGAAGATTATGGAGTAAGGTGGTGATGGTGGTAGAGTGTTGAGGTGATGAGAATGATGAGTTTTAAGGTTGAAAATGGTGAGTAAATTTGGAAGATAATGAGTTGAAAGTGGGTGATGATTATGAAGTAAGGTGGTGATGGAGGTAGAGTAGAAGGTGAAGATGATGGTGATGATGATAGAGGGTGGTGAGTTTGAAGGAGAAGATGATAAGTTAAGTATGGAGATGGTGGTGGATTTGAAGGAGAAGAGGATGAGTTTATAGTAGGTTGTTAAGTTAACTTGGTTGGAAATTGGTTTTGGTTATGGTTATGGTGGGATGACTAGAAGTCACAGTGGTGAAGAAAATGGTTATGGAGGGATGAGAGGTTGAAGATGAGATGAGGGACGGTGGTGGAAAATGGAAGATGAATATTATTCTCTTTTGTTTGGTGCAAGGGTGATGACTATATATAGAGAGAAAATGAGTTTGTATATGGCTTTAAAAAAAAATTGTGTGTGTAGTAGGTGGGTATGTGAAAGGAAGTGAGTGGGGTTTGTCCATTAGTGTAAGTGAGAAAGTGGAAGAAGTGAGAGGGGTTTGTCTATTAGTGTAAATGGAAAAGTGGAGTAAGTGAGTAGGGAACAAAGTAGTGGGGGTGGTTATGGGTAGGAGTTGAGTGGAGTTTGTCCATTAGTGTAAGTGGAAAAGTGAAGGAAGTGAGTGGGGAGCAAAGTAGTGAGGGTGGTTATGGGTGGGAGTTGAGTGGGGTTTGTCCATTAGTGTAAGTGGGAAAGTGGAGGAAGTGAATAGGGAGCAAAGTAGTGGGGGTGGTTATGTGGGGTGAGGAATAAAATAAAAAAAAATGAGTGTTGTGCGAGTAGGTAAGAAAGTGAGAGTGAGTGAGACGGTAGGTGTAGTGCTTTATAGAAAAATGGTAGTGGATGGTGGGGTGAAGTGTTATATAAAAAATAAAATAAAATAAATAAAGTGGAAGTTGGTATATGATTGGGAGTGTGTGGAAGTTAGTATATGATTGGGAGTGTGTGGAAGTTGGTATATGATTGAGAGTGAGTGTGTGGGAGTTGGTATATAATTGGGAGTGAGTTGAGTTTTTTTGTTTTTTTATTTTAATTATAAATATTTTTTATTTTTATTGTTTATTATTTTTTGTTAAAAAATAATTTTTTTTATTTTTTGTACAAATAATAAAAAGTAATTATTCAAGGAAATAAATAAAACTTTGGAAATTACAAATTTATTAATTATTGATTAAGCAACAAAAATAAAATTTTATGGACAAAATTAGATATCAACAGCTGCCCCCTTTGCTTTATATTTAGAATAAATGGAAAGCAAAGGAATTGATTAAATTTTGTCCGTGAAAATTTTCTTGTGCTAATCAATGCAAGAACAAGGTAGAAGCATGGGGTATGAGGACCCCGAAAAGGAAAAGACAATGAGCATAAGACCTTGACTTGCAGTGAAAGCGATGAAAAGGCAATGAGTATAAGACCCTGACTTAGCAATGAGTATAAGACCCCGACTTACCGTGAAAGCGATGAAAAGGCAATGAGTATAAGACCCTGACTTACCATGAAAGAGAAGAAAAGGCAATGTGTATAAGACCTTGACTTGGCAATGAGTATAAGACCCTGACTTACCGTGAAAGAGATGAAAAGGCAATGAGTATAAGACCCTGAAATGAAAATGACACTGGGTTACCCATCCCAAAGTTTAAATGACAATGGGCTATAGTGGCCCGAAATTTGAAAGGCAATGGGCTATTGTGGCCCGAAAACTTAAAGATGGTGGGTATGGGGACCCAAAAATTTAAAGACTATGGGTGCAGGGACCCAGAAAAGAAAAGGCGATGGGCATAAGGCCTTGGCTTGCCGTGGAAGCTGAAAGCGATGAGTGCAAGGACCCGAAAAGGAAATGGCAATGAGCATAAAGCCTTGACTGGCTTGTCGTGGAAGCTAAAAAAAATGGGTGTAAGGACTCGGAAAAGAAAATGGCAATGGGTACGAGGACCCTAACAATGGGTATGAGGACTTGGAAATTAAAGGCAATGGGCATAAGACTCTGGTTTAACTGAAAACAGCATGTTGGACCTTAATAGGTCAAGGCTTAGCAAATCAAAACAATGCACTATGTAATGCATGCCTCAGATGTATGAAAATATGAAAAACTTTTTATCTTTTTTTTTTTTGTTTTTTTGTTGTTTTTTGCTTTTTTTTGTTTTTGTTTTTGTATCTCTACAACCCTCGAGGACATGATCGCAATCATTTTCAAAGGTGAACTAGAAAAGGATCTGTTGGCAACCCTTCATTTATCTATTCAGCTGATGGTTTAAATGTCCAACTAAGATGACCTTTGAGGTGCGCATTAGATGTGATAGTGACCTGGTTATTCTCTTTCTCTTTTTCTTTTTCTTTTTTGTTTCGACATTATTGGGAGTTCATTGTGCTTCTAATACCTTTCAAGTCATTGACAATTCTCAGTACTCTAATGACATATCACACATTTCACATTCCAATATATGTTTATTAGAAAAATGCATATTGGGTCAAATAAAAGGCAAAGGTGAAAGCATGATAATATTGCATTAAAATGGAAATGGTAAAAAGAATGTGATATTGTGGTTATCACAAATTTACAGAGAGATAGTGAGGGTAAAGGTTTTTAGTTCTTCCAGTGAAACCCTTCAATGTAATCAACGTCAATCCTCCACATACCAAATTTTGAACACCCATTAACCAATCTTTGAGGACTTTAACTGCCCCAGTTAGGGTATTTGGCCTACCCCAACATCGACTTAGTTTGTTCTAGTTCAAAGATTTGGTCTGCCTTGTCGTGGAGATTTAATTGTTCAAGTATCACTTCCTTAAGCACTATTGTCTCTTCATTTTGGATCTTAACTTTTGCCTAGGTTACTCTTTCGAGTTTTTAACCTACCAGGTCGCTCTAACTTTTGCTTAGGTAGCCTTTTCAGATTTTTCACCTAGCAAGCCATCTTTTTTTTTTTGACAAGTAGCACTTCTATGCGTAATATTTCTTGACCGCGTCTGAATTTACAGGAAGTGGTAGATCTTCACCGTCCATTTTTGTGAGAATCAAGGATCCTTCGGAGAAAGCTTTTTTCATAACATAAGGTCCCTCATAGTTTGGAGTCCATTTTTCGCAATGATCTTTTTGAATTGGCAAGATCTTCTTGAGCATTAAGTCTTCTTCTTGGAACTGTCGAGGATGCACTTTTTTCGCATAATCTTTCATAAGCCTCTATTGATATAATTGGCTGTGACACAGTGTAGTTAACCTTTTTCCTTCGATAAGATTCAACTGATCTAGTCGTGCTTAGACCCATTCGGCCTCTTCCAATTTTGCCTCCATCAGTACTCTCAATGAAGGAATCTCTACTTCAATAGGGAGTACGACTTCCATTCCGTAAACTAAAGAAAAAAGGGATTGCCTTAGTTGAGGTACAGACAGACGTGCGATAATCATGCAGAACAAAGGGAAGCATCTCATGCTAATCTTTATATGTTACAACTATTTTCTGGATGATCTTCTTGATGTTTTTGTTTGCTGCCTCCACAGCCCCATTCATCTTTGGATGGTATGGCGATGAGTTATGGTGTTGGATCTTGAAATTCTCGCACATCTCTTTCATCATTTCATTATTCAAGTTAGTTGCATTGTTGGTGATGATCTTGTTTAGTAAACTATAACGATATATCAACTCTCTTTTGATGAACTTGATCACCACATTCCTGGTCACATTGGCGTAAGAAGCAGCCTCAACCCATTTGGTGAAGTAGTAAATCACGACAAGGATAAAGCGATGCCCATTTGAGGCCTTTGGTTCAATAGGTCCTATGACATCCACACCCCATATGGAGAATGGCCAAGGTGCTGCTAGGACATTTAAGGGAATTGGTAGCGCATTGATCTTATCAGAATACGTCTGGCACTTATGGCATTTCCTCACATGATTGAAACAGTTTGTCTCCATGGTCAACTAATAATAACATGATCTAAGGATTTTTCTTGCCATTGCATGTCCATTGGAATGAGTTCCGAAGGAACCTTCATGCATTTCTTCAATATTCTTCTCGGCTTCTACTGCATCGATGCATCTTAAAAGTACCATATCATGGTTTCTCTTATAAAGTATTTTCCCATTCAGAAAGTAACCCATCGCAAGCCTCCTTAGGGTCCTTTTGTCATTTTCTGAAGCACCTGCAGGGTATTTCCTATTCTTAATAAAACATTTGATATCATGGTACCACGACTTCCTATCAGGCTCACCTTCAACCACTTGACAATATACAGGGCAACCACGATTTTCCATTTTTGTCAATGGTAGGTCTTTTTCATGACTTACTTGGAACATTGATGCTAGTGTGGCCAAAGCATCATCAAATTAGTTCTCTTCTCGAGGAACATGATGAAAAGTGACTTCATTAAATTGCTCGATCAATTCTTTGATGTAAGCATGATAGAGGATCAACTTGGCATCGCGAGTCTCCCATTCTCCTTTTAATTGATGAATGACCAAGGCGGAGTCCCCGTATACTTCAAGGATCTTTGCTTTTGATTCCATTACCGCTTGAATACCCAAGGTGCATGCTTCATGCTCTGCTATATTATTAGGATAGTCAAAATACAACCTTGCTGTGATTGGGATGAAATTATCTTTAGGGGAGATTAAAATGGCTCCAATACCATGCCCTAGTGCATTAGAGGCTCCGTAAAACCACAGAGTCCATTTTTCTTTTTCAGTGGATTTCTCATCCTTAAATAGAGCCATTATATCTTCATCAGGGAACTCATATTGCATCGACCCATAATCCTCCACAAGTTGACTAGCCAGGAATTCTGAAAGAGCGCTGCCTTTTATTGCTTTTTGGGAGACATAGACAATGTCATATTCTGATAGCAAAACTTGCCACCATGCAATCCTCCCAAAGAGAGTAAGCTTTTCAAATATGTACTTGAATGGGTCCATTTTAGACACCAACCAAGTGGTGTAATATAGCATGTACTGCCTCAAACGATGAGCCGCTCATGCCAAGGCACAACACGTGCTCTCCAACAATGAGTATTTTGCCTCATAGTTAGTAAACTTCTTGCTCAAGTAGTAGATGACATGTTCCTTTCTACCAGTTTCATCGTGCTGTCCCAACACACAGCCCATGGATTCATCCCACACAGTCAAGTACATGATGAGAGGCCTTCCTAGTACTAGAGGCACCAAAATTGGGGGGTTTTGTAAATACTGTTTGATTTTTTCAAATGCTGTCTGACAATCTTCATTCCATTCTACTATCTGGTTTTTACGAAGCAACTTGAAAATTGGCTCGTACATCGTAGTCAACTGGGATATAAATCTAGCAATATAGTTCAGCCTTCCCAAAAACCCATGAACTTCTCTTTCAGTGTGAAGAGCTGGCATCTCTATGATTACTCGAACTTTGTCTGGGTCAACTTCTATCCCTTTACGGCTAACTATAAACCCCAAAAGCTTGCCTGATTTTACACCAAAAGTGCATTTGGCAGGATTTAGTCTGAGCTGAAACTTTCTCAACCGCTCAAAAAGCTTTTGTAAATCAACAACATGGTCCTCTTCTGTTCTAGACTTTGCAATCATGTTGTCCATATAAACTTCTATTTCTTTATGCATCATGTCATGGAATAATGTCACCATCGCTCTTTGATACGTTGCCCCAACATTTATTAAACCGAATGGCATCACTTTATAGCAAAAAGTTCCCTATAAAGTGATGAAAGTGGTCTTCTCTATGTCTTCAGGAGCCATCTTGATTTGATTATATCCAGAGAAGCCATCCATGAAAGAGAATAATGCATATTGGGCAGTATTATCCACCAAGACATCGATGTGAGGTAATAGGAAGTTGTCTTTAGGGCTGGCCCTATTTAAGTATCGATAGTCAACACACATTCAGACTTTCCCGTCTTTCTTTGGGACTGGCACAATGTTGGCAACCCATTGTGGGTATTTTGCAACTGTAAGAAATCTAGCATCAAACTACCTTTTTACTTCATCTCTGATTTTTAACGACATATCGACTTTCATTCACCTCAATTTTTGCTTAACCGGAGGCTATCCAGGCTTTAGTGGCAATTTATGCTCAACTATGTCGGTATTTAACCCAGGAATATCTTGGTACGACCATGCAAAGATGTCACTATAATCAAACAAGAGTTTAATCAACATGTTGCGCTCACTTTCATCATCGAGGTACCAATTTTGACTTCTTTCTTATCATTTTCAGACCCCAAGTTAATTACTTCAATTGGTTCCTTATGGGGATGGATTTCTTTAGCTTCTTGTTCTAGTAACCTGATTAGCTCAGGTGAAGTTTCCCAATCATCCTCATTATCCTCACCAGCATGATTAACGAGGTGTTCAAATTATATGATGAGATCTTAACACTGTCACTTTCAAGAGAGTCACTTTCAAATCTGCATTAAATGATGTTAACACAAGAAAGATGAAATGAATAGAAGGCTATTATAATGGTAGGGTAAAAGCTATGAAATGAGAAATTAGAAAACTCATAATGCATTTTATTAATAACAATTATTGGAAAGGAAACATGTAAGACTTTTTACAAAATATCATCCTAAAGCCTTGGGCAGAGCTAAAGGAATGGCATTACAGAATTACTTTGAAAGAGACTCCAAGGTTATGGAAAGCTCGATGATCTCCTAATTATCTAGTCTTGTATTTGAAGAACATGCATAAACCAAGTCTATCTCATGATTGATGAAGTTATCATCTTCAACAATGGTCACTTGCTCTACGAACACCACTCCCGCGCTCCAGAAGCTTTGTCGTATGTCACATATAGGGACCCGCTCTAGTTTAGGTTCTCGATTTTCCAACCGGGCCAGCCTCTTCTTTTTTTTCTCCTCCATGATCCTCTTTTTGTCAACCTTAGTAGGTTTATATCCTAACCTGAACCTGTCTTTGTTTTCCAAGGGTTGTAAAAATCTCGCGTCACTTTGTTATTTCTTACCCAGTCCATTTCCATCCTGATAACCTCGTTCCAACATGACTTTAGCCATCGTTATAAATACAACAGAGGGTTTTGATTTTGGAATTAGAGCTCCTTCCCTTATGTAAGTGGCATTGACCATCTCAAATGCTTGAAAGGTGGTCTCGAGAGCCTCTTCTGCAGCTTCAATATAAGAAGTGTCTCGCGGCTTGCTCACCAATAGGTCTTCTTCACCAAAGATAATAATCATCTTATTGTCAATTATGAATTTTACTTTTTGGTGCAAGGTGGAAGGAACAGCTCTAGCAGAATGAATCCATGGTTGTCCTAAAAGACAATTGTAGGATGGTGCAATGTCTATCACTTGGAAGAGTAAATTGAAAGTGCAGGGACCAATTTGAACTGGTATTTCTATCTCCCCTATGACCTCTCTCTTTATGCCATCAAATGCCCTTACTATCATCGTACTTGGTTTCATATATGATCCATCAAAAGATAATTTGGACAGTATCAATTTTGGCATCACATTCAAGGAAGAGCCATTGTCTATCAGTACTCTAGCCATGATATGATCTTTACATTTTACTGAGATGTGGAGTGCCTTATTATATCCCCTTCCTTCAAGGGGTACTTCATCATCAGTGAAAGTGATGTAATTATCTGCGGTGATATTACTGATAACGCCATCCAACTTGTCAACTGTGATGTCGTGAGAAATATGGGCTTGATTAAGTACTTTCATTAGCACCTTCCTGTGTGGCTCAGAGTTCATTAATAAAGATAAGAGTGATATTCTTGCAAGGGTATGATTTAGTTGATCCACTACCCTGTACTCACTTTGCTTTATGAATTTTAAGAACTCACAGGCTTCTTCTTCAGTCACTTCCTTTTTATAACCTTCTTGCTTTGTCGTTTTTGGTTCTTCTTTCCCTTTCAAGGTTTCTCAGTAGAAGTTTCCCATATTTTGCCTTTCCTTTTTCGAGTTTTTTCCACTTCCTCCACTTGCCCTTTTTGCAGATCCTTAGGTATATATATACGACCACTTTGAGTTATTTCACCAATTCCAAATATACTAGAGACAACATATAGGATTTTCATTTGATTATCCTGGAGGTCATTCACAATGACTTGTACATCATATTTCCAAGGCACAACTTTGGTATCCTTGTAGGAAAAACGGGTTAGCACTTGAATAATGATAGGACTTCGGCCGAGAGGGGCTTATAGAGACTCCCATTTAGTGTAAAGAATTATCAGCAGCCTTGGTATACCTGGAGCTTGCTCTATGATCGGTTGCGTAGCATAGGCATTAGCGGCCTCTTGAATTGGTAGAAGTGTAGTTTCTTTGACCATGTATATATCACCATTATCATACTGATCACTTATTTACACTAGGTGGCTGTCCATTAAACTTTGAAGGAACTGCTTGAATTCATCACATTCTTCAATAGAGTGCCCTACCTTTCCATGGATATTACACACCATTTCATCTTCCTGGACCTTTTTGTTCTCAACTTAGTTTTGTATCAACCTAATTTTGCAAAGCTCTCTGAAAATAATTCTCATGGGAGTTTTTACACCAGCTACCCTGCTTATGAGGCATTGACCAGAAAATCTCTCTATGACATTAACTCCAGAATCTCCATGAATAGGTAAGGGATTGTAGCCTACATTGGGAATTTTTTCTTTGACGTTCAACCATTTGGCATTGATTAGGTTTTACACTTTGAACTTTAAGGCTCTACAATCTTCCGTTGAGTGGCCTACAGCCCCAGCATGGTAGTCACACTTAGCGTTTTGGTCAAATCCTCTTGGGTATGGAGGTTCCATTGGTTTCATTGGGCAAGGGACTAACAAGGAGCTACGGAAAAGTTGCGATAGCAGCTCAGTGTAGGTCATGGGAATTAGGTCAAATTGAACGGGTTTCTTTTCTTGATTGGGTGGCAGTCTTCTTTGGTTTGTGTTTGGGTTTTGGGTCTATGGTTGGGTTAGTTGATATGGCATGGTAGGGAGTATTTGGTTTGGGATGGGAGATGGTGCACGATAAGGGATCATTGGGTGAGAAAGTTAAGGGTATGGAGCTTGGGAGACATTAGTAATGTATAGGTTATAGAGTATGTAGGGATGTTGGAAGGATGGTTGAGGGTTGATAGGTGCTTGGCTATGTTTCCCTTGGGTAAAACTTCTCTGATCGAAAGTAACAACATGAGCTTCTCCTTCTCTTTTCTTCCCTATTGGGGGCCTCCTGGTGCTAATGGTCCCTGTTGAACTCTCAATAATCTTCCCACTTCTCATTCGTCCCTCGACTCTTTCCCCAATGATGACCATATTTGAGAAATTTGACGACACACTCCCTATCATCTTGTCATAGAAAGGTGATTGAAGAGTGTCGATGAACGTGGCCACCATTTCTCTCTCTGTCAGTGGGGGTTCTACCTGAACAGCTATTTCTCTCCACCGTTGAGTGTATTCCTTAAAGGTTTTAGCCTCTTTCTTACCTATATTTTGTAACTGCAACCTATCTGGTGCCATATCGATGTTGTATTTATATTGCTTTAAGAAAACATTAGCCAAATCCTTGAAACATCGTATATGGGCACGTTCGAGCTGTGTATACCAATTAGACGTTGCCCCTGCTAAGCTGTCTTGGAAAAAATGGATCAACAACTTGTCATCGTGAGCATGCGAGGCCATCTTGTGGATGTACATAGTCAAATGGTTCTTCGAGCAAGTGATTCCTTTATAGTTGTCAAAATTTGGACTCTAAACTTCGGTGGAATCACCACATCAGGGACATGACAAAGCTCTGAGACATCTAGAAGACCATAGCTACTTGCTCCCTCTATGGCTCGTAATCTCTCTTCAAGAATTTTCAATTTTTCCTTAGATTGAGGCCTTTCCGCTAAAGAGTTCAGTGGAAAGTTACCAGTAATCTTATAGGGGAAGTATTGTGGCATGTAAAGAAGGACAAAGTGTTGCATGGATGAGGTCCCATTAGCACCAAGGTGAAGAGGTTGGGTTGGAGTAGAGCTTTGGGGCCCTGAAGTAAGCATTACTAATGATGTGCCGCTCTTAGGAGGGTTAATAATTTGTGACGACACGACACCCAGGGGAAGACCTTATGGTGGCATGAACATAGGGAATGTCATTTATGGTTAAGGAATCTCATTGGCATTTGATTGATATCCTTGTGTTTGGGTAGTGTTTGTTGGGTTTGAAGTTATTGTGACTGTCGGTGCACTATCTTCAGGGGTATTGGCAGCTAATGGTGGCATATAGCCAGGTGGAAGGCCATATGGTGGGAATAAAGATGGATGAATTTCTTGATTATTGGTAACATGGTTTTGTGCATTTGGGTAGATGGTGAGTGGTATCACGACCCTTTGAGAAGTAACGCCAGTATATTGCCAAGGAATTGGTGTAAAGCCAGGCGGGTGAGTAGGCGTGGCTAGAAGACCATCATTCGCTTCTGAAGGAGTCCCCTCTGTGTCAATTGGATTACTTCATCCTTTAGTTCTTCTTGCGACTGCCCCAGTTCATCCATGACCTTTGATTGGGAGCGAGTCCTATAAGGGTATCGTAGAGACAGTTTTTCTATATTTATTTTATTATTATTATTATTAGGAATATGATAAAAAAATGTATAAAAATGCATGCAAAGACATGATCCAACGAAGCAAACGATATCGATAAACCTCGTTCATTCAAAGATAAAAGCTTTGTGGTCAAAGAGAGTTAGCCTTTACATCATATTGATCATGCTACTTCTTAAGTCTAACTTGCCCATATTTGTTTAAAGATAGAGGAACAAGATAGAATGAACTAGACCATTCTCAATTTCCAGAGAGCCAAGGAAAATACATCAGTACTCTTAAAGACTAAGAATAAAAAGACTAATTTTGGTGATTTTCTTCAGTGAAGTTTGCCAAGGAAGTTGAGGTCCATCCTAACCCGGGTCAGAAGCTCTTGGGTTTCTCCTGGTATCAACTTAGCTTCCACTTTGAGAATCTCTCTTGCCCTTTTTCTCGAACGGTTAGAGATCTCCCTCACATTGTCAATCACCACTTCGGCTCTCCGTTTCATGTCCTGACTTGTATTTGGGTAGAAGTCTTTTTCATTAGTTAAAAGAGTAACATCATTTTCCAGTTTATTCTTCTCATTCTCCAAGAAAGCAGACAATTCAACATGTTTTTTCAATTGCTGATTCAAGATTTCAACTTTAGCTTTGATTGGTGCTCCAATCCTCTCCCAATTTTTCCATCGTCGACCAATTTTAAATTGTTGGATTAATGCATTAATGCAAAAATGAGTGAGTTAAATTAAAACACAAGTACAAATGTGTAATGATATTATTACAAGGAGTAATATGGAATAAGATTATTTAGAGTCTATTTTGTACAAATTAAAAAAAATACCCGTGATTTGACCCAAGTAAAACACCTAACTAATAAGTCCAAAGAAATAAGTTTAAAAATTAATCCAAATAAAAGTAAAATGAAATAAAAAAAAGAAAAGAAACAACAAATCAAGAATAAAGAGACTTGGTCTCTAAGAATGAAAAAAAATGAAACAGAGAATGAAAGGGAAAAAAGGGGTTTGAGGATGGAGCTTACAGTGGTGCGCGAGAAGAATAAAGAAGTACGACGACTGGTTGGGTTGCGCGTGGTGGTGGATCCAGGACGCAGTGGGGGATGGCGGCGTGTCAAATCTGGGCTGAGGCGTGACACAGGCGGTCCGAGGCTGCAAGCAATGTGGGGCGTGGTGGCTCACGCGATGGTGCGCGGTGTATGGTGTGGATGGCACGGCTACTCAGAGATCCTGGAATGAAGAGCTTAGGTTTACGTGCGACGGTGCTATGGCTCGCGGGTCACTGACTAATGCTGGTTTTTGAGGGGTGGTCATACAGTGGAGCAGGTGAACAAGGTGGGTCCGAGGCAGGTTCCTATATTGCGCACAGTGGTGGATGGCGAGCGGTGGTTAGCATGGAACATGACGTGCATTGGTGAAGGGTGGGTTGTCGTGGCTAGCTTCGACTATCACGGTGGTGGCTTATTTGGGTATTTTGGTGGTTGTAGGCTATTTGATGGCAACCGCACGTGGTGGTGATGAGGTGGCTATTCTGCAAGATTGAGGTGTTTAAGATGGTTTGGAAGCAAAGAGTGGGCAGAACTTGTGGTGGTGTTGTAGGGGTTAATGGTGTTGGTTGTGGGTTAATGGTGGTGAGGGATAGGGTGAGTGTGAAGATTGAAGGTGGTGGTGACGATAGAATAATGTTGAGGATAAAAGAAAAAAAAATTAGCTAAGGTATTTTTGTATGATGGCTCTGTGTCTGTATGTGATTAATCTTTGTTTTTGCCCTCTCCTCTACATAGAATTTATAAGGTTAAGCCTACAAAATTTTCTCTCCAATTTCCTGGTGATTGGAAAACAAAATTAAGGAAGAAATCCTGTTCGAGATTTCAATCAAAACTTAAAAGGAATGTTGTCATTCCAATTGGGTTGTGCAATAAGGTAGAGAAAGAGGTTGGGTCATGGGTTGACTCATAGCTTTTTAATTTTTTTCTATTTTATTCTTATTTTTTCTTTTATCTATTCTTAAAAACAATTTCATCATCATTTTTTTTGAAATCTAGACTAAGGTGGGTCAAATGTTTGGGCTTAAGGAAAATTTGAATCAAAGCAAAAAATCGAGCAAAATAAAATTCATTTTAACGAAAGGTTTTAATGACCCAGACAAAAATAGGAATCCACACCTTGATAAAAATAAAAAAAATAAAAAAAAATATGGACAAAATTGGGTATCAGCAATGGCTAAATCACTTTATTTGTTTTAATCAAATTAAATAAAAGTTATTTTTATTTTAATAATTATCAATACTATCGAAAGAAATAACCTAAAAGATATATAATGAAAGATATACATTATATATTTATGTTGAATGATCAAGATAATTTACACAACTAAAATAGGAAGGTAATATTTTGATTAATTATCATAAATATTTGTACAATAATTGCATAATGTTACTATATTAGTGAAGACTCCAACTGATGATTTAACTATAAAACAAATGAATCAAATTAAAAATCATTTCATACAACAATGAATTAAAATTAGTACATCAAGAATTAAACTACATAGAAAATAACACCAGAAACAAAGAAGGGACAATTACTTAGAGGTTCTCACGTGAATTATCATCTTCTTCTAAATTCTTACATCAAACCTTTTTTGGCGAAGATCAAAAAAGCTGAAGAGCAAGTAACTCTTCTCCTTTTGATTATTGTTATTGGCCTTCTTAGTGGAGTTTCCCTATAAATTGATATCTCCAAAGGTTGAACCTTATGCTCGATAAAGCAAAGTTGTACTCCTCTTTAACTCTTCATTCGAAGTCCCATTGGCAGCATACACTATTTCTAATCTTTCATACTTTGCAAGGTGTTATCGAGTGCTCATGGATCTAATAATGACTAGATCAAGTTGTGTGATTGGTAGAAGATTCTTTTTTCTAATCTCTTATACTTTGCAAGGCTTCTCTGTGTGCTCGTTGTGATATCTCTAAAAATATTAAATAATAAAAATATTATACTAACCTATAAAATGAGACGTAGCCTTTTAAATAACATTTTTAATAGTAAGCCCCTTTATTCGAATAACTAGATAGCTATTTGAATAAGAGCTTTTGCTATAAAAAATACAGGAGGAAATATGTCACTTTATTCAAATAACAGGAATGTTAATCGAATAAAGCAACCAATATCTGCATAATGGGAAAAACGTAACATAATGAAAACTAAGTTTTCATTCAAAACCAGTCCTTCTTTATTTCTTTCTATTGCTTTTCCAATTTAGTTCTAATGAAACCAAATTAGAACCAGACCAAGAAATAAGCATGATCAGCAAGGGACAAGTAAGCACTTGACCAAGGAAGAAACAATGATTAGCAAGCCACATGTGGCAATTTCATATTTGAAGCAATGATTGAAGAAATAAATAGCAAACAAATGATTGAAACAAATGGTGAAAATCTGGTGAAGCATGGCCAAAAGTAAAACATGTGTCAAACAAACAAAAAAAAAGGTTATTTACGTAACAAGTGTCCAAGAATTTACTGGTGGTGATATAAGCCTAGGGAGGTCATCATGACAAGTGTCCCAATAGGAATTCTTGAATCATGATTAGGAATGATTACAAAGGGAGATTTTATCTCACCCTTCCTACGTGAAACAACTCTATAAATACCTCACTACTTTCTCATTCAGCACACCACCAAAACATTCAAAACAGTAAGCTCTGTTTCTGTGACATCACTCTTCCCATTTTCAACCATAATCAAACTATTTCTCTCAACCTAATAAAATTCAGTATAAAGGTAGGAAATAGCGAAAACACGACCCTTTCTTCTTACTTTCTTCCAATTATATCATTTAGTCCATCCCCTATAGCCAATACCAATTGCTCTGCTTGATTTGAAAGAAAGAATAGCAAAAAATGGCTTTTTCTAGTTTCTACAACATGATTTTGAATTATTTATTCGAATAAACATTTGTTTATTTGAATAAACATTGCCAAAAAACACTTCCAGTACTGTTTTGCTAAAGATTTATTCTGATAAAATTTTTCTTAATCGCATAAAAGATTTATTGTGATAAAATTTTCTTTATTTTCTTTATTTTGATAAAATTTGACAAAAAGCTTTATAATTGAGATTTTAAGCACAATCAATTCTTTTATGAGCTATACTTTTAACTCTTTTTATCAATCTTTTTGATGGGATATAATTATATTTAAAAGTTTCAAACCCAAGTATAGGTTGTCTCAAGTAATAAATTCTCGGGAGTCCGAGGTCGATCCACAGGGAATTGATGAAGGAAAACTAATAAATTGAGGTAAAGAGAAGATGTGTCACAAGATTAAAGGTGATATAAGTTGTTCACAAATGAAAAGGATTTGCTTAGGTTAGGAGATCCACTCTTGGTAATAAATTAAAAATAAGATTATTTCGTTTTATAACTCAATTGAAATCATGCATAATGAAGATTCCAATCGGAAGATTTAACATTTAAAGTTCAATCATGTAATCATATTATGGTTCTAATAATTATCTACTAATACTTGTAAATCGTCAAAAGCATCCAATGTGCCAATCCTATTGTCTACAATGGATCAAGATATTCATTATACAAGAAGAGTTTCTAAATTAATTGGAAATAACATACAACACATATTATATTTGCTTAATAATATATCATTTAAGTACAAGAAAGAAATTAATCTAACCTTAATTTATTACCAAGAGCTTCACCTTTTTACCAAAGCAAGATGAAGATTAGTTACACATGAGAAAGAAGAAAAGAAAAAGAAAAAGGAAAAGGAAAAAGGAGAACAACAGAATGGAAATTCTCTCTTCCGAATGCCTGAACGCCCGCTGAACACCTTCCTTCAGAATTCGACTGCCTATTTATAGGCAAATTTGCTACAGGAGTTACAGTGCTACAGTGATGCTACAGTGACGCTATGTGATGCTACAGTGCTACAGTGATGCTATAATGACGCTACGTGATGCTGCAGTGCTACAATGATGCTACAGTGATGCTACAGTGACGATTGCTGACATCATCCATGACATCATCCATCAAGTATTTTTTTTTTACAAATCTTCTATGCAATCACCTCCATTCTTCGATCCTTTGTATTTACCTAACAAAAATACATAGAAACACATAATTACAGCACAATTTAAAATACTAAAACTATAACAAAACTCAAGAACAAACCCAATTAAAAAGATTAAAAAGAATGAAAAACACACACAATAAACCATAAAAATTATAAGTTTTTCAGGTTCATCACACCCCCACACTTGAGCTTTTGCACTCATGGGCAAAATATATAAGACCAAAACTAGGAAATGACACTGAACTAAAAAAAAACTAAAAACTTTAAAAGATTTAATGAAACAAGAAGAGCAACTAGTCATTCAAGGGAACAAAGCATTTTTTTTTATATTTCTTCACATCTCAAACCATCAAGTAAGGAAACGTCAGTTAAAAAGAACGAATCAAGAATGAAAGATCCTCACATGATTCACTCTCAATGCCTCTAGTGTTTAAAATGGTAGATATTTCACTCAATTCAACCCATGAAAAATTGCACTACCATAAGCTTGCTTATCTTCTACTTCTCCACTACTCAGAACACATGCACACGAAAATCAAGAGGACTTTATTCAAGGTTATAACGGGGTCATGGTAAAGAAGGAAGATAATATAGATATAAGAAGATAAATACCAAAGAGAATAAAAGAGCATTATGGTACAGTTAGAGTGGAAAAGATATTTGAGAACATTAATCAATAAGGACAATTACCAATATTTGACTAATGTTTTGTTGAAGATCAATCCCAAATTGATTAGTTAAATTCATTGTTAGCCATAAACCTTCTCCTTCTCTTCCTGTTGTTTCAAAGCATCAATCTTTATTTTAGATATGGATATGTCACATAGTGTATCAGATGGTTAACTCTTTCTTTCTTTTCTTTTCTTTTTTTTTTACACACACACGCCCACACTTGTTTAAGAAAAAAAATCAATGCTCTCTTATTCCCTAAGGCCAGGTAAAAATATATTCCACCTTTTTTTTAAGGCACGTAATAAGCTAAAAACAAAAACTGGCCAAATAAGCTCAAAGGGGTTATACAAGGAAAAATATACAAGGATGACTATTTAGTCAAAGTAGCTATTTTAAAATGCCTCAATCATATTTATATATGCATGTGAAAATTTAGCCTAAAAAAGAATCAAAGCAAGTTCTAGAGTAACAATTTCACGAGTGAAAATCACACAAGAAAGAAGAGAATGGTACAAATGTTCAATCCATTCATCAATAAGCTCAAAATCTCACAAGGCATGTTTCTATCATTCTCAATTCACCAATTCAACATTCAAATCCAAGCATGTGATTTTTAAGAAAGAAGAAAATTTATGCTATGACCCAAGATATGCTTTTTGCTACTTCTAAAACCATTTTTTTCTCAACTGTGATGCATCTCAAGAGTAAAATTACCTTAAGGGCAAACTTTACTCCTTACTCTGCCATCCTTAATTGGTTTTGTTGTAGGTTTCTGACAGTCATCTCACTAAACATACTTTCTTCAATTAAAATGCGTCTCAGGAGTAAAATTACTCCTTACTCTGCCAATATTCATTAGTATAGCAAGTTCATGAAAATCATATCATACTTCCCTAATTTTTTTTTAAACTATCCTTCCCCCCCAACCAGATCACAACATTGTCCGCAATGTTAAAATATAGATGAGTAAAAGATAGAAGATATTACCTGCTAGAGAAATCTGACACAAATTAAAACAGAAACAAAGTACGATAAATAAAATCAAACCCATTAAAGGTGAAGTGTAACACCCCAATTTTTAGAAAATGTCTCGAATGTTCTGTTTGCTGTTTTTCGAGCTTTTGTGTAAATGACTGTTATGTCCCTATTTTACTGTTTCTTGTTTTTCTGTATGAAATACAAATATATTTTACAGGCTAAAATTTTATTTGATCGTTTTACGTATTTTACTTTAAGACGGTAAAATAAAAATTTTTTCGAGCTACTGTTTTAATTTTTCTGGGTGATATACAGATAATTAATACTGTCTGTAATTTTATTTGAACATTTTGGATGATTTGCTTCGTCGTGGGAAAAAATAGAAAAATGACCGTTATGTCCCAATTGTACTGTTTTTAATTTTTCTATATGTTACAGTGCTTAATATTACTGTCTGTGATTTTATTTGGACTTTTTGTGCGATTTGCTCGGGACGGAAAATAATATTTTTCCGGTGGGAAATCTTGTTTTAATTATTCAGACTGGGGATCTTACTAAACCCAATTCTGAATGAGACAATAATTAATCTTTTAATTTTTAGGATTTAACTGTCCAATAAAATAATTTTGTGTATTATTTTATTAGTCAGTATAATTAAATGACAGTAGACCCGAAAATATTTTGCGAGACCCACGTTTAGCTAATACAGTTAACTTAGCAGCTTAATTAATCATCATTAGTGAAGGAACTCTCTAGAACATGATGACTAGCTTAGTGACTAGGTTAGTGTAATGATGAAGCTTAGTGACAAGGCTTAGTGACTAGGTTAGAAGGAACCAATGGGAGACAAGCTTGCTAACCAAGTTTTGATCTTGGCCTTTGATGCATTCTAAGGCAAGGATGAAGCCAAGCCATGGACACCTTGCATGGCATTGAAGTCTACGGCCAATGCATGTTGGAGGACCAAAAATCACTTTGTCTTCAAGCATTTTCTCTCTTCTCTCTCTTCCAAAAACCCTAAACACCATTGATGTTCTTTTGGAGCTAGTTTCGGCCAAACCTAGTTCTACACCATCCAACCACCCAAAATTTCATCCAACCAAGTTTTCTAAACCTAAACACAATCCTAAGAACATCTCTAGTTGAGAGTTCTTGCAAAATCCTTCATTTGAAGCTTGAAAACCTACTTGGAAGATTCAACCAAGAAGGTGAAATTCCTAGTTTTTCTTTTCTAAACTCTTTTTCAAAGTTCTAAGCCATGATTTCTCCATGGTTTAAGCTCTCTTTCTATGGTTAGTAACTTGTGGTTTTGTTTAAGCTTGCTAGGTGATTTGGTGGAGTGAAACCGAAACCCTAGGAGGAGTGAAAGAATAGTTTTTGTCTTCATTTAAGGTAAGAGGAAGACTAATCTTATCATCTATAGATGGTGGTAAGAAGATGGAGTGTGATTTTTGTGATTGGAGAATCCATAAGGATTCATTTGTGTATTTGTTAGTAGCTTGTTTATGTGTTTGTGTATTTATTAGTAGCTTTCCTATTTGATGTTTGTAATAATTTGCATGTCTACAAGCTTTGATTGTATGTCTACAAGCTTTGATTTAGGTTATATGTGTTAGAAATATATTGCATGTGTTAGAATTGCATGATAATGTATAAGATGTGAATAATATGCTAAGGTATGCATGAGTGTTCCAAAGAACACAATCTTAAGGCTCACGACCATGGACATAAAAGGAGAACCAAAATGTTCTCATATTTTCCCTAAAGTGTAATTTAATTAACCTAGGAAAATTAACAAGAGATAGCATTATTTAGATCAAGGAAAATGAATTTAGAAATCAAATGATCTAAACATATATTTCGGCCAACATGCCAAACCAAGAATTCATGATTTCTAAAATCAATTCCAAACTATTTTCAAGTATAAAGATGCAATATATGTTAAAAAGAATTTTTTTCTCCAATAAGTTTTAAAGAAACAAAATGATTTGAATTAAGTTTAAAGATTAAAATTAATGATTTTATTGTTAGAAGGAAAATACAGTAACTTTTGAGAATTTCTAACATATGGCTCATGCTGTATTTTGAAGCATGTTAGTAGTTTTCAAAAGGATTTAATTATATGGTTTAAAAATTTAATAAACAGAATTTTTACGGTAAAATTAGAAAACCATTAATATAATTTTCTAAGCAAAATACTGTCAATTTTTAGTAAAAACGGACAAATAAGATAGGAAAGATGTCCAAAAGACAGTATACGTTATTGAAAATATTTTACGTAGTTTAAACGTATTATTTATTATTTCTGTTTATTTAAACAGTAAATTTTAAGGAGTTTGGACAAGAAAATGATTTAAAAATCTTACGCGATTGAGAAAATGTATTAAAAACTCTACGCGATTTTGAAAACAGAAAAATAAATTTACGCGATTTAAAAATATTTGTAAAAACGACGAGATTGTGAAAACGCGATAAAATTTCTACGCGATTGACCGAAACGGTATTTTCCATATTCTTTCGGATTTTCGTATTTTTTCATTTGTCGGGCTATGAGGTGAACCCGTCAGACTTTGGAACGATATTTGTCCGGTGGGACTTCATCAGTATCTTTTTATCTTAGTTATGCCGTTTTTGGTGGATTGGTTGATTTGAGGGGAATCACATCGTGTTGTCGATGCGATAAACATAGTGTGGTTCATTATTCTTATGAACTTGGAGACGTTAGTGTACGGGATTCCATATATGGACAGTCGGTCGCTCCTTTGGGCCGTGGTAACCGATAGCACACTAATGGACTCGACACGCACTATTTTTAATCGAGATTTCGTAAAGTCTAATAGTACATTACTGTAGTGCCACAATGTGAGACAGTGAACTACACCATGCTTTGGATGATGGATTCCATATGACTTGGGGCTATAGACGCAAAGTGTGACAGCGCAATAGTTTGGTTGGGCAGCCGTGGTACTAATAGATTTTGCGAGTCATTCTCTCTCTGATATCTAATTGTGTTTAGCTCCATGGAGTAGGGTCGTGTCATATTATATCTGAATTATATCTTGAACATTATTTATCTTATCTGTTTATTTATTTATTTATTTAGTTATTGATTCTGAGAAATTGTCATTCTCGAAGTTATTTTATCTGTGATGTTATATTGTATGTGTTATTGATTTATCTGTGAAATTATGTGTTGTTATGATAATTAGATTTTTACACTATACTGCCATTAAATTTATGTTATAGCTTTTCATATTGCGTGAACTGTATATTTGTTGTTTGTCGTTTTCTTATTTGCCATGTTTGTGATGATTTTAGATTGTCTTACCTCTTTCTTTATTGTATATGTTTTCTGTATTTATTTTACGTGGTAAAGAGTTTGAGGAAGAGGAACAGTCTCTTGAGATTCTGTATCCCGAGGAGGAGGAAGATCGGCAAGCCGAAGATCAGTTCGACGATCAAGAATCATCTGATCATCTATATCCATTGGACTGATTGGTTTGGGTATGGCGGTGCCTGGATTTTTGGGGTTCGTGACACTCGAGTTTCACGGTGGATCGTTAGCTTGGCATATGCGAGGAGACAGAGACTCCGTGACGTATGCGGGACGGTTGACTGTGTCCCTACGTCATAGGTTTGATGACGAGCCAGTGATGACGACGACTGTGTTTCTGCACCTAGAGTTACCTCTATCCATTAGGCGTCATTGGGGTGGTGTATCCACAGAGCCTAGTGAGATGACACTCGTATCAACTGCGCGGTCTCATGTCCGCCGAGTGTCGAGGCATCCTGGGTATTTATCTTCTGATGAGTTTCCTGAGAGTGATCCATCAGAGGAATAAATATTTATGATGTGTATTTTGGGCGCGTCTGCGTATGTATATATTGACTCTTTACTGTTTTTCTTTACTGTTTCTGTTTAAATATTTGTATTTGTAGTTGTAAATTATTTGTATAACTTATAACCTGGACCATATGTATATTATGAGTAATGTTGTTCTGTTTATTTTATATTTCCGCTTTATTTTATTTAATATAATTCTGTTTAACAGGAATTATTTTACAATCCATATTAATACGTAATAAATGTTTTACAACTTGGGTATATTTTATTTATTTCTTTTTATATATGTGACATCCCCACAAGGGTGTTACATGAAGTGTCAGATCTGGCTTCCTTTTCTTGCTGCTTCCCTCACCGCTTCCTGATGACCAATCTATCTGAGCTAGGACTTTATCAGTGTTACCCAAATGGCTTCAGTACTCAAGAGGGGGGTGAATTGAGTATTTAAAAATTTTTCGCAAAAGCCTTAAACAAATAAACTATGCTGAATTTAAATAATAAAAGGCGTGAATAAGTTGAAGATAAGAAGAACAACTAGAAATTAAATTGCAAGATATAATAAATAAAGTGCAGAAAGACAAAAGATTAAGGAAAGAAGAAAAGCAGGCACGATGTTTATCCTAGTTCGACCACCAACCACTTGTAGCCTACGTCCAGTCCCCGAAACACAGTTCGAGATTTTTCACTATTCAATACAAGCTTAAAAACAGGTGCTTGCAACCTTTACACAATAGAGCACTTTTCACACACAGGGAAACTCTACCCTTGTGCTAAAGCCTCGGCAGGGGATACCTCACCCTTACACAAACCTTAGAGGGATACCTCACCCCTTTGAAGGATACCTCACCTTCTTTACAACAAGGGATACCTCACCCTTTTACCGAGGGATACCTCACCCTCACAATACAAGATATATCGGAGAAATAGATGAAGAAGAGAAACTCTCACTCAGAGCAAATATTACAACTTGAAGCACTATGGAGCTCTCTAAGGATATCTCAAGATTTTGGCGAAAAGAGCACGAGAAAATAAGAGAAAATAGTGAATCACGTTTTTGACACAAGCAAAAATAATTCAAGTGGTTGGGCAACCTTTAGAAGAGACCCAAGGTCTCTATTTATAGAGCATTTGAGAAAAGAGCCGTTTAAACAATTAATATCCATTTAAATTTGAATTATAGCCGTTTCTTTCTATTTCGAAATCTGTGGTATTCGAATACCATCGGGAGGTATTCGAATACCGTATTCGAATACCATCGAGGTATTCGAATACCTCTCGATTAAAAAGCTTTGTAAAAACGTGATACTAGGATGTTATTCGAATACCTTTAAATGGTATTCGAATACCTCTGTTGAAAAAAGGCTTTTAACACTTTTAAATGCTTTCAAAACCATGATTTGGATTTGTGATATTTAATTTAAAACAATTTTGAAAATATTTCTTTGTGTCCAAAATCAATGAGATATCCAATGAGTCTCCTTACAAAGACCTTAAGTCCTAAAGCTAATCTTGAAAACCTTGGACTTGATCTTCTCATCATCTTAATGTTTGTTATCATCAAAATCATTGTCCATGTCACTAGCCAATTACATTCTCCCCTTTTTGATGATGACAAACTAACATTTGAGAAAAGCATTAGTTCATATAAATTGAAATTCACAAAGTTAGTTTAGAGATACTTACTCCCCCTCTTTTTCATAAGAGGTGATTTATATCAGAGATGTGCACAGCAACTCCCCCTTAATTTTGGAATCCAATTTCTATTTTTGTTTTGACTTTTTTTTTCTTGACTTTTCTCAAACAAAGACATTTAAACTTGTTCTCCCCTTTTGTACATTTGATACCATTCTCCCCTTTTTTCATGATCAAAAAGATGGGGCAAGTATTTTCTCTCCCATTTTATCATATTAAACAATATATGCATGTCCTCAAGTTGAATGAATTTTGTCCATTTAAATTTATGCTTGAGGTAGTGTTCTCCTACAACAAAATTCAGAGTGCTTTCATTGGTATCCATTAATGTTGGATCCATAGGGGTTAGTCAAACTCATAAGCCAATAAGCATTTAAAACAATGAGGCAAAAGCAAAGCAAATGATTCTCAAGGGCAAAAATATATTTATCAATTAATTTGGCCAAGAAATCACTTGTTTGATATCATTTGTTATCATTTGTTATTACTTGTTATTATGTTCATACCACTTTGATATCACTTGTTGTCAAAATGTAAAGCATTTACCACTTGTTTGATATCACTTTGTCAAGATGTTCTAAGCATTTACCACTTGTTAACAAATTCTTATAAATCGACATATGTCAATAAAAACATAGATATTAAATATTTCATATACCACTTATTGCACTTGTTCGTATATCAAAACAATAGCCAATTACATTGAGCATATTTTAAAAAAATAAAAGGACAAGAACAAGCCAAGAAATATGCATTTAAGAACATCATGTGATTTTCATATAAGGCATAAATGAAGGCTTGATGAGATAAGATTAAAAGCATGTTATTTGCATTGCATATGCAAGAAAAAAGAATAGAAGCAGAAACGAAATAGAGAGGACGATGAAAAACTTGCTTTCAGCCATATGGTATTTGAATACCTCTTCTTTGTATTCGAATACCCATCACATTTTATAAACTCCCGGAAGGAGCAAGTATTCGAATGCCTTGTAAGGTATTCGAATACTCCAGATAGCATGTAACAAGTAATCGATGAAGATTTTTCAGGTTATTCGAATACACATTTGGGTATTCGAATGCCCCTGACTAATAAAACCACAAGAACTCAGACGATGTATGGTATTCGAATACCATGGGAGGGTATTCGAATAGACCTATCAGAAAAACATGGATTTTCACGTACAGATGCAATGGTATTCGAATACCACAGGGAGGTATTCGAATAACTCAAACATAAAAGCATATATTTTGCATCCAGAAGGCATATTTGAGATAAGAAAGCTTACCTTTTGATGGAAATACTCATATGAATGCAAGTCCAAGCCTGATAGAGACAAGAAGGAGAGCTTGGAATTTATTATAGTCTTGTGCTTGCAGCAACCACTTTAAAAAATGCCGAAGTTAGTTCTTGGCTATCAAGCACACCTGCAACACAATTCAATTTTTGGTTTTTGGTAGCCAAATTTTCTTGGGTCCTTGATTATCAGTTTTGGGTATAATGCCCTTAGGAACCCATACCATTTTGGTTCCAATTTTTGTATTGATATTTTTCCTTACATTGCATGTTGAAGCACTATGACCCTTCTTTCCACAATAGAAACATTTAACAAATGGGCTACATGAGATGCTAGAATTAACAAAATAATTTTTATAGGATTTGTGTTGATTATTCGGTTTATATCCTATTCCAGCCGTTTGAAAAATAACCCTTTGTTTTCCTAATAAAATATTTAAATTATCTCTTCCACATGTGAATTTGGCAAGGGTGTTCTTTAAATCTTCAATTTCATTTTCAAGCAAATGACATGAAGAACAAGGTAAACAAGTAGAAGCATGTGAGGAATGAGATGAGCATGCACCAATAATTCCCAAAGTTTCATTTTCAATTTTTAATTCTTCAATCTCTTTATTTAAAATTAGAATTTGATTTTCCAAAGAAGAGATAGTTTTCTTAGATGAAGAAATTAATTTAGTGAGCCTTATTGATTCGTCATGCAATTCTTCAAAGGCATCTTGTAATTCATCATAAGAAGGAGATAAGTCGAATTTACCTCGTTGTCGCTTTCTTCTTCTTTCTTCTCTTCTCCTTTGGCCATGAGACAAAGTTGAGCTTCTTCGCTATCTGAGCTATCAGTGGAGTCCATGTCGTTGTCATCCCATACTATGTAGGCTCTTCTTTCTTTCTTTTCCCTTGAGTGCCTTTTCTCATACTTCTCTACTTTCCTTTGATAGATTGGGCACTCCATTTTTATGTGTCCCAATTCTCCACATTCGTAGCATTTTGGAGGAGTGGAGGATCCTTCTCCTTGGTGATATGCCTTCTTTTGAGGAAGGGGTGGTCTTCTTTGAAACCCCTTTTTCTTTAGGAATCTTCCGAATTTTTTCGCAAGGAGACTAAGATTCTCCTCACTTAGTTCAAAATTTTTAGCATCCTCATCATCATCTTCAAGTATGGAAGAAGTGGCTTTGAGTGCAATTCCCTTTTTCTTCTTATCATGCTCTTCACTTTGATTGAGCCTATTTAGTTCCAGCTTATGTTCTTGAAGCTTTCCGAATAGGGTGGCTAGAGACATTGTTGATAAGTCTCTTGATTCCGCAATAGCCGTTACTTTGGGTTGCCAAATCCTGCTAAGACATCTCAACACTTTGTTAATCAAATCTTCGTTAGTAAAATTCTTTCCTAATGATGCAAGATGATTAACTTTGGGTTGCCAAATCCTGCTAAGACACCTGGTAAGGCAATAAATGCATCAGAGTTGTCAAGCATTTGTTTTCATTCGTCCATGCATAGATGTTACCTGAATTTCTTCTCCAACTGTCTTGCCAGTGATGTTATTTTGAGCTAAAGGTCTAGGAATGACACCTAAAACCTGACTGCCTGCTACAAATGCAGAGAGTGATATAGCCCCCATTAACCCACGACAACCACCCCCATATACAACATGAATATTCCTCGCAGCAAGTGTTCGACCAAGAGCGCTTGCTACATTTACAAACTCTAAACCCTTCCCATAACTTGACCCATAAAAAACACAGACATTTTTAATGTTACGAACAGGAGGTCCCATAATTTCACCTTCCCTTAGAATGATTATGAGTTGGAGGAAAGTGAAGAGAATGGAGTGTTTAAATAGGAAAAAGAAGGGAAAAAGTAATCATAGCACCTATATGGGTAGGTTGGCTGTTGTCAGAAAAGTTTGAAAGTAAGAAACACGAAATCTTTTTTTTTTTCACTGTTTTTGTTTTTGTTTTTTTTTAACTTTTTTTTTAACTTCAAGAAAACCATCAGGGTAAAGAAGTCTAGAAACCCCTGAAGGACCCTGCTCAAAGGATCGTCTGTTCAAAAATCAAAATACAACAAAATCATACAAAGATAAAAGAAATATAATAATAAATGAGGACATACCTGTATGTACAGTTTTCATGGTGTATCTTTATACTGCGTGTCATGAATGCAGTAGTAGCATGTATTTGAGTTGCGTGTCACCAGTGCAACATATGAATTCCACAAGGATTGTCGAACCGACAACAAGAACCTTTGAATCCTTTCTGTCCTGCTTACGGAAGAACAGCCCTCTATCTTCCTACAAACCTAATTAAAGGCCTGTATTCTAAGAAGATGGTACATGACCGCAGCCAGTCAGAACTTGCCATAGAGACCTACTAATTAAAGTAAGTATATAGCTCAACTAACAGTTTTCGTTCACTGTAAAGACGGGACGCTTCTTTCTGTCCATCAGCGTTGCAGAGCCTTGGTTCCAAGAATTGGGAATGTAGCACACGGCTCTCTATAGAGCATGGCACATGAACTTTATTTATATACTGGTGTGTGAAGGTCTCTTCCTGAGTCTATGACAGGACGGGCATCCGCCCGGGGCTCCTAATCTAATTAAAGACCAAGTACAACCGTAGTTTCGCCCTTTTTTTTTTCTTTTTCAAGTTGTTAGAAACCTGATGAAAGATGGGTGTATACTCACTTGAGATTGGGATGGAGGTAGTCTACTCTTTCGGCTTTGTGCCAAAGTATTGTTGACCTGTATTAGACCCATTCAAGACCAGCGCAACATAGGGCTCCTAAAAGGGACAAGTGGCCATAATACGACTGGCTGCCTCACATGTGGGATACAATCTACCTTCTTTGTTTTTCAATTAAGAAGGTTGGATCAGGATGCGTGCATTTCCCCATTCACGTTGTGTGTTACCAAAGCCAAACCCAAGATATATACATACTTTTTTTTTCTTTTTCCTTTTTTTATTTTTTTCTCTCTTTTTTTTTTCATTTTTTTTACCGACACTATTTACATCCCCATACAAAGGCTCCGAAATTTGGGAGGCACTTAAGCCGACTCAATAAAAATACAAACGAAATACTAAAAACTTACCTCAGCTTTAGTAGACAAGATCTTCTACCAAAGTCTCGACTACATCTGGATCTTTCAACTCAAGTTATGGCTTCAACTGCTGACCATTTACCTTCATCCAATTTAATTTCATAAGAACAGACTAGGGGACGACCACATTTTTTATCAAGAAAACTCCAACCTTTATTAAGCAACTCCTTAAACTTTGGACTCCATCCCTGAGTGTCATGATTCTGAGTTAAATAAAAGTTAGTATAATTATCAAATACATTAGATGGATTACTGATAAAATTAAACTCAGAATTAATAAGAAGATTCTCAAGGGGATTAGAATCAAAGGTTGTAGAAAGTCCCTTCTCTATGATTGAGTCAATCATGTATGTTTGGTGACCCTTGTCATTATTTTCTGGCTTAACAGGATTCTTTGTCACCTCAAGTTCCCTGGGTAACTCGACATCACTACTATCTTGATTCTTTTTTACATCTTCTAGCTTATTCACACTCAAGGAGTTCATCATTCTAGATACTGACTCTTTATCTCCTTACTTTCTTCAACAACCTTTCCATTCCTAAGAGTTATCACTGACTTGACTTGATCTATTTCTTTGCTTTCAGAACAACCCTCATTTAGACAGTACTGACCTTTGGGATTTAGTTGAGGTTGAGAAGAAAAATTTTCTTTCTCGTGAATGGTGAGTGCATAAGCAAGTTTAGCAAGAATGTCTTTTATATCAATCATGGTTTGATTGTTTTGTTCATTAATGGCATCTTGCTTTTCTATGAATGCATTCAATGTTCCTTCAAGGTTTTTCCTATATGGTAGGACATAAGATGCATATCCTTGAGAATTTTGAGAATCCTGTTGTTCCTGAGGAGGTGGTGGTTGCATAAATTGTGCTTGATTATTATTCCTCCAACTGAAGTTCGGGTGATTTCTCCATCCTAGATTATAAGAATTTGAAAAAGAAGAGGTGAATGGCTTTTTAAAATTGTTCATTGCATTTACTTGCTCATACACTACTTCTTTAAAAATAGGAATATTAGGACATTCATTTGTCGAGTGTCCTAATTTTTCACAAATGCCACAAATTTCTTCACTTTGCGCAGATTTGACTTCTTTTACTTTTCCTAATTTCATGGATTCAATCTTTCTAACCAAACTAGCATACCTTGCATTTAGATCTTCTTCTTGACTAAGATGGTATTTTCCTTTTCCTGTATTTACAAGGTTATATCTAATTGAATTTTCAGAAGGATTAATTCCATGCCAAGATTGAGAATTTTCAGCCAAATGGTTTAAATAATCTAAAGCATCTTCGGGTTCTTTATCAAGAAACTCGCCATTACACATCGTTTCCACAAATTGTTTAGTTTCAGGTGTTAAACCTTCATAAAAGAAGCTTATAGTCCGCCATTTTTCAAAACCATGATGTGGGCAAGAATTTAACAAATCTTTAAAACGTTCCCAACTTTGAAAATACGCTTCATTTGAATTTTGGGAAAATTTTTGGATTTGTCTTTTCAAAGCATTGGTTTTATGTGTTGGAAACTTTTTTTTAAAAAACTCACTTTGCATTTCTTGTCATGTGCTAATTGATCTTGGTTTCAAAGCATTAAGCCAAGTTTTTGCTTTATCTTTCAAAGAAAAAGGAAACAATTTAAGCTTAACAATCTCTTCAGTGCAATTTTGATCATTGAAAGCAATACAAACTTCCTCAAATTCTTTTAGATGTAAATATGGGCTTTCATTTTCTAAACCATGAAAATTGGGAAGTAAAGAAATCATACTCGGCTTAAATCTAAAATTATTAGTAGTAAGTGAAAAGATAAAACATGATGGACTAGAATTTCGAGGTGGTTGCAAATATGCACACATAGTTCGTAATGGTTGATTTCCTTATTCATCATGTATACTTTCATTTTCAGCTCATTGTGTTTGATTATCATGTTCAACATGTGCACCTTCAAATTCAGTCATTGTGTTAATTTTGTGTGATTGTGATTCAAATAAATCAATATATAAAGTACTAGGATTGATTTTAACCAAACGACCAAAATTTGAATCACGATACCAGTTAAGCATAAATAAGTAACATAAACTAAAAATAATATACAAGTAGGCGGTATACACCGGCCGTTAAATATTAAGTAGGATGTGGTATAAACCAGTCACTCAAAAAAATAAAAATACAGAAATTAAAATGCAGAAAATAAAGTGCAAAAAGTAAATTTAAATATGAAAACCGGAGAGTGGCAGAACCCCACAGAGCTGGCAAAAGAGAAGAGAAGAAGAAATATTATTTCTTTAAGTTAGATAGCAGAAAAATAAATGACAGAATTTAAAAGTTAGATGCGTAAAATAAATGACATAAATTAAAAGTTAGATTGCGTAAAATAAATGACATAAATTAAAAGTTAGATTGCGTAAAATAAATAAATAAAAAAAATGTTTACAAAGATGGGGTAATAAACCAACCACCAAATAAAAAAAATGCAAAAAGTAAATTACAGTAAAATAAAAGGGAGAGTTACCCCCACTGAGTTAGTATATATAAAAGGTGAAATTTTTTTTATATTATTATTATTTTTTAATTTTTTTTACTATTCATATTACTATTTTACTATTCATATTACTATTTATATACTATTTATGTACTATTTATATTACTATTCACATACTATTTACATACTATTCATATTACTATTTACGTAAAAAAATTATTAGTTAGTGTATTAGTAAATAGATAAATAAAAATGAAAAGAGTAGATGAAGAATATACCTGATGGTGAAGTTACAGAAAGAGAACCTCAATATATTAGAACTTCAAATCAAGTCTTCGGCAACGGTGCCAAAAACTTGATGGGATATAATTATATTTAAAAGTTTCAAACCCAAGTGTAGGTTGTCTCAAGTAATAAATTCTCGGGAATCCTAGGTCGATCCACAGGGAATTGATGAAGGAAAACTAATTAATTGAGGTAAAGAGAAGATGTGTCACAAGATTCAAGGTGATATAAGTTGTTCACAAATGAAAAGGATTTGCTTGGGTTAGGAGATCCACTCTTGGTAATAAATTAAAAATAAGATTATTTTGTTTTATAACTCAATTGAAATCATGCATAATGAAGATTCCAATTGGAAGATTTAACATTTAAAGTTCAATCATGTAATCATATTATGGTTCCAATAATTATCTACTAATACTTGTAAATCGTCAAAAGCATCCAATGTGCCAATCCTATTGTCTACAATGGATCAAGATATTCATTATACAAGAAGAGTTTCTAAATTAATTGGAAATAATATACAACACATATTAAATTTGCTTAATAATATATCATTTAAGTACAAGAAAGAAATTAATCTAACCTTAATTTATTACCAAGAGCTTCATGTTTTTACCCAAGCCAGATGAAGATTAGTTACACATGAGAAAGAAGAAAAGAAAAAGAAAAAGGAAAAGGAAAAGGAGAACAACAGAATGAAAATTCTCTCTTCCGAATGCCTGAATGCCCGCTGAACACCTTCCTTCAGAATTCGACTGCCTATTTATAGGCAAATTTGCTACAGGAGCTACAGTGCTACAGTGATGCTACAGTGACGCTATAGTGATGCTACAGTGCTACAGTGATGCTATAGTGACGCTGCGTGATGCTGCAGTGTTACAGTGCTGCTACAGTGATGATTGCTGACATCATCCATGACATCATCCATCAAGTATTTTTTTTTTTTTACAAATCTTCCATGCAATCACCTCCATTCTTCGATCCTTTGCATTTACCTAACAAAAATACATAGAAACACATAATTACAACGCAATTTAAAATACTAAAACTATAACAAAACTCAAGAACAAACCCAATTAAAAAGATTAAAAAGAATGAAAAATACACACAATGAACCATAAAAATTATAAGTTTTTCAAGTTCATCACTTTCATTTAACCATTTTTATTATGAGCTTTTCTTTTATGATCTTGGATGTATTAATTGTTATCATTATTAAAGTTCTTTATCAGTGTTCTTATTTTTATATTAAAGTATAATGATACCTATTTTAATACAAGTTTATTTTTATGTTAAATACTAAAATATCATCCCATGAATACAAATAAATCAATGTGCAAAGAGATTATTGTGGCCATGATGAGAGGATTAAGAGATGGCTTAATCAAATTTATTATTGTGACCATGATGAGAGGATCAAGGGACGCCTTGGTCAAATTATTGTGACCATGATGAGAGGATTAAGGGACGCCTTAATCAAATTATTATGGTCATGATAAGAGCATTGAGGGATGCCCTAATGAAGAGAAAGATGGTCATTTGGTTGAGAGTATTGAAATGAGATGACAATGAAAGTGATAATGATGATAACGATAAAGAAATGATGAAAAGATGATAATGAGATGATGAAAAGAAAATTTTTAAGACGAGAAAGAAATTGAGTTACTTAATTTTTATATGAAGTTATTTATTATGAATTACTCTTTCATTTTTATGAAGTTACTTATCTTGTCTTTATAAGTTATTTATTCCTTTTATTACTGAGAATTTTTGACATGAATTTTTATGTTGGACTCATAGCTATGGTTTGAGAATGAAAGAATTGTACATAGTGAAAAATGTATAATTGTTTTTGCTTTTTCCTACTGAGATTGTATCTCACTCATTTGTATTGTAATATTTTAGATAATGTCGATTGTTAGGGCTCTGATAGATTTTTGAGTTCAACAAGCTTACATGCCAGTGCTTGGAGACTATGTTTTTACAGTTACTTTGGGGGATCTTTTTCTGATAATTCAACTCTTCAATGAATAGTAAAAGAAAAAAGAAATGAGACTTGTAAATATGTAAATAGTAGCACCTTATGAAGGCTTTTGTAAGCCTCACTTTTTGAGAAATAGGTGTCTAACTTATATGTTGTATGTACAAATTTAACTTTTGAAGGGTTTAATTCCCTTAATGTAAAATATCATATAAACTAATGAAAATGATAGTAGTTTTTATGTAAAGTGTCATTCTAATTTTATATATATATATATATATATATATATATATATATATATATATATATATATATATATATATATATATATATATATATATATAATAATAATAATAATAATAATAATAATAATAATAATAATAAAATTTAGAATAGGATGTTACATTTTGGTATTAGAGCAAAGTCCTAGGCAAAGTGGTTTAGGAACCATTATTACTCTTTGACCAAATAAGTAAGTTGTTGCAGGAAAAGATGTCTCGCAGGAAGAATAATACTAATCCCGAGAAAACAGTAGAAAGGAGGATGGATACACTCGAGGAGATTGCTATGGCAACGAAAAGCTGTAAAATTTGTATATGGTCTGAGGCTAGAAATAAAGAAGGAAATAAGTAAGGGAGAGATCAGACAATATTCTACACTGGTTAATAAGTGTAGAATTGTAGAAAGAGATCTTTTGGAATATAAAGCTAAAATGGAAAAGCAATTCCACCTTAAAAGTTAGCAAGAAGACAGTGGAAAAAGAACTGGAAATAATAAGTTTAGACCAAATATAAATAAGGGAGAACAAGTTCAACCTGAAGCAAATTGCTCAAAGTGTGGAAAGGCACATGAAGACAAACCTTGTTTGTTTGGGCAACAGGTATGCTATTTTTATGGAAAGTCTAGACACATAGCTAAGGATTGTAGAATTGGCAACAAGGAAAATCTTCCAACAACAGCACAAGTTAAAAACCCATCGACAAAGCCATAAGTTTCAGGAAGGATTTTTTTCCCTTAGCTGCTGTGAAGCAAAACAATCTCTAGATCTAATACGAGGTCAGTGCTCTTAGTAAAAGAAGAAAGGTAGTCTTAGGTTGTGCATAGATTATAGACAACTAAATAAGAAGATCATTAAGAATAAATACCCACTCCTTAGGATAGATGATCTATTAAAACAAGTACGGGGAGCTTCTATTTTTTCAAAAATATAAGATATTTCTAAGACAACTTTTAGGACTAGATATGACCATTATGAATATTTGATGATGCCATTTGGTTTAATATTTATAGATTATATGAATAGGATGTTTAGGCTATATTTGGATAAATATCAAATGATATTCTGATTCACTGGAGGATAATGTTAGAAACCTTGAAAGAAAAATAGTTATATGCAAAATAGGAAATGTGTGAATTTTAGATGAGAGAAATTAAATTTCTAGGACATGTAATAAATAAAGAAGAAGTTGTGGTGGATCCTAGAAAAGTCAAAGTAGTTGTGCATTGGGAACAACCAAGGACAATAACTGAAATAAAAAGTTTCTTGGGCTTAGATAGATACTACCGTAGGTTCATAAAAGGATTTTCATAGATAGCTTTGCCATTAACTAGGTTAACTAGAAACGATATTCCTTTTGCATGGATGAAAAATTGTGAAGAAAGTTTTCAGGAATTAAAGAGGAAACTTACTACTACCCCAATTTTAGTAATCCCTGATCCTTTGGGACATTTTGTGATTTATAGTAATGCTTCTAAAAAGGGATTAGGATGTGTGTTAATGCAAGAAGGGAAGGTATTAGCATATGCCTCTAGACAACCTAGACCTCATAAGAAAAATTACCCAATATATGATCTAGAATTAGTAGTCGTAGTTTTTGCTTTAAAATCTAAAGATATTATTTATATGGAGTAAAATTTGAGGTATACACAAATCATAAGAGTCTAAAATATATTTTTGATCAAAAGGAATTAGACATGAGGTAAAGGAGGTGGATTGATTTTTTTAAGGATAATGATATGGAAATTAAGGATTACCCAGGCAAAGTGAATGTAGTAGCTGATGCTTTAAATAAAAAATCCTTTCATTTGATGGTTCAAGGAATGGATTTGATAGAAAAGTTTAGGGATTTAAATCTTTCAGTAACCTTTGAGCCAAATAGGATTTTTTTTAAATGCTTTACAGGTTAAATGTGATTTGAAATAAAAAATTAAAGGGACACAAAAAGAATATCAGTTTTTACAAGCTCTTAAGGAAAGGATACTTGAAGGAAAGCATCTAGATTTAGTGGATGATGAAGTAGTTATGTATAAAAATAGATTGTGTACCAAATAAATTAGATTTAAAGAAAGAAATTTTAGAAGAAGTTCATAAAAGTAAGTATACAATTCATCTAGGAATTAATAAAATGTATCGGAATCTTAAGAATTAATTTTGGTGGCTTGGGATGAAATTTGAAATAGCTAAGTATCTATCACAATGTCTAACGTGTTAGAAGATTAAAATAGAATATAAAAAACCCTCAGCTTTATTGCAACCTTTAGAGATCCTAGAATGGAAATGAAATAGTATTTCTATGGATTTTGTTGTAGGTTTACTAAGAACTAACTTAGGATATCATGCTATATGGGTAATTGTAGATAAATTAACTAAGTCTACACATTTTCTATCCATTAGGAATAATTATCCACTAAATAAGTTAGCTCAATTGTATATTGAGGAAATTTGGAGACTTCATGGCATACCAACCACCATAATTTCATATAGAGACCCTAAATTTACCTGTAAGTTTTGGGAATCATTATAGGCAGTCTTTGGGAAAAAGTTATCCTTTAGTACTACTTATCATCCCCAAACTGATGGCCAAACTGAAAGAACAATTCAAACTTTAGAGGACATGCTTAGGGCCTATGTTTTAGATTTTAAAGGAAGTTTGTATATCTATCTACCATTAATAGAATTTGCTTATAATAATATCCATCATTCTAGTATTGGTATGGCCCCATATGATGCATTGTATAGAAGGAAATGTAGGTCCCTTTATGTTGGTTTGAGATTGGGGAAAGAAATCTAATAGGACCTGATTTGGTATAACAGACCCCAGATCAAATAAAATTAATCAGGGATAGAATGCTTGCAGCTCAAAGTACTGTTGGTACTTAAAAGAGTTCGTACTATTGCTTACCAAATTGCCTTACCCCATAACCTGTAAAACCTTCATGATGTATTTCATGTGTCACAACTTTGAAGATACTATCCTAATTCTTCACATATCATTGAGGCAGAATCTATGTTGTGAAAATCGACAAGTGTACTGAATAGCAAAAGTAATAAAAAGTGAGTAAGAGTATCGTTTTACTAAATTTGCTGAAAGTGACACTATTTAGGCTAACAAAAAAAGAGAGTCGTTTGTAAATTTAATTAAAAAGAAATATAAGTAAGCAAAATAATTAATCAAAAGGGGTGAAAAATAATGGTATTAAAGCATTAGGGTTTATACTTCACTTGAACTCTTTAAATGCACATTTAAATATTGGTTGAACCATATTCTATTTCAATGATTTATGGTCAATTCCCAAAATTAATTAATACACAATCTCTTGGTATATTAATCCCCTTAGTCTAACCCCCAAATAGAAAGGCATTATCAAGAACGAGGGAATTAAAAGAAAGACCACATAACTCACAATGCCTATTTCTAGCGATTGCATAAATTATGGTGTTTATCACATGTTCTAGGTTCATGCAATTTTTTCTAAATTATACATTAACCTGAAAGATCATTCCCAAATTTATCAGGTTTAGAAAAATATTAAGAATAGAGATAAACACGTAAATCATGAAATAGAAACATAAATTAAACCTATAAAAGAAGTTACATCATCAAAGTATCAAGATCCATCATCCCCCTAACAAAAGAGGTTTAGTTACACATGGAAAAAAAAAAGAACACAAAGGGAAGAATACAACAAACTCCATTGTAGAAAGGTGGAAAGGTTGAAGAAAATTCCTAATCTTCAAACCTAATTACGCCCACACCACTTTAAGGTTTGTGCCTTCGTTTTGCTCCTTGACAGCTGTGAAATTCTGTGCAAAAAGATAGCCCTTTTGCTAAAGACGTTTTTTCCCTTTTTATAGAAAAGTTGACAACTTTTCGTATCAGACTTGTATGATTTTTCTCACCCTCCAAATGGCCGAATTTGCCCTCGATCTCAACAGAGAATTTGTAGGATTATCTGTTAGCTTTCCAATGCTGCAAACAGTGCATCGATCTGATCTCTGTGGCCCAAGATATGGCTCAATTAATGAGGAATGTTCAGGATAGTGCAAAAATTCAAATTTTGCTCCAAATCAAATCTCTTTGAGAATCCTTATCAAATCTTCAATCTAATCCTTATTTAAGATTTTGCATCCAATTAGAACTATAATTAGCATCAAAGAATAGGAGAATCCTTCAAATATTTATCTTTAAGAATTTCTTATTTTTGCACAAAATCTAATGATTTATCCTGAAAGCTTGTTTCTCTGATTTCTTGCTTATTTAAGCGTCCAGTCTCTTTCCATGTGTATTTACTTATTAAAAACAAATAAAACACGTAATAAGAACATAATTCAAAACAATTAAAACATAATAAATTTAATAAAACTTAAGAACAAAACTAAATAAAAAAGATTAAAAGAGGATGAAAACCCAAGATTTTGAACCATAAAAATATGAAATTTTGCAGGTTCATCACTCCCCCAAACTTGAGATTTTGCTTGTCCTTAAACAAAAAAAAAAAGAAACTAAAATAGAAAAATAAACAACTCAAAACATGCAAACTCGAACATGGCATTGCCGGTTATAAAAAATCATTCATATCCTCAGAAACTGCTTCACAATCTTATTTCAAGGTGTCACACATGCACAATCCAATTATCACATCGTCTCTCATATGCAACTCTTATGTGAAAATAACTTCCCAAAAACATGAATGAAAGACCCAATATCCTCATAAAGTACAAGTCCAAATAGGTTTATAAAACTGTAAATGCACATCAAACCCATATCCATAGGGTTGTTCTTCATCTCTCTCTCCACTAATGTCAGCAACACATAACCAAGAATCAAAAGGGACTTTACAAAGCTTGTAATGAAAGGCCAAAGGTAAGGGATAAGAAAGAAAGGATAGGATAAATAAAACAAAAGTTGAAATACAAAATCATGTATATTCACAATCCAAGCCTCATAAATATTGAACAAGTGCAAAACGGAGCATAAGAAATAACACATCATTCTCTCTCTCTCTCTCTCTCTCCCTCTCTCTCTCTCTCTCTCTCTCTCTTTTAACAACGTCCAACTTATTTATTTGCAATACTTTGAGTGGATTTCCTCTTTTTGCTTTTTTTTTTGAAATTTTTTTGAATTATTTTTCAGTTCCATAAATACTCCATGCACAAAAAAAACAAAAGCTTAATAAAATGACACACGATATGCACTCAACAAAGGTTATGTAAGAGAGGAATTTTTTTTATGTGGGTATGAGAATGGCATTTATGCATGAGAGTGGCATTTTATTTTATTTTATTATATGGGTATAGGAAAGGTAAATGTGGGTAAAGAAAAGAAATAGAGGCCAAACAATATCAAACCTGCAAAAAGGGACCTAAAGATATACTGTGTTCACAGGTTGGCTTGAAAGGTTCAAACGGTCTAGAGAAAGGTCTTATCATGTCCTTAATCATGCACTGCCTAGGATTTTGCCTCAATAGAGAATCAAATAACTTCTAGATATAAATCATCCACACACATGCAATCTTATAAACTTTCTCTAAGCTTGACATGCAATTATATTCTAAGGTCTATCAAACATAAAGATGGGAAGAACATCCATTTACAATTGAAACAATAGAGATAAATGCAATTCATAGATTCTCATGTGTTATCCTAAGAAATTAGATCAATCCATAATTTATGCAATCATTGGATATTCAACTCAACACACTGGCATGCATAGTTTCAACACAATGACTCAAAACACAAAATGGGTGATGATGACAAATTAAAATCAACAAGAAAAAATATGAAAGAAAGGAAAAGAAAAACTCTTTTTGGAGACCAATAACTATATACATCCCCCTGCAAAGACTCCGAATTCTAGGAGGCACTTAAGCCGACTCAACAATACCTTCCAAAACAAAAACAAAAAAAATATTAGTCAATAAAATAAAGAAAAGTAAAATAATAGCAAAAGCAAATAACTAATTGAAACCAAAAGGATAAAAAAAGTAAAGAAAAAGAAAGAACACTTAGGTTGCCTCCCAAAAAGTGCTTGTTTAACGTCATTAGCTCGACATTGCCTTTTATTGTTATGGTGGCTTGAAACAGGAGAAATAGGATGACGTCTTTCTTCTGTCAGAACTTTGCCTCGATACTCGTTCACTAGCCTCAGTATCCCCAAAGGCGTTTGGAAATTGACTTGAACCTGGTTGTTCTGAATACATCTTAGCATGCGAAGTCTCAGCAGGCCATGGAGGTCTCAATTTTTCAACTGGTAAAGGATTAGATTGCAGTGAACCATAGATGATGGGAGGACCTTTCTCTGTCTCATCAGTCTTAGAAATGAGAAAGTCAATATTAACCAATGATAAAGAACTCTTATCAGTCAATTCCTGTTGATGCTTATCTTGAACGCACTTGATAGGGGCATAGAAATCTGATGTCGGTGTAGATCTATCAAAAACATTAATAGTCACTTAATCTCCATCAACCCTCAAGATGAGCTCACCTCTAGGTACATCGATTAATGCTCCTGAAGTAGCCAAGAACAGTCTTCCAAGAATCAGAAGGATATCAGCATCTTCATCCATATCTAAGACCACAAAGTCAACTGAGAAAATAAATTTATCCACCTTAACTAACACATCTTCGACTATACCATAAGGGTGCTTGATAGATCAATTTGCGAATTGATGGGGGATTATTGTTAACTTTACCTTTTTAATTCTCAGCTTGTGCATAATAAATAGCAGCATGAGATTGATACTTGCCCCAAGATCACAAAGAGCTTTCTCAATATTCAACTTCCTAACAGTGCACGAAATGGTGAAACTACCTGGATCTTTCAATTTAGGTGGCAGTTTCCTCTAAATTATAGCACTGCACTCTTCAGTAAGTGCCACTGTCTCATCTTCCTTGAGTTTCCTTTTCTTTGAAAGTAAGTCCTTTATGAATCGGGTATAAGATGACATCTGTTCAAGTGCCTCACTAAAGGGGATGTTAATCTGCAGCTTTTTGAAAATGTCTAGGAACTTTGAGAATTGTCTCTCTTGTTTTTCCTATGTCTCTTTCTTCAATCGCTAAGGGAATGGTAGCCTAACATACAGTGAAGGGTCCAATGATTCACCCAAAATTGAGTCATTCTTCTTTTTTTTTTTCTCCTTTCACTTTAACTTCAGTAGAGACCTCCACTTTAGCTTTTTCCTTTTTGATCTCATCTCCCTCATTGTCAGCTGTCATGGAGACATCTTTAAATGAGGCATCTTCAATGGAGATATCATCTTTTTCCTTTTTCAGCTCTTGAAGAACTAAGTGTTGTTTTCACTTGTCTTTCCAAAGTCTTGCCACTTCTCAAAGTGATCACCATACAATTCTCCTTTGGATTGATCAAAGTATCGCTGGGTAAGCTGCCTGGGGGTCTCTCTTGATGCTGTCTCACTATCTGTCCTACTTGATTTTCAAGACTTCTAATAGCAGCCTCTTGATTCTTGTAATTAGTCCTTGTTTCCTCTATGAAAGCGGAAGTCCGTTGCACAAAAACAGAGGTCTATAGAGAAAGTTTCATTATTGCAATCTCAACAGGAGACTTCTGCTCGGGCTGAGCATTCAATGGTACAGCTTGATTATTCTAAGATAAATTGGGATGATTCTACCAACCTGGATTGTAAGTATTAGAGTAAGGATTACCTTGTGGCCTTGAAGGATTTCCCATATAGTTAACCTGCTAAGGAGTATTAACACCTGAATTCCCAACCTCACATTGACCATTGATATGGTTTGTGATTAGCTATGAGTCATTGAAGACTGGTTTTGATGATAATAAACATGAAGATATGGGAAGACCAAGTCCAAAGACTTCAAGATTAACTTTAGGACTTAAAGTCTTTTTTGTGTGAAGCCTTGTGGATATCTCATTATTTTTGAAAGAAAAAATCTAAACCTATTTTTAATAAAACCAAGATCTAAAAATGGCTCTCGAAATAATTAAAAGATGTTAAGTTTTTTTGGAAGCAAACAAGCAAGCTTTCAAAACTATTTAGAATTGATTTCAAATAGCTTTATTTGAATAAAGCTTCTTTTATTTGAATAAACCATGGCATTTGATCTATTTTTATTAAATCTTATTCAAATAACAGTGGAGTTATTCAAATAACAATTTAAATTTATACTGCACACCTCTGTTTTCAAAAGTGCTATTCGAATAGCACCTCTGCTATTCGAATAGAGGGTTTTCAGAATAACTTCTTTAAAATAAGCTATTCGAATAACCCATCGGTTATTCGAATAGACCTGTTTCTCAGAAAATGTTTTAAAACAAAGTTATTCGAATAAACCACCTTTTATTCAAATAACCCATATCTGAACTATTTTTCACGAGGTTTTTCAATCAGTGTTATTCGAATAACACAAAGGTTATTCAAATAAACACGAGACCCCTATTTTGGAAAGAAATGACCATATTCACATTAATTACGTGATTTAATTCTTCCAACGGCTATTTTCTTCAAGAACTCTATAAATAGAAACCTTGGGTCTTCTTTGCAACCTGCCTAACTATCTGAATCAATCTTTGCTTGATTTAACATGTGATTTATAATTTTCTTATATTTCTTGTGCTCTTTTCGCCAAAACTTTGAGATGTCTTTAAAGAGCTTCTTAGAGCTTCAATTTGTGATATTTACTCTTTGTGAGAGTTTCTCTTCATCTATTTTTTGCTTCTTTGTAACGAGGGTGAGGCATCCCTCAAAGGTTTGTGTAAGGTGATGTATCCCTGAAAGTTGAGGCTTTAGCACAAGGTTAGAGTTTCCCTGCATGTGAAAAGTACTCTAGTTTGTAACGGTGGCAAGCATCTATTTAAGGTTATATTGATAGTGAAAATCTCAGGTAGTTTTACGAGGATTGGACATAGGCCACAAGTGATTTTGTGGCTGAACTAGGATAAATATTGTGTCTGCTTTTCTCATCTTAATCTACTTATTCACTACAACTTATTTATTATTGCTTACCTGCTTATTTTCAGTGCTTAAGGCTTTTCATCATCTCTTTGCATTCATATCTTTTAAGAAATAGCTTCAACAAAATTTATTTTATAAATGTTTGCGAAAAGTTTTTAAATACTCAATTCACCTCCTTCTTGAGTACTGGAGTCACTTGGTAACAAGTGGTATCAGAGCTAGACTCTTGTTTAAAGAGCTTAGCAGCTTCAAGAGAACATGACTTCTTCAAATGATTTTTCAGAGGGATCTTCCATAAACTGACCACCTTTTTTCGATGGGGATGATTATACCTACTGGAAGGAAAGAATGAAAATCTTCATCGAAGCTATTGATTTAGAAGTGTGGGATGCTGTCAAAAATGACACTTTTATACCTACACGAGAGATTGATGGTGTAAAAACTGAGACACCAAGAAGTGATTGATCTGATGAGGATAAAAGGAAAGTTCAACATAATTTGAAAGCCAAAAACATCATTATCGCTGCTTTGAGGTATGATGAATTTTTCAGAATTTCAAATTGCAAAACTGCTAAAGAAATGTGAGACATTTTACAAGTCACCCATAAGGGTACTAGTGAAGTAAAAAGGTCGAGAATCAATTCTCTTACTTGTAAATATAAATTATTTATAATGAATTAAGGAGAAAGCATTCAGGAAATGCAAAAGAGGTTCACCCACATTGTAAATCATCTTGCATTATTAGGAAAGAATTTTTCTAATGAAAATTTGATTAACAAAGTTTTGAGATGTCTGAGTAGGATTTGGCAACCCATGGTGATAGCCATATCAGAATCAAGGGATTTGTCAATAATGACACTAGCTACCCTTTTTGGAAAACTCCATGAACACGAATTGGAACTGAGCAGATTAAGTTGAAGCGAAGAAAATGATAAGAAGAAAAAGTGAATAGCTCTTAAAGCCACCTCCTCAGCAATTGATGAGGATGATGATGATGATGATGATGGAGAAGGCATAGAGAACCTTGAGATAAATGAAGAAAACCTCAACCTTCTGGTAAGAAAATTTGGTAAGTTTCTCAGGAAAAAGGGAACTCAAAGAAGACTATTTTTCCCTCCAAAGAAAACTCATCACAAAGCGAAAGGAACATCTTCAACCTCAACTTGCTACGAGTGTGGAAAAACGGGTCACATGAAGATGGAGTGCCCAATTTACCAAAAGAAGATGGAAAAATTTGAAAAGAAACCTCTCAAGGAAAGAAAAGGAAGAAGAGCCTACATAGCATGGGATGACAACGATATGAACTCAACTGACAGCTCAGAGTGCGAGGAAGCCTATCTATGTCTTATGGCCAAAGGAGAAGAAGAACAAGAAAACGACATTGAGGGAATTTCTAACTCTGACTTATCTCCTTCTTATGATGAACTACAAGAGGCTTTTGAAGAATTGCATGATGAATCTCTAAAGCTCACTAAATTAGTCTCTTCGTCTAAGAATATAATTTCTTCTTTAGAAAATCAAATTCTTATTTTGAATAAGAGCTTTTGCTACAAAAAATACAAGAGGAAATATGTCACTTTATTCGAATAACATGAATGTTATTCGAATAAAACAACCAATATCTATATAATGGGAAAAATGTAACAGAATGAAAACTAAGTTTTCATTCAAAATCAGTCCTTCTTTAGTTCTTTCTATTGGTTTTCCAATTTAGTTCCAACGAAACTAAATCAGAACCAAACCAAGAAATAAGCATGATCAGCAAGGGATAAGTAATCACTTGACCATGGAAGAAACAATGATTACCAAGCCACATATGGCAATTCAAGATTTGAAGTAATGATTGAAGAAACAAACGGCAAACAAATGATTGAAACAAATGGTGAAAATCTGGTGAAGCATGGCCAAAAGTAAAACAAGTATCAAATAAACAAAAGAAAAATGGTGATTTACGTAACAAGTGTCAAAGAATTTAATGGTGGTGATATAAGCTTAGGGAGGTCATCATGATAAGTGTCCCAATAGGAATTCTTGAATCATGATTAGCAATGATTACAAAGGGAGATTTTATCTCACCCTTCCTACATGAAATAACTTTATAAATACCTCATTACTCTCTCATTCAACACACCACCCAAACATTCAAAATAGCAAGCTCTGTTTCTGCGACATCACTCCTCCCAATTTCAACCATAATCAAACTATTTGCTTAACCTGATAAAATTCAGTAGAAAGGTAGGAACTAGCGAAAACACCACCCTTTCTTCTTTATTTCTTCCAATCATATCTCTTAGTCCATCCCTTGCAGCCATTACCAGTTGCTCTGTTCAATTTGAAAGAAAGAATAGCAAAAAAATGGCTTTTTCTAGTTTCTGCAACATGATTTCGAATTATTTATTCGAATAAACATTGGCAAAAAAAAATTCCAATACTCTTTTTTAAAAGATTTATTCTGATAAAATTTTCTTTATTCGACTAAAAGATTTATTTTGATAAAAATTTTCTTATTCGAATAAAAGATTTATTAGGATAAAATTTGACAGAAAGCTTTAGAATTGAGATTTTAAACATAATTAATTATTTTATGAGCTATATTTTTAACTCTTTTTATCAATCTTTCATTTAACTAATTTTATTATGAGCTATTCTTTTATGATCTTGAATGTGTTAATTGTTGATCTTAATTAAAGTTCTTTATCAGTGTTCTTATTTTTATATTAAACTATAATGAACATGTTTTAATACAAGTTTATTTTTATGTTAAATGTTGAAATATCATCCCATGAATAAAAATGAATTAATGTGCAAAGAGATTATTGTGGCCATGATGAGAGGAATAAGGGACTCCTTAATCAAATTTATTATTGTGACTATGATGAGAGGATCAAGGAACGTCTTGGTCAAATTATTGTGACCATGATGAAAGGATTAATGGACGCCTTCATCAAATTATTGTGGTTATGATGAAAACATTGGAAGACGCCCTAATGAAGAGAAAGATGCACATTTGGTTAAGAGTATTGAAATGAGATGACAATGAAAGAGATAATGATGATAACGATAAAGAAATGGTGAAAAAATGATAATGAGATGATGAAAAGAAAATTTTTGAGATGAAAAATATAACACCCTCCTTAGGGCATCACATTTCCGACTCCCGACTCATAATCTGAAAATGTTTTCATAAAAGGTTTGAGTTAAAAACGTGGGTTTAAAAATTTCTTTCTTGTTGAAATATAAACTTACTGAAATTCATAAGTATTACTGAAAATATATTTAAACTGATTAATATACAATATTGACACCAATTAATATTTCACAATTTAAAGAGAAATATAAAATTAACAGACTTTTTTTTTAACAGTAGCAAACCTCATGACGGGTCCTACTTAATAGCACGGTACAACACTAACGTTAAAACTTATCATACTTATTCTGTTGTGTATCCATCTTGTTGCACCAGACATCTGTTCTACATCTGTTCTTTGTCAACACTGTATACCTTCGAGTCCTGAATGTCCACTCCTTATTGTTGTCACCCATCTCAGAGTATTCATTGCCCGTTATGTTTAAGACAACTCATTCTTTCTACTGTTTAATTTTAACAATATAGACACAGCAAAACAACATAACAAAGAGGTGAGATCACCTACACCAATACCAATATGGCAGCACAGAGATAACACAAACAGCAATATCATACAGGGATATCATACCAAACTTCCAATAATATATTCAAGATTAATCAACTATCATCATCCAATCATATATCAATCCAAGTATTCAAAACAGTTGTCATAGCCAATATTCTTCAATTAATATATCACACGGATATAAATGTTCAGATTATGCATGTACACAAGACTCGATTTCCTACTCCATGGAGCTAAACTCAGGTCGGAGAAATGATCAAAAAGATCTACCGGTACCACGTGCCTCAGACCACGTGCTTTAATTCTCATTTCAATTTTTGCACATCTAGCACATACACGACAGTCTTTATCAGATCTTGATTAAGAATAGTGTTTCGGTCAGGATCATCGGTGTGTTGCATCGGTCTAACCTACGGGAAGAAGCGCGACCAACCACCAGTGTAGGCAACCCGCACCCCGATGCCCCCAAGGTCAACAAGTGACTTACACTACGCATATCACACCCACTCAAGAGGTGTGTTTCTCCTAGGCAATCAGCCATATCCAGTCCTCATCGGACCATTCCAATGCATGTATAATACATGAAATACCAATCACAGGTATAATACCAATCACAAGTATATCTCATAATTTCTCAGATATAGTTTATACAATGCACGAACATATTAGTGCAAGTCCAACCACAAGGCCATTCTTTCCAAATTTATTTGTTAAATTAAATCATATACCTCAACATATATATATATATATATATATATATATATATATATATATATATATATATATATATATATATATATATATATATATATATATTTGCATCTAAAATGCACCACGTACAATAACGAGGAAAAACTCGTTGTTTTCACAAAGCAAGTGTATGGACACTGGTTCAACAAGAATCATCTTGTATTTTTCAATAATAAAATCATGTTATCATGTTTTCATAGTTATAAAACACTGTTGTCGTATTTTCACAAAATTGCACAACATTCCCGTTACGTTTTCACAATCCCACAACACTTCTGTTACGTTTTTCAAAATACCGTAATACTTTTGTTACGTTTTTAAAATTCTAAAACATTTTTATTACGTTTTCACAATACCGTAACATTACTGTTACGTTTACAAAATTTCGTAACATTTCTGTTACGTTTTTAAAATACTGCAACTCTTCTGTTGCACTTTTAAACCACGTACAAATTTTTCAACATTTTTCTCAATCGCGTAAAATATACGTTTCTCAAATCGCAAAGTATTTTTCCATTGTTTCAAAATCGCGTAACTTAAAAATTATTCTTTTACGTCACATAAATCATTTTCTATCATTCTCAAAATATTTAAAACCCTTTTCAAATCACATAATGATTTTTCGCTATTTTCACAATCACGTAAAAATAATTCATCACTTTTCCATTACGTAGTGATTTTTCAATAGTAATTCAAATTACGTAAAATATTTAAACGTAATTCAAATTGCGTAAAAATATTTCAATGTATTTAAAATCGCGTAGAAATATTTTACTGTATTTCCAAACACTTAGAAATATTTCACTGTATTTCAAACCACGTACTTTAAAATTACGTTTTTAAGATACGTAAATAATTTTTTACCACAATTTCATTACAGAAAATATTTTTTGACCTTTAAAAATTCTTTTTCAACTTTTCCCAAAATAATATAACTTTATACTTTATTTAATATATTTTCTTACTCAAGAAAATCTTTTTTTCCATTTTTCTTTACTTAAGAAATCCTTTTCCAAAATATAATTCATAAAATCACTTTTCCATTGATATAAATCAATGTTTCAAAACTTAACATTTTCTAACGTATTTCAAAACTTGAAAATAAGTTATACGTTAGTAAATTTTCAAAACATCATTATATTCTCCATTTTTTCCAAATCAATTCTAAAATCAATTTTTTTCAAAACAAATTGAAGTTAAAACATTTTCAACCTCTCTTTGTCTTTCGTTTACAAAATTCTCTTAAGTGATAGAACACTCTGCTTCCCTTTCCAAATTCTTATACTAAAACATTTTGTTCAAACATTTTATTTCCACTTTAAAATTACTTTGTTTCATAAAACCAAAATTATTCCAACCTCCAAAAATCATAGAGTCTTTGGCCATTGAAGCCATCAAATATTTTTTTTTCTAAATTGATATTGTTTTACACAAACAAAATCATTAAAAATTCTTTGTTTTCAAAACCGAAATACCGATGGTCATAAAAACCAAACCCATTTGTTCAAATTCATTTTTTACTTTCCTTACAAATCCTTTTTCACTTTCTTTGCAAATCCTTAAAATTATCATTGCTATTTTCATTTAAATATCATGTTTTGTAAAACACTTAGAAACTTTTTACACAAAATAAATCAATAAAAATCCTTCAAAACCATGTTCTTGTTCTCTTGAAAAACATATCCTTTCTTTATTTTCCATACTCTTCAAATCAATCCAATTTTTTATTCTTCCATAAAAATATTAAGTTATAAACACCTATGTTGAGGTGTCTTGGCCGAAAATTCCATAGCCTTTAGAACCAAGAAAATTCATTTTTCTCCACTTCATAATTTTCATTAAACAAATCAATTTCCTTGTTCTTGAAAAATTTTCAACATGAACCTTAATCAAGGGCATCAAAACCGTAGCTCTCCTTAGCCATTGGGACCAAAATTAATTTTCTTTCCATCGTCAAATCATGCATTCACATACATACATATATATATATATATATATATATATATATATATATATATATATATATATATATATATATATATATATATATATATATATATATATATATATAAGCATGCCATATTATAATCATGCATAGTATAAGCATACCATCAAAATCATAAACTCATGCAAAGCATATTAAGCATAGGCAATTAATTAAAGCTCATAAACACATATAAATTATTACATGTCCATGGATATGAATCATCACATGGATTCAACACCCATCAAATATAAGACCATCTCTCACCACCATGCTTGATTGGTGAGATTGATCTCCCTTTACCTCTTGAAGATCCTCAAAAGCTCCTTGTTTTGCTTCTTTTTCCAAGTCCTTCATCACCAAGGGCTTCTCAAATACAAAACAAAATACATAAAAATTAGTATACTAAGCTTGATTAAGAAAACCATGGATCAAACATGGTTTAGATCATGAAAAAGAGAGAAGAAATGAAGTTTCCTTACACTTCACCATAAATACCTCATAACTTTGATCTTGAAGAAAGTCCATGAAGATGAATGATTTAGAGGAAGTCTCCAACATGAAAGTTGTTTAGAATATCATGTAGATTCAAGATCTATGGTTGGATGAAATTAAAAGAGATTGGAGAGTGGTTTTAGGGGTCTTGACCGAATGGTATCTCTTGAAGAACAAAGATGAAATTTTTTATTTTTGTGAGAGAAAAGCTTCTTAGATTTGGTTAAGACAAAGGATGAAGTGAAAACACTTAGTTTTCCTTCCACCAATTTCATGGATCTCCATGGAAAATTCCTAAAAAAATTACAAACAAATGTTAAAATCAATAACAAGTGTAGAAATAGGTAAACCATGGTTCAATCATGGCTTAGAAAATCAAAACTAGAAGATTAGAAAAAGAAATATGAAATTTTCCATTTTTGGTAGAATCTTGAAGCTTGGATTTTGAAGTACTAGATGTTGGATTTGGAAGAAACCTTCAACATGAAAGTTGTTTAGAATAAGGTAAGGATTCAAGAAACTAGGTTGGATGAAATTAAAGAGTGATGGAAGCCACATCAATGGTGCTTGGCCGTGAGCTTGCTAGAAGGAGAAGGAGAGAAAATTTTCTAAGAGCTTTGCTTGAAGGAAAGTTTCAAGAATGATGAAGTATGGTCAATAATGACCAAAGGTGACCAATATGGTCTTCAAATGTCACTTTTGTCTCTAAATGCAGCCCAAAACCGTAGCCCCCTCCATGCTTCTTCAAAGAGTTCAATAATGATGCAACATTGATCAAGACATCTAACAATGACATAAAGCATCAATTAATGCATTGAAACTTTTCCTTTAGTTCCAAAAACATGCAAAAACCGTCCCCCCTTCATCCTTGCTTCTTCAAAGTTGTCATCTTTTCAAGCCATTATTTGAAGCATTCTAAGCCATTGATTAATTCAATAGTTTAGATTAATGTAGGCTTTAGGTGTAGCTTTAGATTAGAAGACTTAATCTAGGCCATTGGATCTTTCTCCTTTAAATTCTAGTCATTGGATGTGTCTCCAAAAATTAATAGTCAAGATTGCTCCTTCAAACTTTTAATCCAAGGGTTATAATTAGTCTTTGTCACTTTTTAAGACTAAATATTCACCATTGATTAAATCTTCATCCAATGGTCATAAATGGTCCTTGTTACTTTACAAGACCAAATCTCCATCCTTGATTACTTCTAAATCCAATGGTTACAAATGGTCATAGTCACTTTATATGACCAAATCTCTACCTTTGATTTAATCTCCATCTAACGGCTATAAATGATCTTATTCACTTTTAAGATCAAATCTCCACCCTTGATTAAATCAAGATCAAGTCTCCATCATTAATTAAATCAATGGTGGATATCCAAACCACCAAGGTTGACTTAAGCAATTTAATTTATATTTTTATCTGCTAAAACCCCCACGAAAGAAAATATATTTACTGTATTTTTATCGCCCGATAATTAAATACAGTACAAAATACAGTACAAGAAATTTTCTAAAACTATTTCCGGATTCAGGTTTAGTAAGATCCCCTGTCTCCGTCTAAACAGTACAAATTTTTCTATGTGTAGAAAAATTTTTGCTTTGCGGGACCCACCTGAGCCCACGTAAGGTCACTTGGGCCCACATACACCCCCTGGGCCCACAATCAGTAAAAAATTTTATAATCATCCACAAAAATCACAAATATTATAAAATGCACAAATATCAAATTAGATTACGTAAAATAATTACCTAACAGTAAAAATTAAATTACGTAAAGTTTTCCCCGGCCCGAAAATTTTTATTTTCCTGACGCGGAGTAAATCACTCAAAACGATCAAATACGCTGAGGGAATAAACAAAATAATTTTACAGTGCATAGAAATTACTAAACAGTAAAATTCTGTTAATTGTCAAAATTACTGTTTAAGAGATAGGAAATTTTGGGATGTTACAAAAAAGAAATTGAGTTACTTAATTTTTACATGAAGTTATTTATTATGAGTTACTCTTTTATTTTTATGAAGTTACTTATCCCTTCTTTATAAGTTATTTATTTCTTTTATTACTGAGAATTTTTTGCATGAATTTTTATGTTGGACTTTTAGTTATGCTTTGAGAAAGAAAGAATTGTAAAGAGTGAAAAAATGTATAATTGTTTATGCTTTTTCCTACTAAGATTATATCTCACTTCTTTGTGGTGTAATATTTCAAATAATGTCGACTGTTAGAGTTTTGATAGATTTTTGGGTTCAACAAACTTACCGCTTCGTTTGAAAAGCGAGAAAATGAGAGGAAAGAAAATGGGAGGAGAGAAAATGGAGAGAATACATTGTTTTCCCCCATTTGGTTGTGGAGAGAAAACTGAGAGGAGAGAAAAAATTGCATGTGAGGCCCACCAAAAACTTTTCTCGCCCCAACTGCATAGAAAATAGGAGAGAAAGAATGACTATAGCTAAAATACCAATCCTATCCTTATATTATATCTTCTATCAATAGTAACACCCTCACAACCCTGAACCACAACCACGACTTGTAACATCCCGAGACTGCCTGCAGGATTGACAAGTGCCTCTACAAACCAACACGGGTCTTTTCAGCATGTTTTGTCCCCACTCATAATCATCTTAGGAAACTTCCCAAGAGGTCACCCATCCCACAATTGCTCTAGGTCAAGCACACTTAACCATGAAGTTCTTATGTTCTAGGCTCCCGAAAAGAAGTTGCAACTTATTGATATGGTTATGCCTAATCAATTCCTTTAAGTCATCTTCAACTATAGAGTCACATACTTGTATAGTCTCTGAATCTCTCTCATTCCGGTGCGTATTCAGTTCATTCATGGGACCTTTCACCTAGAAGCCTGTTAGGAGCCGCTTATTGATGCTTTCACTTTAGCACCGACGACCATTCCCAGCCCTCGTCGGCCCCGGGACGCCACATGCCTACCAACTTCCGCTTGGTTCGTCCCCGAACCATACCGTACTGGGAGGTCCCATCTCTGATACCATATGTAACATCTCGAGACTACCTGCAGGATTGACGAGTGTTTCCACAAACCAACACGGATTTTTTCAACGTATTTTGTCCTCACTCACACGCATCCTAGGAAACTTCCCAGGAGGTCACCCATCCCACAATTGCTCTAGGTGAAGCATGCTTAACCATGGAGTTCTTATATTCTAGGCTCTCGAAAAGAAGTTACAACTTGTTGATATGGTTACGTCTAATCAATTCCTTTAAGTCATCCTCAACTATGCAGTCAAATACTTGCATAGTCTCTGAATCCCTCTTATTCCGGTGTGTATTTAGTTCATTCATGGACCCTTCACCTAGAAGCCTGCTAGGAGCCACTTATTGATGCTTTCACTTTAGCACCGACAACCACTCCCAACCGTCATCAGCCCTGGGACGCCACATGAGTTATAACACCCTAAAATTTAGCTATTTGATAGTAATGACAAAATTGTACTGTTTTGCAATTTATGTCTGTTGTAAAAATATATTGACTGTTTTGTGACTTTATTTGATCGTTTTGTGTGATTTGCTCTAAGTTAGGAAAATAATAATTTTTGGGCCAGGAAAAATCTTTATGTATTTATTTGGAGCCGGGGAATCATACTAAACTCAATTTCGAGAGATACGTGTCATAATCTTTTGTTTTTTAGAGATTATCTGTGAAATAAAAATATACTATATTTTTTTATTTTACAGTGGACAAATATTTACTGTTTTGTAAGTAGTATGTTTTGTCCATTGTGTAATAATTTTTGTAGCAATTATTTGAGAAATATTTTCTGTGAACCAATAGGAGAGTTTAGCTTGCTTGCTAAGCTTTGGAAAAGTCAACGATAGTGGCTAGAATTCTTTACACTAATAGAAAACTAGTCTTTTGAAATGAACCAATGAGAATTTGTCAAGTTTAATGGTTATATATTGAACCAATAGGAATTTAGTCTTCCTTGATAAACCAATTAGAATCTAGTTTTCATTTGATAAACCAATTAGAAGTAGTCATCTTTGATGAACCAATACGGGAGTTATAGAAATAAGATCAACCAATAAGATTAAGTCAACATTGGTGGTAAAGACTTTTCAAGAGTAACCAATAGAAATTGGTCAACAAAAGTGACAATCAATAGGAAATAAGTTAGTAACCACCCAACCATTGGAAGTGCTAGTCAACAAATAGGGCTTGACTTTGATTTGCACCCTTGGATGACAAGACTTAGTGGAGAAGTTTTGAACATCAACCATTGATCTAATCAACGATTGAGAAACAAACTTAATGAAGAAGCCTTAGATGATCACCATTGATTTAATCAATGGTGTGAGAATAAGCTTAGTTAGGAAGCTTTGGATGATCACCATTGATCTAATCAATGGTTGTAAAGACAAGCTTAATAAGGAAGTTTAGGATATCCACCCTTGATTTAATCTATGGTGGAGATTGGTCTCACAAAGTGGCTAGGACCTTTTGTGACCATTGGATGGAAAGTATATAGAGAAGATCTTGACCCTCCAAATTTTAAGATGCATCTTATGGCTAGGATTTCATGGAGGAGAGATCCAATGGCTTAGATTTGATCATATCACTTGGAAGCTTATACCAAAGATCAACCATTGATTTAATCAATGGCTATTGATGTCTCAAATGGTGGCTAATGAATTTGGACAATTCTTTGGTGTACATGGGGAGGAGGTCACGGTTTTGGAGGCTAAATAGTTGTAGGAAAGTTTCATTTCATTTCATATCATTACTCATCTTTAACATTTCCTAAGCCAAAGCTTCACAAATTTTCTCTCCTTTTCTTCCTTAAGCTCACGGCCAAGAGGCCTAATTTCTACCTCCACTCTCCAATAATTTTAACCAACCTTGTTTCTTGAATCCTTACATCAATCCAAGACACTTTCATGTTAGGAATTTCTCAAGATTCATTCATCTTCATCTTTTCATCAAGCAAAGAATACAAAAGCTCTTACCTTTCTCTTCCACCAAGCTCACGGTCAAACCCTCTAAATCTACTCTCTAAATTTCTATAATTCTAAACAACCCTATATCTTGAATCTCCATGCAATTCTAAGGAACTTTCATGTTGAGACCATCTTCTAAATCATCTATCTTCAAGTACTTTTCCTAAGATCTAAGTTTGAAGGATAAAAGGGTGAAGTTCATTAATCTTCACTTTTCTTTTGATTTTCAAGGTTCTAACCATGATTCTAATCCATAGTTTTCTTATTCAAGCCTTAGATATTGATTATGTGTGTTTACTTTGATTTTTTTTAAGAAGCTTTTGGTGGTGAAGGACTTGTACAAGAAGCAAAGCAAGGAGCTTTGGAGGTTTCTCCAAGAGGTAAGAGGAAGATTACCCTCATCAATCATGTGTTGGTGGTGAGGAGTGGATTTGTGTGTGGTGAAGAATCCATAAGGATTCATTCACTTGGTTGATTTAAAGTTATTCCTATTTGTAATTGATTTTATTTGCAAGCATGTCTATAGCTTTAATATATTTTGGTGTGTGTTATGAATGCATGATAGTTATTGTAGGATGTGAATAACATGTTGAGGATTTGCATGAGTGTTCCAAAGAACACATGAAGCTCACGACTTCACCACCACAAAGAGAACCAAAATGTTCCCAAATATTTTCTAGAGCATGGATTAATTAATTTAATTGGAGTGATAATTTTACAAGGACTTAAATGGTAGAAAATGATTTAAGGATAATTTATAGAAGTCAACCAACATGCCCTTTGTGATACTTTTGATCTAAAATTATTTTATAAGTGTGGACTATGTAATTAAATTAAAGAGAACTTAATTTGAATGAATTTTTTAGAATAAAATGAATGAAGTCATTTTAGAAACTTAATTAGAGAAATTAAGTATGAATGAGAAATAAATTGAACACTTGAAAAGTACTAACATATAGCTCACCCTTTGGGTTTTGAAGCGCGTTAGCAAATTTCGATATGTAAATATTGGTTATGTCCAAGAAGGGAAATTTTAAAAGGAAATAGTAGAAAATATTAAGTAAAGGTTTTTTTTTAAGGAAATACTATAAATAAATATAATGGAAAAAGTTTCAAAATATAATTTTTAACGTAAAGAAATATTTTACGTAGTTGAAAAATATTAGAAATACCTTACGCATATTTAAAATAATGATTTTTAAACTACGCGATTGAGAAAATGATTTAAAAACGCTACGCGATTTTGAAAACGTTTAAATATTTTTATGAGATTAGGAAAACATTGGAAAAAGGTGACGCGATTGTGAAAACGTGACAAAATATTTATGCGACTGAAAGGAATAGTAGTTTACTGTCCAGTTAAAGTGGTGGACCCAGACATGTTGAAAAATGGTACTGCCAAGTGGTGGCGTACTATTATGAGAAATAATGATAATGATGTTATTTGTGTTTTTTGGTTCATGCACGTGTCGAGGAATGTGTCAATTTGGTTGAAATTAGCAAATTGGCTAACGAGATAAATTGCACCGTAGTGCGGGTGCGATAGGTGTAGTGTGGTTCATTGAGTGAACTTGGAGGCGTTAGTGTGCAGAGGATTCCACATATGGACAGTTGGTACCTCCTCTGGACCGTGGTAATAGGCAATGCACTAGTGATCTCGACAAGCACTATTCTTAATCAGAATCTAGTGGAGACTATCCGGTACAATGTCTGTTGTGGACGACGTATTGACTGTGTACTATCTACATGACATACTGACTGTGTACTATCTACACGACATTTTGACTGTGTAATATTTGGTTGGGGCAGCTTGAGCTACGGACAGGTCTTCCGGATCATTCTCTCTGATGTTTGGGTTTAACTCCATGGAGTAGGAATATGATGCATTGGACATATGCATAGTCGATATACATTTTGTTGTGGCATTGTCAAGGTACATAACATAGTGGCATAATCATTATAGATATTTGTTGTTGAAATACTGTTAATGTTTATGTCACAGTGATATATGTTTTTTGAATATAATGATAAATTGATAACAAGATGTATCATTCTCTGCTACCATACTGGTATTGATGAAAGGGGATCTCACCTCTTTGTTGTATTGTTTTATGGTGACCCAAACACCCCAACTTGTTCCATGCGCACCACCGCGCGAGCCACCGTCCAAATTTGCATCACGCCTCCCCTGTGTTGCTTATTGCGACTACCAGAACCCATCCATCTAGAACCACGTGCAACTGTATCCACCAGAACCGGCATTCCACCATGCTGAACAACACTAATCTGCGAAGAGAAAACTCAGAGGAAAGAAGAAAAAAGAATAATATGGAGATGAGGATGGTATAGAGGTGGGAGTGGGGCGTAAATGCTTTCTATACAATAGGAAGGGTAAGGGGCGGTCATTTGGTTGGGGGATGAGGAGGGGTGGGGTCGTGAGGGGGGAAATGGGGGACGAAGGGGACGAAGGAGAGATGGGAAAAAACGAGAGGGGGATGGGGAAATCATAGGGGAGGGGGGTGGGGTGTGGGTAGGTGGGGGGATACGATGGGAAATCGAGAGGGGGAATGGGAAAATCGGGATGGGGGATGAGAAAAGGTGAGGGGGGGTCATGGGTGTGGGTAGGTGGGGAGAATGGGAAAAAAATTAAAAAAAGGAAAAAATAGAGGGGATATATTTGTCATTTTAAATTATTATACATTTTTTTCTTATTTTTTTAATACATTTATCATTTTCTATCTACTCATTTTCTCTTCATCCAAACACATGGACAGAAAATGTATTTTTCTCTTCATTTTCTCTTCTCTCTATTTTCTCTCTTCCCATTTTCTCTCCACATCCAAACAAAGGGTATATGTCAGAGCTTGCGGACTATGTTTTTACAATTACTTAGAGGGATCTTTTTCTGATAATTCTACTCTTCGATGAGTAGTAAAAGAAAAGAGAAATAAGACTTGTAAATATGTAAACAGTAGCACGTTATGAAGGCTTTTGTAAACCTTACTTTTTGAGAAATAAGTGTCTAACTTAGATATGTTGTATGTACAAACTTAACTTTTGAAGGGTTTAATTCCCTTAATGTAAAAAATATAAACTAATGAAAATGGTAGTAGTTTTTATGTAAAGTGTTATTCTATATATATATATATATATATATATATATATATATATAATAATAATAATAATAATAATTAAATTTAGAATAGGACGTTACATTTTTGTATCGAGAGCAGTGTCTTAGGCAAAGTGGTTTGGGAACTATTATTACTCTTTGACCAAATAAGTAAATTGTTGTAGGAAAAGATGTCTCGCAGGCGGAATAATACTAATCTTAAGAAAAGTGTAGAAAAAAGGATGGATACACTTTAGGAGATTGATGTGGCAGCAGAGAGCTGTAAAATTTAAATCTAGTCTGAGGCCATAAATCAAGAAGGAAATAAGTAAGCCAGAGATCAGACAACATTCTACATTGGTTAATAAGTATATAATTGTATAAAGAGATCTTGTGGACTAAAAAGCTGAAAATGAAAAATAATCCACCTTAAGCGTAAGCGAGAAGACAATAGAAAAAGAGTTGGAAATAATAAGTTCAGGCCAAATATAAATAAGAAAGAACAGGTTCAGCCTGAAGCAAATTGCCCAAAGTATGGAAAGACACATGAAGAAAAACCTTGTCTGTTTGAGCAACTGTTGCAACCGGGATCGCGACGGGAGTGTTGAGACAAAATAAATTAATTAGGAGTCGCCACCAATTTTATTTGAAATAGGAAAAATTGGAAAACCTTTATTAGGACATGGTCTTCAGAACCAGATTGGATTCGGGAGTCGGTTATGCATAGGAAAGGGTGGAAACTTAATCCCACAGCACCCCTAACACACCCGTCCTGAGACAGTACCCTAAATCAGTTATGCAAAATTCAATAATCTCAAATATTTTTTTTACCTGATTTATTAAAATATAAACTAAATAGATAAATAAATTATGAAAATTAAATTTTGGCTTGACGAAATAGAAATTTTGCTCCTATGTATCCTCAGCTGCAATGAGGAATTCAAAGTTACGCAGTTCTTTATAAAAATAATTATAGGTTGGTTATTAAAAAAAAATCATCAAGCTGTCGCAACTCAGATGATTACAAAAATTATAGGATCAACAAGTTGTCACAACTTAGTTAATCCCTTTTATATTTAAAAATATTTCAATTATTTTATATTTTTCAATTTTGTAATTTTATCTTTTTTAAAAAAAAATCATCAAATTGTCGCAACTCAGATGATTATTAAAATTATAGAATTAACAAGTTGTCACAACTCAGTTAATCCTATTTTTATTCTTCAAAAAGAAAAGTTTAACGATAGTAGGTTGACTATTTTTTATTTAAAGATAAATCATCAAGCTGTCGCAACTCAGATGATTATAAAATTATAAAATTAACAAGTTATCACAGCTCAGTTAATCTCATTTTTACTCTTTTAAGAAAAATATTTCAATTATTTGATTTAAAAAAAATTTCATTTGATTTTGTTTTTTTCTTTTAATAAATTTTTGAATCATCAAGTTGTCACAACTCAAATGATTACAAAAAAAACATAGGATTAACAAGTTGTCACAACTCAATTAATCTAAAAAAATTGATTATTTTATATTTTTACCTTTTTATTTTTATTTTAACCTTTTTACTCTTTTTTTTGTTTTTTAGACTTCTTTTTTATATTTGGCCCAATGAGCCCATTAGCCTAGGTTTTTTTAAAAAAACAATATCATAAATTAAAAAAAAAACATCTGATCCTTACGAAATCAAAAAAGAAGAGAGGGGAGTTTCTTCGTTTTTGAAACAGAACAAGGAGCAAACTGGTGGCTGTTTAGGGTGCTAACTTGGTGGAGTGCCGACGGCAGAGCAGTGCGGCAACGGAGCGGTGATGCTCAAAAAGGTATGCATCGGCGGCGTCAATACTCCAGATCTGGTTCGGGTTTGTCAGGCGCAGCTCACGTTGCGGCTTTTGATCCAGCAGATCTGAGCAACCATGTCCAGCTCGGGTTAGGAGAGGTGTTGTTGGGTCACGCGGAGGAGCTGAACGACGGTGTGCGGTGTAGCTTCTGTTGGGCTCCCGGATCTGGAGTAGAACGGTCACGGGTCGACGGGCTGGGTACGAACGGCGATGGTGGGGTGCGGATCACGCGGAACGTCGGTCACGGTGCAGTTCTGGAGTTGGCTGCAGGAACGACGGGATGATGCGGCACACGGACTCGGTGGTTCCGGGGAGATGTTCGCGGACGGCTAGGATGCTGTTCTAGCGTGGATCTGTGGTTTGGTATGTTGGGCTTAGTGGGGAAGCTGGTTATTGAGGAAGATGGGGGATTTGAGTGAAAAGGTTGATGATGAAGTTGAATGGTGGGGTGTTTTGATTTTGCAGGGGGACTTTGTTTATGGGAGGTTTAAAGTGGTTGAAAGAGATGGTGATGTGGTGATGTTTTGGTGAAAGATGAAGATTAGGGGTTTGGAGGGTGAAGAAGATGAAGGTGAAGTGGTTATGGAAGTGGATGTTTGAAGGAGATCAAGTGGAAGCTTGGTAGAAGATGGAGTGGTATGGTTTCTTGGCTTGAGTGGTGAAGGTTAGATGAAAAATGAAGATGGAGGCTGCGTTCCCGCCTCCAAAAAATGATTCTCTACTCTATTCTTTTTTTCTTTTGATACTGTTTCCACTCTGTATCTCAGATTGAAAAATTCCTCCTTCTTTACTTCAATGTTGTGTGCGACTTATACGTAAAAGAAAGAAAGCAAATCTCGACCAACAAATCCTCTCTCATGTGTTGTTAGATATGATTTTATAGAAAAGTCCAGTGAATATTGTGTGTGTGTGCAACAAGTGAGAATGAAGTGAGTGAGTGTGAGCTGTCCATGTGATTGGGTACATGATTGGGAGTGGATGTGGATGAGGGAAGTGCAATAGTAGGAATGGTTGATAATACATGGTTTGGTTCCCTTCCAAAAGTAGAACAAACCAGCTTCACGTTGATTTTTTTTTTTTTTTTTATTATTATTTTTAATTTTTTCTTTTTTGTCTTTTTTTTTTTTTTTTTTTTTTCATTTTTTTTAGCCCGGTCAAAATTGAGTGTTTATAGTTGCCTCTCTTTACTTGTTTTTTACTAGATAAAAGAAAAATTATAGTTTTTCGTTTTATCATTGTAAGAAACTAGTAAAGATATGAACTTTAATTTTGTCCGACAATGCATAAGATGATAATTGCAAAATAATGCGAGAACAATAAAATACAAAGAGCTGATGTCTTCAAAAGAATTAACAGAAATTTTTAAATGCTTGGAGTCGATGCGCTCAAAAGTAAATGACAAGAATTTAAAATGCACAGAGCCAATGCACTCAAAGATAAATGACAAGAGCCAATGCGCTCAAAAGTAAATGACAAGAGCCGATGTGCTCGAAAGTAAATGGCATGAATTTTAAAATGCATGGAGCTGATTCGCTCAAAAGAATAAAATAAAATAAAATGCATGGAGCCGATGCGCTCAAAATAAATGACAGAAATTAAAATGCATGGAGCTGATGCGCTCAAAGATAAATGACAGGAGCCGATGCGCTCGAAAGTAAATCACAGGAATTTAAAATAACAGGAGCCGATGCGCTCAAAGATAAATGACAGGAGCCGATGCGCTCAAAAGTAAATGACAAGAATTTAAAATACATGGAGCCGATGTGCTCAAAATAAATGACTGAAATTAAAATGCATGGAGCCGATGCACTCAAAGATAAATGACAGGAGCCGATGTACTCAAAAGTAAATGACAGAAGCTAATGCGCTCGAAAGTAAAAGACAGGAGTCGATGCACTTGAAATTAAAAAACACATTTTTCTTTGAAAACATTGTTTTTGTTTTTGTTTGATCTTTTTTTTTCTTTTTTTTTCTTCCTTTTCCTTTTCCTTTTCTTCTCTTTCTTTTTTTTTTCTTTTTTTTTGAACTTTATTACTGCAGCCCAAGGCAATGGACTACTGCGGCCTAAAAATTAAATGACAATGGGCTACTGCGGCCCGAAGATTAAAAGGCAATGAGCTATTGTGGCCCAAAAAGATTTCTTCTTTCGTTTTATTCTTTTCTTCTTTTTTATTATTTTTTTAATTTCCCCCGTTTTTATTTAAATCATTTGAACCAAAGACAATTCTGGAAAGTTTCGACCAATCAAACCTTGTGTTTACGTCTCTTCTCTTCGTCAGACCCTTCAATTTGCTTGGAATCGTCTGGACTTCCTCTCTTTTCAATTTTTTTTAATCTTCAACCCACCTATTAGCAAAGCATTGCAATCTTCATTTTGAGCCAATGAGATATTTTAATCAAGCATCAAAAGATTGCTGCAGCATTGTCAGAATCAAGTTGTTGACCTTAAATTTATCTTATTTGAGACATAAATTAATGAGTTAAACATGCATTCATGAATAGATATAAATTCGTTGAATGAACAAACTTCCTTTTATTACTTTGGTAATATGATTGTACATGAATATCTAGTAAGACACATGCTTGAAAGATGAAACCATAGAAACAAAAGAAAATTGCAAGGAAAATTTTGCCCCAGTATTGGTTCCTTATTCCTCGTTCAATCGATTCCCTGCAACTGTTTGATAACTCAACCACTATCTCTGTTGCTACTTTCATCAACACAATATTTTTTTTGCCCCAGTATGGCCAATTGAATGCAAAATAAAAATTGCCCCAGTTTGGAGTTTCAGAGCTTCTTTCTTTAAGATTTTGCCTATTTATTTGCCTTAACTTTTGCTTAGGCCGTCCTTTCAGGTTTTTTTTTAGGCATAGAATCTCTTGACAACATCATTATTTACTAGCCTTGGCAGTTCTTCTCCATCCATATTCTGCAAAATTGAGGCCTTTCTTGAAAATGCCTGCTTGACTAGGTAAGGACCTTCATAACTCGGAGCCCATTTTCCTTTGGCATCCTCTTGGTTAGGAAGGATTTTCTTCAAAACCAAATCTCCTGAACAAAATTCTCTAGGACGAACTTTTTTGTTAAATGTTTTAGCCATTCTACTTTGATACAATTGCCCATGACAAATAGTTGCTAGTCTTTTCTCTTCTATCATATTCAACTGCGCATACCGAGTCTCCACCCATTCAGATCCCTCTAACTCCACCTCCATCAAAACCCTTAGAGAGGGAATCTTAATTTCTATAGGAGAGATAGCTTCTATCCCGTACATCAAAGAGAAGCGCATTACCCCAATGCTTGATCATATATTGGTACGATATGAGTGCAATGCATAGGGTAACATTTCATGTCAGTCCTTGTAATTCACAACCATCTTAGCAATAATCTTTTTGACATTCTTGTTTGCTGCCTCTACTGCACCATTTATCTGAGGCCTGTAAGGAGTTGAATTATGATGCTTGATTTTGAAACTTTCATAAAAGTTGTTAATCTCAGCACCATTGAGATAAGCAACATTATCTATGATTATCCTCTCTGGGATTCTATATCTACAGACAATATCCCTCTTGAGGAATTTCAAAAATACTTTTTGAGTGATATTGGCATATGAGGATGCTTCTACCCACTTGGTGAAATAGTCAATTGCCACCAAAATGAAGCGATGACTGTTGGAAGCCTTGGGATTAATGGGCCCGACGACATCTATTCCCTACATCGACAAAGGCCATGGAGATACCATATTGTGCAAAGGGAATGGAGGTGCATTGACTTTATCTGCATATATCTGACACTTATGGCACTTTCGAACATATTTTATGCAGTCTATTTCCATAGTCGACTAATAATAACCGCTCCTTAGAATTTTTTGCGCCATCATATGACCATTAGCATGAGTCCTACAGATTCCCTCATGGACTTCTGTCATGATTAAACAAGCTTCACGAGCATCCACACATCTAAGCAAGGTGCCGTCATGGCTTCTCTTGTATAAAACCTCCCTATTCAGGAAAAAGGCCATTGCCAACCAGCGGATAGTCTTCTTATTCACCTCATTTGCCCCAGCTGGATATTCTCTATGCTGGATATATTGCTTGATATCATGATACTAAGGTTTACCATCTGGCTCGCCTTCCACATTAGCACAATACGCGGGCTCTCTATGTATCTTCACTTGGATGGCTTGGACATTATTGTGGATATCCAACTTGGTCATTACAGCCAGAGTGGCTAATGTGTGTGAAACAACATCATATTTTGTTCTTGAAATGAATGGAAAGCTTGCATAATTGAAGTTGGAGCTTAAAGCATAGCAATTTGGGACAAAAAGCTCACTCTAGAGAGATCCACGGCCTGCCTGTGGAATTCCCCACGGCCATGGATCGAGCAGCTGCGTGAAAAAGCAAAAGGGAAGTTCAAGAGAATTCCATGGCTGTGGAACTCAGACAACAAGTTCCATGGCCTAGCCGTGGATGATCCACGGCCGTGGATCGCTGTCCGTTTTAGATTTTTAAGTTCGTTTTTCTTTCTTTTTATGGGCTTGGATCAGTTTAAATCCCTAGGGTATTTATAGATGTTCTAAATACAATATTAGGGTTTGAATTTGGTTTTGAAGGAGGCACATTGGAAGGCTCTTGATCTTCATCTTCCTCTCTTCTCTCTTGGATTACGGGTTTGGATATGTTTTTGAATTTGATTTCTTGTTTCTTTTTCTCTATGTCTGAGTAATTTTTTTTGTTTTTAGGATTGGACAATGCCCTTTGATACATTGATGATGATTAATTGACTTTGTTTACCCCTTTTATTAATCTTGAATGTTCTTGATTCAATCCTTATTGCACTTATTCATATGAATTTGTTGGCTATTTATTGGCATCTCATAGATATCTAGGGACATATTGAAAGGTGAACCTAGGTGTTGGAACCATAAGAATTGAACTTAAGGTCTAAATCACGAGAGTAGGTTTAACCTTTCGAGGATTTAATGAATTACCATAAAACGTAATGGGTTCAATTTAGATTCAATTACCACGAGAGTAGGAATCGGTTTAATTGGGCATGATTCTTGGTCTAATTGGGCATAGTTCATGCCGTGGATCCAACCATCGCCATGGACTTCCAGGTTCAAAAAAAAAAAGCCACGACAGCAACGTCCACGGCCTGGCCGTGGATATAGCCACGACCATGGATCGTCCCAGATGTGGGATTTTAAAAACCACGGCCCTCCCCTTCCTTCCTTCATTTCACCATTTTCTTCTTCCCTCATCTCCTTCCTCTCTCCCTCTACTTCCATACCCATTACCCCAAACCTTCATTACTCCTCATTTCCCTCATAACCACACATAAACCACCTTTACCCACACTCTCAAACCTTCTCCTCCACCTCCATCCTTCTTCCTTCTATTCCTTTCTTCTCCACCATAGCCACCATAACCCACCATACCCAAACCTTCAAAATCACCCTCTTACTCCACAAACCACCCTTTTCTTCTATTTTTCTACCATTTCTAACCTCCCTAACCTCTACCCAACCACTAATTCCTTCAATTTTGGAAAACCCCAAATTTGATAAACCCTCCCCCAATTTCGTGAATTGCTCTAAAAAGGAGGGGATTTTTGCTATGTTGTTGCTATTGTGGTTTGGTTAAGCAGAATGAAACCCAAGCGCCAGAGAACAGAAGCAGCTTCAAGCTCAAGGCCACGGGGCAGAGGCACCCAAGCTCCAAGAGGTAATCCCCCTAATCCCTATGGCTTTTACTTTAAAAATAATGAGCAGAAGGATAGGTATAATGTGCTTGTAACTAGATGAATTGTTGGCACTATGTATATGGATGATACTGTCTTAGATACCTTAGGCTTGCTAGATGACTTTGGATGCTTGAAAGGGCAGGGTGGACTAATTTTCTGAATTTAAAATACCTCACATACACTGAGCTTACACTGGAGTTCCTTAGTTCTATTGAGGCTCATATTATTCAGGGGGAGGGATGTACTGAAGGCAAAATCACTTTCCAGTTATTCAATAATGACCACTGCTTAAACTTGACAAAATTTAATGAGATTTTTGGGTTACATGTTGGGCGGGATAGGAGGCACCCACGTGGGTTTTCTGCAATATCTTTTTGAGCTAAGATTTCTCATGGGTCTAGCATGTCTGATTCCTCAAATTGTAAAGCATCCTTTATGCCAAACCCTTGCCTCTGTTATCTCCATCGTATCATGGCTCTAACTTATTTGGGCGCGGGGATAGTGATGGCAATACCTGTGCTGACGAACTTGTTTTTCTGTCAGTTATCCTTAATAATGTTAAAATGGACATAGGCTCTTTTCTAGCTAGGCATCTGCTTAAGGTGGGTAGAGCCCAATCGGGCACAATTGTTGTAGGTGGGCTTATCACGGTAATAGCCCATTTCTTTGAGTATAACTTGGACGGTTTGGTTGCACTTCAGGGTTATTCTATGATCGATTTAGAGTCTTGTTTGGCTATCAAGATGATCCTTAAGGAAGATGGTATCTACTACCTCAGTCTGCGTAATCGGGACCACCCCTTACCCCTACCTAACCCCTCTGCTATCACTGTGCGTAACCCTGCCAATTGGCACACACCTGGGAGTGAAGTAGATGAGTCAATTGATGTTCAGTGCCCCCTTATCCCTCCACCAAGGGTAGGCCCCTCTCGTCCTTCTTCTTTTTCTTTTGCAGGTCCTTCGGAGGGTGCTTTCACTAGGATATTTACCTCTTTGGAAGGACTTCATGCTGAGCAGGTGCAGCAGCGCCACATAATGGAGGAACTTTGTCAGCAAGGTCAGGCTACTGATGGTCGCTTGCAAGCCTTGGAGGGTACTGTTCAGAGCATGGCAAGCATGGTCCAGGCCATCCATAGTTGGCATCTAAGTCAACACCATTTCCCACCACCGTAGTGACTTCTTTTCTTTTATTCCCTCTCCAGTTATAGCTTTTTACATTAGGGACAATGTAAGGTCTAAGCCTAGGGGGTATTTTTCCATTTTTATTTTTATTTTTATTTTCATCTTCATTGTCATGCATTCTCATATTGTATTGTCTCATTGCATTTTCACACCATCATATCTCTCAGCTTTTTGGTTAACTTTGTGCCCCTATCTTTTGAGAATTTTGAGATGATATTGATTTGGAACCCAATTTGTTGATTCATTGTCATTTTGAGCCTATTGCATAATTGTTTTTTCTTGATGCCTACGATGATACATTGTCAGTGATCATTTAGGATATTGAATGGAGCAAATTGGGTTTGAGTATTATATTGGGAATCATATGTTTTTGAAAATGAAGTCTCTCCCCTATGTTAAAAAAAAAGAAAAAGAAAATAAAATAAAAGAAAAGCATGAGATGAAAGCTTGAAAAGAAGGAAAAGAAGATGCTTGGAAATGTGGAGTTATGCTCTTGATTGAAAAATGCCTTTGCTCCATTTATGTTCATTTGGATTTCTTGTGCTTATTAAAAATTTTGTTAGCCCTTTGTGCATACCTTCCTTTCTTTACCTTACCTAACACCATTCCCATGTCCCCATTATAACCCTTGAAAGACCTTTTGATTCTTGCATGCATGCTGATTATTAGTGGAAATTTAGTTTCTTATCAAGCTTATGGAAATGTTGTTTCTTTGAGGAATCTTAAGCGCATTGTATTCACCTTTAAACACTTTGAGTGTGGTTAGTAGAGTGAACCTAATTTAGTGAGGAGCATGATTTCTGAGAACTTTGGCCTCTAATTGGACTTGATTTTGATTACCTCTCTGATTCTTAGTTTGCCTTTGCCTACTGCTTGGTTGGATGTTTTCTCGGGTTCCTCATTCATTGTTGTCTTTTGATCCCATTTCTTAGTTTAGTCTTAGTTATTGCTTGGGGACAAGCAAAATCTTAAGCTTGGGGAGAATTGATGTGTGTGAAACAACATCATATTTTGTTCTTGTTTTGCATGCATTTTTATGTATTTTAGGCATTTTAGTTTTCCTTTTCATTTGTTTTTCCCTTAGTTCGGATAACTGTTGTGTTTTTGGTGTTGTTGTGCAGGATTGGTGCTTAATTGGCCTTGAAATGGATGGAAAGCTTGCATAATTGAAGTTAGAGCTTAAAGAATATCAATTTGGGACAAAAAGCTCACTCTAGAGAGATCCACGGCCTGCCTGTGGAATTCTCAACGGCCATGGATCGAGTAGCTGCGTGAAAAAGCAAAAGGGAAGTTCCAGAGAATTCCACGGCCTGGCCATGGAATAATCCACGGTCGTGGAACTCAGACAGCAAGTTTTACGGCCTGGCCATGGAATGATCCACGATCGTGGATCGCTGTCCATGTCAGATTTTTAAGTTCGTTTTTCTTCCTTTTTATGGGCTTGGATCAGTTTAAACCCCTAGAGTGTTTATAGATGTTCAGAATACAATATTAGAGTTCGAATTTGGTTTTGAAGGAGGCACATTGGAAGGCTCTTGATCTTCATCTTCCTCTCTTCTCTCTTGGATTACGAGTTTGGATATGTTTTTGAATTTGATTTCTTGTTTCTTCTTCTCTATGTCTGAGTAGTTTCTTTTGTTTTTAGGATTGGGTAATGCCCTTTGATACATTGATGATGATTAATTGACTTTATTTACCCCTTTTATTAATATTGAATGTTCTTGATTCAATCCTTATTAAGCTTATTCATGTGAAATTGTTGGCCACTTATTTGCATCTCATAGATATCTAGGGACATACTGAGAGGTGAACCTAGGTGTTGGAACCATAAAAATTGAACTTAAGGTCTAAATTACGAGAGTAAGTTTAACCTTTCGAGGATTTAATGAATTACCATAAAGCGTAATGGGTTCAATTTCGATTTAATTACCACGAGAGTAGGAATTGGTTTAATTGGGCACGGTTCTTGTCTCTTGAAAAAGAACATTAACTAATTTAGGGTAATTCACCTTCAATTGAATTTCAATTTTAATAAAAGGATTATCAATTAGGAGTCTCGTATCATTGTGGTTACCCACAATCCTAGAAGCTTTCTTGAATTTGAAAACATTTCCTAACAACTTGCTATTTTTTATCTCAACTTTGCACTTTAATATTTGTTTATTTAATTGCTTTATTACTACCATTTTTATTAATCAACAATTATATCTGTAACACCCCAACTTTTGGCTAAATTATTATTTTCCCCCAATTGTGTTGTTTTCTGTTTTCTGTGTGTTATAAAATTAATTTAACTATTTTATAACTGTATTTGATTATTTTGTGTGATTTGTTCTGAGTCAAGAAAATAATGATTTTCGGGCCCAGGAAAAATCATTGTTTGATTATTTGGAGCGGGGGATCTTATTAAACCTAATTCCGAATAATACGTGTATCAATCTTTTAATTTTTAGAATTTATCTGTACAATAAAATAATTTTATATTTTTATAATATTATTTTATTAGTCTGTACAAATAGAACGACCATGGACCTGGAAAAGTCTGTGGGACCCACTTTTAGTTTGTGGGGCCCACTTTTAGTTTGTGGGGCCCATAATTGATTTGCAAGACCCGCCTTTAGAAAAGCAATCAACGTTAATGGCTTGAATTATTTCTAAGTCAATAGGAATTAGTCAACGAAGAGGGCTTGACTTAATTTGCACCATTGGATGAGAAGGTTTAGTTTTGAATATCAACCATTGATCTGATCAACGGTTGAGAAACAAACTTAATGAAGAAGCTTTGGATGATCACCATTGATTTAATCAATGGTGTGTGAGTAAACTTAATAAGGAAGGCTTTGGATATCCACCGTTGATTTAGCGTACGGTGGAGATTGGTCTCACAAAGTGGCTAGGAGATGGAAAGTATGTAGAGAAGATCTTGACCCTCCATTTTTGAAGATGCATCTAATGGCTAGGATTTCATGGAGAAGAGATCCAATGGCTTAGATTTGATCATATCATTTGGAAGCTTCTACCTAATATCAACCATTGATTTAATCATTGGCTCTTGAAGCTTAGTTACAAGAATACTAATTAATTAGTAATGTAACTAGAAAATTTATTAAATTAGCCTAAATCTAATTTGGTTATTCTAAGAAGTGCAGGAAGTAATTAAATGGAAATAAACCTAGTTAATTTTCTAAATGCCATATGGTTTTGGTGGAGTGTAGAGTAATCTAGAATATTTGATTCAAGCATAGAAAACTATGTAGTTAGTAATGTAACTAGTTTTCCTAATTAAGTTAGATTAAGTATGCATAGAAACTTAATGGGATTAGTAACTTAATTAGTATCCTATGATCACCATTAGGTTAGAACCTTCAAGAACATGTGACTAAGACTTGAATAAGCCAATTAGAGGCAAGCTTGGAGACAAAGCCTTTGATATCAACCCTTGATGCAAGCTAAGGCTAGGATGGAGTCTTAGGAGTCAACTAAAGTGGCCACCTCCTTTTGGTGAAGCTCACGGCCATGCATAGAGGGGGACACCATTTTCACTTGATCATCATCATTTCTATCACTCTAACTTATTCTCTCCTTTCTCTTTCTTCCAAGAACACCAAGAAAAACTCCATAGCTTCTCTCCTTGCACCATTCGGCCATCACCCACTTCTCCTAACTCTACTCTTCTAAAATTTCATGCAACACCATTTCCTAAACCTAAACCATATTATAAGAACATCTCTAGTTGTGAGTTTTCACAAAATCATCTATCTTGAGCTTGGAAAACCACCATGAAGATTCTTTCCTACAAGGTGAAAACCCTTGTTTCTTATTTCTAACTTGATTTCCTAGGTCCTAAGCCATGATTGAATCATGGTTTATCTTTTTCACTCATAGTTATGACTCTTTAAAATTTATTTGAGTTTGTTAGGGATCCTTTGGAGGCTACACGAAAATCACTAGGAGGAGTCTAGGAGGAGTTTGTCTTCCCTTAAGGTAAGAGGGAGATTTAATCTCATCAACATTGTGTGGTGGCGAGAAAATGGATGTATTTGTGGTGAAGAATCCATAAGGATTCATTCACTTGATTGTTTAATGCTTTTTTTTCTACTTGTGATTGATTATGTGTGCATGTTTAATGTCATTCCTATTTGTGTTTGATTTTGTTTGCAAGCATGTCTATAGCTTCAATATATTTGGTATGTGTTTTATGATTGCTTTAATATACGGTATGTGTTCATAGATGCATGATAATTATTGTAGGATGTGAATAACATGTGAGGATTTACATGAGTGTTCCAAAGAACACAATGGAGCTCACGGCTCCATCAACACCAAAGAGGACCAAAATGTTCTCAACCATTTTCTAAAAGAATGACCTAATTGATTTAATTCGATTAATGGATTTTTCAATGATTTAGAGGATGGAAAATAAATTTAAGATGAATTATAAGGACATGTAGAATTTCGGCCAAGATGCCATATATTTTGATCCAAAATTATTTTCTAACTATGGACTAGATGATCTAATAAAAATAAATTAGATTAAGAGTTTTACAAGAGATTAAATGCATGGAAATAATTAGGGATGAATTATAAAGCATAGAATGATTTTGGGCCAACATGCCTACTTATGATGTTTCTAAATTAAAGTTATTCACTAAGAATGGATTTTAATGAATTTTAGAGAAGAAAGTAAATAAACTTATTTTAGAAACTTAAATAGAGAAATTAAGTTTGGATAAGAAATAAATTGAACACTTGAAAAATACCAACGTATAGCTTACCTTTGGGTTTAAAGTACGTTAGCAAGTTTTAAGGTGTATTTAATGGTTATGACTAAACAAGAGAATTTTTAGAGGAAAACGTAGAAAATATCACTTAATAGATTTTCTAGACGAAATGCTGTCAAAATTGATTAAAAATGAACTAGTAATGAAGAACGTTTCAAAATATAATTTAGAAAGTAAGGGAATATTTTACGTAGTTAAAAAATACTAGAAATAACTTACGCGTATTTAAAATAGTGATTTTTAAACTACGCGATTGAGAAAATAATTTAAAAATGTTACGCAATTTAGAAAATGATTTAAAAACACTACGCGATTTTAAAAACGTTGAAAAATATTTAAGTGATTTGAAAACGTTTGAATAAGGTGACGCGATTATGAAAATGCGATAAAATGTTTATGCGACTAATGGGAACAGTGAGTTTACTGTCGGGCCAAAGTGGTGGACCCAGACATGTTGAGAAATAATACTGTCAAGTGGAGACATACTATATTTGGAAATATTGATACTAAAGGTATTTTGGTAATTATGGTTCATGGTGATATTGAGGGTATTTTTGTAATTACGGTTCATTTCATACATTGAGTGGTATGTCAATTTAGTTGAAATTGGCGATTGACTGACGAGAAGAATTACACCGTGTTACGGGTATGATAGGCGTAGTGTGTTCTTTGAGTAAACTTGGAGGCGTTAGTATGCGATAGATTTCACATGTGGACAGTTGGTCGCTCCTCTGGGCCGTGGTAATTGGAACACACACTAGCGATCTCGACAAACACTATTCTTAATCAAGATCTTGTGGAGACTATCTAGTACAATGCCTGTAGTGCACGACGTATTTGGACTATGTACTACTACACGATGTTTTGGACTGTGGGCTATAGACACGACGTTGGACAGTGCAATAGTTTGGTTGGGCAACCTGAGGTATTGATAGTTCTTTCGGATCATTCTCTCTGATGTTTGTGTTTAGCTCCATGGAGTAGGAATGAGTCTGTGTGCATTGCATATGTGGTCTGCATCATAATATGATTATTATATTTGATTATGAGATATTATGTTTGATGTGATTATTTATATTTGATTTTGAGATATTATGTATGATGTGATTATGTATATTTGATTATGAAATATTATGTATGATGAGATAGTATGAATTGTTGTATCAACTATTATATTTGTTTGTATTGTTGTTTTCTATACTGCCATATTGGTAATGATGTAGATTGTCTCACCTCTTTGCTGTATTATTTTATTGTGTTTGTATTGTTAAAATTTGTATAATAGGCGAAACGAGTTTCTTAAACTTAACTGGAGGCAATGTTCTGAGGTCGGTGACAGCGTCGAGGAGTGATCTTCCAAGTTTCGACAGTATGCAGTTTAGTGGAGGAACATAACATGTACGTGGAGTTTATTTCGTTAGTGTTGTTACCGTGCTATTAAGTAGGACCCGTTATTGGGTTTGCTACTGTTTCTTGAGTCTGTATGTTATGTTTTCAATGTTGTTGAATATTATTTGATGTAAGTAAAATGTGAATTAATCAGTTTAGTTTATTTTCTATATTACTTATATATTCGATAAGTTTATATTGTCAACAAAAAAAGAAAATTTTATAATCCATATTTTATAACTCAAAGCTTTTATGAAATGATTGTTAGATTATAAGTTTTCAGTCGAAAATGTAATGCCCAACGGAGGGTGTTACAATATCCCCATTGTTTAATTTAGTTGAATTAATTAATTAATTGATATTCATAGACATAGTCCCTGTGGATTCAATCTTTTTATTACTTGACGACGAAACTGTACACTTGCGGATTTCACACACCAGTGGCCAAAGCATCAGCAAACTGATTCATGTCTCAAGCCAGATGGGAGAAGGTCACCTCTTCAAACTTCTCAGTCAACTTAGTCAAATACTTTTGATAAAGCACTAACTTTGGGTCTTTGGTTTGCCATTCATCATTCACTTGATAAATGATGAGTGTCGAATCTCCAAATACTTTTAATTGCTTGATCCCCAAGTTAATTGCCACTTGTAAACCATTGGCACAGGCTTCATACTCTGCAACATTATTGGTGCATTCGAAATTCAATTTGATAGCGACTGGGTATTGCTTTCCAGTTGGTGAAACAACCATGGCTCCTATGCCACTACCATGCATGTTGACTGCTCCATCAAAATACATTTTCCACACAGACTCAGGCTCCTTTCTTTCTTCTTCTCCTTCTGCCATCAATATTTCTCCATCAGGGAACTTGAATGTTATTAGTTGTCCACCCTCAAGAGGGTTTTCAGCTAAATGATCTGCGATTGCACTTCCTTTGATGGATTTTCAAGTCATGTACTTGATATCAAACTCTGTTAGTATTACTTGCCATTTTGAAACTCTTAATGAGACATGAGGGCTTTCAAATATGTATTTCAAAGGGTCCATTCGGGAGATCAGCCAAGTGGTGTGATAGAGCATGTACTGTCTTAGCCTTTTTGAGGTCCATACTAGAGCACAATAGGTTTTCTCCATCGCTATGTATAGGGCTTCACAGTCATTAAACTTCTTACTCAGATAATAAATCGCTTGCTTCTTCTTCCCTGATTCATCATGCTGCCCCAACATTGCTCCCATTGAGGTTGGTAGTACAGTTTGGTACAATATCATATGACGACCCAATGTAGGGGGTACCAACACAGGAGGATTCATCAAATAGGCCTTTATCTTATCAAAAGCTTCTTGACATTCTTCATTCCATTCACCCGGTTGATGCTTCTTCAACAACTTGAATATAGGCTCACAGGTGCTGGTTAAGTTGGCAATGAATCTAGCGATATAATTGAGTCTCTCGAGAAAACTTCTCACTTCACGCTCTGTCTTGGGAGGAGGCATCTCTTATATTGCCTTCGCCTTATCCGGATCCACCTTTATTCCTTCTCTGCTAACGATGAATCCAAGTAACTTTCCCGTGGATGCTCCAAAAACACATTTAATAGGATTGAGTCTCAACTTATACTTTCTGAGTCTCTCAAATAACCTCCGTAAAACTGCTACATGGTTTTCCCCTTCCTTGGATTTGGCTACCATATCATCTACATAAACCTCAATTTCTCTATGCATCATATTATGAAATAATGCAACCATAGTACGCTAATATGTAGCCCCAACATTCTTCAATCCAAAGGATATTACCATGTAACAAAAGGTTCCCCAAGGTGTAATAAAAGTCGTCTTTTCTTTGTCATTGACATCCATAGGGATCTGATTGTACCCAGAATACCCGTCCATAAATGAGAACCTGTGATTTTCAGTTGTATTGTCGACAAGAACATCAATATGAGGAAGCTGAAAATCATCTTTTGGACTGGCCTTATTTAGATCCCTATAATCCACGCACATCATGACCTTCCCATTCGTCTTTGGTACTGGCACAATGTTTGCTACCCATTCCAGGTGTCTTGACACTTCTATAAATCTGACTTCTAATTGCTTAGTCACTTCTTCCTTGATCTTTAGTGACATATCAGGATGCATTCTTCTTAATTTTTGCCTTTTCGTCTCTGCATCAGCGTATAATGGGATTTTATGTGACGCTATTTCAGGGTTTAATCCAAGCATGTCTCTGTAGGGCCATGCAAACACATCAAGAAATTCCTTCAGTAGCGTCATCATTTTTGTACGCTCAGGATTATCTACTATTTTCAACTCCTTCTTGTCTTCTTCAGTTCCCATGTTAATCACTTCTATCACTTCGTTATCCACATCAAACTTTCTCTCAGAGTATTCAATATTTTTTTAAATTTTTCGATAATTCCTTCCTCTTCACCAAATCTAGGGTCTTCTTCATCAAATGTTGCCAGAGAATTAATTGACAAGTTATCAATGTCCTTTTCATGAGGCGAACTTTCTACATGACTCAAATCCTTGGAAATTAATTTATGGGGAGTTGGAAAGATAAAAAAATAGAGTAAAAATGATAAAACAAGATTTGTTTGTGTTTTTTTTTTTAACAGAGGCATAGGAAAAAGAAAAACTAACAAATGCAAACAAGCAAAGAGAGTGACACAAAGGAATGCTGAATAAACATACAACTTTATTTAGTTAATTATCTCAAATAACATAAATATAAGATCAAAACATAGCTAGACTTAAACAATTACTTGGAAGCAATAACATCAATCATTGATTCAGATTGCCAGTTCTTCAGCAGCTCCTCTGTAGTGAAAGGCCGGATTGCTTTGCGCTTTTCTGAGCATTTTTCATGACATTGAGGTTGAATGACTTCTCCAAACATGGTTGTCCTGGCTGGTGCCGGGAATGTTTCCCTTAGGTGGGGAATATTCTTCATTTTGCCCTTATAAGTCTTTTTCAAAGTCATATTCCCCATTCTTTCTTCCAGAGATACTTCGTACCCCAACCCAAACCTGTCTAACTTTTCTAAAAATGAAACCGGTGTCCGAGTACCTTACAGTTTTGAGCCCAAGCCTTTTCCTTCCTAGTATCCACTATTAGCCATAATTCGAGCCACCACCTGATTCACAGTTTGCATCGAGGGTTCATTCCCACTGAGTCCAGACTCAATTACCTCGAAATTATGCCACAAATTCTCTTCATCTTTCTCTGTACTTTCCACATACGGTACTAAAACTAGTTTTGTCAACATGATTTCTTCTTCTCTGTGTATGGTGATGACCGACCCATTTTCAATGTATTTAATACTCTGATGCAGGGTGGAAGGAACTACACTAGCAGCGTGGATCCATGGTCTCCCAAGGAGCATAGTGTATCCAGGCTCAATGTCCATAACTTGGACAATACCTGAAAATTACTTAGACCAATCTCTAATGGCAATGTCATCTCTCCCAAAATGCCTCTGTTATTTCTATCCAAGGCTCGCACCACCATTTCTCGAGGGGACAATTCATCCTCACTTATTGACAATGAGGTTAGAGTTGACTTTGGTAGGATATTCAGTGCAGACCCTTCATCGATCAAAACCTTTGCAACTATATACCCTTTACATTTAAGGGTTATGTGTAAGGCTCGTGGGTTTTTCTCAAACCGAGAGGTGATCTCTTCATCCCCAAATATAATCATGTTGACATGCTTTACTGGGTCCACCATGCTGAAAACATTCTCAAGGGTAACATCAGGTTTGACATAAGCCTCATTCAGTACTCTTAGCAACGCTTTCTGATGCCACTCAGATGTCAAAATGAGCGATAGAAGCGATATCCTTGCTGGAGTCTTCTTCAACTGTTCCATCACATTGTATTCACTTTGTTTCATGATCTTCAAGAATTCTTCCTCCTCTTATTTCCCTCTCTCCTCTTCTCTTGAACATTCTTCCTTACTCCCTTCTTTAACGTTTTTCTTCTTCTCTACTTCTGCTGGGCCATAGCATCGTCCACTCCTTGTAACTATATTAGTCACATACCCTTTATCCTGGAGTATTTCAGCAACTCGTGCCTTTGAAGTCTCTTCCCCAACTCCCTTCATTTCCACCTTGGCTTCATAATTCCACGACACGGAATGAGTATCATTATATGCAAATAGTGTTGGCTTCTTGAGTGTCACACACTACCAAAAATACAGGCTTTAGCCATGGTTAATTAGTCACGGTTATAATAACCGTGGCAAACCCAACTAAAACAGCCCACTTTTGCTACGAAGTTGGGCCAACGTAGCAAAGTAGCGCGCCACTCTGATCTCCCTCCTTTTTCTTTTTTCATCTCCCTCCTTATTATTATTAAGGATTATTTGAGTTTTTTTGTTTGTTTCACTTTTCATCTCCCTCCCCACGCACCGAAACCACATCTTCGTCCCCCTCTCTCTTCCCCCAATCTCCTTTTATTTCTTTCCCTAGCAGTATACGACCCTCACCCCACACCCACCCCTCTCTAAGCCTCCATCATCCTGACCCAACCTCAGTTGCCGGCCGTTCGTCTGCTCGGGTCTGAGAGTGTCACCCCGCTATTCGTCTCTCTCCTCACCACGCTCCTGACACAAGAAGGTCATCCACGGCATCAGTCTCAGACAAGTCCACCCACACCCTCATCTACCACGGTACCATCTTTTGTTCTTCTGTTTTGTGTGTGCTTTATTATGCTCTATCTCTCTGTTACGTTTTGCTCTCTCTGTGTGTGCGATCACGTCAGATAAGTTAGAACACAATTTAGGGCTTTTGATTTGTTAATTTGTTAAAAACTAGATTCTGTTTTCAGCCATTTAAAAGGGAAAAATAAAAACAGAACAGGGCTGGCCCGTATACCCATTACCCAGCTCTAGATTCAGGGTGCATAGTGATTCTGACTTTTTCATTCATTTCCATAGCTTACAGCGAGAGACAAAGAGAGAGTGAGAGAGAATGACGGGTCTGGGAAGTTAAGAATGGTTGATTGGCCCTTAATGCTCAAGGCTAAGGCTGCAACATCGTAGGCTCGAGCTGCCATCTTTGGGGTTGCAAAGGTGCCTAGCCAGATGCGTGGCTCGCGAATTTCGGCCCTTAATGCAGCATCATGTACGCCCTTTCCTATTTTAATAATTAAACCAACACTATACAAGCCAGAAGAATAAGAAAACTGAAAGAAAAATCAAGAGTGTTTGTGAACCATGACTATTAAATAATAATAGTATTAGGGCGTGTCAAGTTTATAATTTCTGTTTTAGGATAATAATAGTATTTGTGTCAAGTGTATAGTGTATGTATACAAACACAGGTGATTGTGAAAGACGAATTGAAGGGTGAACAAAGGATATATAAATCAGGGATGTACAGGTGGTATTTTATGTTTTAGAATTCATTAACGATTATGAAGCATTATATTTCAATACAAAATTCACCAAAACACAATTTTCTTGGCATAGATATTAACGCCTGGTATTCTGCATGTTCTTGGGCTGCCTATCATTCAATACATGTAGAATTGGAAAGCAATGCTAGTCGACGCTTCACTTTCCAGCTAGGACAACTAGAAGCATAACTCAAAGAAAATTTGTTTAGGAGCATGGGGTTTAAGCAAGATTCTGATATAGAAAAGAGAAATGATTATTTGATATTCCTTTTGTAATTGTTCAATTAGAATTGATAAAGCTTGTAATTTACTTCATTTTCGTTTGCTTAAACCCAAACAAGAAGGCCAAATGAGTATTTGGTGTATTAGTAATTCTCCTTGAAAGTCCTATTTGAATCTCACCTATTTTTTCCCTCACCCCAACTTTATTGCATATGCAAAACTGCTGATGTTGATATGTCTAGTGCTTTTGTTATTTTTCCTTTTTGAACTTTTCAGTTATCAAGTTTTGTTGCATAGATCTGGTTCTATATGGATGTGAATCTATGCTATAGAAGTAAAGTCAACCTTTAGATAAGATTTTGTTGTTCTTAGTAATTTTTATTATCAAAAATCATTTTATAAGTATTGTTCTTAGTATTCTTGTTCGTCCACCCTGTCATCAACCAAAAAAGAAAAACAAAATGATTATAAGTATTGTTCTTAGTATTCTTATTCTTGCTAAATTTTTCTCTCTTACATGCTTCGTTGTCCTGCCCTGGCTATATATAACTTGTTTTCGATAATAATTTCAGATCTTGATGACACCCTTTATCCTTTGAGTTTTGGATTGTCAGCCCATGTGGGAAAAAAATATTGAAGGTAATGAATTTACCACATTGGGCCTTCAATAGTGAGGGCTTGGATGTGTATGTGTAAAATTATCTGGTTTTGAAGCTGAATTTATGCCTTTTTTTATTTTTAAATCGGGTGTTTTGCACAGAATATATGCTTCAAAATTACTATCATTTTAGTTTCCGAAACACAATTGAACACTCCTTTAATTGTTGCAAAACAAGATGGAAGATATTGGGTAATATGTTTCCTACACGTGTTTAACTCTCTTTTTTTGTGAATTAACTGTATTACTTTATGGAAGATATCAATCAGACTTACTTATTAGGTTAATGGGTTAATAACATTTTATATGCTATTATTAATGGGTTAATGAATATATGCTTTATATAAATTGTTAAATATTACGTAAAGGATAATGACATTATTGATTTCTCTACAAATTTTAATTAACTGTATTATATAGTTAGTACTAACTATATAAATGCCATTATTAATGAGTTAATAACATTGTATATACTTTAAGTTATTGAATATTACGTACAAGAAATTGATCGCAAGGAAGCTAGGATTAATGCAATGCATTGTGCTATATTTTTCTGATTATGTAGAGTTTCAGATTTCTTTAAAAGTTGTTTTTACTTTTTCTCTCTTTTATTACATATTTCCATAATTAGTTATTTTAAAAAACTATTGTGGAAACCAATATATTTGCCCAATATATTTTGCTTAATTGATTCTCTTAATTTGGACTTACATATTTAACAGCTTTCCTATAATTTAACTCTATCTTAGTTAAGTACCATTGATTTGACTCTGTTTCTTGTCATTATATGCAAGCAGAAAATTACAAGGCCTAGTTGTGGTACGAGAGGCTGCCAATACACACATTGCTTCTCAACCACTGATCTTACCTTGGACATTCTTGCTGTTAGTAGAAACTTTGGCATTGAAAAACTCAAATTGCTCACTTAGGTTTTGCCACTATCTCTTCACCATTATTATTTACTATCCTTTGCCATATTTATCTTCTCTATTTCTCTTTTGTGTCTTTGTGATTAGTGTGAGTTATTGTGTGTCTTGTAGATCATAACAATTTGGAATGTGATTAAGTAATTATAATTTTTGAGACAATAATTGAGATATGTATTGCAAAACTCAAACTTGTGCTAACTTATGTATAGTAAAGATTTAGAATGTGCATAAGTAACTCTATTTTTGCTTTCTCAAAATTTTTAACTTGGACTTATGCTATATTCTCAATATTATATTATTTGTTGTCTTAAATGCTTTAATGATTTGATTTAAATCTGAAAACAGATTCCTCCAATTATGATTGACAAGAGTTGGATTGAGAAACCAATTAGATCAAATGAGTTCTTGGATGGGGTAGTCCAATTTTTGGACTTCGCCTTTTCAAATGCATCTATAAATGGACAAATTTTGTGTCCTTGCATTACATGTGGATTTCGTCATATGGGCAATAGAGCTGAAGTGTTTACTCATCTACTTCAAAAAGGCTTTCCAAGAAAGTACATATTTTGGTACATGCATGGGGAAAAACATGTTCAATCCAATGTAGAATCAGTATCACAAGTACAAGAACCAGCTAGACAACATCCAATGCAAGATATGTTAAATGATGTTTTTGGTATCTTTGATAATCATGGAACTCAAGATTCTGGTCCATCAAATCTACCTAATGGTGACCACCCTAGGGGTACAGAAGATGTAAGTAATGAGGAGCTAGAAAAAATTAGGGAGTTGTTAAGGGATGGGAATCAAGAACTCTACCATGGTTGCACAAAATATAGCAAATTGTCATTCATCGTTCGTTTGTATCATATAAAAGTCTTATGTGGTGCAACTGATAAAACATTTACAATGATCATTGACCTTTTAAGTGATGCTTTTTCCCCATGCTAAACTACCAACATCTTTCTATGAGGCAAAAAAGATTATTAAGAGCTTAGGTCTAACCTATGATAAGATTCATGCAGGTCCGAACAATTGCATGTTGTTCTGGGGACGTTATGAGGATAAGGATATAGATAAATGTGTGAAGTGCAATGCATCCAGGTATAAACCAAATGAAAATAATGGTGGTGCGAGTAATGTGATGGATGGCCAAAAGAAAAAAAAAACTCAACCAGTAAAAGTCTTGAGGTACTTCCCACTTATACCTAGGATGCAAAGGCTATACATGTGCTCTAAAACTGCCGAGCTCTTGAAATGGCATGCGTTGGAGCCTAACCCAGATGGGTTGTTAAGGCATCCTAGGGATAGTAAAGCATGGAAGGACTTTGATTTATTGTATGAAGACTTTGCTTCAGAGCCTCGTAATATATGACTTAGTTTAGCTACAGATGGTTTCAATCCATTTGGAACTTTAAGTTCCAATAATAGCATTTGGCCTGTGATGTTGTATATTTACAACTACCCACCATGGTGTTGCATGAAGCAAACTTCTCTTATCATGTCGATGATAATTCCTGGTCCTAAGATGCCTGGCAATAATATTGATGTTTACTTACAGCCCCTAGTTGAAGAGTTAAAAGAATTGTGGAAAGGTGTAGATGTTTATGACTCCTCTGCTAATGAAACATTTCACTTACATGCTGCATTGTTTTGTACTATTAGTGACTTTCCAGGTCTTGATAACTTGTCTGGGTGGAACACACATATATTACTTGCTTGTCCATCATGTAATTTTGATACAGAGTCTAAAAGGCTGAAGTTTGGTAGAAAAAATTGTTTCATGGGACATCGTCATTATTTGCCACTTGATCACAAGTATAGGAGCAATAAACAGTCCTTTGATGGTTCTACTGAGTTTAGGCCTGCACCTATCCCATCATCAGGTTCAACCATGTTAAGACAAATCGAAGAGAGTCGCAAAAGGTCTCGTGATGAGGGTACAAGTGAGGTTGGCCCACAACAATGGAAGAAAAAAAGTATCTTTTGGGATTTACCTTATTGGGAGCATAATCTTATTCGTCATTGCCTTGATATGATGCACATAGAAAAAAATATTTGTGACAATGTATTGTTCACAGTGCTTGATGACAAAAGTAGAACAAAAGATAATTTTAAAGCTCGTAAAGAGTTACAGGCGATGGGAATTAGAGAAAAGCTTCATCCATACCCTAATTCTTCTAAGTTTCCTCCATCATGCTTTAAAATGAAAAATCTAGAGAAAGATATCTTCCTAAAAGTTCTTAAAAGTGTGGTTTTTCCAGATAGTTACTCATCAAATATTTCTAGATGCATTGATCTTAAAAAACGCAAGATCTTTGGTCTAAAAAGTCATGACTCACATATTCTTATGGAGCATCTTTTGCCAATTGCCTTTAGAAGATCTCTTCCTAAAGAAGTTACTTCAGTGTTGATTGAGCTATGTAACTACTTTAGAGAAGTATCAAGCAAAGTTTTAGATGTCAAGCATTTAAAAAAACTACAGCATCGAATTGCTTTGACCCTATGTCACATGGAAATGATATTCCCTCCATCCTTTTTCACTATTATGGTTCATTTGGTCATTCATCTTGGAGAAGAAGCAATGATTACTGGTCTGATGCATTATAGATGGATGTACCCTGTTGAAAGGTATATCCTTGATTTTGTTTAGTTGATGATATATTATGGATTTTACTATTATATGATTCATTTCCTTTTACTGTTAGGACCCTTGGGCATTTAAAATCATATGTTCGTAACAAAGCTGCACCAGAGGGTTGTATAGCTGAAGGGTACATTATGGAGGAATGTCTCACTTTTTGTTCTAGATATTTAGAGGATGGTGACATTGAAACAAGATTCAATCGACCAAGACGCAATGACGATGACAATGAGATTAATGCTAGTAGTGAATCTACGATTTTGTCAAATTTATTTCCTGCACTAGGCAGGCCTGTTGGGGTTATCAAGATTTTTTCCCTACCACCCTTGGAGAAAATACAAGCTCACCGTTATGTGTTAACTAATTGTGAATTAGTTGATACATTTCGCGAGTAAGTTATATGGTCTTATTCATAGTTGATTTTCTTATTACCATCCATTGCATTACCATATGTAATATCTTTTGACTTGTTCCTCCAGTAAGTGTAGAACTGAGGTCACTAGGATGCATCGTGGCAAAAGAAACTACTCCAAAGCTATGGAAGAATACGTGCACAGACATTTCCATGAGTGGTTTAAAGAATATGTAAGAATATACATATTTAATTCTACTTAATTTTTTTTTCATCTCAAAAGCTCATAAGTATATAGAATTGTCCTAATGCATTTCAAAAAATAATAGGTTGCAAGAAAAGATGATCCAGATATTACACCTGAAATTGAATGGCATGCAAAAGGGCCAAATAATATTACAAGAAGATTTGATGGCTATAACATTCATGGATTTAAGTTTCGTACAGAGAGAAAGGAGCAAGGGTTGAGAACACAGAATAGTGGTGTTGTTATGTCTGCTGTTACTAAGAGATTTTCATGTGGTAGTAACCCTATTGAAAGATCAAGTGATGATATGTACCATGGGAAATTGGTTGATATCATAGAGTTGGATTACTATGATAAGTTAAGGGTTGTGCTATTCAAATGTGTTTGGGTAGACACTACACTTAACAAGGGAACAAAGATAGATCAATTTGGGATAACAAGTGTAAACTTTTCCCGCTTGATACACACTGGTGCACATGAAACAGATGAACCGTTCATCCTTGCAACTGATGCTAGAATGGTTTATTATGTTAATGATCCAATTGATCAAGGTTGGTGTTGTGTTTGCCATATGAAGCCTAGAGACACATGATATGGGAGATGCAAACTTAGTGGAATTAGAAGAGCCATCAATGGAGGACATACCTTTCCGTGAGCAACAGTTGGAGAACATTGAAGAACTACAATTAGTGCGAGATGATGTCAATGAACAAGAACAAGATGAGCCAAATTATGATGAAGATCATAATAGTTGTAGTGATGGAGATGATAGAAGAATGTTAGACTAGTTTAATATCTTTTGTTATGTACTTTATAATTTAAATTATAGTTCTTTTTGTTCTTCTTAAATTGAGAAGTTAAGTGCATTTTTTAGCTTATATCTTGTGCTTAAATTATATCTCATGCTTCTTGTTTATAATGTATCTTGTACTTAAATGCATTTAAATTATATCTTGTGCTTCTTTTTGTGCTTCCATGTTTTTGTTGTTTGTGTAGGTGTTTGGTTCAAGATGAGGCAAAAGCGTAAGGATTCGGGACAAACAATGCTAGAAAAGCTACGAGGACAACAAAGTGACAACAATAACGAAACTTCCCAAGATTTGCAGCAACAAATTAATGATAATCAGCTTGATACCCAACCTATAGATGTGAACATAACAACTCCTCCATCTAGTGATGACAACTCAGGTTCTTCCTTAAGCCCGAATGAAACTCAATCACAAGAGAAAGAGGAGCCTTTAGTTGTCAAGGTTAGAGGTAAGAGCAACATATATATAATTAATTTTAGTATTTTATTTTGTGGCTGTTGTATTAGAAAATATATGTTAACTTTGCTTTGTGTACATAATGGCAGATACCTCTACTAGAGAAATTACAACTCAAAAAATACAAGCAAATCAAATTTGGCATTTGGGAAAAAGTAAAAAAGTTATTATGGAACTCAATGTTGACGGACAAGGCAACGACAATGGTTCAAACTTGCTTGTGAGGTTTCTTGGTCAACTTGCTCAAAACTCAACTATTTGTCCTATATTAGTTGAAAGATGGGATTGGATGCCAGAGGGCAATAACTGCCAACAATGGAGATATATTGAGGTAACTATCTAAATTCCAGACAACTTCAATTGCTTTAGTGTCTCTATTGTCATTAAGGATTGATTTGTGAATATAATGATATTTGAAGGAAAATTTTGAGTTTGATTATGCTGCTGGCATCAAATGGGCTATGAGTACCTTAGGGGAAAGATGGAAGGCCCATAAATACAGGTTAAGGTGTAAGCACTTCTACCCTAATAAAAGTAAGGATGAGATTCTTGCCAATCCTCCTTCAGGTGTGGATTGTGTTGATTGGACAGCTTTTGTGCATCACTATAAGGATGATAAGATGAAGGTGATTACTCTTTGTAGGAAACAATTTCACTTTGTCCATGTCTTAGAAAAGTTGGTATATAATGATTATCATATTTGAAAATTATAGGCACGATGTTTACAAAACACAAGAAATCGGAAGAACCTTAAAGTCTCGCATACCGGTGGTAGTAAAAGTAATGCAAGGAGAGCTTGCCAAATGGTAAATTGCTTTGTGTTTGGTTTCTATTTAGGGAATTGCCTTATTGTAACAAATTAAGTATGCTACATGTGACACTTATTTGTTAGTTCTTACATTTTATTAATAATGTTAGGAGCGAAAATTGGGAAGGCCTGTATGTCGAAGTGAGGTTATTTTGTCCACTTTGCTGAAAAAGGATGGAAATTATGTGAATGATGAAGGAAAGAAATTGGTTGTAAGTAAATTATCTTTTATTTAATTTTTCATTTTGCATGTTAAATGATTAAATGCTACTTGAGCGTTATTCTAGTGCATGTGTCTTTTGCCTTTTCAAGTTGTGATATTGAATGACTTTTTCTTCAATTGAACGCACTACATCTTGATGTTAGCCCAGGATTTGACAATACTCTTGCTATTCAGGTCTTATTGAGATCACTGTCCACCATGTGCTGATTATTGTGTATGTATGTGTGTGATCTTTCCTAATATAGAACTAGTACATAGAACCACCACCTATCCTTACCCTAGTCAACCAAAGGAAAATGGAAGGGGCTAGCAACTAGATTTATAAACAATGTACAATTTATGTGAAACAATAGTTCACTTTTATTCTATTGCTTTAAGATAGAAGCACTTGACTTGCTTCTAGACTTGTTGAATGTAATCTGGAAGTTTTGAATTCAGTTGTTTGGCACAAACCATCACGAATAAAGGTCTGTTTCTTGTTAACTAACCAGTTCTCCATAAATTAAAGTAGGGCCATTACCTCTGTTAAAGAAGGTCTAGAGAAGGAAAACATATTACATGTGCTTCCAATGGAAGTCAACAACCTTGTCCCTAAATGCATAATATAATTTTTTTGGTATTGAAATATATAAAATAAAAAGTGTCCTTCACTAGCCAAATATTTCATTACTACAATATTATACAATTGAACAGCTCCAGTGGGAATAAAAAGTCCAACCACTTAAACATACCATGTTGAGTTCCAACGAACTAAATAAAGAGAAATGATAATGTGTATAACCATTTGTTATCATACCTATGCCCAGCATGTCAAAAGAATAAACCAGGGGGAGCATTTTGTACTTTTGGACCAACAGAACCTGATGTTTTACCAACCTAAAAGTAGTAATTTTAACGTTACACTAAAAACTTTTGGACAACAAAAAAATGGATATGACATATAATATAGGAAAAATAAAATACTTCTGGTGTCCAGATCATTATGAGATAAACCATTATACAATATACAATAAGCAGGAGTGATAGAATAGCTATAAGCTAGCCCATCAAACCTCATCCTGATGAATTTTACAAAGAAATCCTTTTGTGTGTATGTGTGTGTGTTGTGGGAGGGAGCCTATGGCCACTTAAATATAAGATTACAGAGTAATCCCAACATAAGCTTAGAATTTCTATGGTAACAACAAATAAAAAAAAAATAGACTTGTGAGTTTAAGTTTTTCAGTAGCCCTAACACTATTTTAAAGTCCCTAAGATCTATATTTGATTAATATAATATGTAAATTTAGCTTGATTAATCTTTTTGACAAAAGTTATTGTAGCTAAATCATAACAAACTCTGCTGTTATCTTATTTTTACTTATAGGACAAAATAACAAACCACCTACTTGAAGATCAAGAGCGTGCTGCTACTATGGGGGTTCCATCAAAGATATTGGCTCATCCCAATGATGCAATTGGAAAAGTCTATGGAGATGAGCATCCAGGTCGTGTGCGTGGTTTAGGCACTGGCATTTGTCCCTCTATTGCTTTTGGAAAGCCTAAACATTCCAGTGGTTATGTGAATTTTGGTGGTTCTAGTAGTAATGTATCTCAACAACGTGTTGAAGACTTGGTGAAGCATGTAGAAACTTTGGAAGAGAAGCTGACTGGATATGAAGAAAGTAAGGAACAACTTGCACAAACTCAGGAACAACTTGCACAAACTCAGGAACAACTTGCACAAACTCAGAGTCAATTGGCAATTCTTCACAAATTTTTACAGGATAAGTTTGGTAGTGAGTTACCTACTTGATGTTTCACCTTTTAGTTATGTTTACTTAGAATATTCTTGAACAAATTTTAGTATTCTATTTTGCATTTTGATTTAACAATAGGAGTTATGAAAGTGATTATGAATATTAAAAGTTTTAAGCATTTTGCTTTTGCTTATGATTTGATATATATATGAGATTGATTATTATTAGTTTATGTTTTTGCTTTTAACATTACATTTAACTTTCCAAATATGTACTGATATCTGGGTAATTATGAAAAATATCAAGAAATTATTAAAAAAAAACAATAACATTAGCCACGGTTTAACCGTGGCTAATCTAAAAACTGAAAGCATTATTAACTTTTGCCACGGTTAAAGCGTGGCTAATTAGAAACTGGGAAACTATCGCTAAATTAGCCACGCTTAAATCGTGGCTAATGTTAATCTAAAAACTATCATTAAATTAGCCACGGTTACACCGTAGTTATCTTGGAATTTTTTTACATTCTTTTATAATTATTAGCTACGGTGATAACTGTGGCTAATCAGGGACGTACCTGTCGCTAAAATAATGTTACCACGGTTACAATAACCGTGGCTAAATTTGGAGCGACGCCATGATTAAGCACGTAGTGAGTAACCGTGGCTAACTTTATGTTGCAACGGTTTTTAGGCAAATTTGCCACGGTTTTAACCGTGGCTAAACTCCGTTTTTTTTGTAGTGACAATTACTTTCCATGGCGCCGGGGCTTGATTGAGAGGTAGCACCTTTAACACAAAGCGTTCTACTACGCTAACTTCTTCAGAGGAAGCTAACCCTCGTCTTGCTTGTATTACTCCCAAAGTAAGCAATCCTTGTACTCGAACCTTGAAGTCCCAACAATTTTCAATATCGTGTCCTCTTCCCCCATGGTGATACACATAACTTGACTCTTCATCATACTTCCTCTCATCTTTCATTGATGAAGCTGGTGCAGTGATAACATAACATGCTTTCTTCAATCCCTCAAATATTTGAGTCATTGGGGTATGCAAACTCATGACCTTTCTTATTGGTGGTCTTTCCATCTCCACAGCATTCGCCTCATTCCTTCCACCATGGTTAAGGATTGGGTTATTAACAATACTAGGTCTAGCCTCCTCTTAAATATCCAACTTTCCACAAGCAATAAGCTTCTTTACTGCAGTCTTAAAAGATTCACAGCCTTTAATTGAATGTCCCGGGATATCCATATAGTACTTACAAGTTAAATTCGGGTTGCACCATGTTGGAAATGGTGGTTGTAGAGGACGTACAGGATTCCCTGAGATGAGGTGAGCATCAAACAACCTTTGGAATAAATATACATTTGAGATGGATAACTTTGGGAAAAGGGGTAGGTTTTAGGGACGGAAACGACCTTGATTTTGGAAGCTTGGTCAAGGTTGTGGGTCGTTTGGGAAATTTTGCGGAGGTGGATGTGGGTATCGGGTATAAGTTGGGCGAGTTAGCACATATGGTTGTGGTGTGTGAATATTGCTAATTTGGAATTGTGGGGTAGGAATGATGTTTGCTGCCAGCGTAATTTGGTGGGGTGGATAATAAGGTGATATGGGTGTTTGGTATGGAAGTACGGGTTAGGGTTATATGGTTGTTGATGACTTGGGTTTTGTGGGAAATATTGCGGACTGAAGGTTTGTTGGTGTTGAACATGGTTCACTTCAGGTTCTTTCTTTTTTGGCTAGAACCCCCTCTTAAAAACAATATTCTCTACATTGCTCATTGGCAATTTCCAAGTTTTGACCAAGGTCTCAATTCTTTCTCCTACAGTGATCAGGTCAGCAAAATCCTTATAGGCTGATCCAGTCATTGCCCCGATAAAAGGATTTCCCAAAGTTCCCAGGAAGTATGAGTACATCTCGGACAGTGTCAATAGGGGTTGGACTTGAGCTGCTAAGGCTCTCCACCTCTGTGCATATTATTTGAAAGGTTCCTCAATTCCTTTCTGCATCAAGCTCAATTGTTCTCGGGTTGGTGCTACATCTAGGTTGAATTTATATTGGTCCATGAATAGATCAGCCAACTCTGTCCAATGCGAAATCTTAGAGCGGTCTAGTTGAAGATATCATTCTAAATTGGGACCTGTGAGACTTTCATGGAAAAAGCTAATAAGGAACTTATCATCTTTGGACCAAACAGCCATCTTGGTCTCATAACTAATCAAATGAAACTAGGGGTTGCCACTCCCATCATACTTTGCAAAGTCAGGAATCTTGAAGTCTTTTGGGATTATGACATCCGTGGTAGGACACAATTCCTCTATCCTGAGAGGTCCGTAAGCACTGAGGCCCTTGATTGTCTTAATCTGTTCCTCCATCTTTTCCATCCACTCTTCTTTCATCTTGTCATTTTGCACAGTTACACGTCCAGTACCAACAGGAAATCCTGTGGGCATTGGAATAGACATATGTGGTGGCTCCCGTGTTAACTCGACGTTACCATGAATCTCATTTCGAGCACCTTCCAATGAATGATATCCTTTACCAATAGGAATTACTACTGATGCAATGTTTGAGATTCCTCCTACAAAAGGTATCTCAGTAGTGACCCCGGGTTTGTCCTTGCAGAAGTGATGTTTGGTAAGTGCAAATGTGCCCTAGTTGCTCCTATACCTCCAGTTGCCCCTATTAAGGTTATGGTCTCCCTCATGGCTAGCAACATTTCCTCTATTCTTCTCTGAGACTCTGTCATCTCATCTATCCTTCCTTTCACTTCATCTACTTCCATTCTTAGATTATTGCCCTCATTTTCAGCTACCATCGCTGTAAGCAGTTTTGTTCGAGCCCTTGTGTTGTGAACACGGGTTTGATTGGCGTCTTCTTTCCTTGGTCGCGCAATGGTTCGAAATTTTCTGTGAACAATTAAGGTACAAATTTATCATAAACAAACATGATTTTTATTGATTTGTTAGAAGACCATTATTAGTTTGTGCCGGATGGACTTGAGTGAGTATCTTTGATCTTCCTTGTCACGACCAATTCTTAGAACGTCACGTTCAAAAGTATCAGTCTCAAGTAAACATGGGATCAGAGAAACAAAAAGACATACTTTATTCAATCAACATCATTTCACCCTATTACATCATTGCTTAATCATTCTCAGTCGAATGCATCTTGATCATTTACTTCATTTGTTCAATAAGACTCTTATAATATTCAATGAAATCATTAATCTCTGTCGGAGTCTTAAATGGATCGACCATCTTATCTGCCATTTTTAAGTAATATGGAATGTCTGCGATCGTCATGTCGGCTAGGTGTGTTAGTTTCATGAAGCGATCCCTCCAAAAGTGGGCTTCTTCTTTCTATTCATCGATATCCTGGTCTTGTTGCCTTATTTGATCTGTCATTTTCTGCAAGTCCTCTTGTTCCTGTCGCAAAGCTACTTCATACCCTGCAATCTCGACAGTGCGCAACCTTTCATTCATGTCTTCATATCTTGCTGACATCATTTTCATTTGTTACCTCATACTATCCATTTAATGAAGGGCATCATTCTGTGTTGCGAGCAGCTCTTTAAGTTGTTGATTTTCAATGAGAGCCTTATCTCTTTCTTCCCCCCGGAGTCCTAATTCCTTGTTCGTAGCCTCTAAACACCTCTTGATCCTTGACATATGATCTCGTTTTGTCTTTTGCCTTTTGTTAGCTTTTTCAAGAGCATGATCTTTTTCAGAATTTTCACGCTTTAAGTCTGCACATGTTTGGCGAGTCTTTTCTAACTCTGCTTCTAATTTTCTTTTTTCTTCATTGGCTTCTGCTAACTCTTCCCTTATTTCTTCATCTTCTGTTGGGACCAGAGGCAAAGATTTACTGACTATAGAGGTTGCTGGGATTTTGAAGGGTAACTTGACTTTCTGAGCCCGGTTCTTAACCCACTGTCGATAACTTTCTTTGGCCTCACAGCTTCTGACTCCCAACTCTCTACCTTTTCTGACAACTTTCTTCTAGGCATTTCGCACTCTCCTAAGTGTCTCAGTAAACTTCATCTGCATATCATAAATAAAAGGAGTGGTCTCCAATTTCGAGGGTGGTCTCATCATGGGATAGCCGAGTTGTCGCAATGCCAAGGCAGGATTGTAGTTAATGCACCCCCGCATACCCATAAGAGGAATATTAGGAAAGCTTTCACACTGATAGACCACTGTTTGCCCTTCTTTCTGCTGAGGGTACCATACGATCTTTCTCTTCTTAAGCTTGGCCAATTCCTAAGCCCATTCTCGACTATTCATAGTTTTCAACTTGTGCATCTTGAGATCTATAATGGGACAAGCTTTTTCGTAACCTCTTTTGAACATATGTGTCGCGAGCCATACGAATAGCATCGGTAGACAACACAAGATCCTCTTACCCTTTTTTTCATGGAAGAAATTCAAAGTATGGTAAACATCGGCCAGAATGGATGGTACAGGATTTGCAGCATCGTTTCTTCGAGCCAGGAAGACATCAATTGCTGCAAGATCTACCAAGTCTTCATTACTCAGGAAGAGGATGGTGCCATAAATGGTGAGGGCTAGCACATCTGAAAAAGTACTCCAGTCTTCAACCTTGGCCAGGTAATGCATGTGCTCTTCAAAATATTTCCTCGGTAACCCCTCTATTCCTTTCGCATTTTGTTTTACCTTCTACAAATCTTTTACATGAACTTTCAAGACATCTGCGATGGTTGACATAGATGCATAGTGACCTATATATAGGTACGGCTTTTCCTTTTCCAAAGGTAAGCCCAAAATCTACTCAAATTCTTCTAAAGTAGGGGCTAATTAAAAATCTTGAAATGTGAAACAACGCAATGGTGGGTCATAGAATTGGGCTAGCGCGGTGATAGCTTCGACCTGTACGTCCACCTCTAACAGATTCAGGATCTTCCCATATCTTGTAGTGAAGGTCAGACATTGTGTTTTTTTCATCATTCGGCCCAAATTCTCCAAACTCTCTGTTACCACTTTTTTGGCCTTGAGTTGTAGGGTCTTTTTTACATCATTACGATCTAATCCCATGATACTTTCCATTATTAATCAAATATACTCGCTGTTAGTCCTTAGGCACTTAGTTTCAAATGTCTCTCCAACAAACCTGGGAATGAAAAATTATTAATGCATGTTTTGTTTTTTTTAAAAAAAATAAAAATAACAAATGATTTTATAAAGTAATGATGAATGAGTTGTTGATCCTTTAATTGTGATTCACCTCTTTTTTAGGAAGAACTCTTTTTTTTTTCATAAGGGAGACAAGTATGGTTCGTCATATTAAGGGACTAAATAACTCACAAGAAATACGGATAAGTCAAAAGATAATGAAAGGTACGCTCCCTTTGTGTCTTAATGGGATTTCCGTAAACTTGATGATTTCTATCCTGAGGGTCTATGGGTCTTTACTGAGTTGTGAAAAATTTCATTGGGTAGCTCTAATTTTCTAAAAAGGCCTCTAGAGCTAAGTTCCATTTTAGAATGTTGACCACAAAAAAGTGGGTAAACCACTAGGTGTGGGACCTTCACGAAAAAGGCACACTCTAGATGAGGTTTTCGTGATAACCAAACAGGATGTACATCCAAAATGGCTACCACTACACAACCTCTACTTAACTTAAGCTTCATTCAGACTCGGGTATAGGGCCCTACTCGAATATGTGTGATGAACGTGTAAGTGTGGTGGGTGTAGGGAGCATACAAACCTTCATGATCCTAAAGACTACCTGCATCCTGTAAAACAAACACAAAACAAAATAAAAATTCCAAGAAAAGTTCTCTATCCTAATGTTTAAACAGTAAAATGATTAACAAAATAATTAACAAATGATTAAAAACATGAGAAACAGAAAACAAAAAAAAAAGAAAAAGAAAGGAAAGAAAAGGTAAAACGAATATACAAAGATCACCAAAATTTTGCACAACTAACTTATATAGGCTTGACTCTCAAGTGTCCCTAGCGGAGTCCCCATCTGTAGTGACCGAGATCGCAGTGGGAGCGGTGAGACAAAATAAATTAATTAGGAGTCGCCACCAATTTTATTTGAAATAGGAAAAATTGGAAAACCTTTATTAGCACATGGTCTTCAGAACCGGATTGGATTCGAGAGTCGGTTATACTAGGGAAGGGTGGAAACTTAATCCCACAACACCCCTGACACACCCGTCCTAAGACGGTACCCTAAATCAGTTATGCAAAATTCAATAATCTCAAATATATTTTTTTTACCCCATTTATTAAAATATAAACTAAATAGACAAATAAATTATGAAAATTAAATTTTGGCTTGACGAAATAGAAATTTTGCTCCTACGTATCCTCAGGTGCAATGAGGAATTCAAAGTCACGTAGTTCTTTATAAAAATAATTATAGGTTGGTTATTTAAAAAAAATTATCAAGTTGTCGCAACTCAGATGATTACAAAAATTATAGGATCAACAAGTTGTCACAACTCAGTTAATCATGTTTTTATTCTTTAAAAAGAAAAGTTTAACGATAATAGGTTGACTATTTTTTATTTAAAGATAAATCATCAAGCTGTCGCAACTCAGATGATTATAAAATTATAAAATTAACAAGTTGTCGCAACTCAGTTAATCTCATTTTTACTCTTTTTAAGAAAAATATTTCAATTATTTGATTTAAAAAAAATTCATTTGATTTTGTTTTGTTCTTTTAATAAATTTTTGAATCATCAAGTTGTCACAACTCAGATGATTATAAAAAAACATATGATTAACAAGCTGTCACAACTCAATTAATCTAAAAAAATTGATTATTTTATATTTTTACCCTTTTTATTTTTATTTTAACCTTTTTACTCTTTTTCTGTTTTTTAGACTTCTTTTTTATATTTGGCCCAATGAACCCATTAGCCTAGGTTTTTTTTTAAAAAAATAATATCAGAAATTAAAAAAAAAATCTGATCCTCATGAAATCAAAAAAGAAGAGAGGGGAGTTTCTTCGTTTTTGAAATAGAATAGGGAGCAAACTAGTGGCTGTTTAGGGCGGCTAACTTGGTGGAATGCCAACGGCGGAGCAATGCGGCAATGGAGTGGTGAAGCTCGACAAGGTATGCGTCGGTGGCGTCAGTACTCCAGATCTGGTTCGGGTTCGTTAGGCACAGCTCGTGTTGCGGCTTTTGATCTAGCAGATCGGAGCAACCATGTCCGGCTCGGGTTAGGTGAGGTGTTATTGGGTCACGCGAAGGGGCTGAACGACGGTGTACGGTGTAGCTTAGGCTGGGCTCCCGGATCTGGAGTGGAATGGTCACGGGTCGACGGGCTGGGTATGAACGGCGATGGTGGGGTGCGGATCGTGTAGAACGTCAGTCACGGGCTGGTCGGTGTTGATCGGTCGGAGCTGGCTCAGGCGGTACGGTTCTGGAGCGGGCCGCAGGAACAATGAGACGGTGGGCACACGGACTCGGTGGTTCTGAGGAGCTGTTCACGGACGGTTGGGATGCTGTTCTAGCGTGGATCTGTGGTTTGGTATGTTGGGCTTAGTGGGGAAGTTAGTTATGGAGGAAGATAGGGGATTTGAGTGAAAGGCTAATGATGAAGTTGAATGGTGAGGTGTTTTGATTTTGCGGGGGACTTTGTTTGTGGGAGGTTTAAGGTTGTTGAAGGAGATGGTGATGTGGTGATGTTTTGGTGAAAGATGAAGATTAGGGGTTTGGAGGGTGAAGAAGATGAAGGTGAAGTGGTTATGGAAGTGGATGTTTGAAGGAGATCAAGTGGAAGCTTGGTAGAAATGGAGTGGTATGGTTTCCTGGCTTGAGTGGCGAAGGTGAAATGAAAAATGAAGATGGAGGCTGCATTCCCTCCTCCAAAAAAATGATTCTCTACTCTATTCTTTTTTTCTTTTGATATTGCTTCCACTCTGTATCTTAGATTGAAAAATTCCTTCTTCTTTACCTCAATGTTGTGTGTGACTTATACGTGAAAGAAAGAAAGCAAATCCCGGCCAACAAATCCTCTCTCATGTGCTGTTAGATATGATTTTATGGAAAAGTCCAGTGAATATTGTGTATGTGTGCAACAAGTGAGAATAGAGTGAGTGAGTGGGAGCTGTCCATGTGATTGGGTACATGATTGGGAGTGGGTGTGGATGAGAGAAGTGCAATAGTAGGAATGGTTGATAATGTATGGTTTGGTTCCCTTCCAAAAGCAGAACAAATCAGTTGCACGTTGATTTTTTTTATTATCATTATTATTTTAATTTTTTCATTTTTGTCTTTTTTTCTTTTTTTTTTAATTTTTTTAGCCCAGTCAAAATTGAGTATTCACAGTTGCCTCTCTTTACTTGTTTCTTACTAGATAAAAGAAAAACTGTGGTTTTTCATTTTATCATTGTAAGAAACTAGTAAAGATATGAACTTTAATTTTATCCGGCAATGCATAAGATGATAACTGCAAAACAATGCGAGAACAATAAAATGCAAAGAGTTGATGCCTTCAAAAGAATTAACAGAAATTTTTAAATGCTTTGAGCAGATGCGCTCAAAAGTAAATGACAAGAATTTAAAATGCACGGAGCCGATGCGCTCAAAGATAAATGACAAAAATTAAAATGCATGAAGCTGATGCGCTCAAAGATAAATGACAAGAGCCGATGCGCTCGAAAGTAAATGACAAGAGCTGATGTGCTCGAAAGTAAATGGCATGAATTTTAAAATGCATGGAGCCGATTCGCTCAAAAGAATAAAATAAAATAAAATGCATAGAGCCGTTGCTCTCAAAATAAATGACAGAAATTAAAATGTATGGAACTGATGCGCTCAAAGATAAATGACAGGAGTTGATGCGCTCGAAAGTAAATGATAGGAATTTAAAATGCATGGAGCCGATGCGCTCAAAGATAAATGACAGGAGCCGATGCGCTCAAAAGTAAATGACAAGAATTTAAAATGCATGGAGCCGATGCGCTCAAAATAAATGACAGAAATTAAAATGCATGGAGCCGATGCGCTCAAAGATAAATGACAGGAGCCGATGCACTCAAAAGTAATTGACAGGAGCCAATGCGCTTGAAAGTAAAAGACAGGAGTTGATGCACTCGAAATTAAAAAACACTTTTTTCTTTGAAAACATTGTTTTTGTTTTTTTTTGTTTGATCTTTGTTTTTTTTCCTTTTTTTTTCTTCTTTTTCCTTTTCCTTTTCCTTTTCTTCTCTTTCTTTTTTTTTTCTTCTTTTTTTTTGAACTTTATTACTGCGACCCAAGGCAATGGACTACTACGGCCTGAAAATTAAACAACAATGGGCTACTGCGGCTCGAATATTAAAAGGCAATGGGCTATTGCGGCCCAAAAAGATTTCTTCTTTCTTTTTATACTTTTCTTCTTTTTTATTATTTTTTTTATTTCCCCCGTTTTTATTAAAATCATTTGAACCAAAGAAATTTCTGGAAAGCTTCGACCAATCAAACCCTTTGTTCGCGTCTCTTTTCTTCGCCAGACCCTTCAATTAGCTTGGAATCGTCTAGACTTCCTCTTTCTTTTCAATTTTTTTTTAATCTTTGACCCACCTATTAGCAAAGCATTGCAATCTTCATTTTGAGCCACTGAGATCTTTTAATCAAGCATCGAAAGATTGTTGCAGCATTGTCAGAATCAAGCTGTTGACCTTAAATTTATCTTATTTGAGACATAACTTAATGCGTTAAACATGCATTCATGAATAGATAGAAATTCGTTGAATGAACAAACTTCCTTTTATTACTTTGGTAATATGATTGTACATGAATATCTGGTAAGACATATGCTTGAAAGATGAAACCATAGAAACAAAAGAAAATTGCAAGGAAAATTTTGCCCCAGTATTGGTTCCTTATTCCTCATTCAATTGATTCCCTGCAACTGTTTGATAACTCAACCACTGTCTCTGTTGCCACTTTCTTCAACACAATATTTTTTTTTACCCCAGTATGGCTAATTGAATGCAAAATAAAAATTGCCCCAGTTTGGAGTTTCAGAGCTTCTTTCTTTGAGATTTTGCCTATTTATTTGCCCTAACTTTTGCTTAGGTTATCCTTTCAGGTTTTTTTTTAGGCATAGAATCTCTTGACAACATCAGTATTTACTAGCCTTGGCAGTTTTTCTCTATCTATATTCTGCAAAATTAAGGTCCCTCTTAAAAATGCCTGCTTGACTATGTAAGGACCCTCATAACTCGGAGCCCATTTTCCTCTGGCATCCTCTTGGTTAGGAAGGATCTTCTTCAAAACTAAATCTCCTGAACAAAATTCTCTGGGATGAAATTTTTTGTTAAATGTTTTAGCCATTCTACTTTGATATAATTGCCTATGACAAATAGCAGCCAGTTTTTTCTCTTCTATCATATTCAACTGCGTATACCGAGCCTTCACCCATTCAAATTCCTCTAACTCAGCCTCTATCAAAACCCTTAGAGAGGGAATCTCAATTTCTATAAGAGAGACAGCTTCTATCCCGTACACCAAAGAGAAGGGCGTTACCACAGTGCTTAATCGTATATTGGTACGATATGCGTGCAAAGCATAGGGTAACATTTCGTGCCAGTCCTTGTAATTCACAACCATCTTAGCAATAATCTTTTTGACATTCTTGTTTGCTGCCTCTACTGCACCATTCATCTGAGGCCTGTAGGGAGCTGAATTATGATGCTTGATTTTGAAACTTTCACAAAACTTCTTAATCTCAGCACTATTGAGATTAGCAACATTATCTGTGATTATCCTCTCTGGGATTCTATATCTACAGACAATATCCCTCTTAAGGAATTTCAAAAATACTTTTTGAGTGATATTGGCATATGAGGACGCTTCTACCCACTTGGTGAAATAGTCAATTGCCACCAAAATGAAGCGATGACCGTTGGAAGCCTTGGGATTGATGGTCCCGATGACATCTATTCCCCACATCGACAATGGTCATAGAGATACCATATTGTGCAAAGGGAATGGAGGTGCATTGGCTCTATCTGTATATATCTGACACTTATGGCACTTTCGAACATATTCTATGCAGTCCATTTTCATAGTGGACTAATAATAACTGCTCCTTAGAATTTTTTGTGCTATCATATGACCATTAGCATGAATCCCACAGATTCCTTCATGGACTTCTGTCATGATTAAATGAGCTTCACGAGCATCCACACATCTAAGCAAGGTGTCGTCATGGCTTCTCTTGTATAAAACCTTCCCATTTAGGAAAAAGGCCATTGTCAACCGGCAGATAGTCTTCTTATTCACCTCATTTGCCCTAGCTGGATATTCTCTATGCTAGATATATTGCTTGATATTGTAACACCCCTTTGGAGGATGTCACACATAAAAGAAAATAAAAGAAAGAGAAATAAAATCTACCTAAGTTGTAAAATATTTGTTACATACTATTACGGGTTGTAAAATAATTCCTGTTAAACAGAATATTCTTAAATAAAATATGCGAAAATAGCAAATAAAAAAAACAAAACAAAACAACATTACTTATAATATACATATGATCCAGGTTATAAGTTATACAAATAATTTACAACTAAAAGTACAAATATTTAAACGGAAACATTAAAGAAAGACAGTAAAAGAGTCAATATATACATACATACGCAGACGCGCCCAAAAAAAACATCATGCATATTTAATCCTCTGAAGGATCACTCTCAACATGAAAATGATCATCAGGAGACAAATATCCCGGATGTCTCGACACTCGGCGATAACGTGATCGCGCAGTCGATACGATACTTATCTCACTAGGCTCCGTGGTCATGCCACCAAAATATCGCCTAAGAGATAAGGATAACTCTAAATGTAAAAATACAGTAGTAGTCATAACTGGCTCTCCATCAAACTGTTGACGTAAGGTCACAGTCAGCCGTCCTACATACGTCACAGAGTCTCGGTCTCCTCGCAGATGCCAAGCTAGCAATCCTCCATGAAATTCCAGCTGTACAAATCCTAAAAATCCAGGTACCGCCATACCCAATCAAATCAATCCAATGGATATGGATGATCAGATGGTTCTTGATCGTAAAACTGGTCGTCGATTTGCTAATCTTCCTCCTCCTCCTCCTCCTCGGGGTACAGGATCTCAAGAGGCTGGTCCTCTTCCTCAAAGTCTTTACCGCGTAAAATAAATATACAGAAATACATACAACGAAGAGGTAAGACAATCTAAAATCACCATAAACATGGCCAATAAGAAGACGACAAACAACATGTATACAGTTCATGCAATACGAAAAGCTATAACAGTAATAATAACGGAATAGAGTAAAGTTTAGATATCATAACATTACATAACATCATAGATATAACACAGATAAAAACACAGATAAGACAATATCACAGATAGAATAAAATAAGAAATAGACAACCATCATAATAATTACCAGATAAAGATAAATAGAGAAAATAGAATAATATCCAAGATATAATCATATACACTAAGACACGATCCTACTCCATGGAGCTAAACACAAACAGATATCAGAGAGAATGACTTGCAAAATCTATTAGTACCACGGCTGCCCAACCAACTATCGCGCTGTCACACGTTGCGTCAATAGCCCACAACACTGGGAATCCACCATCCAGGCGTAGTATAGTTCACAGTCTCCCGTTGTGGCACTATAGGCAATGTACTACTAGACTTTACAAACCTCGAGTAAATATAGTGCGTGTCGAGTCCATTAGTGTGTTATCGGTTTACCACGGCCCAGCGGAGCTACCAACTGTCCATATATGGGATCCCGTACACTAAAGTCTCTAAGTTCATTAGAACAATGAACCACACTACGTTTATCGCATCGACAACACGATGTGATTCGTCTCGTCAACCAAAACACCAAAAATTGGCATATTACCAAAATACCCTTGAGAAAACATATCCTCAAAGATAAACATATACAGTAAGTCCCACCGGACAAATACTGTTCCAAAGCCTGTACGGGTTCACCTCTTAGCCCGACAGCAGAAAAATATACAGAAACTTCATAAAAATATCATTTCGATTAATCGCGTAAAAATTTTATCGCGTTTTCACAATTTCATCATTTTTATAAACGTTTTGAAATCGCGGAAACATATTTTTCTGTTTTCAAAATCACGTAGAGTTTTAAACACAATTTCTCAATCGCGTAAGATTTTTAAATCGTTTTCTTGTTCGAATACCTTAAAAATTACTGTTTAAATAAACAGAAATAATAAATAGTACGTTTAAACTACGTAAAATATTTTCCATACCGTATACTGTCTTTTGGACATCTTTTCTACCTTCTTTGTCCGTTTTTACTAAAAATTGACAGTATTTTGTTTATAATTTTAATAATAGTGGTTTCCTAATTTTTCGTAAAAACTTTGTTTATTTAAATAAACCGGATAATTTAATCTTTTAAAAACTCCTAACATGCTTCAAAATATAGCATGAGCCATATGTTAGAAATTCTTAAAGATTACTGTATTTCCTTTATAACAATAAAATTATTGATTTTAGTTCCTTAAATTAATTCTAATCTATTGATTTCTTAAAAACTCTTTTTAGAAAAAAATTCTTGTTAACATATAATGCCTTCTTTATACTTGAAAATGGTTTGGAATTGATTTTAGAAATCAAGAATATCTAGTTTGGCATGTTGGCCGAATTTCCTAAATCTTTTGAAATTGATTTCTAAATTATTTCTCATCTTCTAAATATATGTCAAACTTATTGTATTGTCTAAATTCATTTAACCATTGTTTTAGAAAATGGTTTTTGAAATCAACACATTCATTTTAGGCATGTTGGCCCAAAATACTAAGTTTTACCATTTGATTTCTAAATTCATTTTTCATGATCTAAACAACTTAATATCTTGCTAATTCTCCTAGGTTAATTAAATTACCTTATAAGAAAATTAAGAGAACATTTTGGTTCCCCATTTGGTTAAAGGCCGTGAGCCTTGGTGTAGTGTTCTTTGAAACACACATGCATTTCCTTGACATGTTATTCACATCCTATACATTATCATGCAATTCTATACTTTATCATGCAATTCTAACACATGCAATATTATCAAAGCTTGTAGACATGCAAATTAAAGCTTGTAGACATGCAAACTATTACAAACAACAAATAGGAAAGCTACTAACAAATACACAACCACATCAAATAAGCTACTAACAAGCACAAACATGAATCCTTATGGATTCTACAATCACAAAATCAACTCCATCTTCTTACCACCATCCATAGGTGATAAGATTTGTCTTCCTCTTACCTTAAATGAAGACAAAAAGGATTTCTTTCACTCCTCCTAGGTCACGGTTTTCTCCTTCAAAATACCTAGCAAACTTAAACAAAACTACAAGTTACTAACCATTAAAAGAGAACCTAAACCATGGATAAATCATGGCTTAGAACTTTGAAAAAGAATTTAGAAAAGAAAAACAAGAGATTTCACCTCCTTGGTACAAACTTCCAAGTAGGTTTTCAAGCTTCAAATGTAAGATTTTGAAAGAACTCTCAACTAGAGATGTTCTTAGGATTGTGTTTAGGTTTAGAAAACTTGGTTAGAAGAAATTTTGGGTGATTGGATGGTGTAGATATTGTCTTGGCGAATGGTGAAGAAAGGAAGCAACAATGGTGTTTAGGGTTCTTGGATGAGAGAGAAGAGAGAAAAGCATGAAAGATGAAGTGAAGAATGGTCTTCCAACCCCTCTTGGCCGTAGACATTCAATGCATGCAAGGTGTGCATGGATTTGGCTTCATCCAAGCCCTTGGATGCTTCAAAGGTCAAGATTAAAACTTGGTTAGCAAGCTTGTTTCCTATTGGCTACTCCTAACCTAGTCATCAAGCCTTAGTCACCATGCTTAGTCACTAATAACCTAGTCATCAAGCCTAATCATCATGTTCAAGAATGTTCCTTCACTAATCATGTTTAATTAAGCTACTAAGTTAATTGTTTTAGCTAAACGTGGGTCCCGCAAAACATTTCCGGGTCCACTGTCACTAAGTTATACTGACTAATAAAATAATATTATAATAATACAAAATTATTTTATTGGACAGCTAAATCCTAAAAATTAAAAGATTAATTTTAGGTTCATTCAGAATTGGGTTTAGTAAGATCCCCCGCCTTTGAATAATTAAAAACAGATTTTACCGGTTCGGAAAAATATTATTTTCTTGTCCCGTAGCAAATCACACAAAAAGTCCATATAAAATCACAGACAATAATATTGGACACTAAATCAAGTAGAAAACAATTAAAAACAGCAAAAACAGTACAAACAGCACGTTCGGGACGTAATGGTCATTTTTTCATTTTTTCCCACAACGTAGCTAATCATCCAAAAAGTTCAAATAAAATTACAGACAGTATTAATTGTCTGTATATCTTCCGGAAAAATTAAAACAGTAGCTCAGAAAAACTTTTATTTTACCGTCTCGAAACAAATTACGTAAAAAGACCAAATAAAATTTGAGCCTGTATAAACGTATTTGTATTTCATACAGAAATCGAGAAACAGTAAAATAGGGACACAACGATCATTCACACGAAAGCTTGAAAAATAGCAAACAGTACATTCGATACATTTTCTAAAAATTGGGGTGTTACAGATATCATGATACCAATGTTTACCATCTAGCTCGCCTTCCACATTAGCACAATACGAGGGCTCACTATGTATCTTTACTTGGATGGGTTGGACATTATTGTGGATATCCAACTTGGTCATCACGGCTAGAGTGGCTGATGTGTGTGAAACAACATCATATTTTGTTCTTGTTTTGCATGCATTTTTATGTATTTTAGGTATTTTAGTTTCCCTTTTTATTTATTTTTTCCTTAATTCGGATAACTGCAGTATTTTTGGTGTTGTTGTGCAGGATTGGTGCTTAATTAGCCTTGAAATGGATGGAAAGCTTGCATAATTGAAGTTAGAGCTTAAAGGATAGCAATTTGGGACGAAAAGCTCACTCCAAAGAGATCCACGACCTGCCTGTGGAATTCCCCACGGCCATAGATCGAGCAGCTACGTGAAAAGGCAAAAGGGAAGTTTCAGAGAATTCCACGGCCGTGGAACTCAAACAGCAAGTTCCACGGCCTGGCCGTGGAATGATCCACGACCGTGGATCGTTGTCCGTGTCAGATTTTTAAGTTTATTTTTCTTCCTTTTTATAGGTTTGTATCAGTTTAAACCCCTAGGGTATTTATAGATGTTCTGAATACAATATTAGGGTTCGAATTTAGTTTTGAAGGAGGCACATTGGAAGGTTCTTGATCTTCATCTTCCTCTCTTCTCTCTTGGATTACGGGTTTAGATATGTTTTTGAATTTGATTTCTTGTTTCTTTTTCTCCATGTTTGAGTAGTTTCTTTTGTTTCTAGGATTGGGCAATGTCATTTGATACATTGATGATGATTAATTGACTTTGTTTACCCCTTTTATTAATCTTGAATGTTCTTGATTCAATCCTTATTGCGCTTATTCATGTGAATTTGTTGGTCACTTATTTGCATCTCATAGATATCTAGGGACGTACTGAGAGGTGAACCTAGGTGTTGGAACCATAAGAATTGAACTTAAGATCTAAATCACGAGAGTAGGTTTAACCTTTCGAGGATTTAATGAATTACCATAAAGCGTAATGGGTTCAATTTAGATTCAATTACCACGAGAGTCGGAATTGGTTTAATTGGGCACAGTTCTTGTCTCTTAAGAAAGAACATTAACTAATTTAGGGTAATTCACCTTTAATTAAATTTCAGTTTTAATAAAAGGATTATCAATTAGGAGTCTTGTATCATTGTGGTTACCCCTAATCCTGGAAGCTTTCTTGAATTTGAAAACATTTCCTAACAACTTATTGTTTTTTATCTCAACTTTGCACTTTAATATTTGTTTATTTAATTGCTTTGTTACTACTGTTTTTATTAATTAACAATTATATCCCCATTGTTTAATTTAGTTGAATTAATTAATTAATTGATATTCATAGACATAGTCTATGTGGATTCGATCTTTTTATTACTTGACGACGAAACCGTACACTTGCGGATTTCACACACCAAGTTTTTGGCACCGTTGCTGGGGATTGTGTTTTTCTTGAATATCAGTTTAATTTTTAATTTAATTATTTTAAACCCTTTTCACTACTTTCTTGTGTTCTCTTTGACTCTCTGCAGGTAATTTTCCTTATTTATGCGAAGTACTAGACGTTATGGGGCTCTTGAAGAAGCAGATCTTGAAATTAAAAGAACTTTTCGTAGAAGGAGAAGACAACAAAGGCAAAGAGCGAGAGAAATACTTGAACCAACGCTTGCCATGGCTGCACCTATAGATAATAGACCGCTTAAAGAGTACGCAACCCCTAATGCTCTGGGTTTGCGCTAGATAGTTCACCATACCACCTGTTTTACTCTCTATGATAAGGCAGAACCAGTTTGGAGGATTGCCATCAGAGGACCCAAATGATCATGTGGATATGTTCTTGGAATTCTGTGAGACCCTCAAGATTGAAGGTGCCTCTGTTGATGTTATTCGCCTTCGCCTCTTTCCATTATCTTTGAGAGATAGAGTTAGAGCTTGGTTGAAGTCAGTTCCCGCTGAGACAATCACCACGTAGGACTAATTGGAGCAAGCTTTCTTGGACAAATTCTTCTCACCTTCCAAGACTGCTCATCTTAGGACCCAAATCACAAGCTTCGTTCAGAAAGATAGAGAGTCATTGTCGGAAGCTTGGGACAGATATAAGGCATTGTTGGAAGCCTGCCCATACCATGGGTTAGAAAAATGGTTGATCGTCCACACCTTCTATAATGGGCAAGAATATTCTTCAAAAGTGTCTCTAGACTCCGCAGCTGGTAGAGCTTTGATGAACAGAAAACTAACAGAAGCCTATGAGATCATTAAGAGTGTTGCCATAAATCATCACTAATGGGCAAATGAGAGAGGTAATAACTCGAGAAAACTCTCGGGAGGTAAGTTTGAGGTAGACGAGGTTGATTTAATTATGTCAAAATTTGATTCTTTGAATAAACATTTTGATATGCTTGAAAAAGCTCATGTAAATGCCATAGGTACCTCTAACAAATTTTGTGAGATTTGTGGAGCACAGGGACACATGAGTGCTGAATGCCAAGTTGGGATTGACTCCTCACAAGGTGTACCTGTGGAGCAAGTAGAATCATGCCACAATTTCCACGACTTCAACCAAAAAGGGAGGAATGATCCTTATTCCCAAACTTACAACCCCAGTTGGAGGTCATATCCTAACTTCTCCTATTGGAATAGTCAATACCAAGCTGGGCAAGGTAGTGCTAAACCCTCTTCTGGATTCCAACAGGTACAAAAATTTAGACTTGAGTCTCTTCTAGAGAATTTTGTTGAGAGTCAATCTAAGCAGAATGAGGAGTTTAGGCAGCATGGGCAAGTTATGACTGAGGCAATTAAAGAGCTGTCAGCTAAGGTTGACAATTTGGTCATTCATAATAAGATGTTGGAAACTCAAATTGCCCAACAAGCAAGCACTTCACTGAGGCAACAGGGTAAGTTTTTTGGTCAAACCGAAATAAATCTAGGTAATGAACACTGCAAGGCTATGAGTTTGAGAAGTGGAAAGAAATTGGAGGATCCCAAGGGTATTGGAGAGAGTGACAATGATAGGGGGAATGAGGAAAAAGAGACTAAGGCACAACCCTTAGAAGAGGAGGAAAATAATGAAAAGGTGTCTAAGTATGTACCTCCTGAAACTTACCAACCCCCAGTTCCCTACCCTCAAAGATTGGCTAAGGCCAAGTTAGATAGGTAATTTGGAAAGTTCCTAGAGGTCCTAAAGAAACTGTACATTAATGTACCATTCACTGAAGCGTTGCAACAAATGCCTACCTATGCTAAGTTTCTTAAGGACATTTTGTCTAATAAGAGAAAGCTTAAGGAATATGAGACCGTAGCTCTAACCGAGGAGTGTTGTGCTTTAATTCAAAATAAATTGCCTCCTAACCTAAAAGATCTAAGTAGCTTCTCTATTCCTTGTTTGATTAGTAACACAAATTTTGATAAAGCTCTGTGTGATTTGGGGGCTAGTGTTAGTCTTATGCCCCTTTCTGTATGTAAGAAGTTGGAGGTGGGTGAGCTAAAACCCATAACTATTTCACTTTAATTAGCGGATCGGTCTGTTAAGTGCCCAGTAGGCATCTTAGAGGATGTTCCTATAAGAGTAGGTAAGTTTTTCATACCTGCTGATTTTGCTGTGCTTGAAATGGAGGAGGATTCCCAAATCCCCATTATTCTTGGTAGGCCTTTCTTAGCTACTACTGATGCTATAATTGATGTTAAAAATGGCAAATTGTCTTTGACCGTTGGTGATAATAAGGTTGAGTTTGATCTTTGTAAATCTATTAAATAACCTTCTTTTGAGGACTCTTGTTGCAGGACTGATTTATTGCACCAGGTGGTGAAAGAAGAATCCACTAAGATTCATTTTGAGGATCCATTGGAGAGATGTTTGGTTGGTGGCGGCTCATGTGATTCTGGAGGTGAGGTAGCCGAGTATGCTCGCTTGTTGGAGGCAACCTCAAAAATTCCGCCCTACAAAGTCAAAGTGGAAAGGCTCGAGCCAAAGCCTAAGTCTGAAGATTGGGAAGAGGAAAAGGCTGCTAAGGTAGAACTTAAAACCCTTCCTTCCACTCTCAGGTATCAGTTTCTTGGGCCTAATTCTTCTTATCCAGTCATTTTTAGTGCTAGCTTGAATGAGTTAGAGACTGATAAACTGCTTAGAGCCCTTCGAATTCATAGAAAGGTCATAGGATACACTCTTGATGATATTAAAGGCATAAATCCTTCCTTTTGCATGCATAGAATTTTGATGGAATTTGACCATAAACCCTCTGTTGAGCATCAACGTAGGTTGAATCCTAACATAAAAGAGGTTGTTAAAAAAGAGGTTCTTAAGTTACTTGACGCTGGGGTAATTTACCCAATTTCTGATAGTGAATGAGTTAGTCCTGTGCATGTGGTTCCCAAGAAAGGGGGATGACTGTGATTGAAAATGAGAAAAATCAATTAATTCCCACTAGGACAGTCACAAGTTGGAGGATGTGCATTGATTATAGGAAGTTGAATAATGCAACTGGGAAAGATCATTTCCCATACCCTTCATTGAACAAATGCTTGAGAGGCTAGCTAGGCATACATACTTTTGTTACTTAGATGGCTATTCGGGATTTCACCAAATCCCTATCCATCCTAGTGATCAGGAGAAACCCATATTTACTTGCCCCTATAGCATTTTTCCCTATAGGAGAATACCTTTTGGTTTATGTAATGCCCCTACTACTTTCCAAAGATGCATGACTGCAATATTCTCTGAATTTATTGAAAACATCATGGAAGTTTTTATGGATGATTTTTCAGTATATGGAACTAACTTTGATGATTATTTGTCTAATTTGTCTAAGATTTTGCAGAGATGCGAAGAAGTAAATCTTGCTTTGAATTGGGAAAAGTGTCATTTTATGGTAAAGAGGGCATAGCACTTGACCATTTGGTTTTTGGAAAAGGAATTGAAGTGGATAAGGCAAAAATTGAAGTAATTGAGAAATTGCCTCCACCGGTGAATATGAAGGGAGTGCGAAGTTTCTTGGGACATGCTGGTTTTTACCAGAGATTCATTAGAGATTTTTCTAAAATTGCTAAACCTTTGTCTAATCTCTTAGTAAAAGATGTCTCATTTAATTTTGATAGTGACTGTTTGCATGCCTTTAGCAGGTTGAAAAAAGCTTTGATCATTGCCCCTATTTTGCAAACACCAGATTGGAATCTTCCATTTGAGGTCATGTGTAATGCCAGTAACTATGTCGTAGGAGCTGTGTTGGGGCAGAGAAAAGACAAGAAAGTGCATGCAATTTACTATGCTAACAAGACACTCGATGGAGCTCAAGCAAATTATGCCACTACAGAGAAAGAATTGCTAGCGGTAGTCTTTGCCTTTGAGAAGTTCAAGTCCTATTTAGTGGGGTCAAAGGTGATTGTGTACACTGACCACTCGGCACTGAGGCATCTCCTAAGCAAGAAGGAAGCAAAGCCTAGACTTATCTGTTGGATCCTTCTTCTACAAGAGTTTGATTTGGAAATTCTAGATAGAAAAGAAACAGAGAATCAAGTGGCTGATCATTTATCCAGACTTGAGCAACCTGTGATTGGGGATAGTGAATTGCCTATTGATGATTCTTTCCCCGATGAGCAATTGTTTGCGCTTTCCGCGGAGAATGCTCCTTGGTATGCTGACTATGCAAATTACTTGGTTAGCAAAGTTCTACCTTCCGAGCTTAATTATCAGCAGAAAAAGAAATTTTTCTCAGATCTGAAGTATTTTGTGTGGGACGACCCTTACATATACTAGAGGTGTGCTGATGGTATCTATAGGAGGTGTGTCTCAGAGGAAGAGGTCCCAAGTATATTGAGTTGTTGTCATTCCGCATCCTATAGAGGACATGCTAGTGCTTCCAACACGGTAGCAAAAGTTCTTCAGTCTGGCTTCTTTTGGCCTCATATTTTCAGGGATGCTCGAAATTTTGTGTTATCATATGATCCATGTCAGAGAGTTGGAAGTATCTCTAAGAGGCATGAGATGCCTATGAATACTATTCTTGAGGTAGAGATCTTTGATGTTTGGGGAGTTGACTACATGGGCCCTTTTTCCATCCACTTGCAACAATAAATTCATTCTTATAGTTGTTGATTACGTATCCAAGTGGGTGGAGGCCATTCCATCCCCAACAAGTGATGCAAAGATTGTGATCAAGTTATTCAAAAAGATTATCTTCCCGAGGTTTGGAGTTCCTAGGGCTGTGATTAGTGATGGAGGTTCACACTTCATTGAGAGGCAGTTTGAGAACCTCTTAAAGAAATATGGAGTCACTCATAAGGTTGCTACGCCTTACCATCCTCAGACTTCTGGCCAAGTGGAGGTGTCTAATCGAGAGATAAAAAGTATTCTGGAGAAAACTGTTTCTAGATCAAGAAAGGATTGGTCATTGAAGCTCGATGATGCTCTTTGGACTTACCGCACTACTTATAAGACTCCGATTGGGATGACACCCTTTCGATTGATTTATGGGAAGCCTTGCCATCTACCTGTTGAGCTTGAACATAAAACCTTTTGGGCTATCAAGCTTCTAAATTTTGACTTAAAAGTGGTGGGAGAAAAGAGAAAGCTTCAACTTCATGAGCTTGATGAGCTGAGATTGGATGCTTATGAGACCACCAAATCATACAAAGAAAGAACCAAGAGGTGGCATGACAAGCATATTCTTCGTAGAGACTTTCATGAAGGAGAATTAGTGCTTCTTTTCAATTCTAGATTGAAACTTTTTCCTGGAAAGCTAAAGTCGAGGTGGTCTGGGCCATTCTTAGTGAAGAAAGTATTTCCCTATGGCGCAGTGGAGGTTTGGAATGAAGAGGGAGGGACTTTCAAGGTTAATGGTCAGAGATTGAAGCATTATCTAGTGGAGGAGCAGCTTGAGAAAAGGATGAACATTGCCTTCCATGACCCAGCTACAGAAGGATGAATGAATAGGAGTCGAGCTAATGACTTTAAACAAGTGCTTCTTGGGAGGCAACCCAAGTTTCCTTGGTTTTTCTTTTATTTTATTTCCTCTTTCTCTTTTAATTTTGTATGTTAGATTGTTGGTTTGATGTTTGTCTCATGGATTTTGCCAGATTTGACCCCTTTTTAAGCTAAGTTTAGAAGGAGAGTGAAGTTAGAAAGTTCCATACCCAGCCCATGGAAAATTCCATGGCCATGGAATGAAAACCAGAGGAAAATATCAAAGTCAGAGAGATCCACAGCTTGGCCATGGATCCAACCATGGCCATGGAATTCATGATTTAAAAAAAAAAGGGGGTGATGTCAGAGAGATCCACGGCCATGCCGTGGATCTAACCATGGCCATGGACTTCTAGGTTCAAAAAAAAAAAGCCACGGTAGCAACGTCCACGGCCTGACCGTGGATATAGCCACGACCGTGGATCGTCCCAGACGTGGGATTTTAAAAACCATGGCCCTCCCCTTCCTTCCTTCATTTCACCATTTTCTTCTTCCCTCATCTCCTTCCTCTCTCCCTCTACTTCCATACCTATTACCCTAAACCTTCATTACTCCTCATTTCCCTCACAACCACACATAAACCACCTTTACCCACACTCTCAAACCTTCTCCTCCACCTCCATCCTTCTTCTTTCTCTTCCTTTCTTCTCCACCATAGTCACCATAACCCACCATACCTCAACCTTCAAAATCACCCTTTTACTCCACAAACCACCCTTTTCTTCCATTTTTCTACCATTTCTAACCTCCCTAACCTCTACCCAACCACTAATTCCTTCAATTTTGGAAAACCCCAAATTTGAAAAACCTACCCCAATTTTGTTAATTGCTCTGAAAAGGGGGGAATTTTTGCTGTGTTGTTACTATTATGGTTTGGTTAAGCAGGATAAAACCCAAGCGCCAGAGAACGGAAGCAGCTTAAAGCTCAAGGCCACGGAGCAGAAGCACCCAAGCTCTAAGAAGTAATCCCCATGGCTTTCACTTTAAAGATAATGAGCAGAGGGATAGGTATAATGTGCTTGTCACTAGATGAATTATTAGCACTAGGTATATGGATGACACTGTCTTAGATACCTTAAGCTTGCGGGATGACTTTGATTGGATGCTTGAAAGGGCAGGATAGACTAATTTTCTGAATTTAAAATACCCCACATACACTGAGCTTACACTGGAGTTCCTTAGTTCTATTGAGGCTCATATTATTCAGGGGGAGGAATGTACAGAAGGCAGAATCACTTTCCGGTTATTCAATAATGACCACTGCTTAAACTTGGAAGAATTTAATGAGATTTTTGGGTTACCTGCTAGGGGGATAGGAGGCACCCACGTGGGTTTTCTGCAATATCTTTTTGAGCTAAGATTTCTCATGGGTCTGGCACGTTTGATTCCTCAAATTGTAAAGCATCCTTTATGCCAAACCCTTGCCTCCATTATGTCCACCGTATCATGGCTCATACCTTATTTGGGCGCGAGGATAGTGATGGCAATGTCCATGCTGACGAACTTATTTTTCTGTGGGCTATCCTTAATAATGTTAAAATGAACACAGGCTCTTTTTTAGCTAGGCATCTGCTTAAGGTGGGTAGAGCCCAATCAGGCACAATTGTTGTAGGTGGGCTTATCATGACAATAGTCCATTTCTTTGAGTATGACTTGGATGGTTTGGTTGCACTTCAGGGTTATTCTATGATCGATTTAGAGTATTGTTTGGCTATCAAGATCATCCTTAAGGAAGACAGTATCTACTGCCTCAGTCTGCATAATCGGGACCACCCCTTACCCCTACCTAACTCCTCTGCTATCACTGTGCGTAACCCTGCCAATTGGCGCACACCTAGGAGTGAAGCAGATGAGCCAATCAATGTTCAGTGCTCCCTTAGCCCTCCACCAACGGTAGGCCCCTCTCGTCCTTCTTTTTCTTCTTTTGCAGGTCCTTCGGAGGGTGCTTTCACTAGGAAATTTATCTCTTTGGAAGGACTTCATGCTGAGCAGGTGCAGCAACGCCACATAATAGAGGAGCTTCGTCAGCAAGGTCAGGCTACTGATGGTCGCTTGCAAGCCTTGGAGGGCACTGTTCTGAGCAAGGCAAGCATGGTCTAGGCCATCCATAGTTGGCATCTGAGTCAACACCATTTCCCACCACTATAGTGAGTTCTTTTCTTTTATTCCCTCTCTAGTTATAGCTTTTTACATTGGGGACAATGTAAGGTCTAAGCTTGGGGGGTTATTTTTCCATTTTTATTTTTATTTTTATTTTCATCTTGTTGTCATGCATTCTCATATTGTATTGTCTCATTGCATTTTCACACCATCATATCTCTCAGCTTTTTGGTTAACTTTGTGCCCCTATCTTTTAAGGATTTTGAGATGATATTGATTTGGAACCTAATTTGTTAATTCTTGTGGTAGACAACAGACATTGTTTTAATTGATAGTGGAGGTGATTTCTTGATAGCTGATAATTAGCATATGTTCTCTGAATTTGTGCTTCTCATTGATTTTTGAACCTCTAAATGTGAGTTCTGAGCCTATATGGGATTTATGCACGATATGATTTTTGCTCCCATTCTTTGTGTTGAGTGAAAATTTCTCATTGATTTTGTGTTCTAGAACTTGATTTGAAACCATTTTGAGGTGAAATTTTTGTGTGCATGCTTGAATGTGATTAAGGCATCTTAAGTATTTTTCTAGTCTTCTGAAATGATTTTCACACTTTCATCCACTAGTTGCCCATTTTGAGCCTATTGCATATTGTTTTTTCTTGATGCCTGTGATGATACATTGTCGGTGATCATTTAGGATATTGAATGGAGCAAATTGGGTTTGAGTGTTATATTGGGAATCATATGTTTTTGAAAATAAAATCTCTCCCTTATGTTAAAAAAAAGGAAAAGGAAAAGGAAATAAAAGAAAAGCATGAGATGAAAGCTTGAAAAGAAGGAAAAGAAGATGCTTGGAAATGTTGAGGTATGCTCTTGATTGAAAAATGCCTTTGCTCCATTTATGTTCATTTGAATTTCTTGTGCTTATTGAAAATTTTGTTAGCCCTTTGTGCATACCTTCCTTTCTTTACCTTACCTAACATCATTCCCATAGCTCTATTATAACCCTTGAAAGACCTTTTGATTCTTGCATGCATACTGATTATTAGTGGAAATTTAGTTTCTTATCAAGCTTATGGAAATGTTGTTTCTTTGAGGAATCTTGAGCGCATTGTATGTTGGTGTATACCCTAGTGGCCAATACATTTTGTTTGTATTTACATACATTATATTATGTTATTTTATATGAGGCATTTCATTTATTGTGTTCTTTTTGGTAGACATAATAAAGTCGTTAGAATAGTAAGTTTGATACCATAGGACATCAAGTGGATGACTTGATCGTGAGATCCTATTGGATAAAATACTATTCTTAAATGTCCCTAGTCAAGTATTATTGTTAATTAGGACAACAATAATACATTGAGGCTAGTATGTGCGTAGGGCGATGACCACATCTCACGGGTCATGGATATGAGATATCAAGTCTACACATGGATACATATTAGAGTAATGATGTATTGGACAGACCCGCCATGAGAATGCTACGTGGATCGTTACGTGAGTGTCATAAGCGATTCTCATAGTGATAATGGTGTATGTGGTCCTTTGACCTGAAATCACTACGATTCCTACATGAGGAGTTGTGTGTTTTAATGCCATCAAACATCATCTGTAACAAGATGATTATAATGTTGGTTATTAGACATACCGCAATACATGTGGAGGAATGTGAGTGACCTAGATGGGATTTGTCCCTCCTACATAACAGGAGCGATATCTTCGGGCCCCCTGATTGAGTGAGACTACGAAATGCATGGCCATGCTCAAATAAGTCAATATGAGATATTGATCTTATTTGCTATTACTATGTCTACTCGAGAATCAGGAAACTGAAGATTGAACTAAATAAGGGTGACACATTCCATGCCTTGTGTTCAATCTGGATATCTGGACAAAGGGACTAAACTACACGGAAACATTGGTCACAGATAGGTTATGTCAAATCACTGACATTCTCATTACTTGGGTAGCAGTGATGTGTTGCTAGATATCACTCCTTGTTTGTAATATTAAAATGAGATTTTAATATTACTACCAACGTCATGAGAACTGCGAGGTCGCACACTTAGAACAGACTAAATTGGAGTAATCAGAATCCAAGTTGGACTCGGATTCAACTGGGGCCTAACTCATGACAGATGGGTTTAGGGGTGCACCACTTATCTTGCTACTTGCTCACACTCACTTAAGGCAGCCTTTGTTATAAATAATACTGCTAAGGGGGCTGCTACTAGGTTACATCACAACCCTAGCCGCACCTACAGAAAGTGAGTGAGAGATAGTGAGGTCTTCTTCTCCTCTCTTCGCAGCTAGCACTACGAAAACAGAGGCGTGACTCCTTTTGCAAGTCTGTTCGTGTGGATACCGCAGAAACATCGTCGCTATTACGGTGTTGGTGATTCACCTCGCTTGTGTCTATCACGCTTCAAGAGGTAAAAAATTTAAAAACTCGGATTATGAATTTTTTCGCATGGATCCTGAGAGGGAATTCTGTTATTCCGTTGTGAGACTTTTGATCCGCAAATTCCCAACATTGTATTCACCTTTAAACACTTTGAGTGTGGTTAGTAGAGTGAACCTAATTTAGTGAGGAGCATAATTTCTGAAAACTTTGGCCTCTAATTGGACTTGATTTTGATTACCTCTCTGATTCTTGGTTTGCCTTTGCCTACTGCTTGGTTGGATGTTTTCTCGGGTTCCTCATTCATTATTGTCTCTTGATCCCATTTCTTGGTTTGGTCCTAGTTATTGCTTGGGGACAAGCAAAATCTTAAGCTTGGGGGGATTTGATGTGTGTGAAACAACATCATATTTTGTTCTTATTTTGCATGCATTTTAGGCATTTTAGTTTCCCTTTTTATTTATTTTTCCCTTAGTTCGGATAACTACGGTGTTTTTGGTGTTGTTGTGCAGGATTGGTGCTTAATTGGCCTTGAAATGGATAGAAGAATTGCATAATTGATGTTGGAGCTTAAAGGATAGCAATTTGGGACAAAAAGCTCACTCTAGAGAGATCCACGGTCTGCCTGTGGAATTCCCCATGGCTATGGATCGAGCAGCTGCTTGAAAAAGCAAAAGGGAAGTTCTAGAGAATTCCATGGCTTGGCCGTGGAACTCAGACAGCAAGTTCCACGGCCTGGCCATGGAATGATCCACGGCCGTAGATCGTTGTCTGTGTCAGATTTTTAAGTTCATTTTTCTTCCTTTTTACGGGCTTGGATCAGTTTAAACCCCTAGGGTATTTATAGATGTTCTTAATACAATATTAGGGTTCAAATTTGGTTTTGAAGGAGACACATTGGAAGGCTCTTCATCTTCATCTTCCTCTCTCTTGGATTACGGGTTTGGATATGTTTTTTAATTTGATTTCTTGTTTCTTCTCCATGTCTGAGTAGTTTCTTTTGTTTCTAGGATTGGGCAATGCCCTTTGATACATTGATGATGATTAATTGACTTTGTTTACCCCTTTTATTAATCTTGAAAGTTCTTGATTCCATCCTTATTACGCTTATTCATGTGAATTTGTTGGCCACTTATTTGCATCTCATAGATATCTAGGGACGTACTAAGAGGTGAACCTAGGTGTTGGAACCATAAGAATTGCATTTAAGGTCTAAATCACGAGAGTAGGTTTAATCTTTCGAGGATTTAATGAATTACCATAAAGTATAATGGGTTCAATTTAGATTCAATTACCACGAGAGTTTGAATTGGTTTAATTGAGCACGGTTCTTGTCTCTTGAGAAAGAACATTAACTAATTTAGGGTAATTCACCTTCAATTGAATTTCAGTTTTAATAAAAAGATTGTCAATTAGGAGTCTTGTATCATTGTGGTTACCCCCAATCTTGGAAGCTTTCTTGAATCTGAAAACCTTTCCTAACAACTTGCTGTTTTTTATCTCAACTTTGCACTTTAATATTTGTTTATTTAATTGCTTTGTTACTACTATTTTTATAAATCAACAATTATATCCCCGTTGATTAATTTAGTTGAATTAATTAATTAATTGATATTCATAGACATAGTCCCTGTGGATTTGATCTTTTTATTACTTGACGACGAAATCGTATACTTGCGGATTTCACATACCAGTGGCCAAAGCATCAGCAAACTGATTCATGTCTCGAGCCAGATAGGAGAAGGTCACCTCTTCAAACTTCTCAGTCAACTTAGTCCAATACTTTTGATAGGGCATTAACTTTGGGTCTTTGGTTTACAATTCATCATTCACCTGATAAATAATGAGTGCCGAATCTCCAAATACTTTTAATTGCTTGATCCCCAAGTCAATTGCCACTTGTAAACCACTGGCACAGGCCTCATACTCTGCAACATTATTGGTGCATTCGAAATTCAGTTTGATAGCGACTGGGTATTGCTTTCCAGTTGGTGAAATAACCACGGCTCCTATGCCACTACCATGCATGTTGACTGCTCTATCAAAATACATTTTCCACACAGACTCGGGCTCCTTTCTTTCTTCTTCTCCTTCTGCCATCAATATTTCTCCATCAAGGAACTCGAATGTTATTAGTTGTCCACCCTTAAGAGGGTTTTCAGCTAAATGATCTGCGATTACACTTCCTTTGATGGATTTTCGAGTCATGTACTTGATATCAAACTCTGATAGTATCACTTGCCATTTTGAAACCCTTAATAAGACATGAGGGCTTTCAAATATGTATTTCAAAGGGTCTATTCGGGAGATCATTCAAGTGGTGTGATAGAGCATGTACTGTCTTAGCCTTTTTGAGGTTCATACTAGAGCACAATAGGTTTTCTCCATTGCCATGTATCGGGCTTCACAGTCATTAAACTTCTTACTCAGATAATAAATCGCTTGCTCCTTCTTTCCTGATTCATCATGCTGCCACAACATTACTCCCATTGAGGTTGGTAGTACAATTAGGTACAATATCAGAGGATGACCTAATGTAGGGGGTACCAACACAAGAGGATTCATCAAATAGGCCTTTATCTTATCAAAAGCTTATTGACATTCTTCATTCCATTCACCCGGTTGATGCTTCTTCAACAACTTGAATATAGGCTCATAGGTGCTGGTTAAGTTGGCAATGAATCTAGCAATATAATTGAGTCTCCCGAGAAAACTTCTCACTTCATGCTCTATCTTAGGAGAAGACATCTCTTGTATTGCCTTTGCCTTATCCAGATCCACCTTTATTCCTTCTCTGCTAATGATGAATCTGAGTAACCTTCCCGTGGATGCTCCAAAAACACATTTATTAGGATTGAGTCTCAACTTATACTTTCTGAGTCTCTCAAATAACCTCCGTAAAACTGCTACATAGCTTTCCCCTTCCTTCTATTTGGCTACCATATCATCTACATAAACCTCAATTTCTTTATGCATCATATCATGAAATAATGCAACCATAGCACGCTGATATGTAGCCCCAGCATTCTTCAATCCAAAGGACATTACCGTGTAACAAAAGGTTCCCCAAGGTGCAATAAAAGTCGTCTTTTCTTTGTCATTGACATCCATAGGGATCTGATTATACCCAGAATACCCGTCCATAAATGAGAACCTGTGATTTCCAGTTGTATTGTCGATAAGAACATCAATATGAGGAAGCGAAAAATCATCTTTTGGACTAGCCTTATTTAGATCCCTATAATCTACGCACATCCTGACCTTCCCATCCTTCTTTGGTACTGGTACAATGTTTGCTACCAATTCCAGGTGTCTTGACACTTCTATAATCCGGCTTCTAATTGCTTAGTCACTTCTTTCTTGATCTTTAGTGACATATCGGGATGCATTCTTCTCAATATTTGCCTTTTCGCCTCTGCATATGGGTATAATGGGATTTTATGCGGTGCTATTTCAGGGTTTAATCTAGGCATATCTCTGTAGGACCATGCGAACATATCAAGAAATTCCTTTAGTAGCATCATCATTTCTGTACGCTCAGGATTATCTACTATTTTCAACTCCTTCTTGTCTTCTTCAGTTCCCATGTTAATCACTTCTATCACTTCATTATCCACATCAAACTTTCTCTCAGAGTATTCTAGTATTTTTTCAAATTTTTCGACAATTCCTTTCTCTTCACCAGATCCAGGGTCTTCTTCATCAAATGTCATCGGAGAATCAATTGACAAGTTTCCAAGGTCCTTTTCATGAGGCGAACTTTCTACGTGACTCAAATCCCTGGAAATTAATTTATGGGGTGTTGGAAAGATAAAAAAAATAGAGTAAAAATGATAAAACAAGATTTGTTTGTGTTTTTTTTTAATAGAAGCATAGGAAAAAGAAAAACTAACAAATGCAAACAAGCAAAGAGAGTGACACAAAGGAATGCTGAATAAACATACAACTTTATTTAGTTAATTGTCTCAAATAACATAAATATAAGATCAAAACATAGTTAGACTCAAACAATTACTTAGAAGCAATAACATTAATCATTGATTTAGATTACCAGTTCTTCAGCAGCTCCTCTTTAGTGAAAGGTCGGATTGCTTTGCGCTTTTCTGAGCATTTTTCATGACATTGAGGTTGAATGACTTCTCCAAATGTGATTGTCTCGGCTGGTGCTGGGAATGTTTCCCTTAGGTGAGGAATATACTTCATTTTGCCCTTATCAGTCTTTTTCAAAGTCATATTCCCTATTCTTTCTTCCAGAGATACTTCGTACCTCAACCCAAACCTGTCTAACTTATTTGGAAATAAAACCGGTGTCCGAGTACCTTGCAGTTTTGAGCCCAAGCCTTTTCCTTCTTGGTATCCACTATTAGCCATAATTCGAGCCACTACCTGATTCACAGTTTGCATCGAGGGTTCATTCCCATTGAGTCCAGTCTCAATTACCTCAAAATTATGCCACAAATTCTCTTCATCTTTCTCTGCACTTTCCATATACGGTACTGAAACTGGTTTTGTCAAATTGATTTCTTCTTCTCCATGTATGGTGATTACCGACCCATTTTCAATGTATTTAATACTCCGATGCAGGATGGAAGGAACTGCACCAGTAGCGTGGATCCATGGTCTCCCAAGGAACATAGTGTATCCAGGCTCAATGTCCATAACTTGGAACAATACCTGAAAATTACTTGGACCGATCTCTAATGGCAAGTCACCTCTCCCAAAATGCCTCTCTTATTTCCATCAAAGGCTCGCACCACCATTTCTCAAGGGGACAATTCATCCTCACTTATTGACAATGAGGTTAGAGTTGACTTTGGTAGGATATTCAGTGTAGACCCTCCATCAATTAAAACCTTTGCAACTATATAACCTTTACATTTAAGGGTTATGTGTAAGGCTCGTGGGTTTTTCTTAAACCGAGAGGTGATCTCTACATCCCCAAATATAATCATGTTGACATGCTTTACTAGGTCCACCATGCTGACAACATTCTCAGGGGTAACATCAAGTTTGACATAAGCCTCATTCAGTACTCTTAGCAACGCTTTCTGATGCAACTCAGATGTCAAAATGAGCGATAGAAGCGATATCCTTGCTAGAGTCTTTTTCAACTGTTCCATCACATCGTAATCACTTTGTTACATGATCTTCAAGAATTCTTCCTCCTCTTCTGTCCCTCTCTCCTCTTCTCTTGAACTTTCTTCCTTACTCCCTTTTTTAATGTTTTTCTTCTTCTCTACTTCTGCTAGGCCATAGCATCATCCACTCCTTGTAACTATATTAGTCACATACCCTTCATCCTGGAGTATTTCAGCAACTCGTGCCTTTGAAGTCTCTTCCCCAAGTCCCTTCATTTCCACCTTGGCTTCATAACTCCACGGCATGGAATGAGTATCATTATAAGCAAATGGTGTTAGCTTTTTGACTGTCACAATTACTTTCCCTGGCGTCGGGGCCTGATTGAGAGGTGGCACCTTCAACACAAAGCGTTCTACTACACTAACTTCTTCAGAGGAAGCTAACCTTCGTCTTGCTTGTATTACTCCCAAAGTAAGCAATCCTTGTACTCGAACCTTGAAGTCCCAACAATTTTCAATATTGTGTCCTCTTCCCCCATGGTGATACGCACAACTTGACTCTTCATCATACTTCCCCTCATCTTTCATTAACGAAGCTGGTGCAGTGATAACATAACCTACTTTCTTCAATCCCCCAAATATCTGAGTCATTAGGGTATGCAGACTCATGACCTTTCTTATCGGTGGTCTTTTCATCTCCACAGCATTCGCCTCATTCCTTTCACCATGGTTAGGGATTGGGTTATTAACAATACTAGGTCCATCCTTGTCTTGAATATCTAACTTTCCACAAGCAATAAGCTTCTTTACTGTAGTCTTAAAAGATTCACAGTCTTCAATTGAGTGCCCCGGGATATCCATATAGTACTTGCAAGTTAAATTCGGGTTGTACCATGCTAGAAATGGTGGTTGTAGAGGACGTACATGATTCCCTGAGATGAGGTGAGCATCAAATAGCCTTTGGAATAAATCTGCATTTGAGATGGATAGCTTTGGGAAATGGGGTAGGTTTTTAGGACGGAAACGACCTTGATTTTGGAAGCTTGGTCGACGTTATGGGTCGTTTGGGAAATTTTGCGAAGGTGGATGTGGGTATCGGGTATAAGTTAGGGGAGTTAGCACATATAGTTGTGGTGTGTGAACATTGCTAATTTGGAATTGTGGGGTTGGAATGATGTTTGCGGCTAGCGTAATTTGGTGGGGTGGATAATAAGGTGATGTGGGTGTTTGGTATGAAAGTACGGATTAGGGTTATATGGTTGTTGATGACTTAGGTTTTGTAGGAAATATCGCGGACTAAAGGTTTGTTGGTGTTTGACCAAGGTCTCAATTCTTTCTCCCGCAGTGATCAAGTCAGCAAAATCCTTATAGGCTGATCTGTCCATTGTCCCGACAAAAGGATTTCCCAAAGTTCCTAAGAACTATGAGTACATCTCGGACAGTGTCAATAGGGGTTGGACTTGAGCTGCAAGGCTCTCCACCTCTGTGCATTTTGTTTGAAAGGTTCCTCAATTCCTTTCTGCATCGAGCTCAATTGTTCTCGGGTTGGTGCTGCATCTAGGTTGAATTTATATTGGTCCATGAATAGATCAGCCAACTCTGTCCAACGCAAAACCTTAGAGCGATCTAGTTGAAGATACCATTCTAAAACGGGACCTGTGAGACTTTCATAGAAAAAGCTAATGAGGAACTTATCATCTTTGGACCAAACAGCCATCTTGGTCCTATAACTAATCAAATGAAATTGGGGGTTGCCACTCCCATCATACTTTGCAAAGTCAGGAATCTTGAAGTCTTTTGGGATTATGACATCCGTGAAAGGACACAGTTCCTCTATCTTGAGAGGTCCATAAGCACTGGGGCCCTTGATTGCATTGATCTATTCCTCCATCTTTTCCATCCACTCTTCTCATCCTGTCATTTTGCACGGTTGCATGTCTAGTACCAGCAGGAAATCCTGTGGGCATCGGAATAAACATATGTGGTGGCTACTGTGTTAACTCGGCGTTACCATGAATCTCATTTCGAGCACCTTCCAATGAATGATATCCTTCACCAATAGGAATTACTACTGATGCAGTGTTTGAGATTCCTCCTACAAAAGGTATCTCAGTTGTGACCCTGGGGTTTGTCCTTGCAGAAGTGATGTTTGGTAAGTACAAATGTGCCCCAGTTGCTCCTACACCTCCGGTTGCCCCTATTAAGGTTATGGTCTCCCTCATGGCTAGCAACATTTCTTCTATTCTTTTCTGAGACTCTATCATCTCATCCATCCTTCCTTTCACTTCATCTACTTCTATACTTAGATTCCTACCCTCATTTTCAGCTGCCATTGCTGCAAGCAGTTTTGTTCGAGCCCTTGTGTTGTGAACACGGGTTTGATTGGCGTCTTCTATCCTTGGTCGCGCAATGGTTCTAAATTTCCTGTGAACAGTTAAGGTATAAATTTATTATAAACAAACATAATTTTTATTGATTTGTTAGAAGACCATTATTAGTTTGTGTCGGATGGAGATGGACTTGAGTGAGTATCTTTGATCTTCCTTGTCACGACCAATTCTTAGAATGTCACGTTCAAAACTATCGGTCCCAAGTAAACATGGGATCAGAGAAACAAAAAAGCATACTTTATTCAATCAACATCATTTCACCCTATTACATCATTGCTTAATCATTCTCAGTCGAATGCATCTTGATCATTTGCTTCATTTGTTCAATATGACTCTTATAATATTCAATGAAATCATTAATCTCTATCAGAGTCATAAATGAATCGACCATCTTATCTGCCATTTTTAAGTAATATGGAATGTCTGCGATCACCATGTCGGCTAGGTGTGTTAGTTTCACGAAAGCGATCCCTCCAAAAGTGGGCTTCTTCTTTCCATTCATCGATGTCCTGGTCTTGTTGCCTTATTTGATCTATCATTTTCTGCAAGTCCTCTTGTCCCTGTCGCAAAGCTGCTTCATACCCTGCAATCTCGACAGTGCGCAACCTTTCAATCATGTCTTCATATCTTGCTGACATCATTTTCATTTGTTGCCTCATACTATCCCTTGATGAAGGGCATCATTCTGTGTTGCAAGCAGCTCTTTAAGTTGTTGATTTTCAGTGAGAGCCTTATCTCTTTCTTCCCCCCGGAGTCCTAATTCCTTGTTCGCAGCCACTAAACACCTCCTGATCCTTGACATATGATCTCGTTCTGTCTTTTGCCTCTTGTTAACTTTTTCAAGAGCATGATCCTTTTCAGAATTTTCACGCTTTAAGTCTGCACATATTTGGCGAGTCTTTTCTAACTCTGCTTCTAATTTTCTTTTTTCTTCATTGGCTTCTACTAACTCTTCCCTTATTTCTTCATCTTCTATTGGGACCAGAGGCAAAGATTTATTAACTGTAAAGGTTGCTGGGATTTTGAAGGGTAACTTGACTTTCTGAGCCCGGTTCTTGACCCACTGTCGATAACTTTCTTTGGCCCCACAGCTTCTGACTCCCAACTCTCTACCTTTTCTGACAACTTTTTTCCAGGCATTTCGCACTCTCCTAAATGTCTCAGTACACTTCATCTGCATATCGTAAATAAAGGGAGTGGTCTCCAATTCCAAGGGTGGTCTCATCATGGGATAGCCAAGTTATCGCAATGCCAAGGCAGGATTGCAGTTAATGCACCCCCGCATACCCATAAGAGGAACATTAGGAAAGCCTTCGCACTGATAGACCACTGTTTGCCTTTCTTTTTGCAGAGGGTACCATATGATCTTTCTCTCCTCAAGCTTGGCCAATTCCTTAGCTCATTCTCGACTGTTCATAGTCTTCAACTTGAGCATCTTGAGATCTATAATGGGACAAGCTTTTTCGTAGCCTCTTTTGAACATATGAGTCGCGAGCCATACGAATAGCATTGGTAGACAACACAAGATCCTCTTACCCTTCTTTTCATGGCAGAAATTCAAAGTATGGTAAACATCAGCCAGAATGGCTGGTATAGGATTTGCGGCAACGTTTCTTCGAGCCAGGAAGACATCAATTCTTGCAAGATCTACCAAGTCTTCATTACTCGAGAAGAGGATGGTGCCATAAATGGTGAGGGCTAGCACATCTGAAAAAGTACTCCAGTCTTCAACCTTGGCCAGGTAATGCATGTGCTCTTCTAAATATTTCCTCGGTGACCCCTCTATTCCTTTCGCATTTTGTTTTGCCTTTTGTAAATCTTTTACATGAACTTTTAAGACATATGTGATGGTTGACATAGATGCATAGTGACCTATATATAGGTATGGCTTTTCTTTTTCCAAAGGTAAGCCCAAAATCTGCTCAAATTCTTCTAAAGTAGGGGCCAACTGACAATCTTAAAATGTGAAACAACGCAATGGTGGGTCATAGAATTGGGCTAGCGCGGTGATAGCTTCAACCTATACGTCCACCTCTAACAGATTCAGGATCTTCCCATATCTTGTAGTGAAGGTCAGACATTGTATTTTTTTCAGCATTCGGCCTAAATTCTCCAAACTCTCTGTTTCCACTTTTCAGGCCTTGAGTTGTAGGGTCTTTTTTATATCATTGTGATATGATCCCGTATTACTTTCCATTATTAATCAAAGATTCTCACTATTAGTCCTTAGGCACTTAGTTTTAAATGTCTCTCCAACAAACCTGGGAACGAAAAATTATTAATGCATGTTTTGTTTTTTAAAAAAAAAATAAAAATAACAAATGATTTTACAAAGTAATGATGAGTGAGTTGTTGGTCCTTTAATTGTGATTCACCTCTTTTTTAGGAAGAACTCTTTTTTTTTCACAAGGGAGACAAGTATGGTTCATCATATTAAGGGACTAAATAACTCACAAGGAATACGGATAATTCAAAAGATAATGAAAGGTACGCTCCCTTTGTGTCTTAATGAGATTTCCTTAAACTTGATGATTTCTATCCTGAGGGTCTATAGGTCTTTATTGAGTCGTGAAAACTTTCATTGGGTAGTTCTAATTTTCTAAAAAGGCCTCTAGAGCTAAGTCCCATTTCAGAATGTTGACCACAAAAAAGTGAGTAAACCACTAGGTGTGAGACCTTCACGAAAAAGGCACACTCTAGATGAGGTTTTCGTGATAACCAAACAGGATGTACATCCAAAATGGTTACCACTACGCAACCTCTACTTAACTTAAGTTTCATTCAGACCCGGGTATAGAGCCCCACTCGAATGTGTGTGATGAACGTGTAAGTGTGGTGGGTGTAGGGAGCATACAAACCTTCATGATCCTAAAGACTACCCGCATCCTGTAAAACAAACATAAAATAAAACAAAAATTCCAAGAGAAGTTCTCTATCCTAATGTTTAAACAATAAAATGATTAACAAAATAATTAACAAATGATTAAAAAAATGAGAAACAGAAAACAAAAAAAGAAAAAGAAAGGAAAGAAAAGGTAAAACGAATATACAAAGATCACCAAAATTTTGCACAACTAACTTATATGGGCTTGACTCTCAAGTGTCCTCAGCGGAGTCGCCATCTGTCGCGACCGGGATCGCGGCGGGAGCGGCGAGACAAAATAAATTAACTAGGAGTCGCCACCAATTTTATTTGAAATAGGAAAAATTGGAAAACCTTTATTAGGACATGGTCTTCAGAACCAGATTGGATTCGGGAGTCGGTTATGCATAGGGAAGGGTAAAAACTTAATCTCACAGCACCCCTAACACACCCGTCCTGAGACGATACCCTAAATCAGTTATGCAAAATTCAATAATCTCAAATATATTTTTTTAACCCATTTATTAAAATATAAACTAAATAGACAAATAAATTATGAAAATTAAATTTTGGCTTGACGAAATAAAAATTTCGCTCCTACGTATCCTCAGGTGCAATGAGGAATTCAAAGTCACGTAGTTTTTTATAAAAATAATTATAGGTTGGTTATTAAAAAAAAATCATCAAGCTGTCGCAACTCAGATAATTACAAAAATTATAGGATCAACAAGTTGTCACAATTCAGTTAATCCCTTTTATATTTAAAAATATTTCAATTATTTTATATTTTTCACTTTTGTAATTTTATCTTTTTTTTTTAAATCATCAAGTTGTCGCAACTCAGATGATTATTAAAATTATAAAATTAACAAATTGTCACAACTCAGGTAATCCTATTTTTATTCTTTAAAAAAAAAGTTTAACGATAATAGGTTGATGATTTTTTATTTAAAGATAAATCATCAAGCTATCGCAACTCAGATGATTATAAAATTATAAAATTAATAAGTTGTCGCAACTTAGTTAATCTCATTTTTACTCTTTTAAGAAAAATATTTCAATTATTTGATTTAAAAAAAATCCATTTGATTTTGTTTTTTTCTTTTAATAAATTTTTTAATCATCAAGTTGTCACAACTCAGATGATTACAAAAAAAATAGGATTAACAAGCTGTCACAACTTAATTAATCTAAAAAAATTGATTATTTTATATTTTTACCCTTTTTATTTTTATTTTAACCTTTTTACTCTTTTTTTTGTTTTTTAGACTTCTTTTTTATATTTGGCCCAATGAGCCCATTAGCCTAGGTTTAAAAAAATATTAGAAATTAAAAAAAAAACATCTGATCTTAACGAAATCAAAAAAGAAGAGAGGGGAGTTTCTTCGCTTTTGAAACAGAATAGGGAGCAAACTGGTGGCTGTTTGGGGCAACTAACTTGGTGGAGTATCAACGGCAGAGCGGTGCGGCAACGGAGCCGTGAAGCTCGGCAAGGTATGCGTCGGCGGCGTCAGTACTCCAGATCTGGTTCGGGTTCGTCAAGCGCGGCTCACGTTGCGGCTTTTGATCAAGCAGATCGGAGCAACCATGTCCGGCTCGGGTTAGGCGAGGTGTTGATGGGTCACGCGGAGGAGCTGAACGACGATGTGCGGTGTAGCTTCAGCTGGGCTCCCGGATCTGGAGTGGAATGGTCACGGGTCGACAGGCTGGGTATGAACAGCGATGGTGGGGTGCGGATCGTGCAGAACGTCGGTCATGGGCTGGTTGGTGTTGGCTGGTCAGAGTTGGCTAAGGCGGCGCAGTTCTGGAGCGGGCTGTAGGAACGACAAGACAGTGCGGCACACGGACTTGGTGGTTCCGGGGAGCTGCTCACGAATGGCTGGGATGCTGTTCTAGCGTGGATCTGTGGTTTGGTGTGTTGGGCTTAGTGGGGAAGTTGGTTATGGAGGAAGATGGGGGATTTGAGTGAAAGGTTGACGATGAAGTTGAATGGTGGGGTGTTTTGATTTTGCGGGGGACTTTGTTTGTGGGAGGTTTAAAGTGGTTGAAGGAGATGCTGATGTGGTGATGTTTGGGTGAAAGATGAAGATTGGGGTTTAGAGGGTGAAAAAGATGAAGGTGAAGTGGTTATGGAAGTGGATGTTTGAAGGAGATCAAGTGGAAGCTTGGTAGAAGATGGAGTGGTATGGTTTCCTTGCTTGAGTGGTGAAGGTGAGATGAAAAATGAAGATGGAGGCTGCATTCCCTCCTCCAAAAAAATGATTCTCTACTCTATTCTTTTTTTCTTTTGATACTGCTTCCACTCTATATCTTAGATTGAAAAATTCCTCCTTCTTTACCTCAATGTTGTGTGCGACTTATACGTGAAAGAAAGAAAGCAAATCCCGACCAGCAAATCCTCTCTCATGTGCTGTTAGATATGATTTTATGGAAAAGTCCAGTGAATATTGTGTGTGTGTGCAACAAGTGAGAATGGAGTGAGTGAGTGTGAGTTGTCCATGTGATTAGGTACATGATTGGGAGTGGGTGTGGATAAGGGAAGTGCAATAGTAGGAATGGTTGATAATGCATGGTTTGGTTCCCTTCCAAAAGCAGAACAAATCAGCTGCATGTTGATTTTTTTATTATTATTATTATTATTATTATTATTATTATTATTATTATTATTATTATTATTATTATTATTATTATTATTATTTCATTTTTATTTTTTCTTTCTTTCTTTTTTTTTAGCCCGGTCAAAATTGAGTGTTCACTGCAATGAGTATGCTATTTTTGTGGAAAACCTAGTCACATAGCTAAGGATTGCAGAATTGGTAACAAGGGAAATCCTCAAACAGCACCATAAGATAAAAACCCTTCGATAAATCCACAAGTTTCAGGAAGGATTTTTTCCCTTAGCAGTCGCGAAGCGGAACAATCTCTAGATCTGATACGAGGTCAGTACTCTTAGTAAAAGAAAGAAGGTAGTCATAGGTTGTGCATAAATTATAGACAACTAAATAAGCCGATCATTAAGAATAAATACTCACTCCTTAGGATAAATGATTTGTTAATACAAGTGTGGGGAGCTTCAGTTTTTTCAAAAATAGAAGATATTTCTAAGATAGCTTTTAGGACTATTATGAATATTTGATGATGCCATTTTGTTTAATATTTATAGATTATGTGAATAAGGTGTTTAGGTCATACTTGGATAAATTTGAAATGATATTCTGATTCACTTGAGGATAGTGTTAGAAACCTTGAAAGAAAAACAAGTATATGCAAAATTGGAAAAGTGTGAATTTTGGATGAGAAAAATTAAATTTCTAGGGCATGTAGTAAATAAAGAAGAAGTTGTGGTGGATCCTAGAAAAGTCAAAGCAGTTATGCATTGAGAACAACCAACGACAATAACTAAAATAAAAAGTTTCTTGGGCTTAGCTGGATACTACCGTAAGTTTATAAAAATTATATCTCTATAAAGTAATTTGTAATAATTTTATTTGTACCAATTCGATACATTATATATTATTTAATATATTGAAAACTAATAAAAATATTTAATAATTTTAGAAAATAACATTCAAATGTAATATAATAAACAAAATTTGAAAAAATTATAGAATTTAGAATATAAGTTATGTTATTTTTAACCACATAGCAATGGTATATTAAAATCATCTTAGAAAAAAATTATAAAAAATGTGAAAATATATTCTTTAACATTGACAATTTGTAACATTACTTTTATACAATTATAATCAACAATAACATTATTTATATATGTGTGCTATGCGTGAGGTTAATTAAGGATTGAGTTATAAAGATAAATATAATAAAATAGTTTTATTAAATGATATATATAGACACCTGTTAAGTGAATTGCTGTGTTATTAAAATAAGAGACATATAAAGTGAAATAGGAGTTAACTAATTTAATATATTGATTTAATTAAAAATAATACATACAAATTGTTGAACTATTCAAGAATTTTCATATTTTCTTAAGATTAGTTATTATATTATTATTATTAAAATTTGTTATCATATTTTAGACTTAAATAAAAATATTTTTTAATATGTTTAAGACATTACAAACCTATTTATGCAAAATTTGTGGACTGACAAATTTGATTAATAATTTTGTGGATGTTATATTAGTTATGGCTAAAGCACTTTACTTGTTTTAATCAAATTAAATATAAGTTACTTTTTATTTTAATAATCATTAATATTATCAAAAGAAATAACTGTAATTAGCATTGGTTAAAGCAATGGTTTTGATGATAACAAACAAAGACAAGAAATGGAAGTGCAATGATCAAGTCCCAAGAATCTTCAAGAATAGTTTATAGGACTTAGATCTTGTGTAAAGGTAAAAAGGAATCACACTAAGCTCAAATGTGTCTTAACATATTTAAAAGTGTTTCTTACATGTTTTAATGCCCAACAAATTGTTTTTGGAAAGCTAGTCTTGGTGGTAGTTCAAACCTTTGATAAATAGTCAAGTTTGTATTTTACAAAACTGATATTTGGTTACTATTTTGATCATAACTTTCAAAATACTTTGATTTTTGTTATGAAACTTATTTCATATGAAAATAGACTCAAGTATCTTTCCAATGAATGGTCATTTACTTTAAACAGATAAGAAATGAAGAAGTTATGATCATTTGCTTTAAACTATGAAATATAGTCAAGTTTGAGTTTTGAAAAATTGACCTTTGGTCAATCTTTTGATCATAACTCTCAAAATACTTTGATTTTTGTTGTGAAATGTTTCATTTGAAAATATGCTCAAATATCTTTCCAATGACTGGTCATTTGCTTTAATCAGATAAGAAATGAAGTAGTTATGACCTTTTAAAGTCAGCTTTCAAAACCAGAAATGTTGTAATCGATTATACAAGTCCTGTAATCGATTACAACGTTGACAGAAGCCATGTAATCGATTACCAAAAGTGTGTAATCGATTACCAAGTACCCAGAAATGTTTCTAACGACTATAAACGGCTAGTTTTCATAAAAAATCATTTCTGAACACTACCAACGACTATTTTATCATTTGGGCTCTATATATAAGTGATATTTGAAGTATTTACATCCTAAGAAACACAAGAACACTATAATTGATCCTTAAATCATTAAAATCATATTTTGAGCTTTAAAGTGTGAATCCTTGATACCCATAGAGCTTCAAGTTGTATTATCCACTCTTGAGAGAGTTTCTTAACATCTATACTTTATTCTTCAAGTTGTATATCTACTCTTGTGAGAGTTTCTAATCTTTTTCTTCATCTTGAAATCATTGTAAGAGGGTGAGGTATCCCTCTAAAGAAAAGGGTGACGTATCCCTTGTTTGTAAAGAGGGTGAGGTATCCTTTGAAGTTGAGGCTCAAGCACAAAGGGTGAGGTATCCTAAGGTGTGGTGAGTGCTATATTGTGGAAAGGTTACAAACACCCATTGAAGATTGAAGATATAGTGAAAAATCTCGAGTGATTGCTTGAGGACTGGATGTAGGCTACAAGTGGATTGGTGGCTGAATCAGGATAAATCTTGTGTTTGATCTTCTTAACTCTATCTCTTTACATTTGTGCCTTAATTATATATGCTTGAGTTGAATTTGATATTTAGCTTATTTACTTGATTTATCCTATAACCCAAGTTGTATTATGAAATCACTAATAGTTCCACCTTTGTTAAACTTATTCTGCTGCATTTATTAATTGAGTTATTCAAAATGCTTAATTTCTCAAAGGTGTTTTAAAATTTGTAATCACCCAATTCAGCCCCCCTCTTAGGTGTTGGTTGCCATGGCTAACAAGTGGTATCAGAGCTTCGTGCTCTGGTGAAAGCTTAACCGCTTAGAGTTAAAGATCCTTGTTTGTTGGAAACCATTAAAAAGATTTTCAAAATGGAAGGTTTTGAAATTAATAAACCACCATTCTTTGATTGTGTGCATTTTGTTTATTAAAAAGCTAGAATAGAGATTTATATGTAATCTATTGATATTGATTTGTGGGATATTGTGCTTGATGGATTTACTTGCAAATCAAAATAAACTTGGAATGATTATGACAAGAAATGTTTTTCCTTGAACATTAGAGCAATGCAAATCTTGAGAAGTAGTTTGAATAATGATGCTTAACCTAAAATTAAGAGTTGCTCTAGTGCTAAAGATATATGAGATGCTCTTGATGCTATTTACCTTGCTAACAATGATTTTGAGCATAAAGTTGTATATAGAAAGCAAGAAGAGCAAAAGTTATTGAAGGAAGCTTGTCATGAAAAATGTTCTCAAGAAGATGTTCTTGAATCCGTGATGAACAACAATGAGGAAGATGACGATTCCCTTAAAGAGCCAAGCATGCTAGAAAGTGAGACTACTTCTTATATGGCTAAAAAGGACTTTGAGGTAAATATTTCTAAACTAGATTATTGTCCTTCTTATGATAAGCTAAAATGTGCATATGATGAATTGTATGATGACTTGTTGAATTTAGAAAAGAAAAGCTTATCTTTCCTAGAAAACATTTCATCCATTGAAAATGATATTAAGATTTTGAAAAATGAATATGCTTTTCTTGATGAGGAAATGCCTTTGAAATGTGAAACCTCAACTTCTTGTGAAAAGTGCATTAATTTAGAAAATCAAGTTGAGAACTTATATTTCGAATTTGTCAAAGCTAATGATTCTAATTGTTTACATTCCATACTTGTTAATGAGAATAAAATTGATGTTATTCCACATAAAAATTCAAGCAAGGCTTATGACAAAAATAGTATAGAATATAATAATAACAAAAGGCTTAAGTTTTCCAAAGATGATCTTCAAAGGACCAAGCCATTATTAAATTCAATTGTTTGCAACTTTTGTGGTCATCTAGGACATATTTCTCATTTATGCAATTATAGAAAGAATACTTATATGAGAAATAGTATGATATGGGTTCCTAAAGATCTTAAATGCCCTTATACTACCATTCAAGGATCCAAGATGAAGTGTGTACCAAAATGTCCTCCTAGTGCTTCAATTATGCAGAAATTTATCAAAAGGATGGACTAATTGGTCAAAGGAAAGAGGAATCATCAAGGGGAATGCTTCAAAAGCCCATTGGTAGAAGTTTTGATCAACGAAGGAAGATGACTTCAACCAAAGCTTCTCAAGTACAAAATATGGAACTTGCAAAGTTCATAACACTAAAAGGGAAGCAATGGGTAAGGAAAAGAATTTCCTTGATTACCAAGGCCAAGGTATCAAAAGTCTTTACCTCTTATAAGTATTCACTTAAAAAGACAATAAATATGAGGTATATTCCTTGTAGGCCTTAGGTAAATGATAGAATCATGTACACTTAGTAAAATCCAAATATTTGGTTTAGCACATGATTATGTTCATTCTTTATGTACCATAGCTCATTAGTTTGTTATATATCTTGGTACATAAGGTTTTACAATGCTTAGGTATACTTTCTATGCTTTGAGTTGTCTATATATCATGAAAGTATGCATGTTATTGGCTATGTGCTTAATAGTAATTGATCATTTAATTTGTTGTGCTCAATTTACATACTATGGAAAATTGATCTTTATGAAAGCATAATGAATTTATAATCAATAACTAACCTTGATGGATCCAAAATTGGTGGATACCAAATAAAGTACTTTGAATGGTGTTGTAGGATGACTATTAGCTCAAGCATGCAATGAATTGAAATACAACTATGTTACTTGAGATTTGAAAAATTTGAAATGGTCCAAGTTCTCTAAGAGTGATGAAAACATAAAAAAAAATGACATGGAGAACCACAACATTCTTAAGGAGCCTTGAGGTATGGAAGTTGGTGTCACCTACAAAAACTCAATGAGTACACTCTTGGTGACATCAATCTCTTATCCTTACTCATGCTTTAAATTGAATATCATGTGATATTTGGATAAGTAGAGAGTTGTTTTTATGCCTTAACATGCCTTAAGTTGTGCTTTTCTAGCATTGTGTCTTGAGAGTGTCTTTACATATGCTAACATGCTAAATATGCAGACATTTTGTTTGGAATGATATGTTATGGTAATATCTTTATTCTTGAACTTGTGACTAATTCTCTTTGTTCAAATATGAAAATTCACATGCTCTCTCTTTGATGCTTAATCGTCTAATATACTTACTTGGAGATTGAAAAGTTAAATGCTATATGTCTTCTTGTTTGAAATTGCTTGATATGTTCATATCTTGAAAACAAAAAGTAAATGATTCTTTTTGTGCCTTGAACTTGTCTTTGATCTTCAATGATTCTTACATTGAGGTATATCTAGAAATGAATCATAAATAGTTTTAAAATTTATAATTTTATGGCTTTCCAAATCTTACTTTACAATCAAGAGCATAAATTGGCATATTAGATTAATTATGCATAAGTTGAATTTCTGCACAACTTCACTTTGCTGCATAACATGTCATCTTGCTGCATAATGATGAAGTTTTGCTGCATAACTTGTTGGTTCCTAATCATATTTGAACCCAATACTGACTTAAGCGTCGGAGGTTTCCCCTAAAGTTGTTTTGCAGGTACTCCATCGTGCCAAAGTCCTCTAAGAAGCTCAAATTCACAAATCCTGTCAAAATGGCTCAATTCTTAGTAAAAGTAGTGATTTTACAAAAACATATGTTTTACACTTAGAACTAGTCAGTTTTTATGCTTGCATGACATATGGAATTGATTTGATATGTTTTGGAACTGATTTGAATGCTTTAAGATTGGCCCTTTACTGTTTAAACATGCAAAATCTATATTTTAGTAAGCCTGTAATCGATTACAAGACATTGGTAATCGATTACAATGAATCTATCAAGCTGGTAATCGATTACATATACCAGGTAATCGATTACAAAGGTAACAGAAGGCTAGTAATCGATTACACGTTACCTAGAAGACTGGTAATCGATTACAAACACATTGTAATCGATTACACAGGGGTTTAAAAACAAGTCTCAGCGTGCTAGAAGCCTTTTTATCTAAAACTCACATGATCATTGCTTGCCCCAAATTGTTTATTTATATTTTGATGATAATCAAGCTTTTCTTGTTAAACTTGAATCTTGCTTTCAAAATGCTTAAACTATGATTTTGGATTCAAGTGCATATATCCATCTTTTGTTCTTGTTAAAGCTAACATTGTATGGTTAATAATGTGGTACATGTTTTACATTAGATATCAATATAAATTATGCTTGTAAATGAGCTTAAATGATATTTGATGCTAACCTATGTTTTAGAGAACTTTTAGAGTTAGCTTTGGAAGTGTCTCTACGTGCTTCAAATATAATCATCAAATATTGAAATGTCAAGCATATATGGCTAAATGAGAAGAGTTGAATGAGGAAAGACATGAGCAGACTTTCTTCAAGTGCAATAGAATGGAATACGCAATGGAAGAAAACTCAAACTCAAAGGACCAATAGATGAAGAAAATTCTAAAGAAGCATCACTCAATAAGTATCTCTATCCCTAAGCTATTATGGTATTATATATGTTATGGATTATATGATACTTGTTGATAATTTAATCTTAAATGATTAGATGCTTTCTTTACATGAGAAGTATGCTTAGTATTGACAAAGTGCCTAATTGGATATCAACTTGCTAATTTTTGTCATTGCATATAGGTTGGATGATATTAGTTCTATACATGCTTTGATCTTTATAGCATAGCTCATCAATGTGAATGTTCGATATCTATGATTCTCTTGATTCATGGCTAACAAGAGAATTTTGCTATATAACTTGTTATAAAGTGATGTTTTATTGCACAATCTGTAATGTTGTCATATAATATGATATTTTGCTGCATAATTCATCATTCTAGTGCAAAATTTGCCATGTTGCTGCATAATATTTCATCTTACTGGATAATGTCAAATTTTGCTGCATAAGTTGAATTGTTACTGCATAATTATCATGGTTTTTGTGTTACTTATCTTTGTCAAAATCTATATATCGCATATTTTTTTATCATGACAAAAGGGGGAGAAGCTATGTCATTGAGAAAAGCAAAGGTAAAATAAAAAAAGGTACAACTTCAATGATCTTGGGATTCCAAAATTAAGGGGGAGTTATGCATCTCTGATCTAATCACCTCTTGAAAAATAGAGGGGGAGTAAGTCTCTAACACCTTTTGTGAATTCCAATTTAATTGAACTAACATTTTCTCAATGGTTGTTTGTCATCATCAAAAACGGGGAGAATGTAATTGGCATTGGCTAAAGCAATGGTTTTGATGATAACAAACAAAGACAAGAAATGGAAGTGCAATGATCAAGTCCCAAGAATCTTCAAGAATAGTTTATAGGACTTAGATCTTGTGTAAAAGTAAAAAGGAATCACACTAAGCTCAAATATATCTTAACATATTTAAAAGTGTTTCTTACATGTTTAAATGCCCAACAAACTATTTTTGGAAAGCTAGTCTTGGTAGTAGTTCAAACCTTTGAAAAATAGCCAAGTTTGTGTTTTGCAAAATTAATATTTGGTTACTATTTTGATCATAACTTTCAAAATACTTTGAGTTTTGTTATGAAACTTATTTCATATGAAAATAAACTCAGATATCTTTCAATGAATGGTCATTTACTTTAAATGGATAAGAAATGAAGAAATTATGATCATTCGTTTTAAACTATGAAATATAGTCAAGTTTGAGTTTTGAAAAACTGACATTTGGTCAATCTTTTGATCATAACTCTCAAAATACTTTGAGTTTTGTTGTGAAACTTTTTCATTTGAAAATATACTCAAATATCTTTCCAATGACAGGTCATTTGTTTTAATTAGATAAGAAATGAAGTAGTTATGACCTTTTAAAGTCAACTTTCAAAACTAGAAATGCTGTAATCGATTACACAAGTCCTATAATCGATTACAACGTTGACAGAAGCCATGTAATCGATTACCAAAAGTGTGTAATTGATTACCAAGTGTCCAGAAATGTTTCTAATGGCTATAAACGACTAGTGTTCATAAAAAATCATTTCTAAACACTACCAACGGCTATTTTATCATTTGGGCTCTATATATAAGTGATATTTGAAGTATTTACATCCTAAGAAACACAAGAACACTATAGCTGATCCTTGAATCATCAAAATCATATTTTGAGCTTTAAAGTGTGAATCCTTGATACCCATAGAGCTCTTCAAGTTATATTATCCACTCTTGAGAGAGTTTCTTATCATCCATACTTTGTTCTTCAAGTTGTATATCTACTCTTGTGAGAGTTTCTAATCTTTCTCTTCATCTTGAAATCATTGTAAGAGGGTGAGGTATCCCTCTAAAGAAAAGGGTGAGGTATCCCTTATTTGTAAAGAGGGTGAGGTATCCCTCAAAGTTGTAAGGGTGAGATATCCCTTGTCGATAAAGAGGGTGAGGTATCCCTCAAGGTTGTAAAAGGTGAGGTATCCCTTGAAGTTGAGGCTTAAGCACAAAGGGTGAGGTATCCTAGGGTGTGGTGAGTGCTCTATTGTGTAAAGGTTACAAGCACTCGTTGAAGCTTGAAGATATAGTGAAAAATCTCGAGTGATTGCTTGAGGACTAGACGTATGCCACAAGTAGATTGGTGGTTGAATCAGGATAAATCTTGTGTTTGATCTTCTCAACTCTATCTCTTTACATTTGTGCTTTAATTATATATGCTTGATGTAACACCCCTTGATGTAGCAACCGAAGCATAATCGTCATTACACCACAGTTACTAAATCCAAGTGTGTCACAGTCATGATAACAGTAACTTAAATTCTCAAGAGTCTATATCTTTTTTTTTGACAATTTGCATAGGTAGAAAATATGAGCCTCGAATGAAATATAAATGTATTCAAGCCATGATGCAACCACTGAAATAAAATCATACTCTTATACATACATATATATATATATATATATATATATATATATATATATAGAGAGAGAGTCAATTTACACAAATCACGATGACATAGAATATAACAATTACAGAGTCCAATAAAATACAGCGGGAATAAAACACAAGAAAAGGGAAAAGTAGTGGCCCAGGGATAGGTACTACTAGCAGACAAAGCCGCAACCCCACATACACATATGACGCTCGGAGTCCCAGTCAACAAGTCAGGCATCAATGCCTCCACGCAACTGCACTCGTACGTACCCGAAGAAACCTTGTCCAAACGCCCAATCCAATCAACCAGGGTGTGGTCCCTCTTTATCTTCCTCAGGATCTTTTATCAATATAAGTATAAAGCAGACATACAAAGATATAGGAAAGAGGTGAGACACCCATCCTTCATTACCATTGCGGCAGTAAGAAAACGACACGGCGCGGAGCGCCCATAAAGCAATACAGTTCATATATTTTATAACGGCAACAGTGAAATTTATCATAAAAGCAATTCAATTGTAAGCAATAATAAGAATTAATAATAACAACGATATTTATAGTAAAGTAGAACAACAGCAGGCAATAGCAGACATATCATAATAGTATTTCCAAGAATCAACACAATCATCACAAGAATAATAATAATCGTGTCGGTCATAGTTGCGAGTAAATTAAACATTAATAATGATTGTAATATATCATGGTTCATATGCATGCTTTCCCAAAGTCCTACTCCATGGAGCTAAACCCAAACAGTCGGAGAGAAAGATCAGGAGACATGTCTGTGACTCGGGTGCTGAGGCCAGTGCTATCAATAAATTTTCTCGTGCACAATCATGGTATTGCACAGACATTCTACACTAGATCACGATATAGGACAGTGTCAAGTCCGGATCGTCGGTGTTTGCATCGGTTTGCCCCACGGCACGGAGGAGCTCTAAACTCGTCCATGTGAGGGACCCGCACCCCGACGCCCCGAGGTCATAACACGACCCACACTTGTCTATTCGCACCCGCACTAAGGTGTGTTCAATCTCCTAGGCAACTTGGCCTTACAACAGTCCACAAGGACAATCACAATGCATAAGACACTATGCATGAACATGTATGATCCACAATCTCGTACGATTCCATAATATGCCACATTAGGCCAATATAAGCATCAATATACAAATGGCCACTCACATGGGCCCATAACATCATAATACAAGGATCAAGTCAATTGATGCGTCATTAGGTTCATTATGGACCCTAACTTAGAATTTGTTCCCTATTTCAAGGTTCATGTTCAAAATCAATTTATAAAATTAATTTAACATTCCAAGGCAATTCAATTTCCCATAACTTGTAATTTATTTAAGTTTTAGGGCCTCGCACTCTCATGTTCTTCACTCAATTAGAATTACCTTAAATCTCATGATGCTTTCAATCTTAGTCCTTGAAGATTTATGAAGTCTTGATTTTATCGAATTCTTCTAACTTATCAATTTCCCATTCCATTACATAGGTTCTTAATTACCTAATTCATTATGCTCCCAATTTACCAAAATCACATACTTACACTCAAAAATACCTTAGAGGCCGTGGCCTCACAATGGTTCCAATTTCAAATCCTTTTAAGCCAACATCTTGCATGCTATTCCTTTAATTCATTTAAGGTGTTTACTTATTAAATTAGCTCACCTAAAGTCCTAATTTCTTGGCCCCAAAACCGTAGCCCTCATGGTGGTTTCCATTGCAAAATTTTCTTCCATTTAATTCCATCCATCCATTGATCAACTTAAGTCTTACCCTAGTCATAATTAAATCACAATTTACCTACACTTCCTAGCCTAAAACCATGAGCCTCCCTATAGTGAATCCCAAATCACCTTCTTCCATTTCAAGTCTTCAAGTCCATTCTTTCCTTCTCTTTTAGGTATTAACTTCTTGTCATTAGTTCACTTAGGTTTTTAGTTCATTAAAATCAATCCAAGTGCCCAAGATTCCATGCCAACACCGTGGCACTATGTTGAGGTAGGAAACTCTAAATTTTCCATTTAGCAACCCCAACATGATCAAGCACATTTTATATATCAAACATATTCAAGAGCATAATCAAGTATCAATCAAATTCAAGAATACTAAATCATACAAAATTTGTAATTCAAGCAAGCATACAAAGAGCATACAAGGATGGATTTCTCCATCAACACACACACAAAGTCTTCTCACCACCATAAGTGGTTGAAGTGAGTAGTCTCCCTCTTACCTAGAGGAGACAATGCAAGAAAACAACTCCTTGGTTCCTTGATTTGTAATTTTCGGATTCCACCTTCAAGAGAACCATAAAGTGGTCAAATTCTCATATTTACAAATTTAAAGCTTGAAAAGAATGATCCTTGGTCACATAGGTAACCAAGGAAATCGAAAATGAGAAGAAAATGGAGAGAAATCAAGAATCTTTACCTTGGAAGACAATAGAGACAAAGTTGGATTTTGAGCAAACCTTCCAAACGAAACTTGTAGAGAAGATGAAGATGAGTGTATAAATGTGTTTAGTGGAGAGAAAAATCAAAAAGCTTGGCCACCCATGGAGGAGTGATTTTCGGATTTGAAGAAGGAGGGGTAGAAAAGTTGGATTTTTGAAGAGATTTTCTAAAGAGAAAGTGTAGAGGAGGTTAAGAGGAGTCTAGAAATGGTGTTTATGGAGAGAAAAGTGAAGAAGAGACTCTCTAATGGTGGCTGGAATTTTCGGACCTAAGAGGAGGAAGAAGAGAAGAGGTGGAGAGAAAATGGAGATAGAAATGGAAAATGGAGAAACTTTCTACACAAAGAAGGTAGAGGAGGTGAAGGCAAGTGTAGAAATGGGCTTGGAGAGGAGAAAAGATGAACAAAAATGGAGGAAGGAGGGGCTGCAATTTCGTGCTCATGGTGGAGGTAGAGAGAAGGAGGAGAAAATGTTGAAGAAGAAAGAAGAAGAAATGGTAGAGAGAGAAAGTGTTTTGGAAATTAATGAATTCAAATGATAAAAGGAATTAATGAATCAAGCAATTCTCACTTGCTTTGGGCTGCATTCAGCCGTGAGTGGAGAGAGAAAAGAGAGTGAAATTGGCTTCCAAGAGAAGCTAAAGCACATGGGTCAATGTTGGGTCAAAGCTTCTTAAGGAAGCTTTGATTATTTAATCAATAAATTTGAATTAAAGTAGATAGATTTGACATAAAGTAGATTACATTAGGATAATGGGATAGGATTTTTATTACACACTATTATCCAATAGGTAATAGTTACAGCTGACGTGTTAAGTCGTATTTAATTAATCGACGGATGAATTTTTTTTGTATTGATTTAATTGTATCTGTAAAGATTTCTCGAAAATTATGAAACCTCGTAAACTGTGTCAAGTCTCGGGTTTAGTAAGATCCCCGTCGACATGTCCATAGTCCAAGGTTCTCGAGAGAAAACATCGCGTTTCTCGGATTTCGCTTCGATGCGACGCAAAACGAGAAATATATTAAAATATTCGACGGTTCCGGAAAATTCCCAAAAAATTCTCAAAAATTTCAAATATTATAAAACGACTATTCGTCATATAATTTTCCAATTTTTGAAGCACTATAGTCGTTTTCACGACTCTGCTCGAGTTTCACGCAAAATGAGGAATATATTAAAATATTCATCGTTTCCGAAAAATTCCAGAAAAATTCACATAAATCACAAATATTAGAAAATGACTATTGGCGGTGAAATAATTAGTTTCCGGAGCGTTACACTGACCTCAGCAATTCTCAACTGGGTGTGCACGCAAAACGAGGAATATATTAAAATATTCTGCGTTCTCAGAAAATTCTAGAAAATCCCAAATATTGTAAAATGATCATTTATTCTGAAATTATTAATTTTCGGGATGTTACACTTGAGTTGAATTTGATATCTAGCTTATTTACTTGATTTATCCTATAACCCAAGTGGTATTTGTGAAATCACTAATAGTTCCACCTTTGTTAAACTTATTCTGCTACATTTATTAATTGAGTTATTCAAAATGCTTAATTTCTCAAAGGTGTTTTAAAATTTGTAATCACCCAATTCACTCCCCCTCTTGGGTGATGGTTGCCATGACTAACAATAACCTAAAAGATATATAATGAAAGATATACATTATATATTTATGCAGAAGGATTAAGTTAAATTACATAACTAAAATAGGAAGGAAATATTTTAGTTAATTATCTCAAATATTTGTAAAATAATTTCCTAATGTTACTATATTAGCGAAAATTCTAATTGGTGATTAAACTATAAAGCAAATGAAGTAAATAAAGAATTACTTCATACAACAATGGATTGAAATTAGCAAATCAAGAATTAAACTACACAAAAAATAAAACCAAAAAAAAAAAGACAATTACTCAGAGGTTATCACGTGAATCATCATCATCTTCTAATCCTATGAAAGTGAAATAGGATATAACTAAATTAATATATTAATTTAATTAAAAATAATTGATACAAATTGTTGAACAATTCAAGAATTTTCATATTTTCTTAAGATTTGTTATTGTATTATTATTGTTAAGTTTTGTTATCATATTTTAGACTTAAATAAAAATATTTTTTAATATATTTAGGACATCACAAACTTATTTATGCAAAATTTGCGAACTAACAAATTTGATTAATAATTTTTTATTGTTATTAGTTATAGCTAAAGCACTTTACTTGTTTTAATCAAATTAAATAAAAAATACTTTTTACTTTAATAATCATCAATATTATCAAAAGAAATAACTTGAAAGATATATAATGAAAGATATATAGTACATATTTATGTAGAAAGATCAGGTTAATTTATACAACTAAAATAGGAATAAAATATTTGGGTTAATTATCCCAAATATTTCTACAATAATTGCCTAATGTTACTATATTAGTAAAGATTTCAATTGATGATCAAACTATAAAGCGAATGAAGCAAATAAAAAATTATTTCATATAACAATGAATTAAAATTTGCAAATCAAAAATTAAACTACACTAAAAATAAAATAAAAAAGGGACAATTATTCAGAGGTTCTCACATGAATCATCATCATCTAAATTCTTACATCAAATCTTTTATAACGAAGATCAAAGAAGCTGAAGAACAAATGACTCTCCTCATTTTGATTATTGTTATTGGCCTTCTTGGTGGGGTTTTCCTATAGATTGATGTTCCCAAAGGTTGAACCTTGTGCACAATAAAGCAAAGTTGTACTCTGTTTCAACTCCTCATTCAAAGTCCCATTGGCAACACATTATTTCTAATCTCTCATACTTTGCAAAGCGTTAACGAGTGCTCATGGACCTAATAATGGTTGAATCAAGTTATGTGATTAGCAGCAGATTCTTTTTCTAATCTCTCATTCTTTGCAAGGCTTGTATGAGTGCTAGTGGATCTAAACATGGCTACATCAAGTTGTGTGAAAAACAACATTTTGATTGGTGGATTAGCAATGTATAGATGTGAAAGAAAAAAGGTTAGTGGGGAATGCAAGAATGACATATCTTGTAATATTTACCATAACTTGTTGTGTGTCGTTAAGTGTAGGGAAAATGATGAGCGGTGGTTTGTCGTGGAAGATTGTATTGGGTAAGAGAGGAATTTTGAGTTGCAATATAAAACCTAGAAATGATGGAGCCTTGGTTCATCTATTTGATTCTAGTATTTTTTATTTTAATAATTTTATAAGTTTTAATTTTAATTGCTAACTGGTTCAGAAGTGTTTTTTATTTTTATATGTGGCAAGATTTTTTTTAACGTGGTATGATTTTTTTAATGTGACGATACATTTACACTTTTCATTTAAATTGAAGCATGATATGTCACATGACTATTTTTGAGAACTTGTATTTACCACAAGACAGCGTTTTATACATGTACTACCATGTCAGAGTGACATATATTATAATTTAAAAAAATATACTTTCTCTTTATATTATATTATTATATGATTATACAACTAGTAGGGGTGGAAATAGGCCAGGCCAGGTCAGGCCAAGCTTTGTTTTAAACAAGTCTGACCTGTATCCCAATTATAAGGTCTGAGTCTGACCTGTGAGCTTGTAATATGCTAATTTTTAAGGTCTGGCCTACCCTTTTTAAGAATCTGACCTAACTTGAAAACCTATTTAAATGCCTACTTTGCAATGAGATCTTTAAATAGACTAATAGACCTACATTTTAAAGGTCAATATGCCTTTATATAGGCTAATAGACCTACTTTTAAATAGGTCAACATGTCTTTACATAGGCTAACAGACCTAAGCCTTGAAATAGATCAACAAACTTGCTTAAGGCCAATAGGCTTTTGTTGTAATTTAACATTCACCTTCTAATTTTATATATGCTCGTCACTTTCTTACTATAGTCTTTGGTCAATGTGAGACTTAAAGATATACCAAGTTACAAAATTATTAGAGGCATATATCTCCAAATTTTACTTTGACCAAAGACTAGAGCAAGAAAGTAGTGAGCATCTATAAAAGTAGAGGTGAATGTTAACTTATTATTTTCATTCTACTAAATATATTACATTAAATATATTAATAAATATGTTATTTCTATTCTAACGTACTAACTTAAGTTTTAATTATTGACTTTTATTAAAATTTAATTAAAAATATATCAATATATTATAATAAATTAATCATTATAATTATAATTTATAATTATTATAATAATATATGTTATATTATATATAGTTAAACAAGTCAAGAACTTGCCTTGAGCTTAAATACTGAGACTTGACCTTTTTAGTTAAACAAACTTTTAAAAAAGCTTTGACCTAACTTGTTTAGTAAACAAACTAGATCAAGCTTCAGACAAGTCAGGCCATAGGTTCCTGACGGATAATTTGACCTATTTCCACCCTTAATAACCAGTCACAGACAGAGGTTTTAAACATTTCACTCTATACCCATTTTCCAACAAAATATCTCATCTCCCCTCCAAGTTTAGATTTTGATAACATTTTGTTCATGAGTGACTTGTTATATCAAAATCTAGCATTAGCATAAGAAAAAAGGCAAGCGTTAAGAAATTGGCTTTTAGATACTTAACAAATAAAGATATTCACTATGTTTATGTTTGTAATCAACTTAAATTGAAAATAGTTTTATTTGATTTAGAAATTAAATTTTGTATTTAAAATTTATTATAAAAAATAGGATTTGAATCAATTTGAAAATCCTTATATGCAGAATATATTAAAATAAGAATTTATTTTATTTTATTTTAATATTTTACATTTTATATTTTTACATTTATAAGAGGTAATTAAAAAGGATAAAATAATCTATTTATTTAAAATTAAATTAAATTCTAATAAATCTTATTATATTTGGTAGGATGTCTTAAGTCAAAAGTAATAAAAATCATAGAATTTTACTAATCAAATTATTTCATTTTTTTAAACATTTCAAATACAACATTTCAAAAATCATGAGATTTCAAATTTGTAAATCAAATTTAATTAAATTTTGTGTTTGGAATGTTTAAAAATGATAAATAATTTAATTTCTAAAATCTCATGGATTTCATTCCTTTTATTTTAGAAATTCTATCAATTTTGATAGGATTTGTTAGGATTTGATTTGATTTGAAATAAATAGACTGTTTTACCCTTAGTAACTACCTCTAACAACCTTTCATAAGGGTTAAAATGTAAAATAATAAAATAAAATCAAATCAATTCTCATTTTAATGAATTCCAAACACAAAATTTGATTTCTAAATCAATTCAAATTCTATTTTTTTAAAAAAAGTTTCAAATACAAAATTTGATTTTTAAATCAAATCAAATCAATTCAATTCAAATCAAATCAAATCATTTCTCATTTTTATTCATTCCAAACACAACCTCTTAGAAAACTCACTGATTTAGACCTTGTCATGTGAATTTTTATAAGGACAAAATTTGTAAGATCATGTGCAGAGTTCTCAAGTTGAACTAATATTATCAGATTCCATGCAACAAACTTTATTGTTCTCAGCTTTCATCTGTTACGTTTTTCATCTTTATGAAAAGTTGTTTGGGCCATTTACTTGTTTTTTGCATTTTTCAAGGATGAGAATGTGAGATGGGTAAACAAACTAATCGAGAATCTCATGACTGTAGAAGAGCTGGGGGCACTCGAGGAACGAGTCTTAGCTCACGGCCCAGGTAAAATAGCAAATGCCTTTGAAAAAGAGAACTTGGGCTTTTGATCAGACCTATCTTAAGGGTGCACTGGGCTCACTGCAACAAGCAACTAGTCTAACAAAGACTGAAAGTCGACCAAAAACACTGAAAGAGAATTTGATAAGTAGCAGTAACCCTTTCAGTGTTCTTAATTTGCATTACTAGAGTACACTAATTGAGGTGAACACTTAGGGTGAAAATAAGAATTTTTCTTACATCCTCCTGGAGTGAGAAAGAGAAAGGGATTGAGAATCTCAACCATTTGTTTTGAGAATGAAAAGGAGAGAGAAAGGGAGTGAGAGAGAAATGATGAGCGGAGATTCCTGGACTAATAAAAGTTTTTACTCCAGGATGATGTAATAATTTTTCATGGAAATAATATAGACGTAGATGATCAAGAGTATTACTGATAGCTTGATCTTGTCACAACGCAACAAGATGTCATAGGCCGTATACTAGCTATATCTGAATGGAAGAGTCACTAGCACTGCCATGGAAAATACACAGTTATTACCATTGCGATCTCGGATCTTATAAACGGAAACGGGATATGATTTGGACACGAGATATATTAAAATAAAAAAAAATTATAAGATATTGACACATTATATATATAAAATTAAGAATTTTTAAAAAAATTATAATTTATAATATGATATATATAAACTTTAAGATTTATAATATTTTAACATATATCATATTGTCTTTATTTATTACTTGATAAGTTCATCACAAAATATGAAGCATCATTTTTATTAATATTTTTTTAAAAAAAATTAAAATTAATTTGTCTTAATAGAACTAATCATATATAAGTATATGTACAACAAAAAAATTAACTAAGAAGAATATTTAAAGATTAACTCTATTTTGTACTCTACTATTAGCACGATGACTTAGTCGCAAATGGAAGTAGATAACTAGATGGGAAAGGTGATCTCATAGTGAAAAATATTATGGTCTGATTAAGATAAACGGTAATGGTAACTGAGTAATTGAGCTTAGGTAATTTGATATATCACTGTTTTTTTTACTTTTTTAATTTAAATGATAATTAAATTTTTTTTAATTTTAAATTAGTTATATCTTACGGTGTCTCTTCAAATCAAAAAATATTTTTTTTGATCATACACTTGTAGACACATATGACATGCCTAATATTGTGTATCTGACACAAATACATATCTTATATAAACGCGTGTCCAATACAAAAACATGATATTAGAATATTGTGGCCGTGCTTTCATAGCTCGGATCATACTAAGCAAGAGATGCTTTTTTTTTTAGCTGAATAGCAAGAGATGTGTTGAGAGAGAGAAAGAAAAAGAAAGACATATACTGAACCGTGTGTCTCAACTACACAACGGAGACTGAATATATATTCAATAAGTAATAAATAATTACACAATATACATGATGTGGGACTAACAACTGTACTACTAATTTACACCTAATTACATATATTTCCAACATATATTTCCAACACTCCCCCTCAAGCTGGAGCATATAAATCATATGCACCAAACTTGTTACATAAATAACTTATTCGTGGACCTCTCAGGGACTTGGTGAAGACATCTGCTAGCTGATCATTTGAGTTGACAAAGTTTGTGATGATGTCTCCCGATAGAATCTTTTCCCGATGAAATGACAATCGACCTCGATATGTTTGGTCCTTTCATGGAGCAACACCTGATGGAAGCTATATGCAAAGTTGAACTTGATTGTCACATATGAGTGTCATTTTCATAACCTCACCAAATTAAAGTTCTTTGAGGAGTTGTTTCAACCAAGTGAGTTCACAAGCGATCGAGGCCATACTCGATATTCTGTTTCAAAGACTAGATCTTGCAACAACATTTTGCTTCTTACTTTTCCAGGAAACTAAGTTGCCTCCAATGAATACAATACCCTGAAGTGGATCGTCTGTCAAGAGGAGAACCCGCCCGGTCAAGATCTCGAGTATCCAACGACCGAGTATGTCCCTTATCTTCATAGATGAGACCTCTCTACGGGAGCTCCTTAATGTATTTGAGGATTCGTATCACCGCATCCCGGTGGTCCTCACAAGGAGAGTTTAGGAATTGGCTAACCACACCGACCGCAAAAGAGATGTCGTAGCCGAGTATGTGATGAGGTAGTTTAACTTCCCAACTAATCTCCTATACTTTCCGGATCCGATAGAGGCTCCCCCTGATTTGGTAGGAGTTTGACATTTGGATCCATGGGAGTATCAACTGGCTTGGCATTCAACAATCCTGTTTCTTCAAGGATATCCATAGCATACTTTCTTTGAGACACTACTATACCATCCTTGGATTGAGCTACCTCAACCCCCAAGAAATATCGTAGTTTACCCAAGTCTTTGGTCTGAAAGTGAAGAGAGAGATGTTGTTTTAACTCACATATGCCATGGTGGTCACTTCCAGTGATGACTATGTCGTCAACATACACAACTAGATAAATGCAGCCTTGGGCGTGTGGCGATAAAACACAGAGTGATCTGCTTCACTTCGAATCATACCAAATTCTTTGAATCACAAGTCTTTGAATCGTCCGAACCAGGCTCTAGGAGACTGTTTGAGACCATAAAGAGACCTGTGGAGACGACATACCAGGCTAGAAGACTCCCCCTGAGCAACAAATCCAGGAGGTTGCTCCATATATACCTCTTCTTCTAGATCACCATGCAGGAATGCATTTTTAATATCAAGTTGATGAAGAGGCCAGTGTCGAATGGCAAAGAATGGACAAAAACAATAGGACGAAGCCATTTTAGCCACAGGAGAGAAGGTATCCCCATAATCTAAGCCAAAAATCTGTGTATACCCTTTCGCCACAAGACGGGCTTTGAGACGATCAATTTTACCATCAGGATCCATCTTGACTGTATAAAGCCACCGACAACCAACAACGAGATTTTCCGGGAGGAAGAGTAACCAGTTCCCAAGTACCACTTGTTGTGAAGCGCACTCATTTCATCAATCATTGCTTGTCTCCATCCGGGATGGGACAAGGCATCACCTGGAGATTTAGGGATGGAAACAGAAGACAAGGAAGAAAGACAAGCAAAGTGCAAAGAAGAAAGGCGGTGATAACTTAAAGCAATATAATGAGGAGAAGGATTACGAGTAGACCGAATACCTTTTCGCAGGGCAATGGGAAGATCAGAGTCGTCTGACAGTGCCGGAGCTGGGAAATGCGTTGGTTCCGGAGAAGAGTCCGCAATGACCTCAGTAGCAGTATCCAGAGGAGGGACACGGGGTACAGGAGGTTGTGGTCGGCGGTGATAAGTGTGGAAGAAACGATCAGTGGTGCTTGGGATCTGTATGGGTAGAGGGTGGGGCGGTTCAGACTCGACAGTGACAGGGGACAGAGGAACCGGAAGGAACGTAGAGATTGACTCAGGAGGCGAAGGAGACGACTCAAAGAAGGGTACAGACTCGAAGAAAGTAACATCAGCCGAGATAAGGTAACGTCGTAGAGTAGGAGAATAGCAACGATAACCTTTTTGGGACCGAGTGTAACCAAGGAAGACACATTTGAGGGATCGGGCCGTAAGTTTGTCTAGACCGGGAGAGAGATTATGGACAAAACAAGTGGACCCGAAGACATGAGGCGGAAGAGAATGAAGAGGTGATGTGGAAACAAGACGGAATGAGGGACCCGGTTATCAAGCACGAGAGGATGGCATGCGATTAATAAGGTAGCATGCAAGAAGGACAACATCACCCCAAAAACGAAAGGGAACCTGACTATGGAGTAAGAGGGTCCGAGTTGTTTCAATAAGGTGTCTATTTTTACGTTCAGCTACCCCATTTTGTTGAGGTGTATGGGCACAAGATGTTTAGTGAAGAATGCCATGAGAAGCCATAAAAGTCTGAAATTGATGAGATAAGTATTCACTAGCATTATCATCGCTGCAGTACGAATAGGAACACCAAATTGAGTTTTAATTTCTTGATAAAACTTTTGAAATATGGAGAATAACTCGGACTGTTTTGCATTAAAAATAACCAAGTACATCGAGAGTAATCATCAATAAAGGTAACAAAATACTTGGACCCTAAAGTAGAAATAGTACGACTAGGACCCCATACATCAGAATGAACTAAGGTAAAAGGAGACGCAGCTCGAGTACCAAAACGATCAGGAAACGGACTATGGGTGTGTTTCCCTAACTGACATGACTCACAAGGAAGACTCGATAACTTGGAGAGGCTCGGCACCATTCTCTGTAGTTTGGCAAGGCTAGGATGACCCAACTGAGCATGGATGGTAAGAAGGGAATCTGTGGCAGAGCAAACATGAGAAGGGTTGGAGAGCTGGTAGAGGCCATGGGACTCATATCCGGTGCCAATCATCCGTCCCGAACTCCGGTCCTGCAGAGAAACAGAATCTTTAGTGAAAGTAATAGAACAATCAAGAGAACGGGTTAAACGACTAATAGAAAGTAAATTAAAAGGACACCCAGGAATATAGAGAACTGAATCAACAGTGAGGGAAGGTAGGGGATTAGCAGTGCCAATCCCTTGACATTGTGTCTGAGAACCATTAGCTGAAGTAACCATAGGCAAATAACCAGAAGTAGAGAGTTGAGAAAACAAAGCCTTATTACCAGAAATGTGGTCGGATGCACCAGAATCAAGAACCCAAGGGCCAAGGGATGGTGACTGAGAGAGACAAGCATAGGAATTACCGGTGTGCGCAATGTAAAAAAGTGGAACCAGAGGACTGACGCTGCTCAAACCACTTCATAAATTTCGCATAATCACCGGGAGAGGCTCTAGGTGGTTCAGAAGGCTCAAGAGTGTCTGGTGGAGTAGACTGTGCAACATTAGCAGTACGGGGAGGACGGCCATGTAAAGTCCAACATTTATCAATAATGTGACCCAGGCGATGACAATGATCACATTTCAGACGAGGTTTGGAACCTGAGTGACCCCCACGGAAACGGCCACGACTGTTGGTCTGAGAGGCAAGGGCAGATGTGTCACCGGTGATGGGAGCAACAAGAGAATCAGTACTGTGCTTAGCTGGAACCCGAAGCAAGGTAGAACACGTCGCAGAAAGAGTGGGAACAGTAGGAGATCCCAAAATCTGATCACGGATGGTGGAGTAATCCGCAGGTAAACCATAAAGGCCCAAAAGCATGAAGAAGGTGTTCCGTTGTTCAAGTTCCTTCGCCGGGGTATCTGCTGGAGGCAACAGTTCATTGAAATCGTGGAGAGCACCATGAAGTCTGCCCAAGTAGGTAGACATAGAGCCATCAAACCTCCTCGGGGCAATAAGACTCATAAGATCATGACAAACTCCATACAATCGTTGAGTATCATTGGTGTAGAGGACCTTGGCCTGCGCCCACACGGATTCACAGGTCAAATGAGCCCGAAAAATCTGCTTCAAAGAGGAGTGGATGGTGGACTTAAGCACACTGCACAACTGAGCATCAATCTTTTTCCACCGGGACGGTCGGCCGCCGCACGAATCAACCTTGGTAGTGAGATGATTCTCGTACCCTTGACCGGTAAGCCAAAGTTTGACGTCGGAGGCCCAAGAATCATAATTAGTGCCATCTAATTTGTCAGTGGAGAGATGAGCACTGATATAATTACTGAAAACACCAGGTTCTACCTTCGGAGCATCTGTAGGACTCAAGGAAGCCATGGGTCAGATGACAAATAACCCAAAAATCGCAATGAACAGTACCTGAAACGTATACGGAAGGTGTACGACACGTCTTAAGGGTGCGGTTGGGGAAGTGGAGGACTGGGCTCAACAGAGGAGAGGCCGGCGACCACGGTGGGACGAACGGCGGCCGGAAAGAAGGCCTGACGGCCGTCACGCGCGGCCGGAGTGAAGCGCGTGGGTGCGAAACGCACCATCGTACTCGCGCGTGTGGGCCGTGGATGGGCGGCCGGGCCCGTACTTCGGGGATCGGCCGAGCAGAGGGAGGCGCTCCGAGCGGTGGTGGTGGTGGCCGGAAAGGACGTCGGCGGTGGTGGCCGGAGATGACGTCACGGCCGGCGGCAGGCAGAGGGCCGAGACCGGCCGGAAAGGAACACTGCGAGAGGAGATCCTGCACCGGAGTGATGACACGGTTGCCGGAAAAAAAAATTTGGCACCGGGGACAAGTGGGTCCTCCGGGTAAGCATGATTCTAGGCTTTGCCTTTCTACAAATTGTAGATACCTGTGTTGAGAGAGAAAGAAAAAGAAAGACATATATTGAACCGTGTGTCTCAACTACACAACGGAGACTAAATATATATTCAATAAGTAATAAATAATTACACAATATACATGATGTGGGACTAACAACTGTACTACTAATTTACACCTAATTACATATATTTCCAACATATATTTCCAACAAGATGCATTGATACAGAGAACAAGTGTCCAAGTGAAGTAGACATGACAGACACTAGCTATTAGCTCAAACGATATTTCCTAGCCCAATCAAAAAGTGAGCGTTTGGGATTTGATTCCCATCTCCAAAACCGACAAAGCCAGTCTCTCCAAACTATCAATCAGAAAAAAAAAAAAAAAAGTGGACATAACAAAGGTTAGGAAGCAAATAATTCATTCTAGGTCATTATTGGCCGTTTTGACGTTTCAAAGAACCTACAAATGAATATTATGCCTAAACATACCTTAAGTTTTACTATTTTTCATTGTTCTCCTTAACATTTCTCCAAACAGTACTTTTTTTTACACGGGGTGGAGGAGAGTAGTCACCCTATGTTTGGATTTTTTTTATTAATAAAATAAAATGTAACGAGTAAAAAATGGCTGGAATGAAAAGAGAAAGAACAAAATAAAATTTTCTTACTTCTTGTTTGATAGATTAATAATAAAATAGAATAAAAATCCATTATTTTATTTGAGTTAAATCATAAAAGAACATAATATAAATATTTATTTTTAAGCTTATAAACTTTTTTTTTTCATTTTACTCTAATTTTAGAAAGAACAAAAAATTAATATTTCAAAATAAGAGTAAGAGAATGACTCTCGTTAAATTTCTTTTCCTTTTTATCTATTATTAAATTCTCAAATAATAGTGATTATTCCTTTTTCTTCTTTTCTTCTTTTCTTCGTTACCAGTGATCCAAACACATTTTCAGGTGAGCCCTCAACTCAAATCAGCAGTTTTTTGAAAATGAATATGAAACAGTGACATGACCGTGGCATGTGTTTCTATCCACAAAGTAATACGAGGTCATCTTTCAGCGCAGAAGAAAACATTAAAAACTTTCACCACAATGTACAAGGCTATAACTTGAAAGGGGATATTAAGAAGGTACAAATGAAGGAAAAATTGTAACCTCCTCTACGAGGATTATTCTAGATAATTTTATAATCATTGATATTTAATATAATAATATTTTATTTTTCAATCTAATAACATGTATAATTAAATTGATGCAAATACTCTAAAAGTGTACAAAAACTTCTGAAAATGAAGGCCATTATATCTTACCCATCTTTCTATCCAGTATCCACTATGATACAATAGAAAATCCCACAAATGAAATTAATCTGGAGCCCTTTACCGAATTGGAATTGCAGCAAAGAACGAGATTCTCTGATGGAACCTTCAGTTCATCCCCTAAAATTCTATATCATGCAGCTCCAACAAACCGAAGCTAATGTCAATTTTCAAAAACCTAACCAAGATGCAGACCTCAGATCAATTTTCACATTGCCCTTGATAGATTAGCAACTTCACAATATGATTAGTATAATTTAACTTAAAACAGCCCATACTAGCATGTAGCGCAGTAGAATTCATATTCATCATTTCCCCAGAGACAGTTGTTTAAACACAATAATATAAAATCTATTTAACTAGGAAGCTTATCGTAACCTTGATCTAAAACATGTAAGCGATCATACTGCAAATTAAAATAAAGAAACTTAAATCCTCAAATATAGCAGAACAAATAACAATATCCAAAATCTCAATGCTCCAAAACAAAACGCATCGAAGAAAAAAAAAATTAAAAAGCCCTAATGTCTTGTAAACCGATACCAATTTAATTAAGCAGTTAGAACAACGGCTCCTCCAGCCTCCTTGATCTTCTTCTCGGCAATCTTGGACACGAGTTTAGCCTTAACTACCACAGGCTGGTTCAGAGGCAAGACCCCTTTGCCCAAAACCTTAAAGTACCCGAACTGGGTGACATCGATCAAGGGGGCTTTGCTATTATCCGTGGAGGCTTTTTCCTTCAAGTCTTGGGGAACCAAGGACCAGAGCTTATCGATGTTGACAATTGGGCAATAGAACTTGTTGCGGAGCTTGTGGAAATAGCGCATACCGACCTTGCCGAAGTAACCGGGGTGGTACTTGTCGAAGAGGATCCGGTGGTGGTGCATGCCTCCGGCATTGCCTCGGCCTCCCGGGTGCTTCCGGTGCTTGCCGATTCGGCCATGACCCGCGCTGACGTGGCCTCTCTTCTTCCTGTTCTTCTTGAACCTCGTAGTCATTTTCTTCTTGTCTCTCTCTTCCCCTTTTTCCTGCGTCTGAGGGTTGGAGCGGCGAAAGAGAGCAGACGTAGATTAGGGTTCGGGGATTTAAGGGAAGCCATTACTCTTGATTTTACTATTTTGACCCTCCCGACAAAAGAGCTATTATTAGAAGTTAAGACTTTATTCCAGATAATAAAAAAAAAAAGAATTAAGATTTTATCGTTGAAAAGAAGTTTAAGAAGATTTTATGGAAATTTTTTTTATGTAAATATCATTTTCTTATCAGATTCTAGTGTTATTATTAACTTATTACTATACAAGTGTGTTAAATTTTGATTTGTGAGCCTTTAATCCTTTTCTATGTGTTTGTAATGTATAAAAGAATAATATTTGATTATTATTTTTTTTTGGTTCACTGGAAAATAGAAAGGAGAAGCTACCGAACAAAAGTGATCCAGCCAAAATCAAAGGATCCAAGCCAGGAGGGCGCTATGTTGCAACGCACACGAAAGTCATTCGTTGGGAGAGCTCCTTGCAAAACTGGCCAGACGAGAAATTTAATTTTTTCCGGAGCTCGAACCTTCCAGACCCAAGACCAAGAGATTTCCTCGTCCCAAATCCTGCACCTACGAAGAAGCCACAGATATCCGGAGCAGCAGAATACACGCCTGATAAGTTCCTATTCCAGACCCAGCTATCTAGTGTCCCACTAAAGGACGGCATCGGAATAGCCAAAATCTGATTCTTCAACTCAGGAGGGATCAACGTCATCAGCGAGTAAAGGTTCCAAGAGCAATTATCCCAAATATCTTCAACTCTGGTTTCACTAGATGTTGCGACTGTGACCGCGGAAAGCAATAAAATATTTAAAAAACAAAATAATTTTAGAAGAGTTAGTCACTAAATGTGTGTTTGGATTGCAGTTGGTAAATTTAAATTTAGTTGAAAGTGTGTTTACAAATTTAAGTTTGATTGAAAGTGAGTTTGCAATAACGTAATTTATGTTTAGAAATATTTATTTTAAAAGTGAGTTAGGATAACAACTTCAAAGCAAAAGCAAGATTTTTTTGCCTTTGATTCAACGTACGTTTGACCATTTTTTCCGTTAAAGCAAATGATGTTTTGAAGGAAACAAACATATTTTTACGTCGTTCGAGAATTATAAACGTCAGTTTGACCAACCAAACTGGTTTCCAAACATGTTCTAAATTTATTGAATTATGAAAGAATTAAAAAAAATTTAAAAAAATTAAAAAATTAGTTTACGTAAACCAATCAAGTTTGAGAGTTACTTATGCAAAAGAAAAGATAATGACTTAACCCCATTATATTTTTAAATATTAAAAAAGTTATTTTAAAGTTAATTATGTAAATTAAAATAATTTAAATATATTTAATTCACCCCAAAATAAAATAATAAACAATGGCCAACACCGCAAGAAATTCGTGAATTACTTATGGCTAAATCAGCCAGTAATTCTTCAAAATTCGTCATAAATTGAAATTTTCTAGCATATTTTCGTTTTATAAAAAAACACTTGCCAAAAACAAGAATTTGTTGAAAATTACTGACAAATTTGGTCGTTGAAAAAAAAATGGCAGCGTGTCAATTTGTCACTTTTTTAGCAAAATATTCGTCGAAAAATACCTATTATTGCAATTTTTTTCCAGTGGATATATAAGTGACTCTGAGCAATTTGAGATTTGACTACTCTACTCATCTTTCATGATCTTCCACTAAAAGTGAGGATGGTGACTCTAATAATAATCATTTCAAGCGATTGATATGATCGAAAGTTTGTTTATTGAAACGGTTCCATATTTTATGATGATAAAGACAAGACTAAGTAATGAAATATAAAAAAGGAAAGCGAAAAGCATTACGAATTATAATAATGAATTTACACAATTTTATGAAATAATTTTTCTAGTGAACAAAATCCTCTTAATGAAAAAGTTTGGAAATAAGAAACAAATCAAAAGCAAATGAAGTTTTTTTTTATTAAGAATGATGACACCAATGAAAATGACATTATACCAGAGTATCATGGAGACATCCGAATAATGTTATGTGCTCAATGTTAGCCTTGTTGGTGGCACATAAAACATGTGCTTGCTTGGAGTCGTGTATGTCGCGACCGTGATCGCGGGGGGAGCGGCGAAAAAATAAATTGTTAGGAGTCGCTACCAATTTTATTAAAATTAGGAAAAATTGAAAAACTCTTTTAGAAAATGGTCTTTGGAACCAGATTGGATTCAGGAGTCGGTTATGCATAGGGAAGAGTGAAGACTTAACCCCACAGCACCCCTAATACATCCGTCCTAAAATGGTTACCCTAAATTAGTTATGCAAAAACTTAATAATCTCATAATATATTTATTTTATCTCTTTTATTAAATAAATAAATAAAAAACAAAGAATTTGAGAAAATTTAAAATTTGGCTTGACAAAATAGAAATTCGCTCCTACGCACTTAGGTAAAGAATGAGGAATTCAAAGTCACATAGTTCTTTTAGAAAATAAGTGTGGGTTGGTTGATTTTATTTAAAGAAAAGATTTAATTATTTTTATTTTTATAAAAAAAATCGAATTAATAGGTCATCGCGACTCTATTAATTAAATTAAGGTTTGAATAGGTGAAGTTCGCGTCACGCCAGAGACGTCCCCAACTAATTATTGAATTTATTACTATTAAATGAGATTTTTTTTATCTAAAATTACCTAGGAAAAAATAGAAAATAATAATAATAATAATAATAATAATAATAATTAATAAAATGAATTTTGAATCTTTATTAAATAGTAATTTATTTTTTTAAAATAATTCAAATCATTAGGTTGTCACAACTCAAATGATCCAAAAATATTCAAGATTACATTTCATGGTCACAACTCGGTTAATCCTATTTCGCTTTTTATTTTAAAAAAATAATTATTTTTATATTTTTACTTTGTAGTCTTACCATTGTTTTTTTTATATATTTTTTTTTATCTTAGCCCATTTCACTTAAAACAACAACACAAAAAAAAAAAAAAAGCTATCAGAAATCAAAAGAATAGACTTACGAAAAACAAGACAAAAAATGGGGAGTTTTGCTTCTTTCTTTTTGGGTATTTACAGAAAAAAAAAACAAAGGAGCAAGGAAGATGAAGGCCAGCGGCGATGGTGGCTAGGCTGGTTCGGGTTGGTGAAGCGCTGGCAACTGGGTCTGGTTGCAGATCGCGCGGTGCGGCGGTGTGGCGCTGTTTCTGCGGCGGCTTCTGCGCGGTGGGTAGCGCGGTGTGACAGATGGCTTGCGACATGATGAGGAGCAGTTTGTGGGTGTCGGTTTCGTATAGGAGAGGTGATGGAGATGTATTTTGGCGGATGCTGAAATCTGTAGGTCAAGGTTAAAAGTGTGTGTTGAAGGTCAAAGTGAAAAGTCCCAAGTAAGGTGTGGGTTATGAGTTTTTATAGGAGAGGATTAGGTTAAGGTAGTTGAGTTAAAGTGTGATTAGGATTAGTTTAGGATGAGTGTTGAGATTTGTTTAGGATGAGTGTTGGGTTGATTGATGGGGTTTAGTTAGGATGGGTTTGTTTAGGCTGGTGATAGGGTTTATTTAAGATGAGTGTTTGAGTTAGTTTAGGATAAGTTTGAGTTATAGTTTATTTAGGAGGAGTGATGGAGTTTGTTTTGGATGAGTCTTGAAATTGTTATAGGATGGGTTATGGGTTAAAAGGTCAGGTTATGGGTTGATGGACCAATTAGATTGGATAAGAGGTTAATAGATAAGATAATGGATTATGGGCACATGGGCTAATGGACCAATGGGTTAAACTTTTTTTCCTTTTATATTTTTTTTATTTTTTTATTTTTATTTTACAAAAATATCCAGACAAAATTGGGTGTTCACAGTTGCCCCTCTTTACTTGTTTCTTACTAGATAAAAAGAATAACTGCAGCTTTTCATTTTATCATAGTGAGGAACGAGTAAAGAAATGAACTCAAATTTTGTACGGGAGAAACAAAGAAACAACGTGAGAACAAAGAGCGATGTGCTCAAATGACAGAAATCTAAATGACAAAAGCCGATGCACTCAAAAGTAAATGACAGGATCCGATGTGCTAAAAAATAAATGACATAGAGCCGATGTGCTCGAAAATTAAAATGCTAGGAATTTAAATTGCATGGAGCAGATGCGCTCAGAAAAAAGTAAATGACAAGAGCCGATGCGCTCAAAAATAAATGACAAAGATTTAAAATGCATAGAACTGATACGCCCAAAAGGGATTTCAAATGCAGAGAGCCAATAATTGATAGAAATTTAAAAAGTATGGAGCTGCTGCTCTCAAAATGCAAGGAGTTGGTTTGCTCAAAATAATTTAAAAAGTAAAGAGCCAATGCGCTCAAAAGAATTTAAAAACATGGAGCCAATGCGCTCAAAATGATGCATGGAGCCAATGCGCTCAAAATGCAAGGATCCGATGCACTCAATGATGTATGGAGCCGATGCGCTCAAAATGCAGCGAGCTGATGCGCTGAATGATGCATGGATTCGATGCGCTCAATGATGAATGGAGCTGATGTGCTCAAAATGATGCATGGAGCTGATGCGCTCAAAATGCAGGGAGCCGATGCGCTCAATGATGTATGGAGCTGATGCACTCAACAAGCATGAAACAATGGACTTAAGATCTTTTTCTTCTCAATCTTTTTTTCTTTCTTTTTCTTTCTTTTCTCTCCTTTCTTTTCCTTTTTTTTCTTTTTTTTTCTTAAGAAAAATAGACCAGCGACAATTCTAGAAAGTTTTGACCAATCAAACCCATGTTCACGTGCTTTTCCCTATTGGAATTGGTAGTCTCGATCCTACTTACACATCATTTCTCTCCCTCTCCTTTTTTTTCATCTTATTTTCTTGTTTTCTGCTCTTAACTACTCCCTTTTAGGAATTGAGATAACAATCTCTTGTTGTGAACCCTTACTTGGAGCCACTAGTCTTTGCAAGAAAATTTTTGTCCCAATATTTGTTCCTTGTTCATTGATTTCCTGCAACGGCCTGATGACTAAATCGTTGTCTTTGTTGCTACTTCCCTTAACATATATTCTCAGAAATTTTGCCCTAGTGTGGCTAATTGAGTGTGAGCCAAGTTGCCCCTGTGTAGCCAATCGAACGCAAATAAAATTGCCCAAGTTTAAGCAATCCCAGTTTATTTGTCTTAACTCTTGCTTAAACTGCCCTTTCGAGTTTTCAACATAATGAGCTTCGAAACTTCTAAGTTCTTTTCGATCTGAAAAGTTTATCAGGGGATTGTCATCAGATGGTCAAATCATAATATTATACTTTTGTTCACTTTACTTGAAACATTACGTAACAAACATGCATGAATTCAAAAGTACGACATAAAAGGAATTTACTGGGTAAACAACTTCTAGATTGGTCTTGAAAGTTTGTCTATGCAAAAAGACACAAATGATGATATGAGATCAAAAGAGGTGTTAACCCGATACGAATAAATTTGACATTCATGAGACCAATCTTTAGTTGTCTACTAGACATTATGGCCCAAGATTTTTTTCTACTGAACATCTATATCAAGCCAAATTGAACCGAAGAGAAATTTGCCCCTGTCTAAGACTGAATTGAGTAGGACCAAGACTCATCCTAGTGACTAAAAGATTTGTCTAAAGCAAATTGGACCAAGGAAAGGAAAAATTGCCCCAGTTTAGAATCGAGTCAATTAAGGTACAAACTTATCCTAGTGTAAGACCAAATTGAAACAAAGAAAACTTTTCCCTAGTCTAGGACAGAATTGAATAAAGATTTGCCCCAGTGTGGATTAAATTGAACTAGGGAAAGAATGCCCCGGTGTAGAGCTAACTCAAATAGGGTAGAAACTCGCCCTAGTGTAAGTCTCTTTTTTTCTTTTCATTTTTTTTAATAAGCAATGAACTAAATACTGGGATGATCGTAACCTTTGTCTCAAAATTAAAGTTAACAAAAATGACAACAATCCCTCATTGATCAGAATGGACTTTTTGAGGCTTGTAACATGGCCAAGGCCGGGGGTTATGAAAGGAAAGATATAAGGCTAAAACAAGTATTTAAGGGTGGAATAAGACTAAGAATCATTGTTCAGAATTAGACTTCATTAACTGCTTTTCCACTTTCAAACACTTTTATCTTATTATTCTCCTTTTCTTTCCTATTTCATTTCATTTTCTTTCATCCTCCTTTCCCTTCTCCTTTTTTTTATCATATTTTTATTTTTACTTCTTGTTCTTTTCACTTTTTCTTTCTTTTCCATCATGCTTCAGAACATTCATCATCAACATTTGTTTTATGTTATCCACTAGTATAGGAGTGATCCTTATTCAGGGTTTTTTGAAAAAAAAAATTCAAGCTCAAAAGGGATAACAAGTGATAAAAATGATAAAATTTTATAAAAGATAGAGAAAAACGGTCAATCTTCATTTGGTGGGTGTAACTGTGTTCCAGTTATTCCTATACTTCCGGCTGTCCCCATCAAAGTGAGGGTCTCTCTTATGACCGACAACATTTCCTCCATTCTTCTCTGAGACTCTGTCATTTCATTCATCTCATCTACTTCCATACTCAGATTCCTTCCTTCGTTCTCAGCTGCCATAGCTGCAAGCTTTGTTCGAGCCCTTGTATTGTGAACTCGGGTTTGATTGGTGTCTTCTTTTGTTAGTTGCATAATGGTGTTGAGCATAGTAATACCAAACAAAAATAATGAGATGAAATGAATGAGTTTCATGAGATGCATAAGATGAAATGAAATGAAAACATTTTTTTTTTGTTAATGCTAGGAATGCCAGGAAAATGTATGCCATGAAAATGAATGATTTTTTTTTAGAATGCTATGGATGTCATGGAAATGCATGATTTATTTTTTTTATTTTTTTAGAATGTTAAGAATGTCATGAAAATGCATGATTTTTTTTTTAATTTTTTTGAATGCTATGAATGTCATGACAGAAGGATGGATAATTAGATAAAGAAGAAGTATACTCCCTTCGTGTCCTAAAGGAATGCCTTAAATGAGAATCTATGAGTCTTTTTAATTCATGAGAGCTCTCGTTGGGTGGCTCTTCTATTCTAAAGGTCTCTAGAGCAAAGTCCCATTTCAGAATATTTGATTACGAAATAGTGGGTAAACCACTAGGTGTGGGACATTCATGAAAAAGGCACACTCTAGATGAGGTTTTTGCAATAACCAAACAGGATATATATCCAAAATAGCTACCACTACGCAACATCTGCTTAACTTAGGATTCACTCAGACTTGGGCATAGGGCCCCACTCGACTGTGTGTGATAAACGTATAGGTGTGGTGGGTGTAGAAAGCATATAAATCATCATAATCTTAAGAACTACTCACATGCAAAACAAAAATTTTAAAAAAATTGTCTATCCTAAGGTTTACAAAAAAATAATAATAAATCAAATATAAAGAAGAAAGAAAAGAAAAAGGGTAAAACAAACATATTGGGATCATAATATTTGCATAACTAACTTTTATAGGCTTGACTCTTAAAAGTCCCCAGTGGAGTCGCCATCTGTCGCGACCATGATCGCGACGGGAGCGACGAAAAAATAAATTGTTAGGAGTCGCCACCAATTTTATTAAAATTAGGAAAAATTAGAAAACTCTTTTAGAAAATGGTCTTTGGAACCAGGTTGGATTCAGGAGTCGGTTATGCATAGGGAAGGGTAAAGACTTAACCCCACAGTATCCCTAATACATCCGTCCTAAAACGGTTACCCTAAATTAGTTATGCAAAAACTTAATAATCTCATAATATATTTATTTTATCTCTTTTATTAAAAAAATAAATAAAAAACAAAGAATTTGAGAAAATTTAAAATTTGGCTTGACGAAATAGAAATTTCGCTCCTACATACCCTTAGGTGCAATGAGGAACTCAAAGTCACATAATTCTTTTAGAAAATAAGTGTGGGTTGATTAATTTTATTTAAAGAAAAGATTTAATTATTTTTATTTTTATAAAAAAAATCGAATTAATAGGTCGTCGCGACTCTATTAATCAAATTAAGGTTTGAATAGGTGAAGCTCGCGTCACGCTAGAGACGTCACCAACTAATTATTGAATTTATTACTATTAAATGAGATTTTTTTTATCTAAAATTACCTAGGAAAAAAAAAAGATAATAATAATAATAATAATAATAATAATAATAATAAATAAATTTTGAATCTTTATTAAATAGTAATTTATTTTTTTAGAATAATTCGAATCATTAGGTTGTCACAACTCAGATGATCCAAAAATAGTTACAAGATTAACAAGCTGTCACAACTCGGTTAATCCTATTTCACTTTTTATTTTTAAAAAAAATTAATTATTTTTATATTTTTACTTTGTAGTCTTACCATTTTTTTTTAATATATATTTTTTAGCGTAGCCCATTTAATTACAAGCCTATTTCACTTAAAACAACAACACAAAAAACAAAACTATCAGAAATCAAAAGAACAAACTTACGAAAAAAAAGACAAAAAAAGGGAGTTTTGCTTCTTTCTTTTTGGGTATTTGCAGAAAAAAAAACAAAGGAGCAAGGAAGATGAAGGCCAGCGGCGACAGTGGCAAGGCTGGTTCGGGTTGGTGAAGTGCTCAAGAACTGTGTCCAGTTGCGAATCGCCATGGCGTGGCGGCGGTGTGACGCTGTTTCTGCGGCGACTTCTGCGCGGTGGGTATCGCGGTGTGACGAATGGCTTGCGACATGGTGAGGAGCAGTTTGTGGGTGTCGGTTTCGTATAGGAGAGGTGATGGAGAGGTATTTTGGCAGAGGCTGAAATCTGTAGGTCAAGGTTAAAAGTGTGTGCTGAAGGTCAAAGTGAAAAGTCCCAAGTAAGGTGTGGGTTATGGGTTTTTATAGGAGAGGATTAGGTTAAGGTGTTTGAGTTAAAATGTGATTATGATTAGTTTAGGATGAGTGTTGAGATTTGTTTAGGATGAGTGTTGGGTTGGTGATGGGGTTTAGTTAGGATGGGTTTGTTTAGGCTAGTTGATAGGGTTTGTTTAAGATGAGTGTTTGAGTTGGTTTAGGATAAGTTTGAGTTATAGTTTGTTTAGGAGGAGTAATGAAGTTTGTTTTGGATGAGTGTTGAAATTGTTATAGAATAGGTTATGGGTTAATGGGTCAGGTTATGGGTTGATGGACCAATTGGATTGGATAAGAGGTTAATGGGTAAGATAATGGATTATGGGCACATGGGCTAATGGACCAATGGGTTGAACTTTTTTCCTTTTTTATTTTTTTTATTTTTTGTTTTTTTATTTCACAAAAATACCCGGACAAAATTGGGTATTCACAGTATCTCTCTTTACTTGTTTCTTACTAGATAAAAAGAATAACCACAGCTTTTCATTTTATCATAGTGAGAAACGAGTAAAGAAATGAACTCAAATTTTGTACGGGAGAAAGAAAGAAACAACGTAAGAACAAAGAGCGATGCGCTCAAATGACAGAAATCTAAATGACAAAAGTTGATGCGCTCAAAAGTAAATGACAGGATCTGATGTGCTCAAAAAAAAATGACATAGAGCCGATGTGCTCGAAAATTAAAATGCTAGGAATTTAAAATGCATGGAGCAGATGCGCTCAGAAAAAAGTAAATGACTAGAGCCAATGCACTCAAAAATAAATGACAGAGATTTAAAATGTATAGAACTGATACGTCCAAAAGGAATTTCAAATGTAGAGAGCCAATAATTGACAGAAATTTAAAAAGTATGGAGCTGCTGCTCTCAAAATGCAAGGAGTTGGTTTGCTCAAAACAATTTAAAAAGTAAGGAGCCAATGCGCTCAAAAGAATTTAAAAACATGGAGCCGATGCGCTCAAAATGATGCATGGAGCCGATGCGCTCAAAATGTAGCGAGCCGATGTGCTCAATGATGCATGGAGTTGATGCGCTCAATGAATGGAGCCGGTGCGCTCAATGATGCAGGGAGCTGATGCGCTCAATAAGGTATGGAGCCAATGCGCTCAAAATGCAAGGAGCCATTGCACTCAATGATGTATGGAGCCGATGCGCTCAAAATGCAGCGAGCTGATGCGCTCAATGATGCATGGAGCCAATGCGCTCAATGATGAATAGAGCCGATGCGCTCAAAATGATGGATGGAGCTGATGCGCTCAACATGCATGGAGCCGATGCGCTCAAAATGAAAGGAGCTAATGCGCTCAATGATGTATGGAGCTGATGCACTCAACAAGCATGAAACAATGGACTTAAGATCTTTTTCTTCTCAATCTTTTTTTCTTTCTTTTCTCTCTTTTTTTTCCTTTTTTTTCTTTTTTTTTCTTAAGAAAAATAGACCAGCGACAATTTTGAAAAGTTTTGACCAATCAAACCCTTGTTCACGTGTTTTTGCCTGTTGGAATTAGTAGTCTCGATCCTACTTACATATCCTTTCTCTCCTTCTCCTTTTTTTTTCATCTTATTTTCTTGTTTTCTGCTCTTAACTACTCCCTTTTTAGGAATTGAGATGACAGTCTCTTGTTGTGAACCCTTGCTTGGAGCCACTAGTCTTTGCGAGAAAATTTTTGCTCCAGTATTTGTTCCTTGATCATTGATTTCCTGCAACGGCCTGATGACTAAATCGTTGTCTTTGTTGCTACTTCCCTTAACATATATTCTCAGAAATTTTGCCCCAGTGTGGCTAATTGAGTGTGAGCCAAGTTGCCCCTGTGTAGCCAATCGAACGCAAATAAAATTGTCCAAGTTTAAGCAATCCCAGTTTATTTGTCTTAACTCTTGCTTAAACTGCCCTTTCGAGTTTTCAACATAATGAGCTTCGAAACTTCTAAGTTCTTTTCGATCTGAAAAAGTTTATCAGGGGATTGTCATCAGATGGTCAAATCATAATGTTATAATTTTTGTTCACTTTACTTGAAACATTACATAACAAACATGCATGAATTCAAAAGTACAACATAAAAGGAATTTACTGGGTAAACAACTTCTAGATTGGTCTTGGAAGTTTGTCTACGCAAAAAGACACAAATGATGATATGAGATCAAAAGAGGTGTTGACCCGATACGAATAAGTTTGACATTCATGAGACCAATCTTTAGTTGCCTACTAGACATTATGGCCCAAGATTTTCTTCTACTGAACATGTAACGCCCCTTTTTGGAGAGGGAATGTCACATTATTCAACATAAAAGAAAATGCAGAAAATAAATTTTTAAACAATTAAGACCCGGTTCATTTACTTCAAAATTAACTTGCTTAGTACTTCAATACGTGAGTAAAATTGGCGGTATTTTTTTTTTGTTAATTTATCAATGCGGAATATGAATAACGGTAAGGAACAAAACAGTAAACAGAAACTCACGTATGAATAACATACACATACACATATATTTAGATGCCAAATATACTTTAGATACAGCCTGGAAATTTCCAAAAAGCAAAACTATACCTGCCTCATGGGATTAAACATATATACCCCAGAGATATCAGAATATACAGCTCACCAAAAATAATACATCAGGCCCCCAAAAATAAAATACTGGTAGCCATCAGTAGCTACCAGTAAAATCAGTCCCTCAGATGAGGAGGAACCATATCCGGGTCCTCAGCAGGATCCTCCTCTTCAGAGGAAACCTCCATAGGAACCACGGAACCATGGGCAGGAGCCCGAGCAGTAGAATCAAAAGAGTCCTCCCAAGGGGTGTAATAACGATCACCCCACATCTCTCGGATGGGTAGGTAGAACTCCAGCCGCAGGCTGACATGGCAGGTGAGGATCGGCGCCTCATGATGTCTCCAGGCTAGGGCAATCGACACATCTCCCAGATAGACGCAGGGATCGGAGTTCAAGTTGATATGCTAGCACTCTGGCCCTCCGAGGAAGGTCAGACGCACATCACCTAAAAATCCGCGCATACGTGCCGCCATTGCCTCAGTAGATGCTAGTCTTGTTCGGGCCAAAAGCCAGGAAAATCGGGATCTTTCGCCTCCTTGCCGTCGTCTTCGATCAATACAGTGTACACACAGGCAACAAATAATAGAAACACAGAAAAAGAGGTAAGACATCCTACCATCATTACCAATTATAGCAGCCAGAAATAAAACGGCGCAACGCGCCCAGGTAGCAGTTCAGAAACAACATATCCAAGTAATAGGTAGTAAATTCAATAATAAGCAGATAAATAGTTCCAGGCAGTCATTTATTGCAACATTAAACAAAACAGTTCAAATTCACAAAGCAGTAATTATCAGATGATTTCATATTCCATAATGCATGCACTCACGGTACTCAAAATCTTACTCCATGGAGCTAGACACAAACAGTCGGAGAGAAAGATCAGGAGACATGTCTGTAACTCGGCTGCCGCGGCCAAAGTGCTATACATCAATAATTTCCAAGTGCACATTAGGCATTGTACAGACAGTCCATGCTAGATCACAATATAGGACAGTGTCTCGGTCCGGATCATCGGTGCGTTTGCATCGGTTTGCCCCACGGACAGAAGAGCTACCAACTGCCCATTGTGGAGGACCTGCACCTCGACGCCCCTAAGGTCAAACATGACCTACACTAGTCTACTCGCACCCGCACTAAGGTGTGTTCAATCTCCTAGGCAACTTGGCCTTACAATAGTCCACAGGACATTCACAATGTATAAGACTCTATGCATGAACATGTATAATTCACAATTTCACACAATTTCATAATATGCCACAATTGGCCAAGATAAGCATCAACACATGAATGGTCACTCACATAGACCCATAATGTCATAATATAAAGATCAAATCAATAGGTACATTCTTAGGTTCATTATAAATCCTAACTTAGAATTTGTTTCCCTTTTCAAGGTTCATGTCCAATCCAATTCTTACAATTAATTTAAATCTTCGAAGGTAATTTAATTTCATACAATTTGTAAATTATTCAAGTTCTTAGGCCTCACACTCTCTTGTTCTTCACTCACTTGTAATTACCTTAAGTCTTATGACAATCTCACTCTTAGTTCTTTAAAATTTATGTAATCTTTGATTTTATTAAATCCTTCCAATTTATTAATTATTTACCCCATTACATAGGTTTTTAATTTCATAATTGCTTATGCTTCCAAGTTACCAAAGTTACATAATTACACCTAAAAAGTCTTAGAGGTCGTGGCCTTTCTAGGGATTCAATTCTCAAATCATTTCAATTTATCACATTATAGGTTACATTCTTAATTCACTTAATCCTTTACTTGTTACATTGATTCACCATTAACTCCAATTTTGGGCTCAAAACCGTGGCCACCCTATAAGTTTCAATCTCAAATTTTCCTTCCATTAAATCTCATTTTATCACTTGATTAATTTAAGTCTCATGCTTGTTACAATTTGTCCACATTTTACCCCATTCTTAACCCTCAAAACCGTGACCCTCCAAGAGCCACTCCAAATTCATTTCCTTCCATTTCAAGACATCCAATCCAATCCAATATACTATTATACACAACCAATCAATCCAATAGCATAAACAAAGTAAAATCAACACACAAACATACTAATTACAAAATTAAAGAATAATCCTCATTAGGGTTTTTTCACAAATAACACAACCAAGATTCCTAGATGCTAAAAAAGGTTGAGGAGGAGTATCTTCCTCTTACCCAAGTGTAGAAATCAATAGAAACTCCAAGAGAGCTCCTTGTAAATTTCGGATTTGCACTCTTCAAAACCTTAGAAATTTTAACTTTGTTAAAACAACACTAATGCTTGAAAAATAAAGCATGGGTGGTCACCAAGATGACCATGACCACGAAAATGAAGAGAGGAGGAGAAGGGTCTTGAAACTTACACAAAAACTCCAAACTTGAAGCTTGAAGAAAGTGTTGAAGATGATGGAATTTCAAGAAGCTCCAAGCAAGAAAGATGTTTAGGAGCATGAGAGGATTTAGAAAATGTGGTTGGTTTAAATTTTTGTGATGGATGAGTGGGGAAGAAGAGGGGCTGCCGTAGCTATGGTAGAGAGAAGGAGGAGAAGAAGAAAATAGAGAAAGAAGAAGAAAGGTAGAGAGAGAGAAAGTGTTTTGGTAATTATGAATTTGTGTGGTAAATTGAATTAATGAAAGCAAAGCATTTTCCTTCCCCAAAGGGGCTTTTGCCGTGCTTGAGAGAGAGAAGAGGGAGAGTGTGCCTTGGCTTCCCTTGGAAGCTAAGGGCATTTGGGTCATTGTTTGGTCAAAGCTTCTCAAAGAAGCTTTGATTATTTAACATTAAATTTGAATTAAAGTGGATGGATTAGACATAAAGTAGATTGTATTAGAATAATGTGATTAGATTTTTATTACACATTATTATCCAATGGATAATAGTTACAGTTGACAGAAGTCAGTATTTAATTAATCTGACAGATAAATTTTTCACAGTATTGTTTTGTTTTATCTGTTATAATTTCTAGAAAAACGTGAAACCTCGTAAATTGTGTCCAGCCTCGTGTTTAGTAAGATTCCCCGTCGACATGTCCATAGTTCAAGGTTCTCGGAAGAAACATCGCGTTTCTCCAGTTCTGCCGAGTGTGCATGCAAAACGAGGAATATATTAAAATATTCGTCGTTTCTGAAAATTCCGAAAGAATTCACATAAATCACAAATATTAGAAAATAACTATTTGTGGTGAAATAAATAATTTCTGGAGCATTACACTGACCTCAGCAATTCTCAGCTCAGTGCGCATGCAAAACGAGAAATATATTAAAATATTTGTCTTTTCTGAAAAATTCCAGAAAAATTTCTAAAAATCTTGAATATTATAAAATGATGATTTATAATTAAACAGATATTTTTTGGGATGTTACAGAACATCTATATCAAACCAAATTAAATCGAAGAGAAATTTGCCCCTGTCTAAGACTAAATTGAGTAGGACCAAGATTCATCCTAGTGACTAAAAGATTTGCCTAAGGCAAATTGAACCAAGAAAAGGAAAAATTGCTGCAATTTAGAACCGAGTCAATTGAGGTACAAACTTATCCTAATGTAAGACCAAATTGAAACAAAGAAAATTTTTCCCTAGTCTAGGATAGAAATGAATAAAGATTTGCCCCAATGTGGATTAAATTGAACCAGGGAAAGAATGCCCCAGTGTAGAGCTAACTCGAACAGGGTAGAAACTCGCCCTAGTGTAAGTCTCTTTTTTTCTTTTCATTTTTTTAAGAAGCAATGAACTAAATACTGGGATGATCATAACCTTTGTCTCAAAATTAAAGTTAACAAAAATGACAACAACCCCTTATTGATCAGAATGGACATTTTGAGGCTTGTAACGTGGACAAGGCTGGGGGTTTTGAAAGGAAAGATATAAGGCTCAAACAAGTGTTTAAGGGTGGAATGAGACTAAGGATCATTGTTCAGAATTAGACTTCCACTTTCAAACACTTTTATCTTATTATTCTCCTTTTATTTCCCATTTCATTTCATTTTTTTTCATCCTCCTTTCCCTTCTCCTTTTTTTTATCATTTTTTTTATTTTTACTTCTTGTCCTTTTCACCTTTTCTTTCTTTTCCATCATGCTTCAGAACATTCATCATCAACATTTGTTTTATGTTATCCCCTAGTATAGGAATGATCCTTATTCAGGGTTTTTTGAAAAAAATTCAAGCTTAAAAGGGGTAACAAGAGATAAAAATGATGAAATTGTATAAAAGATAGAGAAAAATGACTAATCTTCATTTTCAAATCATGATTGTTTATTTTCAAAACTTTTATTTTGAGGTAGAAAGATTGTGCAAACCAAGTGATTAGATATTTACACACGCAGACCCAACTGAGAATTACCAAGGAAGACGTTTTAAAGAAATGAAAGAAGATAATTATCAAGAAAGACAAAGTGATGAAAGGAAATAAGGTACCCATACAATTTCATTACATTAATATTTTAAGAAAGTTAACATGTGTCCAATATCACTATTTATCACTTCAAGAGTTGTTAACAATACTAGGTCCAACTATTTCTTCAATGTCAAGCTTCCCATAAGCAATTAGCTTCCTTACTGTAGTCTTGAAGGATTCACAATCTTCAATTAAGTGCCCTGTGACATCCATGTGGTATTTGCAAGTTAAACTCGGATTATATCCCGCTGGGAATGGTGGTTCCAAAGGACGTACATGATTTCCCGAAATGAGATGAGCATCAAACAACCTCTGGAAAAGATCTGCATTTGAAATGGACAATCTTGGGAAATGGGGTAGGTTTTGAGGGCGAAAGCGACCTTGATTTTGGAAGTTTGGCCGAGGTTGTGGTTCATTTTGGTAATTTTGTGGGGGTGGAGATGGATATCGGGTATAGGTTGGTATAATTTGGTGTGGAGGGTAATAAAGAGGTGTAGGTGTATGGTATGGCAAATGAAGGTTAAGGTTATATGGTGGCTAATGACTTGGGTATTGTGGGGAATATCGAGGTCTGAAGGTCTGTTGATGCTAGACATAATTCACTTCTGGCTCATTCCTTTTTGGTTGGAATCCTTTCTTAGCAGTGATATCCTCTGTACTACTTATTGGCAACTTCTCAGCCTTGGATAAAATCTCGATTCTTTCCCCAGCAGTGATCAAGTCAGCGAAATCATTATAGGCTGCTTCGACCATTGCTCCGATAAAAAGATTTCTCAAGGTTCCCAAGAAATATGAACATGTCTCAGACAATGTCAATGAGGGTTGAACTTGAGCTGCCAAGGCTCTCCACCTTTGTGCATATTGCTTAAAAGATTCATCATTTCTTTTTTGCATTGAGTTTAACTGTTCCCGAGTTAGGACTGTTTTTAGGTTGAATTGATACTGACCAATAAATAGGTTTGCCCAATCATCCCAAGAAGAGATATTGGAGAGGTCTTGTTAGATACACCATTCTAAAGTGGGCCCAGTCAAGCTTTCATGGAAAAAGCCGATAAGGAACTTCCAGTCCTTCGACCAAATTGACATTTTGGTAATGTATGATTTTAGGTGAAAAAATGGATTGGTTCTCTCATCATATTTGTCAAATTCTGGAACCTTAAAGTCCTTTGGGATGATAACGTTGGCAGTAGGGCACAACTCTTCTATCCCACTTTGATTTGTTCCTCCATCTTTTCCATCCATTCTTTATCCTTCATATCATTTTGAACGGCCGCATGACCAGTACTAATAGGAAATCCCGTTGATGTCGGGATTGACATATGCGGTGGTTCCCACGTGAATTCAGCATTACCATGGACTTCATTTTGAGTATCCTCTGACGAACAATGCCTTTCTCCGATAGGAATCACTAGTGATGTAGTATTTAAGGTTCTTCCCACAAAAGGCATCTCAGTGGTGGCCCCATGGTTTGCCCTCATGGAAGTAATATTTGGTGGGTGTAAGGGTGCTTCAGTTATTCCTATACCTCCGGCTGTCCCCATCAAAGTGAGGGTCTCCTTTATGGCCGTCAACATTTCCTCCATTCTTCTATGAGACTCTATCATTTCATTCATCTTTTCTTTCTTCTCATCTACTTCCATAATCAGATTCCTTCCTTCGTTCTTAGCTGCCATAGCTGCAAGCTTTGTTCGAGCCCTTGTGTTGTGAACTCGGGTTTGATTAGTGTCTTCTTTCCTTGGTCGCGCAATGGTGCTGAGCACGGTAACACCAAACAAAAATAATGAGATGAAATGAATGAGTTTCATGAGATGCATAAGATGAAATGCAATGAAAATATTTTTTTCTTTCTTTTTTTTTTGTTAATGCTAGGAGTGCTAGGAAAATGTATGCCATGAAAATGAATGATTTTTTTTTAGAATGCTATGGATGCCATAGAAATGCATGATTTATTTTTTTATTTTTTTAGAATGCTAAGAATGTCATAAAAATGCATGATTTTCTTTTTTAAGGATGCTATGAAAATGCATGATTTTTTTTTATTTTTTTGAATGCTATGAATGTCACGACAGAAGGATGGATAATTAGATAAAGAAGAAGTATACTCCCTTCGTGCCCTAAAGGAATTCCTTAAATGAGGATCTATGAGTCTTTTTAATTCGTGAGAGCTCTCGTTAGGTGGCTCTTCTATTCTAAAGGTCTCTAGAGCCAAGTCCCATTTCAAAATGTTTGATCACGAAATAGTGGGTAAACCACTAGGTGTAGGACATTCATGAAAAAGGCACACTCTAGATGAGGTTTTCGCAATAACCAAATAGGATGTATATCTAAAATGGCTACCACTACGCAACCTCTGCTTAACTTAGGATTCACTCAGACCCGGGCATAGGGCCCAACTTGAATGTATGTGATAAACGTGTAGGTGTGATGGGTGTAGGAAGCATATAAATCATCATAATCTTAAGAACTACCCACATGCAAAACAAAAATTTTTAAAAAAATTGTCTATCCTAAGGCTTACAAAAAAAATAATAATAAATCAAATATAAAGAAGAAAGAAAAGAAAAAGGGTAAAACAAACATATAGAGATCATAATATTTGCATAACTAACTTTTATAGGCTTGACTCTCAAAAGTCCTCAGTGGAGTCACCATCTGTCGCGACCGTGATCGCGGCGGAAGCGGCAAAAAAATAAATTGTTAGGAGTCGCCACCAATTTTATTAAAATTATGAAAAATTGAAAAACCCTTTTAGAAAATAGTTTTTGGAACCAGATTGAATTCGAGAGTCGGTTATGCATAGGGAAGGGTGAAGACTTAACCCCATAGCACCTCTAATACATCCATCCTAAAACGGTTACCCTAAATTAGTTATGCAAAAACTTAATAATCTCATAATATATTTATTTTATCTCTTTTATTAAAAAAATAAAAAAAAATAAAGAATTTGAGAAAATTTAAAATTTGGCTTGACGAAATAGAAATTTCGCTCCTACGTACCCTCAGGTGCAATGAGGAATTCAAAGTCACGTAGTTCTTTTAGAAAATAAGTGTGGGTTGGTTGATTTTATTTAAAGAAAAGATTTAATTATTTTTATTTTTATAAAAAAAATCGAATTAATAGGTCGTCGCGACTCTATTAATTAAATTAAGGTTTGAATAAGTGAAGCTCGCGCCACGCTAGAGATGTCACCAACTCGCTTATTGAATTTATTACTATTAAATGAGATTTTTTTATCTAAATTACTTAGGAAAAAAAAGAAAATAATAATAATAAAAATAAAAAAAAATGAATTTTGAATCTTTATTAAATAGTAATTTATTTTTTAAAATAATTCAAATTATTACGTTGTCACAACTCAGATGATCCAAAAATAGTTACAAAATTAATAAGCTGTCACAACTTGGTTAATCTTGTTTCGCTTTTTTTAAAAAAAAATTAATTATTTTTATATTTTTACTTTGTAGTCTTACCATTGTTTTTTTTATATATATTTTTTAGCTTAACCCATTTAATTACAAGCCCATTTTACTTAAAACAACAACACATAAAAAAATATATCAGAAATCAAAAGAACAGACTTACGAAAAACAAGACAAAAAATGGGGAGTTTTGCTTCTTTTTTTTTTGGTATTTGCAAAAAAAAAAACAAAGGAGCAAGGAAGATGAAGGCCAGCGGCGACGGTGGCTAAGCTAGTTCGGGTTGGTGAAGCACCGGCAACCGGGTCTGGTTACAGATCGTGCGATGCGGCGGTGTGACGTTGTTTCTGCAGCGGCTTCTGCGCGGTAGGTAGCGCAATGTGACGGATGGCTTGCGACACGGTGAGGAGCAGTTTGTGGGTGCCAGTTTCGTATAGGATAGGTGATGGAGAGGTATTTTGGCGGAGGCTGAAATCTGTAGGTCAAGGTTAAAAGTGTGTGCTGAAGGTCAAAGTGAAAAGTCTCAAAGGTGAGGGTTATGGGTTTTTATAGGAGAGGATTAGGTTAAGGTGTTTGAGTTAAAGTGTGATTATGATTAGTTTAGGATGAGTGTTGAGATTTGTTTAGGATGAGTGTTGGGTTGGTGATGGGGTTTAGTTAGGATGGGTTTGTTTAGGCTAGCTAATAGGATTTGTTTAAGATGAGTGTTTGAGTTGGTTTAGGATAAGTTTGAGTTATAGTTTGTTTAGGAGGAGTGATGGAGTTTGTTTTGGATGAGTCTTGAAATTGTTATAGGATGGGTTGTGGGTTAATAGGTCAGGTTATGGGTTGATGGATAGGTTAATGGGTAAGATAATGGATTATAGGCACATGGGCTCATGGACCAATGGGTTAAACCTTTTTTCCTTTTATATTTTTTTTTATTTTTTATTTTTATTTTTTTATTTTACAAAAATACCCGGACAAAATTAGGTGTTCACAGTGTAATGAATTTTAAAAATTAGCAAAAAGAATCTAATTTCAAGAGAATTTAGACGAGAGTGAAATTAAGATTTCGATAGTGATGATTATGACAAGTGAAATCATATATATATTTCTCTTATACAATATAATACAATATGAACTTAAGGAAAGACTGTCCAAATTTAACAAATCAATCTAAATAATGCCCATAAATCTAGATAATTTAACAAAAGCAATGTTCGTTGTGAAATATATCAATCATCATCATTGTCTTCACCTGTTAAATATACGAATTTTATTAACATCCTTACGTATGTTCTTCCATTCAATCGATGATAGTCAAATCTTACCGAAGTCAACTCATATACCTTCTCCAAATAAGAAATCTAGACCTATAACTTGTCCAATCGAAATATGTCTCTAGATTAGAGAAGACATATGAGTTGACCATTGTACGATGTGGCTATCTATCATCAAGTATAAGGAAAAATTTAAAAAATGTTATGAAAATTTGAGTATTTAATTTTTTAAGACAAGGATGATGATTAATGTTTTTTTTGTAAGGAACATTACTCAGAAAAAAGTCATACTTCTCTATAGTTGTCAGCATTTCTATCATGACTCACCAAGAGAGATCTAATATGAAAATCTTTTAACACAAGCGAGAGCAATTTATCAAAGATCAAAATAAATTTTACTTTTCTTGATACTGACGCTCCTAGTTCCTAAATTCATTCATTAAACATGGATAAGCTTCCATTAAGTTCCATTGAGTTCCAATGATATTACATTGTATAAGAAAAATACATCTACTCTACTTGTCATCATAATCACTTTCAAAACCCTAATCCCAACTCAACCAAATACCCTTGAAATTATTTTTCTCTTAATTAAATACTCTCTAAAACTCGATAGATGAGTGCAAGGAGACACATGCTTTCGGTATCACCAGCGAGAGTAATAATCTAGGCATTACTCACTCAACTTTCCCAATCTTAATGATGTCGAGCCCACGATTCTATCCAACATATCATTTCCATGAGGCTCTTGTATAACATCATTTTCATTGTTGAAATCACTCTTTGTATCAATTTCGTCTGCTTTTGATTTCTATCTTATTCTCTAATTACTCCACTATGTGCCTTCTGTCTGTCAGAAAATCTACTTAAAAAAATGTACAAGTTTATTTTTTTTATCTGCAATATTTTTCTTCTTTCTTTTCTTATATCACCCAACATAGTCTTTTCCTTATCATCATAAGAGGTGTACTCATGTCACTACTCAAACTTTGTATTACATTTACGACATGATAATATCATTAGAGTCATCATCCTACAACTAATGGATTGTTACCAAGTGGCCTCAAACTCAAGAAGGAGGGTGAATTGAGTTTATAAAATATTTTCGCAAATCTTTCGCAAAACACTTGTAAACCAATTTTCGTTGAAGCTATTCTTTAATTGAAGTGAATAGATAAATGAGATTGAATAAATCACTCACAAATAAACTAGCCAAGATAAAAAGTATTCAAGCAAAGCTAGATATTAAAGTCAACTCAAGTATATATAATTAAAGCACAAAGTAAAGAGATAGAGTTGAGAGAATCAAACACAAGAATTTATCTTGGTTCAACCACCCTTTGTGACCTACGTCCAGTCCTCAAGCAAACCACTCGAGATTTTTCACTAGAACTTCAAGCTTGATCGGGTGCTTGAAAACTTTTACAATTGAGAGCACTCAACACACCTTGGGATACTTCACCCTTTGTGCTTAAGACTCAAAAACAGGGATACCTCACCCTTTACAACCTTTGAAGGATGCATCACCTTCTTTACAATAAGGGATACCTCACCCTTTTTACAAGAGGGATACCTCACCCTCTTTTCAGAATAAACAAAGTGTTTAGGAAGGATAAACTCTCAAAAGAGCAGATTACATAAGTTGAAGCTCAATAGGTATAATGATTTTCACACTTTTAGCTCATAAACAAAGAAACTAATGGAATGACTGAAAAACTCGTATTAATGCTTAACACAGATTCTCAGAATGTTTTTCCAACGATGCTTTGGTGTCCAAAGACTTGTATTTATAACCCATTTAGATTTAGAGCCGTTGGATGGGTGGTTGGAACATTAATTGCTTTAATATAACCGTTAGTTTTTTATTCTAGAAGTTGGTCTATTCAAATAGAATGAAACCCTATTCGAATAGATCTTCATAGCACGTTCTGCAAAATGGTCTCTGGAACTGATTATTTAAATAACCATTTTGGTTATTCGAATAAAACCTTTTAAAATGCCTATTCAGAAATATTTCTATTCGAATAGAAATCAGTCTATTCGAATAGATCTTTTAAAAACACAATGCGCCACTTGGTTTGAGGTTGTTTATTCGAATAACACAAGGTGTTATTTGAATAAGGCTTGATCAGATGGAGTTGTTGGCTTCTTTGACTTTTGCTATTTGAATAAAGGAATCCTTATTCAAATAAACAACATAAAAACATTTTCTCAGTATATAAACCATGCCAATTGATTCAATATGGTCTTGTAAGTTTTTGGGCACTTAAAATTTGTTTCTTTGGAAACCAAAAACCATTTTGAGGCCTTTAAAACCTTGTGCTATATGGATTCTTTGAAAAACAAGTTTTGGAACTTTAGTGTGAACCACAATATACCTTTACAAAGAGATCTAAGTCCTAAAGCTAGTCTTGAAGGTCTTGGACCTGATCTTGTAACATCTTCATGTTTGTTATCATCAAAACAAAGTCTTCATGGGTTGATAGTCAATTACATGGATGACAAAAGATAAGTTACTTATGCAATCCAATTTCAGACTACTCAAAGTCACTTAACCTATCATGCAAAGCTAGCATCGTCTAACTTAAAGTTTAAAGCTTCTTAATTCAATAGAGTATTAATTATTTCAATAATTCAAATACAAAAATATATTAAATTCAATTAAATTTGGATAACTAAAATAAGTAAAATAAAGAAACACTATCTTGTATGCAATTAAGTTAAAACCTTTATTAATGTAAAATTATTTAAAATGACTTTATCGAATTTTTCTATGGTGATTTTAGAGAATTGAAGTCATATTTTGAGTTATAATTTTAAACTAACTTAATTGAAAAATGATTTAAAATTTTAATATATGTTTTTTATTTGAATTTTTTAACAGATTTTAAAATATAAGGGTTCCTATTTTAACTTCTAATTTATTAAACATTTCCTATTTCAAGCTAGTAGGTTTTATGAAATTTATCATTCTAATGAAATTAATAAATTATTGTTAACCCTAAATCATTCTAGTAGGATTCCTATTTTTTAAATTTAACATTTCCAATTATTGTTAACTTAATATGTGGGGTTTATGTTTCTGGCAAATCAATCCACTGAAAATTTATTTTCTTTCATTTAATAATTTTTTTTTGAAGTTTGGTTTTTTGGCGAATATTTTTGTCAGAAATTTCCCAGATTATTGGCAGCATGGATTCCGCTAAAAAAATCCACCGCTAATAATCAAATTTCTTGTAGTGTGGATAAATAAACAAATAATTAATAATCACGAAAAGAAATCATAATATTTACAAGCAAGAAAAAAATAAAATAAAAATGGAACATGAATTCAAATAGTTACAAGATAAAGAAAGGAAAAAAAATCAAGATTAAACTACATTACAAAAATTTACAGTTTGACTTGACTTTTGGCCTACGTATCCCCTAAGTACAATGAAAAGTTTAAAACCAATGTAATTTTTTAAAAAACAAGTGTGTGTTGATTAATTTTAATTAAAAAAATAAAGAATAAATTATTTACCAATACATTATTTTAAGCAAAGCAACATGCCAAGAAAATATTAGAAATCAAGAGACTTAGGCAAGCACAAGTCAAATGAAAAAACAAAAAAGTCAACTAAAGCTCAAATGAGTCAACCAAAGAAATAAAAATTGTTTTTAAAAAACTTTTTATTGTTTTTTTGTATTTTTTTTTATCATTTTTATCAACCCAAACAAGAAAATGACCCTATCAATTTAAAAATGAAACTAATTTAAAATAGAAATACCTTACACTCAACCTAAAGAATTAATAACTAAATTAAGTTAACAAGTAAATAAGTTAAACTGAACAACACAAGTATATTAAAAAAAAAAAGAAGAAGAAAAAGGAATAAAAAGCTTACCTCCAAGACATACATAAATACTATGCTTGAAAGGTGTGGTACATATGATTCCATGCATTCAACCCACGAAAAATTATTTTACTAAAATCTTTGGGCTCTATACTTAGTACTAAGTTCAAGTGTGTAATATTTTGGATGATTCAAACACTTGAGGATCAACTCTTTATAAAGGAGGTGGGGAGGGTGAAAGAACATGATTTCTCCAATGTGTGACTTAATGGAGAGAATAATTTTCCAATGTGGGGTTTTATGTATAAAAGAAATAAATGCACATTTTTTCTCTTTCTTTTTGATATTTTTTTCTTTTTTTTAATTTTTTTCATAAAACCTAGACAAAATTGGATGCTGACAGTAACCCCCTTTGCTTGTCCTTATTAATAGAAAGGTCAAGCAAAAAAAAAAAAGTAACCAATTTTGGCCAAGTAACAACTAACCTCAAATTAAAACACAAACAGACTTGGTAATTATAGATTTAAAGAAAAAATGGGTATCTCAAAACACAAAACAAGTATACTAGGCAATTGAAGGCCTAAACAACCTAATGACGCAATTCAAGTCCTAAACAAAGAAAACCACACAACTCAAAGCCCAAAGATAACATCAGGCTATTCAAAAACCCGCAATTGATATGCTAGATAGCTCAAAACCTAGTAACATGAAATAAGGTTAATCATAAACTTGAAACAAACAAAACCAATTAACTCAAGGCCTAAAGATGAGATCAGGTTATGCAAAAATCCACAATAGACACATCAGGTAACTCAAGACCTAGTAACACGAAGAAAACATCGGGTTGTTCAAAAACCCATAAAAACACACTAGGTGACTTAAGACCTAGTAACAAATATCAAGTTATTCAAAAACTCGAAATATGCAAACTAGACTGTTCAAATGTCTAGTAATAAGTCATCAAGTTGTTCAAAAACTCAAAATATGCCAACTAAGTTATTCAAAAGTCTAGTAATAGATCATCGAGTTGTTCAAAAATTTGAAATATGCTAACTGGACTATTCAAAAGTCTAGTAATAAATTGGCGAGTTATTCAAAAACTCAATATAAAAATCATGTTGTTCAAAAACACAACAATATTGCATCAAATGTTGAGATAATGAAAAACATTATTGCAAAATTGCAAATTTAAATGATTCTTCATGCTAAACATCAATTAAAATATTTGAGTTCAAAATTCAATGTCTCACACAAATGTGAGATTTGAATTGATGGAAAAAGCTATTTCAAATTCAAAATCCAAGAAAAATCCAAATTAGAAAGCATTTCTCATAAACATCTCCATATTTTTAGAATCAAGATCAAAGGGGTTACTTGATCTTGACTCTAAACTATATTGAATGGTCAAAGGTGGTGGCTCCTCCTTGCGTTGTGGCAGCGGAGTGGGGGTGATATACTTGTAAGACACTTTGATGCTTAAGTTAGGGTTTGCATTAGGAGGGAAAAAGTGTACGAAAGTTGATGCTTACCTTTATGGCTTAACCTTGTATTTATGGAGTGTGATTACTTGCAACCTTGCAGGGGAAGTAATATATGAAGAGATATTATTTCCATATAACTAGAATAGGTAGTTATAGAGGGACTTTATCCCTAAATATCCTTATTGATGAGAGATTTTGTTAGGATATGGTAATTATCCTGTTAGTGAGCCATTAATCATGAGAGTCGCAATAACTTGAGGTCTTGATTGGGCTAGCCAAGTTGGGCCTACTCATGTTGAGCGTGGATCCGTGATACCAGTCCAGAACATCCAGCAATTACATAAACACAATATAATATTTTTTTATGTCTAGATCCTCAATAGTACGAAATCCATATAACAAAATAAAAGATCTAATAAATATACAAGCAAATGGAATGGCCTAGTGGATGGGTGCATACATCTACATGCAAAGGATTGAAGTTCAATTCTCAACTTGTAACATTTATTGATTTTTGCATGTAAATAGTTTGAACTTGCTGAACCGTGACTGATTTACCTGTTCAAAGACCAATTCTCGACTTTTCGATTTTCGGGGTGATCGGACTAATCATATGAACGATTCATGGTCAAACTAGTTGGAGTGGCCAGTCTAATTCAATTTTCAGAATATTGATCCAATGTAAGCAATAACATTTTTCATGGTCAATCTCTTTATTTTTTTTTGTGGTTGGGCATCTTTTTTTTTTTTTGACTTAAATATGTTTTAGGTCCTCCAAAATTTAGTGATTTTTCCTTTTGGTCCCCCAAAATTTAGTATTTTTTCTTTTTGGTCTACTATTTTTAAAACATTCCAAATAAGTCCCTAAAAAAATTCATTCTTGGTTGGTCCCTCCGTTATCTACCTATGTGGATGCCCAGGTGACGTATGTCATGGCACTCATAATTCTACGTGGTGTATGACGTGACACTCATGATCTAATGCAAACATTAACAACCTAATGACTAAAAAAGGAGGGACTAAAATAAAAAAAAAATCATGATATTTAGAGGAACTAAAACCAAAAGTTGCTATATTTAAAGGAAATAAATACATATTTAACTTGAGAATTATTCATCAATAATACACAAACCAGAAACTTTACCCATATACATAATTTTCTTTAACCTAAAAACTCCACCTCTAAATATATTTTTCTTCAACCGAGAAACTGCACCTTTAAGCAACTCATCGACCTAGAATTCATCACCTTAAAATACCAAGTAATTAGCCCTTAAGTTACTCAAAGCTTCCAAAACTACCATGACTACAACATTCGTATAATACTAAATACAACCCAAATTGAATATGAATATTACTGAGTCCATATCACATAGATCCATTTTCATCAAACCTCTAACAAAACCACCAAACGTCCATAACCACCTACTTGAGACCCATTACACCTCAAGACTATCCTTGCCATAATCTAATTTTCTTGAATGCAAAAAATCCACGTCTAATCAATTCACCGATTAGAATCCATCACCTTAGCTCACGGTGATCATGTTTTTTGATTGAGTGATTGTGGTTTTATTGGTCTATGGTAGAGTGAAGGCAAGAAAATTTTTGTGGGGTTCAGGTAGTAGTGGGTGTTGTTCTATGATGTGAAGGGACAAACTTGAGGTGTGATGGGTGGCGTTGGTACTTGTTGTTGATGGCTTATCTCCCAAGACCATGAAACAGAGGCACACCAAGTTCACAACGATGATGGTATCTACTGCATGGAGATTGTGAATTTGGTGACTAAGTAGTAGCTCCGGGAATGGTCTCTAGAGAGGTGTAATGGGCCTCAAATGAGTAGTTATGGATGTTTGGTGGTTCAGTTAAATGTTTGATGAAAATGAGTTCTATGTGAATGGAGAGGATAATATTGATATTCCATTTGAGTTGTATTTTAAATTATACTTGTAGCCATGCTAGTTTTAGATGCTTTGGATAGCTTGAAAGTTGATTATTTGATGTTTTAAGGTGATGGATTCAAGGTTAATGAGTTGCTTATAAGAGGTGGGTTTTTTAAAAGTGAAGTTTAAAAGTTGAAAAAATTATGTATATGGGTAAAATTTATGATTGGTATATTGTTGATGAAGTCATGCTGGTGTAATTGTATCCGAAGTGTTTTTCAATCGAGGTTTCGTCCAAAAAAATAATCCATGTTCACTGTGACAAAACGGAGAAAAAAAAAATCAATGTCCACTCAAAGGCAATGACTGGTGAAATCTTGAGCCTTGACTAAGCACTGAAGAGGATAAGATTAAACATCAAAATTCGGAACCAAATTGATGCTGATTATTATAGTCGATTTGCGTCTCGGATATCCGAACATGAGAAGCCATATGTCATTAGAAAAAAATTACTAACTAAAATCTAAAAATCATTTATCTTACTAGTATAATCAAAAGACACAGACAAAAAATGTCGGCAACGATTTATTCACACAAAAACAAACAAATTACAGTGAAACATTTAATAACTAAGTATTGGTTGGTCCGTGATGCATCCTAAAAGTTCTAAGTTTGAATATCAATAGCCTATGCCCCGTTATACAATCTAGGATTTTGTTAAGTTAAGAAATCAAAATAAAAAGTTTTAAATAAAAAATATATTAAAAATTAAAAAAAAATTATTTACCTTGATTTTATCTATTTTTTTTAAATACTTGTTAGCAAAATTTTACAATCTATAATAATTTTTATTTAAAAAAAAATCAAATATAAAGTTTATACTAAAAATGTTATCGACCATTACGGATACAAATCAAAGTCTTGATAGCAATAACTATGAACAAATATCTGTTATTTTTGTCTTATTGTAACACAAATCCTCCATAAGGAGGAGGAGGACCACAGTACTCTCACATTTTTTATTTTAATTTGTTTCGGATAAGAAGTTAGAACCGTTTGGGATAATGTTTTCGATAAGTTAGAACCTTCAGGGATAGCAAGCTAACAACCATGCCCTTCCGGTAACGGAAGTAGCCCATATAATATGACAGTATCTTTTCCACGGAGAGTGAAGACAATGGGTATTGCGGCCAGCCAATGATAGGAACTCAGGAGATGATGCTGTTGATGACTCCCCTCTTCCCTTATAGTTCTAGTTCTAGGTAACAGAAGAGAATCTCAGGTCAGTTTAGTAAAATAGATCACTCCCTTAAACCTTGTACATGTCTATACACGATTACATGTGGCACATGCTTGGCAAGTTCTCATCCCTCCACCTGCTCAGCATTATATAAAATTAGGATAATGCTCATTATCGTGAATCTGAAACATGAAACGTCAAATTAATAAATCAAATCAGTATAACTATTCATGCGTTTTATTCATCAGGTATTGTTTTTAGTTTTTTGTTTTTAATTTTATTTCATTTCAAGTGTAATTTACTTTTCGTGTATTCGTGTACTGCTTATAAAATTATTACAATCTATAATCAATCAATATAATATATAATATATAATATAAAAAAATCTTCGTTTGTTGAGCTTGTCAAGTGATAGTTCTGTTTTGTGATATCAATATTTCAATAAAATTATGACAAGTGACATGTTATTGAGTGATATATATCTTGCTCAATTATTAAATAAATAATTCTAAATTTTAAATTTTTATTAAATTTATATTTATGGTAAAAAATTATTAATATTCATTACTTCAATGTTCATTGTTTCAATTTTATTAATTTAATATTTATTGAATTTGGTCAAATTCTTTCATAATTAATGTTAGTATTTTTCAAATTCTATCATAATATTATATTTAAATATATAGCAGCGATAACAACACAAGCACAATTAAAAAGTGAAATCTCTCCAATTTAATATTGGACTATATATATGTGCTAAAATGATTGTGAGAAATGATAATTATTACCCTAAAAAGTGGAACTGCTAATTATATCTAATTATTTATTTATTTCTTTGATTTGTTGTTTCATGTGTGCATGCATTGAATTTAATATTTATACTCACATTATGACATTTACTTGAGATCTTATATTCCTTAATTTATTTATAATGAGTACTAGCTTAGAGCATGCTTAAATAAAACTTATATCTTCTCTAGATTTATAATAAGCAATTCAGAAATTATCTTATAATATTACTTTTATTTGAGACTTATATGATATTAATACTTTTTTAGAGCAATGAGTCAAATATGTAGGCAAAATTTCATGGTTCATCTAAATGTAAGTATAAAACTCATTAAATTATTAATAAAGTCAAACTCATTAAATGATGTATCAATATTGGATATATCATAACTCTTTTTCTTCTATTTCAATGAATTGAATTGTGAATAATTAAAATAATGATGATTATTAAAATTAATTGTGTTATCACAAAAAAAAACTCTTTCTATCATTTTAATTTAATAAAAAATCCATCTTCGATTAAAACATGTCATATCAAACAAGATGGTACACATATTTTTTTTTTATATGGACTCGTTTCCAACCCACTTGCCAGCAGAATATTGCCTAACATGATATCTTTACAAAGAATCTGTCGTTAGTCACAGATTTTATGGTATCTTGTGGCCACAATTGAATGGTGATTGTGTTTTCAAACCCACAAGAAAGCCAATAAAGGAAGATTAAACCTTGACTCTCTGGTCCTTGAAAGATCATGTGCTCGTCGAATGAATCTTTAAAAGATGTATCCGTATGTTAATTTGGTCTCCAAATCTTATTACATTAGTCTTCAATTAAGGACTAAATTAATGTACGGATTGATCTTTCAAAAGATTAAAATAGAAGTTTTCTTCATTCAATGACTAATTTAACATGCATCTGATCTTTCAGTGAAGGTTTAGTCAATAAAGAAAAGAATGAAAGATGCTAAATCAAAGGGAGAAAAAGAAAAGGAAAAAGTTGGAATATGATTGCTATTTCTTGGTTTCCTTATGTTATCCCATAATTAATCTAAACTCAAGCAACTGTGGTAATTTTTTTTACATAATCTTAGGATAGAACACAAATTCTCTTTTCATCAAGTTAAGGAGAGAAAAGTCTAAATTCAACTAAGTTAACAAAGTGATATAATTTATTAATAACTTAATTTTGCTATCTAAGGCTATTGGAAATGACAAAATTGATTTTTTTTTGAAAAAATAAGTGCTTATTACAATTAATTTAGTATTTTAAGGTTTATTTGTTTACTCCTAAGTTAATGATTCATATATTTATTAAGTTATTTGTATTTTTATATTTTTAATAAGTCACCTAGAACTTATTTCTCATTATTTTCTAAGTCAACTTAATTGAGTCAAGTTTAAAACTATCTAGGGAGCCTATAAATATATACCTTTGCTCATGAGCAAGAAAAATGAAGTCAAGTGATGTAATTTAGATTAAGTTTACAAGTCTCTTCTTTGTACTTTTCTTTTTTCCACATCTTTTGGTAGTTTCTTTTGTGATTATTTATTTTCACACTTTGATTGTCGATCTTAGATTAGTGTGACTTAGTTTACATTATCATTTTTTCACATGGTATCTGTAATGCCCCTTTTTAGAGAGGGAACGTCATATTATTAAACATAAATGAAAATGCAGAAAATAAAATTTTTCTGAATTAAGACCCGGTTCATTAGTCTAAAGTTAACTTATTCGATGCTTTAATACTTGAGTAAAAAGGCGATATATTTTTTTTGTTAATTACTAAAACTCAATGACGAAACTGGAATGGCAGTAAAGAGTAAGACATAAAATAAAATTCACATCTGAATGATACGCATATATATATATATATATATATATATATATATATAAATATAAATATCAACTGTACTTTAAATACAAGCCTGGAAATTTTCAAAAAGCAAAACTATACCTGCTCAAAGGATCATAACTATACATTCCCAGATATCAAAATATACAGCCCACCAAAATACAAAACATCAGGCCCCCAAAATAAAACACTGGCAGCCATCAGCAGCTACCAGAAAAGTCAGTCCCTCAGAGGAGGAGGGATCGTATCAGGATCCTCAGCGGGGTCCTCCTCATCAGAGGAAACCTCCATCGGAACTACGGAGCCACGGGCAGGAGCCTGAGCAGTGGAATCAAAAGAGTCCTCCTGCGGGGTGTAGTAACGGTCACCCCACATCTCCCGAATGGGCAGATAAAACTCCAAACGTAGGCTGATGTAGCAGGTAAAGATCGGCATCTCATGACGCCTCCAGGCCAAAGAAATCGACACGTCCCCCAGGTAGACGCAGCGATCAGAACTCAAGTTGATGTGCCAACACTCTGGCCCCCCAAGGAAGGTCAGACGCACATCACCCAGAAATTCGCGCATGCGTGCCTCCATGCTCCACAGTAGGTGCTAGTCTTGATCAAGCCAGAAGCCGGGAAAATCGGGAGTTTCAACCTCCTTGCCGTCGTCTTCGATAGATGCAATGTACACATACAGGTAACACGTAATAGAAATACAGAAAAGAGGTAAGACATCCTACCATCATTACCAATTATAGCAGCCAGAAACAAAATGGCACAACGCGCCCAGATAACAATTCAGAACAACATTTCCAAATAATAAGCAGTAAATCCAATAGTAAGCAGATAAACAGTTCCAGACAGACATTCATTACAATAATGATCAAATAATTCACATTTACGAACAGTAATGATTTACAATGACATATTATTTCATGGTGCATATGCATGCTTTCTCAAATTCCTACTCCATGGAGCTAGATTCAAACAGTCGGAGAGAAAGATCAGGGGACATGTCTGTAACTCGGCTGCCACGACCAAAGTGCTATAAATCAATAACTTCCACGTGTACATCTAGGCATTGTACAGACATTTCACTCTAGATCACGATATAGGACAGTGTCTCGGTCCAGATCGTCGGTGCGTTTGCATCGGTTTGCCCTACGGGTAGAAGAGCTACCAACTGCCCATTGTGAAGGACTCGCACCTCGACGCCCCTAAGGTCATAACATGACCTACACTAGTCTACTCGCACCCGCACTAAGGTGTGTTTAATCTCCTAGGCAAATTGGCCTTACAACAGTCCACAGGACATTCACAATGCATAAGACTCTATGCATGAACATGTATGGTCAACATTACATACTATTCCATAATATGCAACAACTGGCCAAGATAAGCATCAACACATATATGGTTACTCACATATACCAATAATGTCATAATATTGAAATCAAATAAGGTAATACATATCTAAGGTCCATTATGCCTTCTTATTCAAGTTTTGCTATTCTTACAAGAATTCGTCACTAAGTAAGTTTCCATAATTAATTGAATTTTCTAAAGTAATTTATTTTCATACACTTAGAATGGTTATTCTAAGGTTTCAAAATCTCACACTCTCTTGTTCTTACTCTTGTAAAATTTTCTCAAATTTCATGACAAGTTCCTTCCTTAGTCCTTTAAAATTTATGAATCTCCAATTGCATTTAATTCTTCCAAATTTGCTACCTTGCTAACCTATTGCCTATGTTTCAATCATTTAATTTTCTAAATTCTAAGATTACCAAAAAATTACATAATTAAGTCCCAAATAGCCCTAGAGGCCGTGACCTCCCTAGTGGGTTCAATTCTCAATTTTTCCATTTCATTGATTTTATATTACACATTTGATTAATTTAGTCATTCACTTGTTAAAATTTGCTCACCAAGAACACATCAATTTAAACCCCAAAACCGTGGCCACCCAAGAACCATCCCCACATCAATTTATTCCTTTTCCTATCCTCTAATCCATTCCAATGTTCCAATGTACATCAACAATCAATCCAATGGCACAAACAAAATAAAATCAACATGCAAACATGCTAATCACAAAATCAAAGAATAACCCTCTTTAAGGTTTTCTCAAAATCAATCACAACCAAGGTTCCTAAATGCTAATAGAGGTTGAGGAGGAGTGTCTTCCTCTTACCCAAGTGAAGAAATCAAGAGAAACCTCCAAGAATCTCCTTGCAATTTCGGATTGGTGCCACCCAAAGTCCTAGAAATTTCAAGTTCATTAGAATAGCACAATGGCTTGAAAAATGGAGTGTAGGTGGTCACAAAAACACCCTTGAAACCGAAAATGAAGAGAAGAGGAGAAGAGTCTTGAAGCTTACCCAAAAACCCTAACCTTGAAGCTTGAAGAAGGTGGTGAAAATGGTGGAATTTCAAGATGCTCCAAGCAAGAAAGGTGTTTAGGAGGTAGAGAGGATTAAGAAAATGTGATTGGTTGAAAATTTTGTGATGGATGAGGGTGAGAAGAGGGGCTGGCCGTGGAGCTCTCCTAGAGAGAAGGAGGAGAAAACTAAAATGAAGAAGAAGAAGAAGAAGAAAAGAAGAGAAAGAAGGTGCATAGGAAAAATTTTGAAATAAAGTGATGTAGTTAATTAATTGAAGCTAAACTAATTTCCCCCCCAAAAGGCTTGTTCCAGCCGTGAATATGGAGGGAGAAGAGGGAGTGGGCTGCATTTGCATGGGGAAAATGGGAGAGAAAATTTCCAAGAAGCTTCCTCCAAGCTTACATGAGAAGCTTCGCACGTTTCACGATAAAGTGAAAGTAAGGTTGTCTCCTAATTGGGCACACTAACACAGATAAATATTTACACTGTTAATATTATTTTTCCTCCAGTGTAGAAGAGTTACAGATGATGAAAATAATATTTTATTATTCATCGGATGATTTTACAGTACCGCAATTTCATTTATCAGGCAAAATTCTTGAAAAACGTAAACTTCGTAAATTGTGCGGCCCTGGGTTTAGTAAGATCCCCCATCGACAAGTCCACAATTTAGAGTTTACCAGCCATAGGGAAGACATTGCATCTTCCCGGGTCCGTTCAGTGTACACGTAAAACGAAAAATATATTAAAATATTCGTCATTTTCTAAAAATTCTGAAAGAATTCACATAAATCACAAATATTAGAAAATGACTATTCGTAATAAAATAAATAATTTTCGGGGCGTTACACTGACCTTAGCAGGTCTCAACTCAATGTGTACGCAAAACGAAAAATATATTAAAATATTCGACGTTTCCGAAAAATTCTAGAAAAATTCATAAAAATCTAGAATATTATAAGATGATCATCTGTAAGCAAATAAACACTTTTCAGGATGTTACAACACTCCCCAACTAAAAAGGAATTTCGTCCTCGAAATTTACGTACCATAGAAAAGATATGGGTGTTGCTCTTTTATTTTGTCCTCCAGTTCCCAAGTTGCATCACCAGTCGTTTCATTCCAGATCACCTTCACCAATGGAATTTCCTTGCCTCTAAGTTGCTTTATCCGTCGATCCTCGATTCTCACAAGAGATGCCTCATAGGTTAAGTTCTCTTTTAATTGTACTGTGTCCGGTGCTATGACATGACTTGGGTCAGATAAATATTTACGCAGTTGTGACACATGGAAGACATTGTGTATGTTGGAAAGAAAAAGGGGGTAAAGCTATCTGGTAAGCTACTGGACCTATCCGGCGAAGAATTTGGCAAGGTCCAAGGAATTTTGGAGTGAGTTTTCTAGATTTCAAAGCCCGGTCGACCCCAGTCGTGGGTGTGACTTTCAAGAATACGTGCTCACCTTCCTCAAGCTCAAGAGGCTTTCTCCTTTTATCCGCATAGCTCTTTTGCCATCTCTGAGCAGTTCTTATCTTCTCTTGAATCATCTTGACCTTCTCAATCGTCTGTTGAATGATATCCGGTCCAATCGTGAGTCGTTCACCGTCTTGGTACCAACACAGTGGTGTCCGACACTGTCGTCCATATAGAGCTTCATAGGGTGCCATCCCTATACTTGAATGGTAACTGTTGTTGTAGGTGAATTCTATCAATGGTAAGATTTCATCCCAACTTCCAGTCTGTTCTATAGTACAAGCTCTAAGCAAATCTTCTAGAGATTGGATCGTTCTTTCAGATTGACCATCGGTTTGTGGGTGGTATACCGAACTTAGACGTAACTTTGTTCCCAACGATGCCTGTAGACTCTGCCAGAATTTTGAAGTAAACCTCGGATCCCTATCCCAGACAATACTCGTAGGCACACCATGCAATCTAACGATCTCTCCAATATATAGCTGGGTCAATTTCTCCAGACTGTACTTTATGTTGATCGGGAGGAAATGAGCTGACTTCGTGAGCCGATCAACTATTACCCAAATTGAGTCGTGTCCTCTCTTTGTCCTTGGCAAACCCACAACAAAATCCATTGCAATGTTGTCGCATTTCCATTCAGGAATAAACAATGGTTGCAGCAATCCTGCAGGTCTTTGATGTTCCACTTTAGCTTTCTGACAGACTAGACAAGTCGATACGCATCTAGTGACGTCGCTCTTCATCCCATGCCACCAGAACAACTTCTTTAAGTCTTGGTACATCTTCGTTATGCCCGGGTGCATATTCAGCATGCTGGTGTGAGCATGATCCACAATATATCGTCTAAGCCCTTGGTCACGGGGAATACAAACTCTACCCCGGAACCTCAGAATCCCGTTTGTTCCTTCCTCGAATTCTATTTCCTTGCCTTGTCTCATCAGTTCTCTCACTTCTTGCAAGAATTCATCGGCCTTCTACTTTTCTCGTATGTCCTTCATTAGCTCGCTTGAGATAGTGACCATGTTCATACAGATTTTTCCTGGTTTCAACTCTACAAATGACCAAACATCTCTAAACTGTTCTATGAGGTCTCTTTCCTTGATCATCAGGGCAGAAACACTGATGGTCTTTCTACTCAAGGCATCTGCCACGACATTCGCTTTGCCAGGGTGATACAACAGTTGAAAATCATAATCCTTTAGGAATTCTAACCATCTCCGCTGCCTCATGTTAAGTTCCTTCTGGTCATACAAGTACTTCAAACTTTTGTGGTCACTGAAAATGTTGAACATCGCTCCATAAAGGAAATGCCTCCATATCTTCAGAGCAAAAACCACCGCTGCTAGCTCCAAATCATGCGTCGGGTAGTTCTTTTCATGCACTCGCAACTATCGCGAAGCATAAGCTACCACTCTTCTTTGTTGCATAAGAACAGATCCCAATCCTTGGTATGAAGCGTCACAGTACACCTCGAATGGCTCATTTGGATCAGGTAGCACCAATACTGGTGAGGTGGTTAGTTGTTTCTTCAACTCTTGGAAACTCTGCTCACAGCTATCAGACCATTCAAAAGCTTGGTTCTTCTTTGTCAGTTGAGTGAGTGGTCCGGCAATTTTGGAAAACCCTTCTATAAACCTTCTGTAATATCCGGTTAAACCCACGAAGCTACGAATTTCCGTCACTGACTTCGGTCATTCCCATTGCAACACTGCCTCCACTTTTAATGGATCCACTGCGATCCTTTCCTTCGAGATCACATGGCCTAAAAACTTAACCTCATCTAGCCAAAACTCACATTTCAACAGCTTGGCATACAGTTCTTTCTCCTTCAGAATTTGAAGAACTATGCTGAGGTGTTTTGCATGATCCTTCTGATTCTGTGAATATATCAGAATATCATCAATGAAGACAATAATGAACTTGTCCAGATAAGGATGAAAGATCCGATTCATGTAATCCATGAAGATAGTAGGGGCATTCGTTACACCAAACGGCATCACAAGGTATTCGTAATGACCGTATCAGGTTCAAAAAGCAGTCTTGGGCACATCCTCTGCCTTTATTCTTATCTGATGGTATTCGGATCTCAGATCAATCTTCAAAAACACCGCTGCTCCCCTCAGTTGGTCCATTAAATCGTTGATTCTTGGGAGTGGATACTTGTTCTTGATCGTCAGCTTGTTTAACTGCCTATAGTCCACACACAATCGCGAGGTACCGTCCTTCTTTCGAACTAACAACACTGGCGCTCCTCAGGGTGATACACTCGGTCTGACGAATTGTTTGTCCAAAAGCTCCTCTAGTTGTTTCTTGAGTTCTGCCAATTCCGTCGGTGACATCCGATAAGGTGCTATAGACACGGGACCAGCTCCCGGTACAAGTCAATAGCAAACTCTATCTCACGCATCGGTGGTAAACCAAGAACATCTTCGGGGAAGATTTCAGGAAACTCCTTCACCATTGGAATAGTACTCAGATCAGCCTCGCTCTCGATTTTCATAGAAGATAGCAACATGTATTCTTGAGCTCCTTTCAAGAAAGCTCGTACTTGGTTGGCCGTCAAGTATCTAGAATCTTCATCCACAGGAAAGACTATGGTTTTTCTAGAGCAATCTAACAGAACATGGTTGGAAGACAACTAGTCCATCCCTAAGATTATATCTAGTTGTGAAAGAGGTAAACAGATCAAATCGACAGAAAAGATTCAACCTTCAACAATTAGGGGACACTTCAAACAGACTTTAGTAATAACTACCGGTTTGTCAGTAGGGGTTGAGACAACCAAATCAAAGGGTAGTTCAGACACAGGTAAACTAAGTCGTAGCACACAGTCATAGGATATGAAAGAATGAGTTGCCCCAGAGTCGTACAGTACTTTTAAAAGATTACCTTCTATGGTGCCTTCTCCTTGAATCAAGTCTTCGGATTCGGAGGCTTCAGCTCCACTCATGGTGTAGACTAGACCTCCGACTTGTGGTTTCTTAGCTTGAGTTGCATTGATTGAAGGTTCAGTTTTTGCTTGGTTGCAATCTCTGGACATGTGGCCCAGTTTGCCACATCTGAAGCAGATAAATCCCTTGATCGTGCAGTCTCTCGTGTGATGGTCTTTTCCACACTTTAGGCATTTAGAGGGATATCCCACAGTCTGACCAGTCTGGTTCCCAGTAGAACCTCCACCAGAACTTCCACCAGTTTGTTGCTGACCTCCCACTGGTCGGGAATAGGGTTTCTTTTGGAAGCGGTTTGAACCACTGCCTCCACCTCTTTAGAACCTCGTAGGTCCAAAGTTCTTGCTCCTCGAGTCTCTAGCTTGTTCCAAGGCCTCAACTTCACAGCACGTGTCCAACAGTTCTGAGAATACTTTAATTTTCAGAGTGATTACAGCCTTCTTCACTTCGTACCTCAACCCTTCAGTGAACTTCCAACACTTCTAAGCTTCATCCGTTTGATGCTGATAATGCGTTGAGAACTTCTCCATTTTCTCAAATCTGCCCGCATATTCACTAACGGTCATGCTCCCCTGTCTCAAGTTGAGGAACTCCATCTCTTTCGCATGTCTCGCATTTGCAGGAAAGTATTTGTCCAAGAATTTGTTCTTGAACACGTCCCACGTGATGTCAGTTCCTTCGGCTTCCAGTGCTCTCTGAGCTCCGTTCCACCAATCTTCAGCGTTGCCCACAAGCATGAAGGTAGCATAGTTCACCTTCTTGTCTTTGGCATAGTTCATGCCATGGAAGACTTTCTCCAGCTCTTTGATCCACAAACTAGCCTTGTCCGGGTCAAATTCCCCCTTGAATTGTGGAGGGTTGTGGCGACGAAATTCTGCTAAGTTCTATGCATCAGCAGTCGCCTCGAGCTGTCGAGCAGCACTCTCTTGTTGCTGAACATCATGCTCATTCTGTTGCGCGATGACTTCCGCCATCCTCTGCATTGCTTCTATAGCGGCTGCTATTTCTTCACCTCTCGCCATCTCGCTTTTCCTTAAATCAGGTTAACTGAAGAAGCATAAGGAAAGTCAGATGTATCCATCAAGAATACCAATCACAGAGACTCACACAGTACAAACAAGACAGATGCACACACAAGACCTAAAGAAACATAAACCGGGGCTATGATACCAACTTAATGTAACGCCCCTTTTTGGAGAGGGAACGTCACATTATTAAACATAAATGAAAATGCGGAAAATGAAATTTTTCTAAATTAAGACCCGGTTCATTAGTCTAAAGTTAACTTGTTCGATGCTTTAATGCATGAGTAAAAAGGCGATATATTTTTTTTGTTAATTACTAAAACTCAGTGACGAAACTGGAATGACAGTAAAGAGTAAGACAGAAAATAAAATTCATATCTGAATGATACGCATATATATATATATATATATATTTATATATCAACTGTACTTTAAATATAAGCCTGGAAATTTCCAAAAAAGCAAAACTATACCTGCCCAAAGGATCATAACTATACATCCCCAGATATCAAAATATACAGCCCACCAAAATACAAAACATCAGGCCCCCAAAATAAAACATTGGCAGCCATCAGCAGCTACCAGAAAAGTCGGTCCCTCAGAGGAGGAGGGATCGTATCAGGATCCTCAGCGGGGTCCTCCTCGTCAGAGGAAACCTCCATCGGAACCACGGAACCACGGGCAGAAGCCCGAGCAATGGAATCAAAAGAGTCCTCCTGCGGGGTGTAGTAACGGTCACCCCACATCTCCCGAATGGGCAGATAAAACTCCAAACGTAGGCTGATGTAGCAGGTAAAGATCGGCGTCTCATGACGCCTCCAGGCCAAAGAAATCGACACGTCCCCCAAGTAGACGCAGCGATCAGAACTCAAGTTGATGTGCCAACACTCTGGCCCCCCAAGGAAGGTCAGACGCACATCACCCAGAAATCCACGCATGCGTGCCTCCATGCTCCACAGTAAGTGCTAGTCTTGATCAGGCCAGAAGCTGGGAAAATCGGGAGTTTCAACCTCCTTGCCGTCGTCTTCGATAGATGCAATGTACACATACAGGTAACACGTAACAAAAATACAGAAAAAAGGTAAGACATCCTACCATCATTACCAATTATAGCAGCCAGAAACAAAACGGCGCAATGCGCCCAGATAACAATTCAGAACAACATTTCCAAATAATAAGCAGTAAATCCAACATTAAGCAGATAAACAGTTCAAGGCAGACATTCATTACAATAATGATCAAATAATACACATTTACAAACAGTAATGATTTACAATGACAGATTATTTCTTGGTACACATGCATGCTTTTCCAAATTCCTACTCCATGGAGCTAGACTCAAACAGTCGGAGAGAAAGATCAGGGGACATGTCTGTAACTCGGCTGCCACGACCAAAGTGCTATAAATCAATAGCTTCCACGTGTACATCCAGGCATTGTACAGACATTCCACTCTAAATCACGATATAGGACAGTGTCTCAGTCCGGATCATCGGTGTGTTTGCATCGGTTTGCCCCACGGGTAGAAGAGCTACCAACTGCCCATTGTGAGGGACCCGCATCTCAACGCCCCCAAGGTCATAACATGACCTATACTAGTCTATTCGCACCCGCACTAAGGTGTGTTCAATCTCCTAGGCAACTTGGCCTTACAACAGTCCACAGGACATTCACAATGCATAAGACTCTATGCATGAACATGTATAGTCAACATTACATTCTATTCCATAATATGCCACAATTGACCAAGATAAGCATCAACACATAAATGGTCACTCACATAGACCCATAATGTCATAATATTGAAATCAAATAAGGTAATACATATCTAAGGTTCATTATGCCTTCCTATTCAAGTTTTGCTATTCTTACAAGAATCCGTCACTAAGTAAGTTTCCATAATTAATTGAATTTTCTACAGTAATTTATTTTCATACACTTAGAATGGTTATTCTAAGGTTTCAAAATCTCACACTCTCTTGTTCTTACTCTTGTAAAATTTTCTCAAATTTCATGACAAGTTCCTTCCTTAGTCCTTTAAAATTTATGAATCTCCAATTGTATTTAATTCTTCCAAATTTGCTACCTTGCTAACCTATTGCCTATGTTTCAATCATTTAATTTTCTAAATTCCAAGATTACCAAAAAATTACATAATTAAGTCACAAATAGCCCTCGAGGCCATGACCTCCCTAGTGGGTTCAATTCTCAATTTTTTCATTTCATTGATTTTATATTACACACTTGATTAATTTAGTCATTCACTTGTTAAAATTTGCTCACCAAGAACACATCAATTTAAACCCCAAAACCGTGGCCACCTAAGAACCATCCCCACCTCAATTTATTCCTTTTCCTATCTTCTAATCCATTCCAATGTTCCAATGTACATCAACAATCAATCCAATGGCACAAACAAAATAAAATCAACATGCAAGCATGCTAATCACAAAATCAAAGAATAACACTCTTTAGGGTTTTCTCAAAATCAATCACAACCAAGGTTCCTAAATGCTAATAGAGGTTGAGGAGGAGTGTCTTCCTCTTACCCAAGTGAAGAAATCAAGAGAAACCTCCAAGAATCTCCTTGCGGATTCGGATTGGTGCCACCCAAAGCCCTAGAAATTTCAAGTTCATTAGAATAGCACAATGGCTTGAAAAATGGAGTGTAGGTGGTCACAAAAGCACCCTTGAAACCAAAAATTAAGAGAAGAGGAGAAGAGTCTTGAAGCTTACCCAAAAATCCTAACCTTGAAGCTTGAAGAATGTGGTGAAAATGGTGGAATTTCAAGATGCTCCAAGCAAGAAAGGTGTTTAGGAGGTAGAGAGGATTAAGAAAATGTGATTGGTTGGAAATTTTGTGATGGATGAGGGTGAGAAGAGGGGCTGGCCGTGGAGCTCTCCTAGAGAGAAGGAGGAGAAAACTAAAATGAAGAAGAAGAAGAAGAAGAAGAAAAGAAGAGAGAGAAGGTGCATAGGAAAATTTTTGAAATAAAGCGATGTAGTTAATTAATTGAAGCCAAACTAATTTCCCCCCCAAAAGGCTTGTTCCAGCCATGAATATGGAGAGAGAGGAGGGAGTGGGCTGCATTTGCATGGGGAAAATGGGAGAGGAAATTTCCAAGAAGCTTCCTCCAAGCTTACATGAGAAGCTTCGCACGTTTCACGATAAAATAAAAGTAAGGTTGTCTCCTAATTGGGCACACTAACACAGATAAATATTTACACTGTCAGTATTATTTTTCCTCCAGTGTAGAAGAGTTACAGATGATGAAAATAATATTTTATTATTCATCGGATGATTTTACAGTACCGCGATTTTATTTATCGGGTAAAATTCTTGAAAAACATAAACTTCGTAAATTGTGCCCGGCCTCGGGTTTAGTAAGATCCCTCGTCGACAAGTCCACAATTTAGAGTTTACCAGCCATAGGGAAGACATTGCATCTTCCCGGGTCCGCTCAGTGCTCACATAAAACGAGGAATATATTAAAATATTCGTCATTTCTGAAAAATTCTGAAAGAATTCACATAAATCGCAAATATTAGAAAATGACTATTCATAATAAAATAAATAATTTTCAGGGCGTTACACTGACCTTAGCATGTCTCAGCTCAGTGTACACGTAAAACGAAGAATATATTAAAATATTCGACGTTTCTGGAAAATTCCAGAAAAATTCCTAAAAATCTAGAATATTATAAGATGATCATCTATAATCAAATAAACACTTTTCGGGATGTTACAGTATCAAAGCTCTAAGGAGCTTCTGGTACTTAGCAAGATCCTTTGGTGAAGATTATCATTTGGTGTTTCAAAAGATGGATGTGAGTGGACAAAGGTCTTTTGTTGGTATGAAATTGTTAAATCATGCCAATTTCAAATTATGGAAGTCATATATGAAGTCTTATCTCCTTAGTGCAAACTTGTGGGATGTACTAGGTCGAGACAACATTACAATTTCAAAAGAAGATGAAGAAAATGGTGTAAAATTCAAGCAATGGAAGAAGTTGAATGCCAAGGCCAAGTTTGTTGTAAAGAAATCAATTTCTCCTTCTCTATTTGACCATGTTATTCACTGCAAATTAGCAAGTGAGATTTGGCAAACTTTTGATAAATTATTCAACAAGAAGGATATGGCTCATTTGTAATTGCTTGATAATGAATTGACTAATGCTAAGCAAGGTGATATTTCAATTTCTCAATTTTTTTAAAGATTAAAAACTGTGTTAAGATATTTAGTTATTAGATGCAAATGAGCCAATCTCTAAGACAAGGATGAAGCATCGTATTATTCATTGTTTGAAGTTGAAGTATACTCTTTTTGTCACATCAATTCAAGGATGGACTTAACAACCATCCTTGGAGGAGTTTAAGAATCTCTTGTCATCACAAGAATCTTTGGCCATGCAAATGGTTGGTGTCCCCTTGAAAGACGATGGAGGAAGTGTCTTGCTTTCAAACAAGACGAAGAATTTCAGAAGACAAGGAAAAATGGGTGAATATTCTTTTTCAGAGAGATTTCCTAGTAAGTCTTCAAATGTTGCTATAGAACCTTCTAGAAGCTATGAAAAGACTTTCAAATGTTATTGTTGCACTATGCTCAGCCATATTAAGAAGAACTGCCATGTAAGGTTAAAGGAAGGTAATGTAGCTGGGGTAGAGAAAGAAGAAGAAGACTGGAACAAGTGCTTCATGGTCAAGACTTACTCAAATGTTTTGGCCTCCATTGACTTTGACAAAGATTGGATCATAAATTCTAGTTGTGGTAATCATTTAACTCGTGATGCTCCAATCTTCACAACTCTTCGTCCTTATGGTGGGAATGGTGGCATTATTACAGGTGACAACATAGTTCATTCTGTAGAATAAGAAGGGAGTGTGGTGATCAAGATCAAAGGAGATGACCCAATCACACTTAATAATGTTTATCATGTTCCCGGTGTGAAGAAAAATCTCTTTTAAGTAACTAGTGATGTGGATGCAAGTAATTATTTATTGTTTAGCCTTCATGATATTAAAATCCTTTGAAATATTAAGGAGTTAAAAGTTGATGTTGTCCATACCAATTAGAGGGTTGAAGATTTGTTTGTCTTGTCGACTTCTAATACTTATATGGAGAAGATGAGTAGTAATGATAATGCATCTATTTGGTATGCTAGACTTGGTGATGTTAACATGTCAAAATTAAAAGTTATGGTGGTGCAAAAGAACTTGGTTAATGGGTTGCCTAAGTTAACTAATTTTGGTGGAGAGATTTGTGAAGGCTGCCAATATGGTAAGCTCATCATCTTCCATTTGATAAATCTTTGTCAAGGTGCAAAGCTCTATTCGAATTAGTTCATAGTGACTTGATGAGTCCAACTAGAAATCCTTCATATTCTAGTTTTCAGTATATGTTACTACTTTTTGATGATTTTCCAAGATTCACCTAGATTTAGTTTGTGAAGTTCAAATTAAAAGTTTTCTCCAAGTTTTTGGAGTTCAAGGCTCTTGTGGAAGGTGAACTTGGCAACAAAATAAGAAAGCGAAGAATAAACAATGGAGGAGAATTTACTTCCGACGAGTTCTTTTCTTTTTGTAGAGATCATGGCATAAAAAATGAACTCTCATGTGTAGAAACGTCACAACAAAATGGGAGTAACTGAGAGAAAGATTAGACACCTTGTGAAGAGTTATAAGAGTTAGCTTCATACCAAGAATTTACCCATGGCCTTATGGGCAGAGGGTATAAAGTTAGCAGCCTATGTAATCAAGTGTATACCTCTTAGTCCTATTAATATGAAGACTCCCTATGAGCTGCTGTTTAATTTAGAGAAAAGCATATTGTCAAGTATTTTTTAGTTTTAGGTTTTATCTACTATGTTCATGTTCCAGATTCTTAAAGAAACAATTTAGAAGCAAGGGCAAAGAAACGTATTTTTGTTCGCTATGATGAAAGGAGGAAAGGTTGGAAGTGTATGAATCCTAACTCACAAATTTATTGTCTTAAGGGATGTACACTACTAGAAATTTCAGATTTAGAAACGAAAAAATTTTGTCTCTAAAGAATTAGAGACAGAAATTAATCTGTCTCTAAAAGTGACATATCTGATTGTTAGCGATGGAAAATTTAATTCCGTCTCTAATTAAGAGACTAATTTTTTCCGTCTCTATTTTTATCTCTAAATTAGAGACGAATTTTTTCGTATCTAAATCTGTCTCTAATATTTTAAAAAAATATTAAAAAAATTAGACATCTAGTTGTGATTTGCCATAACTAGACGCCTTCATTTTATTAAAAAAATTCTATTTTCTTATGCATATAATTATCCAAAATCAACATTTACCAAAAATCACAATAAATCATCAATCATTATAATTATCCAAGTAATTATAAAAGATATCAAAATAGTTGAAAGTATATGAAGTAATTACAATATCTTATGCATACCATTAATTGCTATTACATTTGGCAAGTAGACTTCTTTCTAACGTATACAATTACAAGTAACACCCAAAAAACTATGACAAACCAGAATTGAACAAACACAATGCTAGATCTGAACAAATAGAACCTGCACTACAAGTGGTTAAATTATATAAGGAAGTAATACTAATAACAGAAGGAAATAAATATGTTATTAGATTATAGACAGCTGAAATTAGGAAATGCTTGCTATAATTAAAGTGTTATAAGCCACAAAATTCTAATAATATGTATTAACCAACTCAGATGCCAAAATCCAGTCTCTAATAAAAGAGAGTCTATTAAATTCAAACTCAGTCTCTAATATATATGTACTGATAAAATACAACACATGCTCCGATGCCAAAACTAATGTCAATTCAAATTAATTATAAGTTGATATTCTAACTAGTAGCTATTGAGTCCTGACCTAAAACCATGATTAATAGCAAATAATAGGGAATAACCTTGCAAATAATAGTAACTTACATAATTGGAGCCTTATCAGTACTTTCCCCTGAAAGATGCAATTTTTTAAGGAAAACAACAGTGTCATTCTAAGTTTATTTGCCACAAGTTATTATTCATTGGCAGTTGATAATCTACAGAACGAATGCACTAAGGCTAAGACACAACTACAAGAACATAAGAGGTGTGTTCGAAGGCTTTCAGTGGGGCTTGATGAGGCCACTCGATTTCCTATGAGAATTGCTGAAGAGACAAGACAAAAGTTAACCAATGCTCTTAGTGCTGTTGCAGCTAATGAGGTATTTGTTGGTGTTTTTGTTATTTTCTTGGTACCCCTAGTTGGATTAGCTCTCCTCTTTCTAGAAATGTGCCTCATCCTAGATGAACTTAATCAATGACTTCCAGTTCTCAACCTTGGTTTGACCTTCCCGGTTAAACTTGATCATCCTGAGAGAAAAATCACAAAACTAGACAATAAGGTGAATTTCCTATCTAACGCTGTATGTGCTTTGTTCAGTTTGTTAATTCCCCGTTCGGTGTGTGTCTTAACACAGAAAAGAAATATGTCAACAATTGACATTTGTTAATTTGAATTCTTTAACTATTAGATGAAATTATGCATTTATTTTGGACCAAATGTTACTTGAGTAAGCATTAGTCCCTCACATATCATCATGATCCATTGATGTTCCTGCTGGAAAAAAAAATTACTGTCTATTGAACCTAAGCACATCTGATCTTTTTCCCACCTACTTTAGTTCAGCATTTGAAAGTTTTCTGCTTTTGATTTCTAAATTCTATTCAGATATTCCAAACAGTCAGTTTGGGCAGAAATCCAACCTATACTAGACAGGTAACTTAATAAAACAAAGAGAATCTAGAAGCAGACTAAAATTTGCAGTTTTCCTATTCAATAAAAATATGATTGATTATATTACTGCTTATGGTGAGCTATTTATTTCAGATATCTGATAATGGTAAAAATGTCTACTGTCATGTTGAGGCCAAAATTCACGAGCATGAATAAGCTATGTGTAGTTGCGAAATTGACCTAGAGTATAAATAATGCATACTTACTACCCTATTTTTGTGCTTTGATTTGACAAGTTTAATGTTATTTCTCTAGTTGAAATAATGGGATGGCAAAGTTAGGCCAAAGTTGGCTGAAGGTCCTGGTTGTAGCTGTGAGTAATCAAGGATCATGGATTAAAGATTTTAAGTTCCCCACTTAAACTCTATATCTATTTATTATTAATTTAGAGCTTTGTTAATTAGAAAACAACCCCTATATTCCTACGTCACTTTTCTACACCACTTTCTATACCTGGTTAATGATGTACAAATTTGTGATTAATCACGTTATTAGTTAGTTAATGAGTAAATCCAAGCTTTAACCCTAAACTATAGATTTACTCATTAACCAACTAATACACATGATTAACTACGAATTTGTACGTCATTAACCAAGTATAGAAAGTGGTGTTAAAAAGTGATATAAGATGATTATTTCTCCTTAGAAAATGAACTATAATAATAATAATAATGAGGATCCAAGAATTTGGTATTGAACCCGAGATAACCCTTCATGGAACCTATGATGTTAGAAAGCTAAGTAAATTGGATGTAATGTTTACTCAACTAAATGATTTATTTTTGTAACTCAAAATCCTGTTAGTTGTTGCTAAAATGCTCTTCTAAGGAAATCCAAGGTCATTTGGCCTCTCCATGATCTTGAGTACATGAGTTGCCAAATAGTACATATTTTGTAATATTTATGTAAGATGCCTATGGCTTTTATGCCTATATGAATGGAGGATAGAACACATATGTGATGCTGAAACCCAAATGAATGAGTTGGGGTTAAAGGAAGGAATGGATCAAGAGCTATGATGTTATGTTTTAGAAACTTTTAACATGGATATCATGATATATTGGCTCATGAGTGATTATCTTGTTCATAGATAAGGCTTCTCAGCCAAAGTAATGATGAATTTACATTTTTATATTCTTAAAGAGCATTATATGCTAATTTTCTTATGAGTCATGGTAAATGGAATGAATGTGTGATATGTATGAGCTAGCTTACTTGTCATGCAAGAAAAGTAATGATAGAGAGGACCCGAGAGACGATCTCTAAATAGATATATATTGTTCAAGAAAGTTCCTTGGTAAGGAAGGTGATCTCACAAAATGCATAATGATACCCCATGGAACTTGGTTTCCCCCAAGAAAAAAAGAAAGAAAGAAAGAAAGAAAGAAAGAAAGAAAAGAGAAGAAAAGAAAGAAGGTAGGGGAGGCCCTAGCCATATGTATATGAGAGCTCTTAGATAGAATTCATGTGGGGGTTATACATATATGATTATGAAAGAATGATGAATGCCATTGACAAGTAACTAGCAGAAGATGAATAACTGTTATCTGTGTTGCATGTACTTTATGTGTTTGTGAAAAATAAAAAATGGTTTTCTATGGCTTGATATAGCTAGAAGCACCATGAAGGTTTTCACTTGATTTTCATTTAAAAATTTACTACTGAGAACTTATTTTCATATTCTCACCTCACTTTGTGGCGTTTCCAGAGGAAGGTGATTTACCAGCTGAGTAGGATGCCTCTATTCACTATTTTTATGGAGGTAGATGATAAGCGCCGAACTCAGTCAAAATTATAACCGAAGTTATTACTTAAGTGATAACAATGTATTTTATGCATTTTATAATCCTCTAACTAAGCTTCTTAAGATTCAATTTGGCTTAATTAAGTTGATTTTATCACATTTTATGAAATTAAGCTTAATTGGATCATTGAAGAAATTATTGCTTATATTATCATTAATTTGGGTGATTGCATTCTTAAGTAAAGTGACCACAACTTGAGTTGTAATTATCTGATTAATGTGATTCTGGTCTTGTTGGAAAGTTAAGATAATTCTTTAATAACTATTCACTTGATAGCAAGAGCCACATTAATAGCAATATATTTCATTCATTGTATAACTTTCTCACTTGGCTTTTTCAGTAAACTGGCTATAATTTGAGTTACAAATATCCGATGGATGTGATTTTGGTCTTGTTTTTAAGCTAAGATAAATTTCTACAACTTTCATGAGGCCTTAAGACCAGAAACACATGTTTGGATAACTCAAATTGGAGTTGAAGCAAAATCTAGCGTTTTGAACCTGACAGTTTGACCTTTATGCACTCATTAGGCTATATCTCAGGCTATAGGAGTTCAGCAATTCTGAAATTTTGACAGTGGAAGGTTAAGACCCATATCTACAACTTTCATGAGAATACAAAAGCTAATTCGGATTCCTTGAAGGTGATATTGGGCTTGGAAGTCAGAACAGAGGTGCTGGATTTGGGCCTGACCCATGAGCAGTAATTGGGCCATATCTCAGGCTATGGTTATTAGATTTGGCTAAACTTGGTGTCTTTGGAAAGCTGAGACAATTTCCTAGAACTTTCATGAAGACTACTTGGCTCAATTCTGACACATGCCATAAGCTAAGAGCAGAGACATTTCAGAGACAAGAAAGTCCATAATTTCAGCTCATTCATCATCTATTTTGATTTTTCTTCTTATTATCAAACAACTCCATTGTCTTCTTACACTCCTTGAACTCTATAAAAGGAGGCAACGGCTGAACATTTGAGGGTGTTAGTTAGCTTAGAGTTTAGTTTATGTTATTGTGTTATTAGTTTTCCTTTGTGTAGTTTTCTATTGTTCTTAATTAAAGTTATGTTCATCATCTTCTTCTTCTCTCTTTCTTTCTTCTTGTCTATGAGTAACTAAATCTTCATCTTGCTTGGGTGAAAAGGTGAAGCTCTTGGTAATAAGTTAATGTTAGATGAATTTCTTTCTTGTGCTTTAAATGATATATTTTTATGTGATCTTTATATGAGTTGTATGTTGTTTCCAATTAATTTAGAAACTCTTCTTGTATAATGAATATCTTGATCCATTGTAGACAATAGGATTGACACAGTGGAGGCTTTTGACGATTTACAAGTATTGGTAAATAATTATTGGAATCATTATATGATCACATGATTGAACTTTGAATGTTAAATCTTCCGATTGGAATCTTTATTATGCATGATTTCAATTGAGTTATAAAACGAAATAATCTTGTTTTTAATTTATTACCAAGAGTAGATCTCCTAACCCAAGCAAATCTTTTTCATCTGTGAACAACTTATATCATTTTTAGTATTGTAATAAATCTTCTTCGTACCTCAAATAATTTTCTCTTCATCAATTCCCTGTGGATCGACCTCGGACTCCCGAGAATTTACTACTTGAAACAACCTGTACTTAGGTTTGAAACTGTATAATTATATCCCATCAAGTTTTTGGCGCCGTTGCCGGGGACTTGATTTGAAGTTCTAATATATTGAGATTCTCTTTCTGTAAGTAAACTTCATTATCAGGTATATTCTTCATCTATTCTTTTCATTTTTATTTATCTATTTACTAATTTACTAACTAACTTAATAACTAACTTTTATATTTACGTCATTTATTTACGTTTTTTTATTTTATTTTTGTTTTTATTTTTTATTTTATTTTTTTATTTATGCTTTATATTATTATTATTATTATTATTATTATTATTATTATTTATGCTTTATGTTTACTAACTATCTAACATTTAAATTTCGTCATTTATTTTTCTGCATCTAACTTTTAAATTCTCGTCATTTATTTTTCCACAATCTAACATTTAAATTTCATGTCATTTATTTTTTTCGCAATCTAACATTTAAATTTGTCATTTATTTTTTCGCAATCTAACTTAATGAAATAATTTTTTTCTTCTTCTCTTCTCTTTTCGCCGACTCTGTGGGCTCTCGCCACTCTCTGGTTTTCATATTTTAAATTTACTTTCTGCACTTTATTTTATGTATTTTATTTTTTGCACTTTATTTTGCGCATTTTATTTTTGTTTATTATTAACTCTCTAACTATCTAATTTTTATTTTATTTTATCAGTTATTTAACTTTTTATTTGTTTTTTATATATATATATATATATATATATATATATATATATATATATTTGGGTAGTTAGTTTATACCACATCTTTCTTAATATTTAACGGCTGGTGTCTACCGCCTACTTGTACATTATATTTATTTTATGTCACTTATTTATACTTAACTGGTATCGTGATTCAAATTCTGAACGTTTGATTAAAATTAATCCTTGTAATTTATATATTGATTTATTTGAATCACAATCACACACAATTAACACAATGACTGAATTTAAAGGTGCACATATTGAACATGATAATCAAACACAACGAGCTGAAAATGAAAGTATACATGTTGAACATGGAAATCAACCATTGCGAACTATGCGTGCATATTTGCAACCACCTCAGAATTCTAGTCCATCATGTTTTATCTTTCCACTTACTGCTAATAATTTTAGATTTAAGCCGGGTATGATTTCTTTACTTCCTAATTTCCTTGGTTTAGAAAATGAAAGCCCATATTTACATCTAAAAGAATTTGAAGAAGTCTGTATTACTTTCAATGATCAAAATTACAGTGAAGAGATTGTTAAGCTTAAATTGTTTCCTTTTTCTTTGAAAGATAAAGCAAAAACTTGGCTTAATGCTTTGAAACCAAGATCAATTGGCACATGGCAAGAAATGCAAAGTGAGTTTCTAAAGAAATTTTTTCCAACACATAAAACCAATGCTTTGAAAAGACAAATCCAAAATTTTTCCCAAAATTCAAATGAAGCGTATTTTCAAAGTTGGGAACGTTTTAAAGATTTGTTAAATTCTTGCCCACATCATGGTTTTGAAAAATGGCGGACTATAAGCTTCTTTTATGAAAGTTTAACACCTGAAACTAAACAATTTGTGGAAACGATATGTAATGGCGAGTTTCTTGATAAAGAACCCAAAGAAGCTTTAGATTATTTAAACCATTTGGCTGAAAATTCTCAATCTTGGCATGGTACTAATCTTTCTGAAAATTCAATTAGATATAACCTTGCAAATGCAGGAAAAGGACAATACCATCTTAGTCAAGAAGAAGATCTAAATGCAAGGTATACTAGTTTGGCTAGAAAGGTTAAATCCATGGAATTAGGGAAAGTAAAAGAAGTCAAATATGTACAAAATGAAGAAATTTGTAGCATTTGTGATGAATTAGGACACTCGACAAATGAATGTCCTAATATTCCTGTTTTTAAAGAAGTTGTGCATGAGCAAGTAAATGCAATGAACAATTTTAAAAAGCCATTCACCTCTTCTTTTTCAAATTCTTCCAATCCAGGATGGAGAAATCACCCGAACTTCAGTTAGAGGAATAATAATCAAGCACAATTTATGCAACCACCACCTCCTCAGGAACAACAAGATTCTCAAAATTCTCAAGGATATGCACCTTATGTCCCACCATATAGGAAAAACCTTGAAGGAACATTGAGTGCATTCATAGAAAAGCAAGAGGCCATCAATAAACAATACACTCAAACCATGAAAGATATAAAAGACACTATTTCTAAACTTACTTCTGCGCTCACTATTCACGAGAAAGGAAAATTTTCTTCTCAACCCCAACCGAATCCCAAAGGTCAATATAGTCTAAATGAGGGTAGTTCAGAAAACCAACAAATAAATCAAGTCAATTATGTGATAACTCTTAGGAGTAGAAAAGTTATTGAAAAAGAAATTTCTGAACCTTGTGAGAAAGATGGTGAATCAATTCCCTAAGATAAATAAGAGGTTGATAAGTCATCTAGCCAAAATGAGACCAAACTCTCATCTCCTCCACTTCCATTTCCTCAAGCATTAAGCAAACCAAAGAAATTGGACCACCAAACTGAAATTTTTGAAATTCTTAAACAAGTGAAGGTCAATATTCTGTTGTTAGATACTATCAAACACTTTCCTTCTTATGCCAAATTTTTGAAGGATTTATGCATTGTTAAAAGAAAATTAAATGTGAAAAAGAAAACCTTTTTGACCGAACAGGTAAGTTCCATTATTCAAAGCAATAATGTTTTGAAACATAAAGACCCTGGTTATCCTACGGTTTCATGCATTATTGGAGAACATATGATTGAACAAGCTTTACTTGATCTTGGTGCTAGTGTTAATTTGTTTCCATATTCAGTTTATCAACAACTCAATCTAGGTGAGTTAAAACTAACTTATGTAACTCTTCTACTTGCTGATAGATCAATTAAAATTCTAAAAGGAATAGTGGAAGATGTGTTGGTATAAGTTGATAAATTCATTTATCCTGTGGATTTTATTGTCTTGGAAACTGAACCTATGATTAATTGTTTCAAGTCAATTCCTATTATTTTAGGTCGTCCATTTTTAGTAACATCCAATGCTTTGATAAATTGTAGAAATGGATTGATGAAGCTAACATTTGGAAACATGACACTTGAGCTTAATGTTTTCAACTTATGCAAGCAACCATATGAAGTCAATGATGAAAATGAGGAAGCTGACGGGATTGAGGCCATTGTAGATGATCATCTTCTAAAAGGGAGTTCTTCTGACCCATTAGAAGTTTGTTTAATTAATTCATTTGATTCAGATATGCAAGTAGATAATGATATTTCTGAAATATGTTCTTTGCTTAATTGTACACAAGCAATGGAATACAAAGGATGGAAGCCGAGATTCGAAGAGCTACAACCCATGAATGATAATATTCATGAAGAAGTACCCATACTGGAACTAAAGCCATTACCTTCTCGGTTGAAGTACACATTTTTGGGAGAAGACCAAAGCTTTCCAGTAGTAATTTCATCAATCTTTACTGAAGAACAAGAAGGTATGTTGATAGAAGTACTTAAAAGGCATAAAAGTGCAATTGGATGGACATTAACAAATATAAAAGGCATTCATCCATTAATTTGTACACATAGAATATATTTAGAGGATAATGCTAAAACATCACAACAACCTCAAAGAAGATTAAATCCACACATGAAAGAGGTAGTTAGCGCTGAAGTTCTTAAATTACTTGATGTTGGAATTATTTACCCTATTTCTAATAGACAGTGGGTAAACCCTACACAAGTTGTGCCTAAGAAATCTGGAATAACAGTGGTTGAAAATGAAAAAGGTGAGTTAATACCTACGCGAGTTTCATCTAGTTGGCGTATGTGTATTGATTTTAGAAAATTAAATACAGCCACTAGGAAAGATCATTTCCCCTTACCATTTCTTGATCAAATTCTAGAAAGAGTAGCAGGACATCTCTACTATTGTTTTCTTGATGGTTATTCGGGGTATAATCAAATACCAATTGCATTAGAGGATCAAGAAAAGACTACTTTTACGTGTCCTTTTGGCACTTTTGCATATAGAAGAATGTCTTTCGGTCTTTGTAATGCTCCGGTAACTTTTTAAAGATGCATGCTAAGTATTTTTAGTGACATGATTGAACATTATTTAGAGGTTTTCATGGATGATCTGACAGTTTTTGAAAATTCTTTTGAAAATTGTCTTGATAATTTGAATAAAGTTCTTAAAAGATGTGAAGAAAAATGATTTGTTTTAAATTGGGAAAAATGTCATTATATGGTTACTTCGGGAATCGTGTTAGGTCATGTGATATCTTCTGAAGGAATTGAAGTTGATAAGGCAAAAGTTGAATTAATTGCTCATTCGCCTTCCCCAAAAATAGTCAGAGAAGTTCGTTCCTTTTTAGGACATGCAGGATTTTATCGAAGATTCATTAAGGACTTTAGTGTCATATCTAGACCATTATGCAATCTTCTGATAAAAGATGCACCATTTGATTGGAATTGGTCTTCTAATATCGGCTCCTATCATGCAATCCCCTGACTGATCTTTGCCTTTTGAATTAATGTGTGATGCAAGTGATTTTGTTGTTGGCACAGTTTTAGGCCAAAGAAAGGAAAGTAAGCCTCATGTGATTTGTTACACAAGTAGAACTTTAAATAGTACACAAATGAATTACACCAATACTGAAAAAGACCTACTTACTGTAATTTTTGCATTAGACAAATTTCGAGCTCATTTAATTAGTTCTTCTACTATTATTTTCACTGATCATGCTGCTGTTAGATATTTAATGTCTAAGCAGGATGCCAAACCTAGGTTGATACTATGGATCTTGTTACTTCAAGAATTCAACATCACAACAACAGATAAGAAAGGAGCTGAAAATGTTGTCGCAGATCATTTGTCCAGACTTACAACAGGCTCATCTTTTGATAGCACACCTATCAATGATTCTTTTCCTAATGAGTTTTTATTTTCTGTCAATTTCATGCCTTGGTTTGCGAACATAGTCAATTTTCTTGTAACAGGAAAGATGCCGCCTCAATGGTCACATCAAGACAGAAAATTTTTCTTGACTGAGGTGAAAAATTTTTATTGGGATAATCCATATTTGTTCAAATATTCTCCTGATCAAATCTTTCGGAGATGTGTACCTGACAATGAGGTAGGTAGTGTCATTAAATTTAGTCACTCAGAAGCATGTGGAGGTCATTTTTCTTCAAAGAAAACAGCTACGAAAATCTTGCAGTGTGGATTTTATTGGCCCACTTTATTTAAAGACAGCCATACCTTTTGCAAAAGTTACAAAAATTGTCAGAAATTAGGGTCCATTTCTAAAAGAAATATGATGCCTCTGAACCCTATCCTTGTCATTGAAATTTTTGATTGTTGGGGAATTGATTTCATGGGTCAATTTCCATCCTCATTTGGATATGTGTATATTTTGGTTGCAATTGATTATGTCTCAAAATGGATTGAGGCGATTGCATGTCGACAAAATGATCATAAAATTGTTCTCAAATTTTTTAAAAAAAATGTCTTAAGTCGATTTGGAATCTCTCGAGCTATCATCAGTGATGGGGGAACACATTTTTGTAATAAACCATTTGAATCTTTAATGAAGAAATATGGTATTACCCATAAAGTTACTACCCCTTATCACCCTCAGACAAGTGGACAAGTAGAATTAGCAAATAGGGAAATTAAACAAATTTTAGAAAAAACGGTTAACCCAAATCGTAAAGATTGGTCTTTAAGACTAAACATGCACTTTGGGCTTACCGTACTACTTTTAAAACATCTTTAGGCATGTCACCCTATCGGTTAGTCTATGGAAAACCTTGTCACTTGCCTGTAGAACTGGAGCATAAAGCATTTTTGGTTCTTAAAGCTTTTAATTTAAATCTTGATGATGTTTGCAAGTTACGTAAATTGCAAATAAATGAACTTGAGGAATTGAGAAATGATGCATATGAAAACTCAAAAATTTATAAAGAAAGAACAAAAGCTTTTCATGACAAATCTATTTTGAGGAAATCTTTTGAAATTGATCAAAAAGTTCTGCTTTATAATTCTCGTCTTCACTTTTTCCCTGAAAAATTGAGATCTAGGTGGACTAGTCCTTTTATTGTCAAACATGTATATCCTTATAGGGCCATAGACATTGAGAATCCTAGGAATGGTAATATGTCTAAGGTCAATGGATAAAGACTTAAACCATTTCTAGAAAATCAAGCTGCTGAGGTAGAATTCATTTTCCTTTCTGATCCTTGTTATGTGAAAAATTTACTCTAATTTTGTAGCTTTATTTTGTTTTGTAGCTCTTTAGCTCCCCGGTAAAATGACAGATGACGGTACTCCGTGACTCTCAAGTCGGTTTGCTCTCTTTCAGTTTCCCAAAATAACTGATTTCTTCTTCTTCAAAATGGATATCATTCTCTCAAACTTGAGAAAACATTTTCCTTCTCTTCCTCAAAATGCTCTAATAAAAATTTACAAGGCTAGATGTGAAAGATTGAGGTTGTTAATGCACAAAGGTATACCAGAAGATCTACGTTGGATAATCGAAGCAAAGGTCCAATTTGCAGGGGAGTCTTCAATTTCATTTGACTCATACATGCCAGGTCTTGGTAGAAGTTCATATTCTAAAAAGAGAAGAGCAAAAAGATTACAAGTCTGTCACATATGTGGACGATGGAATTGTAACAAGCGATATCGTTCTTTGGGGATGGTTTCTAAAAATAGAGAAGATAAAATTTTCTTCATTAAGAATGGACTGAGTAAAGAGTCATTAGATGATATCTTATTGACTCTTGATACGCATTCTTGTGGTCTTGTGTATCGTGAACTTCTTAATTTGTGGAATCTCTTCAAGGATGAACAAAAGCAATACAGTCTTGGGAATCTGACTCTAAAAGACCCTGTTTGCCAATTTATAAGAAAATTAGATGGGAAGCTTATCCTCGACTCATAGAAGGCGTTTAAGCCATTTTTGGACGTGAAACCAGAGGTAGATGTGAGCAACATCCACAACAACATGTACATATTTTCTTCTTTTTCTTTTTCTTCTTCATGTTCAAAAAAAAAAAGAGAAAAAAAAGAAAAAAAGAAAAAAAAATAAAAAAAGAAAAGAAAAAAAAAAAGAAAAGTATGTATACATCTTGGGTTTAGCTTTGGTAACACAAAACGTGAATGGGGAAATGCATGCATCATGATCCAACCTTCTTAATTGAAAAACAAAGAAGGTAGATTGTATCCCACATGTGAGGCAGCCAGTCGTATTATGGCCACTTATCCCTTTTGGGAGCCCTATGTTACGCTGGTCTTGAATGGGTCTAATACTGATCAACAATGCTTTGGCACAAAGATGAAAGAGCAGACTACCTCCATCCCAATTTCAAGTGAGTATATACCCATCATTCATCAGGTTTCTAACAACTTGAAAAAAAATAGAGGGCGAAATTACAGTTGTACTTGGTCTTTAATTAGATTAGGAGCCCCGGGCGAATGCCTGTCCTGTCATAGACTAAGGAGGAGACCTTCACACGCCAGTATGTAAATAAAGTTCGTGTGCCATACTCTGTAGAGAGTTGTGTGCTACATTCCCAGTTCTTGGAACCAAGGCTCTGTAGTGCTGATGGACAGAAAGAAGCGTCCCATCTTTACAGTGAACGAAAACTGTTAACTGAGCTGTATACTTACTTTAATTAGTAGGTCTCTATGGCGAGTTTTGACTGGCTGCGGTCAGGTACCATCTTCTTAGAATACAGGCCTTTAATTAAGTTTGCAGGAAGATAGAGGGTTGTTCTTTGTAAGCAGGACGGAAAGGATTCAAAGGTTCTTGTTGTCAGTTCGGTAATCCTTGTGGAATTCATATGTTGCACTGGTGACACGCAACTCAAAAACATGCCACTACTGCATTCATGACATGCAGTATAAAGATACGCCATGAAAACTGTACATACAGGTATGTCCTCATTTATTATTATATTTCTTTTATCTTTGTATGATTTTGTTATATTTTAGTTTTTGGACAGACAATCCTTTGAGCAGGGTCCTTCAGGGGTTTCTAGACTTCTTTACCCTGATGGCTTTCTTGAAGTTAAAAAAAAATAACAAAAAAAAAACAAAAACAAAAATAGTGAAAAAAAAAGAAAAGAAAAAAAAGATTTTTTTTTATTTTCAAACTTTTCTGATAATAGCCAACCTACCCATATAGGTGCTATGATTATTTTTTCCCTTCTTTTCCCTATTTAAACACTCCATTCTCTTCACTTTCCTCCAACTCATAATCATTTAGAGGGAAGTTGAAATTATCGGACTTCCTATTCGTAACCTTAAAAATGTCTGTGTTTTTTGTGAGTCAAGTTATGAGAAGGGTTTAGAGTTTGTAAATATAACAAGCGCTCTTGGTCGAACACTTGCTGCAAGGAATATTCATGTTGTATATGGGGGTGGTTGTCGTGGGTTAATGGGGGCTGTATTACTCTCTGCATTTGTAGGAGGTAGTCAGGTTTTAGGTGTCATTCCTAAACCTTTCGCTCAAAATAATATTACTGGAAAGATAGTTGGAGATGAAATTCAAGTATCATCTATGCATAGCCGAATGAAAACAATGCTTGACAACTCTGATGCATTCATTGCCTTACTAGGTGGTTTTGCCACTTTAGAAGAAATTTTTCAAATTATCTCTTGGGCTCAACTGAACATCCACCATAAACCCATTGGATTGTTAAGTGTTAATAATTTATTTGATCTTTTGTTATTTTTTCTTGATAAAGCTGTGGAACAGAAATTTATCACTCCTTCAACAAGAAAACTTCTTATCTCTGCCTCTACTATTGATGAGCTGATTGATAAATTAGAAGCTTTTGTTTATGAACCTGATAAAGTCCTAGCTCAGATAGATTGGTTATCAGGAAGCAGTGCGGGAAGCAGCATGCAAAGAAAGACAGATCTGACACTTTATCTTTAACTTTCCTTTACCTTTGATTTTATTTATCGTACGTTATTTGTGTTTAAATTTGTGTCAGATTTCTCCAGCAGGTACTATTTTCTATCCTTTATTCATCTATATTTTAACATTGTAAACAATGCTGTGATCTAGTTGGAGGGAAGGATAGTTAAAAAAAAAAGTAGGGAAGTATGATATGATTTTCATGAACTTGCTAAACCAATGAATATTGGCAGAGTAAGGAGTAATTTTACTCCTGAGACGCATTTTAGTTGAAGAAAGTATGTTTAGTGAGATGACTGTCAGAAACCTATAACAAAACCAATTAAGGATGACAGAGTAAGGAGTAAATTTTGTCGAAAAGGTAATTTTACTTTTGACACGCATCATAGTTGAGAAAAAATGGTTTTAGAAGTAGCAAAAAGCATATCTTGGGTCATAGCATAAATTTTCTTCTTTCTTATAAACCACATGCTTGGGTATGAATGTTGAATTGATGGATTGAGAATGATAGAAATATGCCTTGTGAGATTTTGAGCCTATTCATGAATGGATTGAACATTTGTACCATTCTCTTCTTTCTTGTGTGATTTTTACTTGTGAAATTGTTACTCTAGAACTTACTTTGATTCTTTTTGAGGCTACATTTTCACATGCAGACATAAATATGATTAAGGCATTTTAAAATAGCTACTTTGACCAAGTAGCCATCCTTGTATATTTTTCCTTGTGTAACCCCATTGAGCTTATTTGGCCAGTTCTTATTTTTAGCTTATTACGTGCCTTTAAAAAAAAAAGGAATATGTTTTTACTTGACCTTAGGGAATAAGAGAGCATTGACTTTGTTCTTAAACAAGTGTGGGGGTGTGTGTGTGTAAAAAAAAGGGAAAATAAAAAAAAAGGAAAAAGAAAACGAGAAAAAAAAGAAAAAGAAAAGAAAAGAAAGAAACAGCTTACCATCTAATACACTGTGACATATCCATATCTAGAATAAAGATGGATGCTTGGAAACAACAGGAAGAGAAGGAGAAGGTTTATGCCTAACAATGAATTCAACTCATCAATTTGGGATTAATCTTCAACAAAACATTAGTCAAATATTGGTCATTGTCCTTATTGATGAATGTTCTCAAATATATTTTCCACTCTAACTGTACCATATGTTCTTTTATTCTCTTTGGTATTTATCTTCTTATATCCATATTATCCTTCCTTCTTTACCATGACCCCGTTATAACCTTGAATAAAGTCCTCTTGATTTTTGTGTGCATGTGTTATGAGTAGTGGAGAAGTAGAAGATAAGCAAGCTTATAGTGCAATTTTTCATGAGTTGAATTGAGTGAAATATCTATCATTTTAAACAGTTGAGGGATTGAGAGTGAATCTTGTGAGGATCTTTCATTCTTGATTCGTTCTTTTTAACTGAAGTTTCCTTGCTTGATGGTTTGAGATGTGAAGAAATATTACCTAACAAAAAATGCTTTGTTCCCTTGAATGACTAGTTGCTCTTCTTGTTTCATTTAATCTTTTAGAGTTTTTAGCTTTTGAGTCTATGTCATTTTTTTCTTTGTTCCTTAGTTTTTGTTCTTATGTATTTTGTCCGGGAGTGCAAAAGTTTAGTGTGGGAGAATTTGATAACAATGTATTTTATGCATTTTATAATCCTCTAACTAGGCTTCTTAAGGTTCAATTTGGCTTAATTAAGTTGATTTTGTCACATTTTATGAAATTAAGCTTAATTAGATTATTGAAGAAATTATTACTTGAATTATCATTAATTTGAGTGATTGCATTCTTAAGTAAAGTGGCTACAACTTGAGTTATAATTATCTGATTAATGTGATTCTGGTCTTGATGGAAAGTTAAGATAATTCTCTAATAACTATTTACTTGATAGCAAGAGCCAAATTAATAGCACTATATTTCATTCATTGTATAACTTTTTCACTTGACTTTTTCAGTAAACTGGCTATAATTTGAGTTACAAATATCCGATAGATGTGATTTTGGTCTTGTTTTTAAGCTAAGATAAATTTATACAACTTTCATGAGGCCTCAAGACCAGAAACACATGTTTGGATAACTCAAATTGGAGTTGAAGCAAAATCTAGCGTTTTGAACCTGACAGTTTGACCTTTATGCACTTATTAGGCTATATCTCGGGCTATAGGAGTTTAGCAATTCTGAAATTTTGACAGTAGAAGGTTAAGACCCATATCTACAACTTTCATGAAGAACACAAAAGCTAATTTGGATTCCTTGAAGGTGATATTGGGCTTGGAAGTCAGAATAGATTTGCTGGATTTGGGCCTAACCCATGAGCAGTAATTAGGCCATATATCGGGTTGTGGTTATTAGATTTGGCTAAACTTGGTGTTTCTAGAAAGCTGAGACAATTTCCTAGAACTTTCATAAAGACCACTTGGCTCAATTCTGACGCATGCCATAAGCTAAGAGCAGAGACATTTCAGAGACAAGAAAGTCCATAATTTCAGCTCATTCATCATCTATTTTGATTTTACTTCTTATCATCAAACAACTCCATTGTCTTCTTACACTCCTTGAACTCTATAAAAGGAGGCAAAGGCTGAACATTTGAGGGTGTTAGTTAGCTTAGAGTTTAGTTTATGCTATTGTGTTATTAGTTTTCCTTTGTGTAGTTTTCTATTGTTCTTAATTGAAGTTATGTTCATCATCTTCTTCTTCTCTCTTTCTTTCTTCTTGTCTATGAGTAACTAAATCTTCATCTTACTTGGGTGAAAAGGTGAAGCTCTTGGTAATAAGTTAAGGTTAGATTAATTTGTTTCTTGTGCTTTAAATGATATATTTTTATGTGATCTTTATATGAGTTGTATGTTGTTTCTAATTAATTTAGAAATTCTTCTTGTATAATGAATATCTTGATCCATTGTAGACAATAAGATTGGCACAGTAGATGCTTTTGACGATTTATAAGTATTGGTAGATAATTATTGGAACCATTATATGATTACATGATTGAACTTTGAATGTTAAATCTTCCGATTGGAATCTTCATTATGCATGATTTCAATTGAGTTATAAAACGAAATAATCTTGTTTTTAATTTATTACCAAGAGTGGATCTCCTAAACCACACAAATCTTTTTCATCTGTGAACAACTTATATCATTTTTAGTATTATGACAAATCTTCTTCGTACCTCAAATAATTTTCTCTTCATCAATTCCCTGTGGATCGACCTCGGTCTCCCGAGAATTTACTACTTGAAACAACCTGCACTTGGGTTTGAAACTGTATAATTATATCCTATCACTAAGCTTGCAGCATAGTGAACAACACCGGATCATCTCCACGAGGATTGTAAATGTAAAATAATCAAATTAAGTTTAAGTTAGAAAAGGGGGTTTGACAGTTCAAGGTTGCACTTAACAAATTAAAGAAAGAAATAACAATTAAAAAAGCAGTCAATTTAGAAACCTATCCGAGATTGGGTAGATTTAATCATAGACCTTTCATCAAACACTTGAAGCGCAATTGAATGGTTAACTTGGATCTAACCGAGATCTTTGCATTAAATCCAGAATTCATAACAGACAATCGTCTAGAATACAATTAATAAGTGATAAACACAAATCTACAATCACACCATTTATGTGGATCTATGTTAATTTAAGTATCGAATTCAATTAATCTAGGCACAAATTAGTAATCTATCCTCTTCAATTATATGATTAGTTTAGATCAATCAGTTCTAAGTTTCATGACAAATCTCAATCTTCAATTATGTGATTAGTTTAGATCAATCAGTTCTAAGTTTCATCACAAATCTTAATCTTAAATCAAGATCAAATCAGATCAAACATAATCAGTATCACCATTCATGCATTCAAGATCAAGAAGAAGAAGAAGAAGAGAAGAGAACTTCAATTACAAATCAAATACAATACAAAACCACGGTCTTAAGAATCCAAACCACAATATCTTTAAGAGTCCCAAATTAACTAAAAGTAACTTAGCCCTCTATTACAATGAAGGAAACCATCAAAACATACAAGAAATATGAAAAACTATGAAAAAGAAGAAGAAAAACTGAAGGAGGAAGGAGAGGAAGAGAGGAGGAGAAGCCAAGTCTCCAAACTAAGACTAACACCCTCCTTAAATATGAATGCAAAGCTCCTATAATACAATATATATTGTCATCCTCCACCTACTCCATTATGTTCACCAACTCCATCATGAAAGCATGTCTCTCACCTTCTCCATTATGTCCACCTACGCCATCATGAAAGCATGTCTCCCACCTTCTCCATTATGAAAGTGGTTCAACCACTTTTGCTAATGATTCTTCCTCCTAATTTCCACTTTTTTGCCTTCTCTTTAGTCTGGATTTCTGTCACAAATTCGAATTAAGCTCAATCCCATCAGATAGCCTTTGAAATAAGTTTTCCAAGTTTGGGCTTGAAATGAGTGAGATATGCCCAAAATAGTAAAGGTATGTCTAGAAATTCGTGACAACACCGCTAGTCCAACTTCATGGCTGTTTTTGACCACTTAAATGTCTGAATCTTCCAATTTGACATTTCACAAAACTTGTAGATATTTTTCTCATCTTTCCTATCTTATAAAGAACATTAAAATCAGAGATCTACAACTTAAGTTATGGTCAAAATAGTGAACCAATGTAAGTATGCATTAAAATCTGAAAATTTTGCTTTAAAGCTCAATTTAACCCAATGATTAAAATAGGTACTAAGATCACTTAATTACAACCTAGACATCATTAATAAAGTAATTACGTGAATAATTAATACGTTAAAAATCGTAATTATCAACACTCCCACACTTGAACTTTTGCTTGTCCTCAAGCAAAGAATAGGAATCAACTACAAGATCAAACTCAACATCCAGAAACATGAATCAAGGGGAATTCCAAAATTAAAAAGTTCAAGTTCAGCAATCAAATCCAATTAGTCAGGATCATTCAACAATTTAAACAATAAGATGCTTTAGCCTAGCTTGCAACTATTCTCTTCACCAAACATATGAGATCACTCAACTTTCCATCTCTTAAGTGTTTAAGGACAAAGAGATCACTCAAATTTCTCATGAAAAATGCAAAACCATAGGCTTGCCAATCAATCTCATCTTCACTTTCAAGTTCACATACATAGCAAGAATCAAAAGGACATCATCTGATTGTAACAGGGCCAAGGGTAACAATGAAAAACAGGAAAAGGTAAATAAGGATAAAGAATTATCAATACAAAGCAGAATCAGGCTGAAAAGATGAATCATGGTACACAAGGATTTAAACAACTCTCAATTTCAACCCAATAAATTTTTTTCTCTGAATTAGATATTCAAAGAAATCAAATTCAGCCTTAAATGGGGCAACTAAGGGGTTATTTTATTAATACAACTCTGAAAATCAAGAAAGAATAAAGCCTAATTACCTCAATCATATTCAAGCATGTATGCGAATCATTAAAGTTTTAACAAGATATCAAACAAGTTCTAGCGCACATCAATCAAGAGAAATATCACTCAAGAAGAAAATAGAATTGAAAAATTCAATCATTAAAGCTCAAAACTCACTTTCTGATTAAGTTGACAAAGAAAACAGAAATAAGCAGACATGGCTACTTTCCAACAAAGATGCTAAATTTCACTTTTCTTAATTGAACAAGATTGTTTCACACATAATAGTCTCATGATCAATGAATTCCCCTTTCAAACATATCCCTGTCAGTTCAGAATAAATCAAACAATTAACACACAATTTCAGCTCAATTTCCAGCATTACTCAAGTGTTTATCAGTTGTGCAATTTTTTTTTGGGTTTTTTTTAAATAGAGTAACATAGTATATTACCACTCCCCCACACTTAATATAAACATTGTTCTCAATATGAAAGAGAGATAAATAAGGGTAAAGAAAAGAGCAACACAACTTGATGAGGAGTGAGTCAACGCCAAGCAGAAAAGAAACACACAGTCAATGCCACATCAGACCTTGCAAAATCCCAACACATGAGTAGCATTTAAAACAAAAATAACAAAAACAGCTAAAAGAAGAAAAATGAGGGTATTTTAGAGTCAGATTCCCAAGACTGTAACACTTCTGTTCGTCTCTGAAGAGATTCCATAATTAAGAAGTTCATGATGTACTAGGCCACAAGAATGCGTCTCAAGAGTCAATAAGGTATAACCTATTGACTCCTTATTCAGCCATTCACAGTGAAGTATGTTTTTCTCTTCTCAGTTTGTAGAAACCATCCTCAAATTGTAACATGAAGGCAGATCTGGTTGGGTTGCCTCCCAACGAGCGCTTAGTTTAATGTCCTCAGCCTGACATTGTGATTCTCTTGTGTTATTCATAATGCGGATGGAGAAGGTTCATCTCCTCCACTTCTGCATTCTCTAGAAGTTCATGAAATGGTTTGAGACAGTGTCCATTTACAATGAAAGCTTTAGTAGCATTCTGACCAGTAACTTGCACAATACTAGAAGGGAAAACCTTTGTAACAACAAATGGTCCATCCCATCTAGACCTTAATTTTTCAGGCATGAGTCTGAGGCGGGAGTTATAGAGGAGAACTTTTTGACCTATCTCAAATGCTTTTCTCAAAATCATTCTATCATAGAAGGCTTTGGTCTTCTCTTTATAAATCTTGGAGCTCTCATAAGCCTCCAGTCGGATCTTCTCTAATTCCTGCACTTGTAACTTTCTCTCCATGCTCGCTTAGTCTAGATCTAGGTTACATCTATTCATCGCCCAAAAGATGCAATACTCAATTTCCACTAGAAGATAGCATGCTTTGCCAAAAATAATCTGATAAAGAGACATCCCAATCGGTGTCTTATAGGCAGTCCGGTAAGCCCATAAAGCATCCTTAAGCCTCTTGTTCCAGTCCTTTTTGTTTGACTGGACTGTCTTCTGAAGAATCTGCTTGATTTCTCTGTCAGAGACTTCAGCTTGCCCATTGGTTTGGGGGTGTTAAGGTGTAGAAACCTTGTGCAGGACTCCATACTTTTTCATCAAAGCTTTCATGCTCCGATTGTAAAAATGTGAACCCTGATCACTAATAATGGCCCTCGGGACTCCAAACCAGCAGAAAATATATGATCTAACTGTGAATGCATATGTCTTGAAGCATGTCAATTGGTTTTTGATGATAACAAAGACAAAGATGAAGATCAAAGAGCGAAAGAGAAAACCAAGATCAAAGGAAGAAATCAAAAGGTTTAGATATAGGCATTAGTACATCAATGTTAAATGCTTCCAAGATATCTCAAATGGTTTTTCAAAAATGATTTGAATCAATATGGTTTTCAAAGATCAATTCCTAAAAGAGAACTTCTTTTACCTTGGATCATGCCAAACAATGTTCTATATTGTTTAATCCATGTTTTCTAAAGTTAGGAATGATATAAATCCGTTTTAAGGCTTGAAAAATGAGTTTAAAGTATAAGTAATCGATTACCAAGGTTTAGTAATCGATTACAAGCTAAATAGAAGCCGTGTAATCGATTACATCAATATTGTAATCGATTACCAGAAAGTCAGAGAACGTGTAATCGATTACACAAGTTATGTAATCGATTACCATGTTCCCAGAAAAGCCAAGAACACGTTCAGAGGGCCATGTAATCGATTACATCAATATTGTAATCGATTACCATGAAGTCAGAAGGCGTGTAATCGATTACACAAGTCATGTAATCGATTACCACAATCCCAGAAAGCCAAGAACACGTTCTATTTTCCATGTAATCGATTACCAAAAGCTTGTAATCAATTACCAAGGTTCTGACATGCCCAACGGCTATATTGAATGCATTAAATGCTTGGCTTTAACCACCCCCAACGGCTCTTTTAATGAATGGGCTTTAAATACAATTGGTGGGGCTTCATTAAGGGTTGTTCTTGAACCTTAAAACATCATAGCAACACATCATACGAGAATCCAACTCTGAAATCATTCTTTGCTCTGTTTTTGTCCAATCTTTGAGATATCTTTGTGAGCATTATTAGAGCTTCAATTTGTATCATTTACTCTAGTGAGAGTTTCTCTATATCAATCCTAATTTCTGTATAAGAGAGAGAGGGTGAGGTATCCCTCCAATTTGTAAAGGGTGAGGCATCCCTTTGTTTGAAGAGACTCAAGCTCAAAGGTGAGGCATCCCAAGGAGTTGAGGGCTTAAGTTTGTAAAGGTATTCAAGCACCTATTGAAGCTTGGAGAAATAGTGGAAATCTCAAGTGTTGCTTGAGGACTGGACGTAGGTCACAAGTGGATTGGTGGCCGAACCAGGATAAATCACCGTGTTTGATTCTCTAAACCATTCTCTTTATATTTCTGCATTGCTTATACTCTTGCTTGATTACTTCTCTCTTGGTTGGTTATTAAGCAATATACATTGTTCTTATCAATTCATTCATTTCAATTAGTCAATAGCTTCAACAAAAATCAATAGTCAAGTGTTTTGCGAAAGAATTGCTAACTTGTTTTACAAACTCAATTCACCCCCCCTCTTCAGTATTGAAGCCACTTGGTAACACTAACAAAATCCATAACAACTTTAGAATTATCAGTCTGAGTGGCCTTAGCCTCCACCCATTTAGATACATAATCCACAACAAGTAGAATGTAAACAAAACCGAATGATACAGGAAAAAGACCCATAAAATCAATACCTTATTCATCAAATATCTTACAGAACAACAAGGGTTGCTGGGACATCTTATTCCTATAAGAAATATTTCTTGTTCTTTGGCATTGTTCACAAAATTTACAAAACACATAGGCATCATGAAATAGAATGGGCCAATATAATCCAGAGTCCAAAATTTTCTTAGCAGTTCGTTAGGGTCCAAAATGGCCGCCACATGAAAGTGTATGACAAAAGCTAAGAATAGAATGAAACTCATTATTAGGTGCACATCTCCTAATGACTTGGTCACTACAAAATCTCCACAAATAAGGGTCATCCCACACATAATATTTTGACTCACTTTTCAGTTTATCAATCTGTGCCTTAGTAAAATGTTCAGGTAGTGCTCTAGCAACCAAGAAATTAACCAAGTCTGCAAACCAAGGGATGTTACCTTGTAGCTTGAAAAGCTGTTCATCAGGGAAAACATCATGGATGAGAGGAGAATCCGCCTCTCTCACAATCCAACTTAGGTGATCAACCACCTGGTTCTCCGCTCCACTCTTATCACGAATCTCAATATCAAACTATTGGAGTAGCAACATCCACCTAATCAACCGGAGCTTTGCATCGGGCTTCTTCAGGAGAAACTTCAAAGCCACATGATCTGAAAACACAACCACTCTAGAACTAAGCAGATATGATCGAAATTTATCTAAAGCAAAAACAATTATTAAAAGTTTCTTTTCGATTGTGGTGTAGTTGGCTTGTACAGCATCTAAAGTCCTCGAAGCATAGGAGATGACATGAGGTACTTTGTCGACTCTCTGTGCAAGGACAACTCCCAATGCATAATTAAAGGCATTACACATGAGCTCAAATGGGAGTGTCCAGTCTGGTGATTGGATGATAAGTGTACTAGTCAATGTTCGCTTCAGGTTATTGAAGGCATCCTTGCATGTCTGGTCAAAGTGGAACTCTACATCTTTTTGCAAGAAGTTGGATAGTGGAAGGGCAATTTTGCTAAAATCCTTTATGAACCGTGTAACACCCCAAATTTTCTAACTATTTGACAGTAATAACAAAATTTTTTTGTGTGATTTACTCCGTGTCAAGAAAATAATAATTCTCGGGCCGTGGAAAATTATACGTTTTTTAATTATTACTGTTAAGTCTTAATTATTTTACGTAATCTGATTTGATTTTCGTAAGTTTTATAATTTTTATGATTTTGTGGATGATTATGAAATTTTTATATTTCTTTGATTATTTTAATATTATCCATGAGTTGTCTGTGGGCCCAAAGAGGCTGTACGTGAGCCTAGGTGGGTCCGGAAAGTGAAAATTTTTTTGTGGCTAGAAAATTTTGTACTGTTGACACAGGGATGGGGGGTCTTACTAAACTCAAAACCAGAAATAGTTTTCAAAATTTTCTTTTACTATATTTTGTACTGTATTTAATTATCGGGTAATAAAAATTACAGTTAATTGTGTCCATAGGGTAATAGCAGATAAAAATAAATATTATACTACTTAGTCAACATTAGTGGTTATGATGACTTTATGACGGACCAATAGGAAGCAAGCTTAATGTTGAAGCCTTTGGAGATCCACCATTGATTTAATCAAGGGTGGAGATTGGTCTTACAAAGTGGCAAAGACTTTTTATGACCATTGGATGGAAAGTATGAAGAGGTGATCTTGACCCTTCATTTTGGAGATACATCTAATGACTAGGATTTCAAGGAGGAAAGATCCAATGGCTTAGATTAAGTCTTATCATTTAGGAGCTATAACCTAGAAGCTACACAAATACTAACCATTGATCTAATCAATGGCTAACAATGCCCAAAATGGTGGCTAGTGTAATTGGTCACTCATTGAGTGTACAAGAGGGGGGGTTTAGTTTTTGATGGCTTAAGGCCATAGCAAGGTTTCAAGACACAATTATTACTCATCTTGATCATTCTTGATCATTCCAAAAAGCTAAGCTCTTCAAACTTTTCTCTCTATTTCTCTTTAAGCTAGCTCACGACCAAGAGGCCAAGAACCCACCATCACTCTACAAAAGTTTTAAACAACCTTACTTCTTGAATCTATACCTCAATCTAAGACACTTTGTAGTTTAGGCCAAGTTCTAAATCCATCATCTTCAAGGACTTTTTTTCAAGAGCAAAGTTCTAGGGTTTTTAAGATGAAATTATGGAAACTTCACTTCTTATCTCTTTTTTATGTTCCAAGCCATGTTTGATCCATGGTTTACCTTGTTCAAGCTTAATATGCTAATAAATATATGTTTTGTTTTGTGTTTAAGAAACCTTTGGGGGTGAAGGACTTGAAAAAGAAGCAAAACAAGGAGATTTTGAGGTTCTTCAAGAGGTAAGAGGGAGATCCATCTCACCAACCAAGTATGGTAGTGAGAGATGAATCTTGTATTTGATGGATGGTGAATTCATGTGAGGATTCATATCCATGGTTGTGTAATTATTTGTGGGTATATATGTGGTTTATGTGCTTTGCATGATTTATTTGTGCTTACATGCTTGGTATGATTTTTATTGCTTTTATGGTATGCTTAAAATATAATATGTTGATTATATGTTATGTATGCTATAAAAATTATTGGAAAGGAAAATAAATTTTTGGTTCCAAAGACCATGAGGATTTCGGCCTCAACACCTCAAAATAGGTGTTTCCAAACTAAAATTTTCATGAATGGTAAAATTGAATGTTTATAAAGGAAAGGAAAAAGAAAAGATAGATTGGTTTCAAAGATCAAGTGTCTCACGATTTTGGAGGATTTTTAATGGTTTTGTTTGTGTAAAAACCTGAATGGAACTTGGTTGATTTAGAAGGAAAAGGAAAAGGAATGAAATGATGGCTTCAATGGTCAAGTACTCCATGGTTTTTGGAAGGCTTGGAATGGTTTTGTTTTATTAATTTAAGTGGTAATTTAATTGAGTAAGTACAAGGATTTAAGAAAAGAAAAAGAATGAGGTTGCAAGTGTTTGAACCTCAATTTATTTTATAAAGTGAATTAATTTTTGGATTAATCACATTATAATGAGAAATATAATAATGATTTGAAATTTTCTAACGTATAACTCATCATTTGGGTTTTGGAGCGCGTTAGGAAATTTTAAGTTAGAAACATTGATTTAATTCAATGAAATGGTGAATTTGTGTAATATATTACGAAAAGGATTTCTTGAGTAAGAAAATGTGGAAAATGAAGTGAGAAGTCATATTATTTTGAGAAAGGTCAAAATAGAATTTTGAAGATTGAGAAATATTTTTCATAGTGGAAAAATGATGGAAAATGCTTTTTGTAACTTAAAAACGTGATTTTTAAGTTACACGATTACAAAAATGATGAAAAATCGCTACGTGATTTGAAAAAAGTTTAAATATTTCTACACGATTTGGAAAGCGTTTAAATATTATTATGCGATTGAGAAAATGTTGAAAAATCAATATGTGATTTGAAAATACGACAAAAATGTTGCGCGATTGAGAAAAATGCGATAATATGGTTTCACAATTGAAAATACAGTAAAAATACTGTTTGGCCAGTGTGTGGACCCTGAATATGAGATTATGAGATTGAACTGAGAACGGGCCAATGTGTGGACCCTGAATGTGAAATTATGAATTTGAATTGAGAATAGTGCATTGTACATGGATTGGAAAGGTCCGATGAACTGGAAAAGGCTAATTACCTAGGAGAAAGTACACCTCTTGAATGGGTGCGATATACGTAGTGTAAGTCACTTGTTGACCTTGGGGGCATCGGGGTGCGGATTGCCTATAGTGGGCAGTTGGTAGCTCTTCTGTACCGTGGGTTAGACTGATGCAACACACCGATGATCCTGACCGAGACATTATTCTTAATCAAAATCTAATAAAGACTGTCGTGTATATGCTAGATGTGCAAACACTTATGAGAATCGTGGTACGTGGTTTGAGGCATGTTAGTACAGACAGATCTTTTCGATCTATCTCCGACCTGAGTTTAGCTCCATAGAGTAAGAAATTGAGTCTTTGTGCACATGCATAATTATTGAGCATTGATATCGGTGTGATATTTGAACTATTGAATATTTGGATAATGTTGAGGGCATTATCGTAATTATTATTTATGATAATTGAATGATTGAATATATGGATAATGTTGAGGGCATGATCGTAATTATTATTTATTACATCTGTTGTGATGATAAATAATGTTGAGGGTATGATTGTAATTATGGTATAATGTATCTATATGATATATTGTATGTGTTATCTCTATGCTACCATGTTGGTATTGGCGTAGGTGATCTCACCTCTTTGTATGCCAATTTTGTATTGTATTTATATTTGTAAAGACGCTGAGTAAGGGATAGAACAAGAAGGCAAAGAGAAGCAAATTCCTGTAGAGGAAACTGAGTTTTGATCGGATGGCAGCCCAGTTAAGTTTCTTTGGGTACGTGCGACTACAGTTCCACGACGGAGCTGGTGCTTGGAGGCTTAGTCCCAATGAATAGGGACTAATTTATTAGGGACAATTAACGATCATCATGAGTAGGATTTTCATGGAGACTCGTTCTTTGTTGTAACTATATATATATATATGTTGAATTTTCGCTGTCAATTAGACAGTATTGGGGCGGTATGTTTCACGTCCCTACGGAGATTAGTATAGTGTCATCTATGCAGACACCTGTTCGTAGGACTTCGCATCAAGTCAGATTCCAGCCTGTTGAGGAATCTGAGGAGGACCCATCTGATGATTCTGCTGTCTAGTAGTACTTGGGCAGTATGTTAGTTTTTAATAATGTTCAAATACTTTGAAGACTATGTCTGTATATAAATAATTTTGACAGTACTTTGTAATGTATATGATATGATATAAATTATTTGTGATGATGTTTAATATTTTTATTTCTTGCTAAGTTTATCTTATTGATATTAAGAAATTTTATAACTCGTATTTACATTACAAAGCATATTTTATAATGGAAGGGGTAATTTGGTAATTAAGTAACATAAATGTGATACCCTATGGTGGGTGTTACAAATCGCCTATAGAAACCTGCATGACCAAGGAAAGAGCGAACCTCCCGCATGCATGTAGGGTAAGATAGGCATGAAATAACATCTATTTTCGCAGGATCTGTCTACCCTTGCTAGATATTACATGCCCTAAAACTATACCTTGCTCTACCTTGAAATGACATTTCTCAAAATTCAGAACAAGGTTAGTTTCAATGCATCTATGCAAAACCTGAGCCAGACTATCCAGAGATGCATCAAAGGAAAAGCCATAGACAGTAAAATCATCCATAAACACATCCATGCAATTCTCTAAAAAGTTAGAAAAGATACTTACCATACACCTTTGAAAGGTGCCTGGAGCATTGCACAGACCAAATGGCATCCTCCTGTATGCAAATGTGCCAAATGGACAAGTGAAAGTAGTCTTCTCTTAGTCTTCTGGGGCTATATGAATAAGAAAATAGCCCGAATATCCATCCAGGAAACAATAATGCGACTTGCCAACTAGCCTCTCCAACATTTGATCAATGAAAGGTAGCGAAAAATGATCTTTTCTGGTAGCCTGGTTAAGCTGCCTATAATCAATGCAAACCCGCCAACTATTCTGAACTCTTGTGGGTAGAAGCTCATTGTTCTTATTCTCAACTACTGTGACCCCAGATTTCTTAGGAACAACCTGCACGAGGCTCACCATTTACTGTCTGATATGGGATAAATTGTAACACCCTTGTGGGGATGTCACATTTAAAAGAAAATAAAAGAAAGATAAATAAAATCTACCCAAATTGTAAAACATTTGTTACATAATAATACTGCTTGTAAAAATTCTTCCTGTTAAACAGAATATTATTAAATAAAATAACGAGAAAAACATAAAACCAACAGAATAACATCACACATAATATACATAGAGTTTTGGTCATAAGTTAAACAAATAATTTACAACTAAAATATTTAGACAGAAATAATAAACAAAAGCAATAACAGTCAATATATACAAACACAGACGCACCCAAGTACACATCATAAACATTTAATCCTCTGAAGGATCACTTTTAGGAAGATCATCAGAAGATAAATATCCAGGATGCCTCGACTCTTGGCTGAAACGAGACCGCGCAGTCGACACGCTGCTAATCTCACTAGGCACAGTGAACATACCACCCCAATAACGCCTAAGAGATAACGGCATCTCCAAATGCAAAAACACAGTAGTCGTCATGACTGGTTCTCCATCAAACTCATTACGTAGGGACACAGTCAACCGTCCCACGTAAGTCATCGAATCTCTGTCTTCACGCAGACGTCAGGCTGTTGATCCACCATGAAACTCGAGTCGTACAAAACCCAGAAATCCTGGCATCGCCATACCCAAGCAATCAATCCAATGGATATGGGTGATCAGACGGTTCTTGATCGTAGAACTGATCTTCGGCTAGCTGATCTTCCTCTTCGTCAGGGTACACACACTCAAGAGGCGGTTCCTCTTCCTCAAACTCTTTTACCACATGAATTAAAATAAAACAAATAACACATACAACAAAGAGGTAAGACAAGCCATATCACCACAAACATGGTAAAGTAAGAAAACGACAATACAACAGATATAACATTTTATACTATATAGCAGTTTAAAATAGCAATAAATAACATACAAGATCATATAGGTGAAATGTAACACAGAATAATATAGATAAACAAAATAACATAGATAAACAATGGTACAGATAAATAATGATATAGATAAATAACATTAAAATATATGAGATAAAAATATATGAAATGTGACTCAACCCTACTCCATGGAGCTAAAGAAGAACACAGACATCAGAGAGAACGACCGCAAAATCTATTAGTATTGTCGACTGCCTAAAAAAAACCATTACGCTGTCACACGTTGCGTCTATAGCCCACTGAAATAGCATAGTGGTGTAGCACACTGTCATACGTCGTGTCACTACGGGCTTGCACTAATAGACTTCACAAGATCTTGATTAAGTATAGTGCTTGTCGAGTCCATTAGTGTGTTATCAGTCACCACGGCTCAGAGGAGCGATCAACTGTCCATATATGGAATTCTGCACACTAACGTCTCCAAGTTCATTCAATTTGAACCGCACTACGCCTATCACACCGACAACACGATGTTGTTCACCTCGTCAATCAAATCGCCAAAATTGGCATACTCAATATATGAGAAAAATTCCAAATGTGTACAATACGCACCCACCTGGCAATACTGCAACAAAATTACAAAAATGCCCTCACTAGCAAATCATATAAAAAAAAGACAGTACGCACCCACCTGGCAATACTGTTTCACAATCTGTCTGGGTCCACCACTTTGGCCCGACAGTAAAAACTTACTGTTTTCGTCAATCGCGTAGAAATTTTATCGCATTTTCAAAATCCCGTCGCTTTTACAAACGTTTTTAAATCGCGTAAATATATTTTGCTGTTTTGCAAATCGCGTAGGATTTTTAATACGTTTTCTCAATCGTGTAAGGTTTTTAAATCATCTTCTTGTCCAAATTCATTAAAAATTACTGTTTAAATAAATAGAAATAATATTTAGTACATTTAAATTACGTAAAATATTTTTCATACCGTATACTGTCGTTTGGGCATTTTTCTTATCTTATTTGTCCGTTTTTAATAAAATTTGACAGTATTTTGTTTAGAAAATTATAATAATGGTTTCCTAATTTTTTTCTGTAAAAATTTTGTTTACTAAATTTTTAACCGTGTAACTTAATCCTTTTGAAAATCACTAACATGCTTCAAAATATAAGATGAGCCATATGTTAGAAATTTACAAAAGTTACTGTATTTCATTCCTAATAATAAAATCATTAGTTTCAATTACTTAAACTTAATTCTAATCAATTTATTTCTTCAAAACTCATTGTAGAAAATTTATTTTTAACATATATTACATCTCTTTGATTGAAACTAATTTGGAATTGATTTTAGAAATCATGGATACTTGGTTTGACATGTTGGCCGAAATATATATATTTGTATTCTTTGGTCTCTAAATTCATTTTTCTTTGATCTAAACAATTTTATATCTCATTAATTTTCTTAGGTTAATTAAATCACACTTAATAAAAATATGAGAACATTTTGGTTCTCCATTTTGGTTAATGGTTGTGAGCCTCATTGGTGTGTTCTTTGGAACACTCATGCAATCCTTGGCATGTTGTTCACATCCTATAAATTATGATGCATTTCTAACATATACAATATTATCAAAGCTTGTAGACATGTAAATTAATAAAATAACAAATAGGAAAGCTATTAACAAATACTCAAATAAGCTACTAACAATCACAAAAATGAATCCTTATGGATTCTACAATCACAAACAATCAATCTCCATCTTCTTACCACCACCTAAGGATGATAAGATTAGTCTTCCTCTTACCTTAAATGAAGACAAAATATTCTTTCACACCTCCTCTAGGGTTTTGGTTTTCTCCTTCAAAACCTAACAAACTTAAACAAAAATCTACAAGTTACTAACCATAAAAGAGAGCTTAAACCATGGATAAATCATGGCTTAGAACTTTGAAAAAGAGTTTAGAAATGGAAAACAAGAAATTTCACCTTCTAGGTAAAATTTTCCAAGTAGGTTTCCAAGCTTCAAATGAAGGATTTTGCAAGAACTCTCAACTAGAGATGTTCTTAGGATTGTGTTTAGGTTTAGAAAACTTAGTTGGATAAATTTTTGAGTGATTGGATGGTGTAGTTTATGGTTTGGCCGAATAGAGCTTCAAGAAAGCTTCAATGGAGTTTAGGGTTTTTGGAAGAGAGAGAAGAGAGAAAATGCATGAAGAGTGAAATGAATTTTTGGTCTTCCAAATGCCAAATGGCCGTGGACTTCAAGCATGCAAGGTGTAGCCTTGCTTGGCTTCATCCTAGCCTTAGGATAGATCAAAGGTCAAGATCAAAACTTGGTTAGCAAGCTTAACTCTCATTGGTTGATTCTAGCATTGTCACTAACCTAGTCATCATGCTTAGTCACTAATTAGCCCAGTCATTAAGCTTAGTCACCATGTTCTTGAAAGTTCTACTACTAATGAGGTTTAATTAAGCTACTAAGTTAACTATTTTAACTAAACGTGGGTCCCGCAAAACATTTTCAGGTCCATTACCGCTTATTGGTACTGACTAATAAAATAACATTATAATATTATAAAATTATTTTATTTGACAGTTAAATCCTAAAAATTAAAAGATTAAAAACAGTATCATTCAGAATCGGGTTTAGTAAGATCCCCCAGTTCTGAATATTAAAATAAGATTTCCCCAACCCGGAAAATATTATTTTCCTATCCCGGAGCAAATCACACAAAAAGTCCAAATAAAATCACAGACAGTAATATTAAACACTGCATCATATAGAAAAACTAAAAACAGTACATTTGGGACGTAATGGTCATTTTTCTATTTTTTCCCACGACGAAGCAAAACATCCAAAACGTTCAAATAAAATTACAGACAGTAACATATCCTAGTATTTCACACAGAAAAATTTAAAACAGTAGTTTGAGAAAATTTTTATTTTACGGTCTCGAAGCAAAATATTCAAAACGACCAAAGAAAATCATAGCCTGCAATATATATTTGTATTTCATACAGAAAAATAAGAAACAGTAAAACAGAGACACAACAGTCGTTTACACAAAAGTTTGAAAACAGCAAACAAGACATTCAGAATATTTTTTCCAAAAATTGGGGTGTTACATAAATAATGCCAACTTGAAGTAGATTGGTCACTTCCTTCTTCACCACATCCAGAATCAAGGGGTTCAGTCTCCTTTGGGGTTACCTTACTGGTTTCATATCCTCCTCCAATAAAATCCTATGCATGTATATGGAGGGACTAATACTAGGAAGATCTACAAGTGTCCATTTGATGGCTTACTTATTCTGGCTCAAAACCTGCAGCAATTTTTCTTCTTATTAAGGTTGCAGATTCTTAGCAATAATCACCGACAGTTTCTCACTATCTCCCAAATATGCATTTTTAAGATGGTCTGGCAAAGTCTTCAACTCTAAGGATGGGGGGTGCACAATGGAAGGCAGCAAGCTATTTGAAACAACTAATTCAGCAGCATTAAATTCAGCACAGTTTTGACTTCCATTTTCACATGCGGTATCATTCAAGTTAGCAGCTGCATCATCACTCATTACAACATAAATCTCAGCATATGCAGCACATGGCTCAACATCACAAGTAGCACATGTATCACAAGAAACAAAATCCAAAAAGTCAGCAATATCAGAGAATTCAACATATAAATCAGCATAAACATCATCAACTAGCATCTCAATCACATTAACATGAAAAACAGAATGCTCCTCTAGGGGATGTCTCATGACATAAAAAATGTTAAACTATACCAAATTGTTGCCAAACTCCATAGAAATGGTGCCATCATGCACATCTATCTTGGTCTTGGCGGCCTTGAGGAATGGTCTAGAATCAATGGAGCATGGTTTGCTGAAGACTCATCTTCTATGTCTAGGACGTAGGAGTTTGCTGGAAAAATCAACTCATTCACCCAAACTAACACATCTTTCAACACTCCTGCAGGATGAGCAATGGTCCTGTTCACCAACTGAATCACGATACCAATGGGTTGCAAAATGCTAATGTTCAAGGACTTATAAACTGACATAGGCATGACATTGATTGAAGCGCCCAAATCTAGCATTGCATGTTCAAATTTGGAGTTGCCTATCATGCAAGGAATTGTAAAAGTTCTAGGATTTTTGCATTTATGTGGCATGCTTAGCAGAATCATTGCAGAAATATTTCTGCCCATGCTAATTTGCTCATTTCCCTTCAACCTTCTCTTATGAGTGCATAACTCCTTGAGAAATTTAGCATACTTAGGAATTTGCTTGATTGCATCCAGGAGGGGAATATTGATTTCCACCTTCCTGAATGTCTCCATGACTTCTTTTTCCATTTCTGCTTGCACTGTCTGCTTGGACTGTGTGACCCTATTTGGAAAAGGTAGTGGAATTGTCACATCTGTATTCTCTGTAATTTTATTTTGTGTCACTGATTTCTGGAATGAGTTATCCATTTCTTATTGTTGCTGGTCATTCTCTGGTTGTTGCATTGGTGACTCTAGTTGTGGTGACCTAGGGCCATCAACTTCTCTGCCACTTCTCAAAGAAATGACATGTACATTGCCTCTTGGGTTATTGACTGTTTGAGAAGGCAATTGGCTTGACTCTTAACTTTTCAGCTCACTCACAGTAGTTGCCAACTGCCCAATCTGAGTCTGCAAATTCTGAATGGTGGCATTGACATTTTGTTGAAACTGAATGTTATTTGTGGCCATCTGTTTCATCAAATCTTCTAATGATGACTCGGTTGAAGTGACTTGGATGGACTGCTGCACAGGTTGTTGCTGTTTGAATACAGGTGGTTGGTATTTGTTGCTTGGACCTGCAGCTTGGTATCTAAATTGTTGTTGCTGCTGGTGGTGGTAGGGCTATTGTTGCTGACCAGAATTCCTATATCTCAGGTTGGGATGGTCTCTCCAGCCAGGATTATAAGTACTCGAAAATGGATCATATCTGGGCTACTGTTGTGACTGCTAATATTAGGGTCTACTAGGAAAAATATCAATTGCTGCAATATATTGACTTGGAAAAATAAATCCAACATCCTGAAGTGTGGGCAGTAGGATGAGATGAACAAGAGCAAATTCCACACACGGTTGCAGTCATCTGCATAGGTGGTTACTGACCCACTACTAACTGTCTCACCAAAGAAGTCAATTCTTCCAATCTATGTTCTATTCTCTGCTGGTCTACATGAGACACTTGAACCTTATTAACTCCTCTGGTTGAGGTAATGATCTGTGAGCCAAACTGTTGGGTGTTGGCTGCCATGTTTGCTATCAGATCTCTTGCTGCAGCAGGGGTCTTGTCTATTAAGGCTCCTCCAGAGGCAGTATCCATCATGCTTCTGTCATTCGGCAGCAAGCCCTCATAGAAATATTGAATCAAGAGTTGATCACTGATTTGGTGGTAGGGATAGCTCGAACAAAACTTCTTGAATATCTCCCAGTACTCATGCAAAGTCTCACCAGACATCTGTCTAATGCCACATATGTCCTTCCTAATTGTAGCAGCTCTAGAGGCAAGAAACAATCTCTCCAAGAACAACCTCTTCATGTCATTCCAACTTCTGACCGAACCTGGTGAAAGATAGAACAACCAATCCTTGGCTGCATCAACAAGTGAGAAAGGGAATTCCCTTAACTTGATGTGTTCCTCAGGGATGCCTTGCAGCTTCATGGTTGAGTACACAACATGGAACTTCTTTAGATGCTTAAGGGGATCTTCACCTGCAAGACCATGAAACTTGGGCAACAAGTGTATCAAACCAGATTTCAACTCAAAATCAGCATTAAGATCAGGATATTGAATGCACAAAGATTGGTAAGTTACACTAGGATCAGCAAGTTCCTTAAGGGTCCTATTTTGCATGTTTTCAGCCATGGTTTCAGTATTACGCAAGATCTCAGGTTCACTTTCAAGTATTTCAGGTTCAATCTTAATTTCAAGATCAGAATTAGGTTTAGAAGTAATTCTTAACATACGAGTTCTAATTAGTGCATATAAGGTCCTATCAATTTCAGGATCAATATCAAGCAAGTTATCAAAATTAGACCTAGTCATGCATCATCTAAAGCACATAAAACACAAAAACAACAAATAAGCAAAATACATTAGACAACACTAAAAATTTACAAAAATAAATCTAATTAATTGTTTAAGCATAAATAAATAAATGATTTAAAATATATAATAAAAATAATATACAAGCTGACAGTATAAACCTGACCATTAAATATTAACAAGGATGTGGTAGAAACTAGCTACCAAATAAATATTAACAGTAAAAAGTTAGTAAGTTAGTAAATTGATAAATTAAAAAGTTAGATAACCGATAAATTAAAAAACTAATAAATTAAAAAGTTAGTAAGTCGAGAAAGTTTAAAGTAAAATATAAAAAGTAAATTATAGAAAATAAAATAGAGAAAATTAAATACAAAAAGTAAATTACGAGAAAATAAAATACAAAAATTAAATTACAGAAAATAAAATACAAAAAATTAAATACACAAAATAAAGTACAAAAAGTAAATTACAAAAAATAAAATATAGAAAATTAAATACGAGAAAATAAAATACGAGAAAATAAAATACAAAAATATAAAGTACGAAAAGTAAATTTAAAAGATGAAAACTAGAGAATCAAGTTGGTTTTTTGCTCTGGCGAAAAAGAAGAGAAGAAGAAAGATTATTTCATTATGTTAGAAAGCATAAATAAATGACAAATTAAAAAGTTAGTAAGCTAGTGAGCATAAATAAATAACAGAAATTAAAAAGTTAGTAAGTTAAAAGAGTAGAAAAAGAAAAAGGAAAAAGAAAGAGTTAGTATGGTCACTTAAAATGATCATATCACACTTATATTCTCCACAGCAACGACGCCAAAATTTTGACGAGCGTCGAACTCAATCAAAATTATAACCGAAGTTATTACCTAAGCTTGTAGCATAGTGAACAACACCGGATCATCTCCACGAGGATTGTAAATGTAAATTAATTAGATTAAGTTTAAGTTAGAAAAAAGGAGTTTGACAGTTCAAGGTTGCACTTAACAAACTAAAGGAAGAAATAACAATTAAAAGAGTAGTCAATTCAGAAACCTATCCGAGATTGAGTAGATTCAATCATAGACCTTTCATCAAACACTTGAAGTCCAATTGAATAGTTAACTTGGATCTAACCGAGATCTCTACATCAAATCTAGAATTCATACTTGACAATCATCTAGAATTCAATTAACAAGTGATAAACACAAATCTGCAATTGCACCGTTCATGTGGATCTATGTTAATTTAAGTACCAAATTCAATTAACTTAGGCACAAATTAGTAACCTAACCTCTTCAATTACATGATTAGTTTAGATCAATCAGTTCTACGTTTCATCACAAATCTCAATCTTGAATTATGTGATTAGTTTAGATCAATCAGTTCTAAGTTTCATCACAAATCTCAATCTTAAATCAAGATCAAATCAGATCAAACATAAACAGAATCACCATTCATGCATTCAAGATCAAGAAGAAGAAGAAGAAGAGAAATTCAATTACAAATCAAATACAATACAAAACCAAGGTCTTAAGAATCCAAACCACAATCTCTTCAAGAGTCCCAAATTGACTGAAAGTAACTTAGCTCTCCATTACAATGAAGGAAACCATCAAAACATACAAGAAATATGAAAAACTATGAAAAAGAAGAAGAAAAACTGAAGAAGGAAGGAGAGGAGGAGAAGCCAAGTCTCCAAACTAAGACTAACACCCTCCTTAAATATGAATGCAAAGCTCCTATAATACAATATATATTGTCATCCTCCACCTACTCCATTATGTCCACAAACTCCATCGTGAAAGCATGTCTCCCACCTTCTCCATTATGTCCACCTACTCCATCATGAAAGCATGTCTCCCACCTTCTCTATTATGAAAGTGGTTCAACCACTTTTGCTAATGATTCTTCCACCTAATTTCCACTTTTCTGCCTTCTCTTTAGTCTAGATTTCTGTCACAATTTCGAATTAAGCTCAATCCCATCAGATAACCTTTGAAATAAGCTTTCCAAGTTTGGGCTTGAAATAAGTGAGATATGGCCAAAATAGTGAAGGTATGTCCAGAAATTCGTGACAGCACTGCTGGTCCAACTTTATGGCTGTTTTTTACCACTTAAATGTCCGAATCTTTCAATTTGACATGGCACAAAACTTGTAGATATTTTTCTCATCTTTCCTAGCATATAAAGAACATTAAAATCAAAGATCTACAACTCAAGTTATGGCCAAAATACTGAACCAATGTAAATATGCATTAAAATTAAACAATTTTGCTTTAAAGCCCAATTCAACCCAATGATTAAAATAAGTGCTAAGATCACTTAATTACAACCTGGACATCATTAATAAAGTAATTACATGGATAATTAATACGTTAAAAATCGTAATTATCAGTAGAGTACTGGTGGACCTTCTCACTTGAGACTAGAAGCTCCACCTTCTATCTGCAAGTCTCTATCAGCATTGCCACAACCACCCCGTAGCCTATGACCTAACTTAAGAGAGTTTTATTTTGAGATGGGCACCCAAAGGGCTAGGAAAACGTTTCTTGTCTAACTAAATACTCTAACTGTCGTCCGACATATGCTTCTATACGTATGTTTGTTGACTTTTCTGTATGCCAATGTTTTCATTTCCCGCTTCTCATTTCCCTTTATTCACTAGAAACCTATACTGATTAACCACTTATTCCTAATGTATTAACCCGTTATTCATTATTGGGAATTCTTACTTGGATTCACCAGAAACTAATATAAATTAACCACTAATTTCTAATGTATTAACCAGTTAATTTGGATTCACCAATTAATGAGATTCATCAGAAACCTATACTGATTAACCACTTATTCCTAATATATTAACCAGTTATTCATTATTGAGAATTCTTATTTGGATTCACCAGAAACTGATATAGATTAACCATTTATTTCTAATGTATTAACTAGTTAATTTTGATTCACCAATTAATGAGATTCACCAGAACCTATACTGATTAACCACTTATTCCTAATGTATTAACCAGTTATTCATTATTTGGAATTCTTACTTGGATTCACCAAAAAATGATATAGATTAATCACTCATTTCTAATGTATTAACCAGTTAATTTGGATTCACCAATTAATGAGATTTACCAGAAACCTATATTGATTAACCATTTATTCCTAATGTATTAACTAGAAATCTTGTGTCGCATCTACAATGCCGCGTGAATAGTTTCAGCTTCAAATTTCAAATTCTCTCTGGTGAATCAACAAAATACGAAGGTGAACAATAGTTAAAGTCTTTTGGATGGACGAATAGCACGACCGTACTGATATGGGCCCAATGTTTTTTTTTTTAATGTGTAATATGTACATAGTTGAGGTGTGGGTGTCATCTTTTGAATGCAATATCTATGACTGCTACTATTTACTCCTTGAGTACTACCTAATTAATATGAACATGTTAACCTGAGTATGAATGCCAACGTAAATCATTTGTAAAAATGTGTTTGTGCTTGTGTGTAAGAGTAGATAAACCAGTTAGTAAACTCAAACTCAAAGTTTATAAGTTTGAAGGTCCTTCCAACGGGGACTAAGAATTTAGATTAATTTAAAATTAAGAAACTGGATTTTCTAAATGAGTGCGAGACCATCAATTTATGATTGGTCAGTTTGGGGAAGAAAATAACATAATATCACCTTCTTATAACCATCAGAAGATGGGTAATGAATATTATTAAAAATAATGAGTAACTAGTTTAACGTGATAAGTACGAACAGAAAAAAAAATTACGTAAAATTTTTGGCATACTCACAATTTTGTGTTAAGAAACCTTTAACAGAATTGGATAAGCTAGGGTGTTACATAAACTAAATGAAACAAAATTCATTTTTTTTTATGTTCATCAAAAAAACATTTTTTTCTTATGAAAAATAAAACTCATAACTGACTATAAGGTCCTGACTTCGTCATAACTTTTTCTATGTTCTTTCTACTTATTTCTAATGAGCTTAATTTCAATGTATTATTAATATAATTTTTTTCATCCTATTATTTAATTATATATTACTATTTACGTATTCAAACTCTAATCATTTGCCCCTTCAAAAATTGTAAGCAACTTTTGCCTCTTATAAAATAATTATTAAGAGTTCAAGAGACAGAAGAACTAGAGAAAAAATAGAGAAAACAAATGAGATAATTGATTTATATAAAAAAGCGTATAACAGTAGACACCTAAATGGGTATTTATAAACTAAAGGTGAGATATTCATTCAAAACTAAAATCAATGCTTATCAAATACAAATCTTCCTATATTTTAATACTAATCCAAATGATAAGTTCAAATGCAAATCATGACAAAAATGGATATTGACTTTCATAACACTCCCCCTTAGATGTCCATTAGGAATATACCTCATTAAAACATTACTAAGAAAAAACCTAATAGGAAAAAAATCTTAATGAAAGAAAAAAAATAGTATAATATCCTTCGTATGAAAATTGCTTCATTACAAACCTTATCAAGAAAAATCTAGTAGACAAAAACTTGACTAAGAAAAAAGAGTGCAATATTTCTCTCCCTCTTGATAACATCAATTAAGGTCTCTAAATTGATGTATCCTCCCCCTCTTGGAAGCATCACTTAAAGTCTCTGAATTAATACATTTTGATTTTTTGCACTAATTTATTGAATAACAAAGTAGGAAATGGCTTCGCAAATAAATCTATGAAGTTATTTCTAGAACAAATCTGTTGGACATCAATTCATCTTTTCTTTTGGTGCGAAGAAGAATTGTGGAAAGATGTGTTTTGTTTTGTTTCCTTTAATGTATCATTCCTTCAGTTGAGCTATACAAAAATTATTGTCTTCATATAAAATAGTTGAAGTTTCTTTATCATAAGGCAATCTGTTTGATATTTGAATTTACTGAATCATTATTTTTAACCTGAAATATTCACAACTTATATACAAAAAATAATTAATTATAACATAGACTCATATAAAACAACCATATATACGTTATTTATTGAAGATATCAAAATGTAATTCCATTAACCATTGGAGAATAAACTTCTCCATAGTCAATATTGAGTCATGCTTCATATCTCATGACCTTATTTAACCTCATTTCACTTTCTCATAAGCACCTATTGTATCCCACATATTTTAAATTTTTTGGGGTTCATACTTCAGGTCCATTAAAAACTCTTATGGGGTTCAAACTCCATTTTGAAAATCCTCACATTTTACAAGTGAGTTTAATTTACTTGAAAGGCATTTTTCTTTCTTGGCCAATCATTTCAATGTTGACTTTCTTCAATGGTTCTAATTTCAAGATTCTTATTCTTATAATATTGCACACTATATTATATTCAAATATATTATCGACAACTATTTTCGTTTGATTCTATCATTTCCATATGGAGACATAATTGCTTGAGATCTCATTATCTTTACTATTTTCAAGTACTTAACTTCATCTAGCATTTGAAATATTTCAAAAGGTCTGACTACTTAAGGAGTCTTGATTAACCTCTTTATAAAGAGTATCATTTTTAGGATTATTTGCCTCCTTAATAAAATTATTTGCTTCCTTTTCATTTCTTGGGTTTTATCTTTGGAATCAATTGATCAACCATGCTTTTGATGTGCCTTCCATTCATGGAGCATTTACAATTGGTATAGAATTTAGTTATCCCTTTTATAAAAATGCATCTAGCAATTCATTCACTATGCTTTGCAAATGTATTATCACATTGTCTTGATTGAGAATCTAAATCATATAATGGTGATGCATTTCAAGTAATTTCTTTCCCAGCTACCTATTCACTCCCCCTAATGTTGAAAACACTTGTATCTAATATATAATCCCAACCTCTCTTTAGGGACCCCTTATGATGCGATGTGGTGGAACAATCATGACTATATTGCACAAATTTACTTTTCTAAGTATGCTACTCATAAATTAATCAATTGAGTTTGTGAACTCTTGGAGATGGTTTATATGTATCAATGTGATTTTCAAAGTGTTTCGTCAATCTTAGAACAACTCCTCTAGACCTATTAAAGTGAAATCCTAGTGTATGCATTCTAAGAGAGATGATTTAGGCATTCCTTGTTAACTCCTTAGTCTTTTTACCGACCTAACTCAGATTTGTCCGTAGTATCCCTTTGAAGCCTAAATATATTTAGTCTATTTTTCTTTCATTTAACCCACACATTTCTTACTTTTTTTAGCCTAAACACTAGTCCTACCATATGTGAGAAGGAGTTTTGTCGGAAAGTAAGAAACTAATTAGGAGACATATGCATCAAAAAGGGAGAAAAATGAACAGAAAGAGTAGTATGAAAAGTGAAGAAATCCACCGATAAGTATACAAAGAAATAAGTGTGGGGTTGGTAACAAAAAGATATTAAAAATATTGTTAAATAACCAAGCAGGGATGAGATCTTGCGATGTGTGGGCTAGACACACGGTCACAAGTTTGAATCTAAGTGAACACTATAAAAAAAGAACAATGTTTAGCCACCGTGGCAAACATATTAAAAAATCGTAGCTAATAAAGTTTAGCCACAATTATCACAATTGTTGTCACCTACGGTTATAACCGTAGTTAATTAAGTTATAACCGTAGCTACTTTTACTAAGACTATATTCTACAAAATACTTAGCTACACTTAAGTCGTGACTAATTTATGGATTAGCCACACTTAAACCGTGGCTAATTTATGGAATAGCCACACTTAAATCGTAGCTAAGTGATGGATTAGCCATAATTAAACCGTGGCTAATACAACAGGAGTTTTTATATTCATAAACTGATTTGCCACAGTCAAACCGTGGCTAAATATTTTTTCAATTTTTTTTAAATACTAGTTGCTTCCCAATCATATCACAAATGGACACCTATTTAATCACATAATACCAAATCTCAATCAAATAGAGCATTCAAATCACTAGTTAATAAAGAGGATTGGACAAAAGTTTTGAATATTTGTCAAAACTAAACCATATCCTTCATGTTCACAATTTCACTAACCAATCCTACTCAAAATGCAGACCCTAGCTAGCATCATCATTATTTTAAACCATACACTTCATGTTCACAACTTCTCTTAACTACAAATCCTACTAAAAAAGTAGACTATTATCATTACTACATTTAATTACATAAACTTAGTAACTTGAAACATTGTTGAAAGGTAAGTCATAACCAAATCTATCTTGCATGAAATTTAAGATGTTACTCAATTGTGCTTTGGTCTCATCATATTCACTTAACTTATCTTACAAGGTCTTCACTTGTTTCTCTAAGTCTTCAATACGTTGTTGAGATGCATTGTTGCTTGATGCTCGTATATTGGGCTATGTGGGCATATAAAAAATATTAATAGGGCAAACACCATGTCCTAAGCCACGCACACGACCAGAGTGCTCAACTCCAAAGACTTTTCCAATTGCATCATTTGGGTGAGCTAAAATCATTGAAGGAACACCTGAAGAAGCAGCACATTCTTGTTCTTAAAGTAGGCACTCTGAAATCTTTTCTTAAAAGTAAAGAGAAACCCATCATTTGTTAACACAAAAATTAATTAAAAGAAAAGCATCTTCAAACAGAACTTTGGCATAACATACTTATACTAGTTGGTCTTTCCACTAAAATATCATAATAAGGAGCAACCTCAGCAACAAAACACACAATGAATATTCACTTCCTTGCAGAATTTCCAAATATCATTATATTATTCCCATGATTTTAATATTGCTACTTAAAAAATTATATAAAAAATCACATTTAGATGGTATTAGTTAAATAGTAATACATATTGCTCAAAGCTAAAGAATCTAAGAACAGGATGGGCAGATGGTCTAGCATACATCACACAATGTCCTATTAAGGGAGGGCATTCTTATATTTACAAGTTCAGGGTGGTGAACCAAAGAGGCACCCTTCTATGGCATGCACATTATACTTGGCAGTGAAATGTAACATATGAATCAAGATGTAAAGCTAGCTTGCAAATGACTAATTACTAATCATATTCAATAATAACATGTCCCTATTTTCATCAAGAAATGTGATTTCAGATCTCAATCGCTAGTTTTGAAGGTAGTGTTTCCATCATGCCTAACTCCATTACACTACAACAGTGGTCATGTTTATTTTAGCATGTGACTATTCTCTTATCAACTTAGATGATAGTTAGAGGACAAGTGTTATTAGCACAATTAATATCATTTGAGAGTTTAATTTCTATGGTCAATTATTTATGGGGTTCTTTCACAAATCAAATAAATTGAAAGACAAATTTGGTGCATTGTAGCCTTGTTATAAATTAAAGTCATATTGACAAAAAAAAAACTTTCACATTAAATTTATGAATCTTTATAAACCAGTTTTAATTTTCTATCCAATTACTAGCTAGTTGGTCAGCAACTAATAAGCCAAACCAAAGCCAATCCTACAAAGTCTTACTAGTGTGTAGTGTCCGAGAACATTTCCATCCCTATAAATAGTGAATCAACTTATTTATGGAAGCATGGTAAATGACATAATAACTTGGCTTTAAACCCATAATAACTTGATCTTTATTTTCTTCTTATTTATATATTGGTATTTAAATTTGTGATCTTTACCCAAATCTCACTAAGCCATATGAGCTAGACCCAAGTTGTCTTTGTAAAACTGAAGTATGAAGATTGAGGAATTGAATCAATTGCTAAGTTCACATTTTTAACCTAAATTATATATTAGTTATTCTTTTATTCTAAGAACAGGACGGACAGATGGTCCAGCATACATCACATAGTGTCCTATTAAGGGAAGGCATTCCTATATTTATAAGTTCAGGGTGGTGAACCAAAGAGGCACCCTTCTATGACTTGTACATTATACATGGTAGTGAAATGTAACATACGCATCAAGTGTAAAGCCTGCAAATAACTAATTACTAATCACATTCAATAACAACTTGTCCCTAGTTTCATCCGTGAGATTTGTATAAGGAAAAGCAAAGTGTGCATAAAGATGCTTCAACAGGATTATACAAGTTTTATGAAAATTTTCTATCAAGGGCTGATCAATCAATAACAACCATGCTAGATAACAATGTGCAATATTATAACTTATAAACATAAACTTACAACTATTATCTTTGTTTCTTCATTCACATAGCTTTCATCATTTTTCAGCAAATTTGAAATGACAACCTCACATCAACACATAGGCCTTCCCAATTTTTTCTCCTACATTAGCATAATTAACTCAATGAAATAATAGTAGTATGTACTAAATATCATAGGTTCAACCAAGGTAAGTGCATGGTCACAATCTTTGAAAAATAATTCATTTATCCAAAACTTTGTCCCTACTTGTAGTAAGTAGCATACCATTTCACAAGCTTTCCTAGCATTACTTTTACTCTTGCCAGCATAAGAGAGTTTAAGCTTCTTTCGATTCTTTGCATTTTGTGAACATATCTTCTGCATTTGTTAATAGTTGTCAATGTATATAAAACTTAATTGCATAGATAAACTTTGTGATTAATTACAAAAAAAAAATTACTTTAATCTTATCTTCATTATAATGATGCACAAAAGTTGACCACTCATCACTATCCACTCCAAGAGGGGGATTAGCAAGTAACTCTTCCTTAGTTTTATACAAGTAGAAGTACTTACTCCTTAACTTTTGTTTGTTGGCCTTCCATCTATCACCCAACCTTTCCACAACCCATTTCCATGTGACAAGATAATCAAATAAGAAATCACCCTTGAAAAAAAATGAAATGCGATTAGTTCCAAACAAGTAATGGATGCAATACGAATAGACAATGTGTATAGTTAATGTTACCTCTATCATTTTCCATAGTTGGCGTCTTTTGTCTTTGGGCACCCAACGCCAATCAACAATGTGTATAGGACAAAGAGATATGTTTTGAGCTAGGAAACCTAAAAATCTAACAAACAAATTCGAACCATTATCATTTCCTTGGCCATGACCGTTGAGCTCCACAATCACCTTTGAATTTTTTTTCCATATGCCAAACTTGATTTGCAACCATTTTTCGGATTGTGATCTCATTAGTAGTAGTATCTATCTATGTATATATAAAGAACAATTAACAAACCTTAACTCTAGTAAAGAAAAATAAATATGATAATGATAATATTATATTATTAACTAATCAAATATATTACTCTCACCTACTATATTCACAAGTAAAGGGCATTCCTTCTGTTGTGGTTGGGTTTGAGTGGTGGTAGAGAAAGAAATTGATCCATCATGCAACATTGAACTACCATCCTTAGATTCAGAGATTAAATCATCAAGACCAGCTTCAACAGGTTGTAAATCATCCTAGCTATTATGGTTTTGCTGCGGGGAATCTAAGTTGATTGCATGATTTTCATCTTCTTGTAGTTCTGCCAATAATGCTTAATTTAAACTATTTTTTTCTGACTTATTTTAAATTGGAAACTTGAATATAAATATTGAACAAGTATAGAAATATTGACCAATAAAAAAAAAAGAGTAACTGAACATTTATACCATGCATGGTAAGGAAAACCAACGAAATTTAAGAGTCATATACAAATGTTCAAACTTGACAACAAGCATTCAAAATTTTAAACTAATTAGACATAATATCATCATCATCTCTACCAAGATTATGATAATAATCAAATAAAGACTGATTTGGTTCTTATTCATTGATATTATCCCTTACTAATAATATTTGATCAATGTTTTCTAAGTGTTGTTCAGGAAATGGTATGTCTTGAATAGACTTTTCTGAATTCAACATGTTCAAATCTCCCATATTATATAAGTCTCTTGGTGTCATGTGACAAACAAAACTCCATCCTTCTTCAACTGGATCATCTATATAAAATACCATTCGAGCATCAGTTGCAAGGACAAATGGTTCATCTATTTCTTGTGCACTTGTATGTATTAGACGGGAAAAGTTTACATTTGTGATTCCAAATTCATCTATCTTGATTCCCCTATTTGGTGTGATATCAACCTAATCACATTTGAATAACACGATCGTTAATTGACCATAATAATCTAACTCTAATATATCAACCAATCTCCCATAATACATTACTTCACCCAAAGTTAGATTTCCATCCTTATGGCTTGAATAACTCATAGTACTTGCAGAGGTAGTAACACCACTATTTTGTGCTTTCATTCCTTACTCTATCCCCTTTGTACGAAACTTAAACCCATGTATGTTGTAGCCATCAAATCTTCTTGCAATAGAGTTTAGCCCTTGGGCAAGTATCTCAATTTCAGGTGTGATATCCATGTCATCTTTTTCTGCAACCTAATAAATTTTAAAATGAATTAGGATATACTGCTCAACAAATTAGAAAAGTGAACTCATGATTATACCTTTACATGATCTCTAAGCCACTCATGAAAATTTTTGTGCACATATTGTTTCACTTCCTTGGATAACATTCTTCTATGTCGATTCATTCTCTTGACTTCTGTTTTGAACTTCCTAATTAATCAAATATTATTTATTAAATGCATATTTAAGTAATTTATAATAAATAAAGTTTTAGGAACAAGATTGTTTACTTACTCAACAAACTTTTCAACTATTTTAAAATTAAATAATGCATAACGATGTGCTTATATCTTTTCTAATGGTTGCAAAGTAATTGTCTTCACTGCACCAATAGGCTTACCCAATGCTAGAAATTTAGATAATAAAAAAATAGAAGAATCACTAGTAAAACTTTGTCCATTGTCATCATTATTACGTCTAGGTCGATTAAACCTTGTTTCAATGTCTTCCATGTATCTAGAGCAGAATGTTAAACACTCTTCCAAGATAAATCCTTTTGATATACAACTTTCTGGTGCTGCCTTATTATGAACATATGATTTTAAATGGCCAAGAGTCCTGTAATAACATATCATCATATGAATTCTACAATGAAACACATAAAAAATGTTATACATTAAGTAGAAAATAAATAAAATCTCATCTGATCATACCTTTCAATTGGGTACATTCATCTGAAATGCACTGGACCAGCAAGCATCACTTCCTCAACAAGATGGATAACCAAATGAACCATAATAGTGAAAAAGGATGGAGGAAATATCATTTCCACGTGACAAAGTGTTAATGCAATTCAATCACACAACTTTTCCAAATGGTTAAAATTTAAAACTTTGCTTGACAATTCTCTAAAGTAGTTAGACAACTCAATCAACACTGAAGTCACTTCACGAGGAAGAGCTTTTCTAAAAGCTATTGGAAAAAGGTGCTCCATAAGAATATATGAATCATGACTTTTTAACCCAGAGATCTTACGCTTCTTGCAATCAACACATCTTGAAATATTTGATGAGTAGCTATTAGGAACTATAATACTTTTAAGAACCTTGAGAAATATGTCTTTCTCTTGATTGTTCATTGTAAAGCATGCAAGAGGAAATTTGGAAGAGTTAGGATAAGGGTGAAGTTCATTCCTTAATCCTATGATTTCTAAATCTTTACGAGCTTGAAGATTATCTTGTTTTACTCTTATCATCCAAGACAATGAACAATACATTATCACATACATTCTTTTCTATGTGCATCATGTCAGGCAATGACGAATAGAATTATGCTGCCAATAAGGTAGTTCCCAAAAAATACTCTTTTTTCTTCTATTGTATGGGACCATCCTCACTTGTGCCTTCATGGCGAGGCCTTTTACGACTTTCTTCAATTTGTCTTAAAATAGAAAAACTAGCTTTTGGAGCAGGAGTTGATCTAAGGTCAACAGAACCATCAAACGATTACTTGTTATACCTAAACCTATGATTAGGTGCTAGATATCGATGATGTCCTAAAAAATAAATTTTCTTGCCAAACTTTAGCCTTTTAGAGTCTGTGTCAAAATTACAAGTTGGACATGTAAGCACTGTGTGTGTATTCCAACCAGACAAATTGTCAAGTCTTGAAAAGTCGCGAGTCCACATTAATGCTACATGCATTTGAAACATTTCATTCAAAAAGGCATCATACACATCTATACCATTATTCCATAACTGTAATAATTCAACAAACAAGGGGCTGCATGTAAACATCAATGTTATTTCCAGGCATTTTAGGACCAGGAATTATAATTGACATGATAAGAGAGGTTTGTTTCATACACATCCATGGAGACAAGTTATAAGTATATAACATGATTGGCCAGATACTATTGCTAGAACTCATATGTCTAAACGGGTTAAAACCATCAGTACCTAAAGCTAGTCTTTGATTTCGAGGATCCGAAGCAAACTCCCCGTGCAGCAAATCAAACTCCTTCCAAGCTTTGCTATCTCTAGGGTGCCTTAACAGTTCATCTAGGTTCACATCATTAACATGCCATTTCATAAGTTCAGTAGTTTTAGATGACATGTACAACCTCTGCAATCTAAGTATAAGTGGGAAGTAACGCAAAATTTTTGCAGGTTTTTTTTTTTTTCCTTTTGATTACCTACACGATCTTCTTTCCACTTAGAAGTATGGCAAATCTTGCATTCATCCCTAGACTTGTCTTCTTCATTTCCCCAATACAACATGCAATGATTTGGACACGCAGGAATTTTCTCATAATAAGACCTAACTTCTTAATAATCTTTTTGGCCTCATACAAAGACACTAGTAGTCTAGCATGCTCAAATGCATCTTTCAAAAGATCAATAATCATTGAAAATGTGTTGTGACTAGCACCACACAACACTTTTATGTGATACAAATGGACAATGAAAGATAACTTGCTATATTTTGAGCAGCCATCATGTAGTTCTTGATTTCCATCTTTAAATAACTCTTTAATTTTTTCATATTCTTCATTGTTTACAGCTCCTACACCCCTAGTATCATTATCGCCAAGTGAGATGTTGGAATAGGATCTTGAAACCTATGATCCTCAAAGCCACCAAATGCATTATTTAATGATTCCTGCATTGGATATTGTCTAACTAGTTCTGCTTGTGTTTGGGCTACTGGTTCCTCATGGGGTTCATCAAAATTCTCGCCATGCATATGCCAAGTAGTGTACCTTCTAGGAAACCATTTCTCAAGTAAATGAGAGAACACATCAGCTCTATTTCCCCTAACACGAAATTTGCAAGAAGTACAAGGACATATGATTTTTCCATTCACAGATGCATGTGAAAAAACAAAGTCCAAAAATTGTACTACTCCATCTAAAAATTCTTTTGATGTATTTACTTCTCAATCCAACTCTTGTCAATCATGATTTGATATATTTGATTTCATATTTAAATCAAACTATTAAATTATATATATTAAGATAAAAATATTTAAAATCATATTTAATATACTATTTAGTGTACAAACTCATATATGCATTTACATAAATAAAGAAGCAATGTTTCTTTAGAAAAACTTTTCTAATCTATGGGACTATTATTATCCTACATTTTAAATAGGCTTTAACATTAAGTTCATGGCAAGAATAATAAAACCAAGATATGAAAAATCACAATTGAAAAGGCTAAAATACCTAAGAGAGATTATTTGAACTTGCTCTAAAAGAAGGTCGAATTTGTTGTAAGCTCAATTGGCAACTAAAATCCAAAGCCTTTGAACTCCTCAAACGTCAAACTAGAAACAATTGAAAAGAAACAAGAGAAGTTATGTTTAATGACATAAACAATCAACATACTGTATATGAAAGAACATTTCACATATTAGTTTACTCATACAGACAAATGAAAAGGACTAAAAAGGAGTTATGCAAAGATTGCCTTACTAAAAGGGCATAAACCATATGTTAACCATGTGTCAACAGGGCATGCAGAACTCAAGGATGTAGTCTATTACTAATCCAGATCCACCAATATCACTTATATCCCTACCCATGTGGAGTTAATAAAAAAAAAGGACAAAAACTGTTGTCTTTTCAAGTATGCAAATAGATAAAAACCACTGAATTGGAATCTCTTTGATCTAAAAGTTGATAATTTTTTAGGCATTCTAAATTTTCAAAATATCAGGGGATTCTGACAGCCAAAAGCATAAATAAAAATCAGATAACTCATCTCATTTGGAGGTTGAGATAAAATGAATAATGCAGGATCGTGATGGAGGCTTTAGTAAAGACTTGAATTATATAATATAAGAAAGAGACAACATACTCCACAATATGGTTGCAGAGTTATGGCACTGGAACTTATCCAATATATATATAAGTCCAAACTCAGCAAGGATGCGTGAAATTTATACATATTGTAACCTCTATATAAGATTATAATGGCAAGAGTTGATGAATGTTAAAAATGCCATAAATAAAATCAAATGGTGGGTGAGACGTGAGGATTCTA